>CM060365.1:188320986-189529960 GCA_030545235.1 Helianthus tuberosus | reverse complement strand
AATGTAATAGTAAAATGATCTGTCAACTCCTGAATAAATGTCTGGTAAGGTTTAGTGTGTTGACATTTTTGAATGGTGAAGATACACCGAAAGGAATACAAGCGAATCTGGTGTATCATTGTCTTGATTCGTAGTTGCATCAGAAATGTTTAAATGATAAATCAAACAAAAGTATGTGTGGTCTTGTGTAAAACGGTTAACCATGATTAGCACTGGCTACAAGTTTATGATGACACCACAAGGTGTCGTAATGGCATTATCCAATAATAGTGGTGACTGAACAAGTTCACCGTGTTTGAAATCAAATGAAAGTGTACTGAGACAATCTGAAGATTTGATTGATACCATGTTATAGAGTTTCCCATTAAATACGGTACATCAAAGGGCCACTGTTTCCAATCGATGATGAAAATTAATAAGTATCGCAAGGCATTTGATTGACAACGAAAGAATCGTTAGGAGGTACATTTGTGCTTAGGAAATGAATGTATGTACCATTGCCTTAACACACAATTGTGTTGAGACCGCTTTGACCGTGAAGATCCAAAATGGATCGTTAACAACTAAATAGGGAATTGA
Organism: Helianthus tuberosus; assembly: GCA_030545235.1. NCBI lineage: Eukaryota > Viridiplantae > Streptophyta > Magnoliopsida > Asterales > Asteraceae > Helianthus > Helianthus tuberosus. The sequence goes on along the minus strand of CM060365.1, from coordinate 189,529,381 downwards.
ATTTCGTGTACGAAGTGAGTAACCAAATTAGCGCAAGCTTCAGTTTTGTGAAAATATCACCGCAAGGTATCGAAACAAATCAAACGTTTTAGTGGAGTCGTAGACCAACCAAACCTACTACAGCTCGAAATGAAAGAATCTCTGCAAAAATAGTTGAATATGATGCTCCCAATACATCATATAGCGTTTCAAGTTAAACCTGTGAACTGGAGAAGTTCAAGCAATTGAAGTTGGTTTCAACGTAACCCGACAATAAACGTATGTATCAACAAAGGAATTCTCGGCATGGTAGCAAAAATAAACCATGACTGTAACTTGAAAGAAAGCGGTTTCAAGAAAGTGCGTTGGCTTGGTAGCAAAAGAGCCAACAATAACAATAATGTAGGTTACTCGAATCAGGAATCAGTAATTAGGTTTAGCAAAATAATATGTAAATTCAAATGAAGTGCTTTTTCAAAACGAAATCACATGTGTAGCAAATGATGCATGTATGTCAGGTAAGTTTCCAAGAAAAGGAACAATGAGTATTTACTAAAGTGAAGAAATGACCAGATATCGAAGCAAATGTGTGTTCGCTCTCAGCGAGAAAATTATTGTGATGCAACTACCATTAAGGGGAGTAGAGATGCAAACGTCTACTCGCTAGAAGTAAAAGAAATTCAAGTACTCTATGTTTGGTCAACGGAACTGGCATATGCGCCCAGTTAATGATGGTTGATTGAGTTGACAGATGTGGTTCCTAAATAAAACCCTTACGAGTTTGGTCCTGGGTTCCCAAAGGTCCTAGATATAAGTTTTCTAGATTCTCCAGATTTCGTATCCCGTGTAGACTGGTTTGTGCATTGTGCAGGAAACACTATTTTTGTGCACGTCTAAGAACAAGTCGTTGTCCCACAATTTTTCCTCGGTATACCTTCTTACTGAATTTACCGCCAATGACACTCGATCGTCGATCCGTCGTGTAATGGTAGTCAGACCCTTACAGTTAGTCAAATAAGTAATCCGTCAATCCTTAGCAAGAGCCACCGACCCTGGTTGGCTAGCTCGTCCGACTTCCGATCATTTGAAGTCATCGTCCTTTTTCTTGATGAGCGGAACTGAGGTTACCCAAAAGGGAATTTTGGTCTGTTATCTTCCTTCTCTATTTACTACTGAAACTACATCGTCAATCCTTGCATCTCCGAAAATGTAAGTCGCTACGGTGCATCGACTACAGGTGTGGTGCCTGGAATTTAAATCGATGCGAGATTCGACTAATCGTTGAGGAAACGATTCCGGCAAGCCTTCGAGGAAGACTTCAGGATATCCTCTGATCACGGGGGTATCGTTAGGCTTTAGTTCTTCGGCTCACTTGTCCCCGACATGAGCCAGGAAATAACACATCCTTCCCACAACAACTTTCGTGCCTTAAGTAATTCGTGATCGGTGGTGGCGTATCCTGCTTCATGAGTCACGATCGTTCCTTCATTCGTCATCGAGGTGCGGATATCAACCTCCGCTCGATCGCTTGCCAACTAATTCATCTGATTACCACGTTGAAACTTCCCAACTCAACTGGCAATAGATCTAGCGTAAACTTACGCTCTCCGGGTTCATTCGTGTCAATTCCAGTTACTGCGTTGGCTTCCACTAGCTTCCCCTAAGCTAGTTCTAATGGGTACTGGAATAACTACTTACTCGCTACTTAAACCAATTATACTCTCGAACTCGAGAGGTGCTAATCGTAAAATTTGCAACAATATTTGGCAATACAGATGCATAACATTGAGTAGTATGGGATGAACCGATATCCATGCTTGGATTCCTGGCGTGCTTCCCTGGCTCCGGTGTTAGACATCTTTCCCATCAATTTGCTTAATCTCCCTTGGGCAATCTTTCCTAAAGTGCCTCATATCCCCACAGGTATAACATCCCTTATCTTTCCCCTTTCCTTTCTTTCCACGCTTCGTCTCACGCCAACATGTTTCCCTGTTGTGTCCCACTTTGCTACAGTTGTCACACTTCCCATTTTTACATCACCCGGTATGATGACGTCGGCACCTGTCGCATTTAGGTAGCTTACCCATGTACTCTTTTCTCTTTTTGGCCTTGTTGTTGCTACTCGTCTGGGTACCCTGTTTGAAATTTACCAACTTTCACTTGTAGTCCCCAGATGACTCTACATGAGTCTCCTTCTTCTCCTTAGAGGTTGAAAATTTGTTCATCCTGATTGCCTCTTCAGTCAAGGCTACACTTAGAATGATGGCCTCAGTGATCGTTGCAGGCTTTGATGTTGTCACCATGCTCATGATTTGGGGTGTCAATCCCCAAATGAAACGCTCAATCCTCTTAAACTCTGGATCTACCATGTAAGGAACAATACGCGACAGAACTTGGAACTTCTCTACATACTCAGCTATTTTTGGACCTTCCATCTTCAAGTTCCAGAACTCAGTTTCCACCTTCTGGCTTTCTGTTCTCGAACAGTACTTTTTATGCATTAGCTCTTTCAGCTCGTCCCATGATAAAGCATACGCAGCAGCCTCGCCCATCGTCTGAACCTGGAGTTTCCACCATGACAGAGCCCCATCTCGGAACAGCCCGGAAATGTACGTGACCTGATCCTCTGGGGCGCATTTGCTCGCACGCAAAACAGTGTCCGTCTTCTCAATCCAGCGTACGAAGGCTACGGCACCCCCAGTGCCGTCGAAATGTAGGGGCTGGCAGCCTAAGAACTGCTTGTAGGTGAAGCCCGCGATACAAGCGACATTATTCACGTAAGGTATTAGTAAAGCACTTGAGGAAATGTCCAAACGTTTGTAATGCGTCTTAAAGGACCAAACATTACCGTTGGGTGGGTTATTTCCTGAGGTACCTCCGTTGCGCTCGGAGCGATGGGCCTCGTACTGTGCGATGACCTGTAAGATGCGTTCTTGAAATTCCGCCTCTGTCGTTGGCAAAGGGTGGTTGGTATCGGTGTTCCCTTGAGTCGACATCTTCCTAGAAGAAAGTCGGTTAGATCAGGTCTTCTTAAGTACACAAGCACGCAAGCCACTATTTAGCGAATAAGACCTCAGAGGTGTATTACATATATGTATATACACAGTCGTTATAACATTCAATCACGTATCATCATAATTATTGTACAACTTGTAAATAGGAACGTAGCAAGTAAGCATGTAGCATTATAGTTATAGCACAAATATGCTGATCAACAGCGTGCTTAGTGGGAACATAGCGACTGAGTTTTTTTTTTTCATTAGTTATTAGTCATAAGTATTGTCGCATGTTTAAAGATGATTGGGCTTTCATTATCCTCCGGCCACAATCACTATGTTTAACAAAATGTATCACATCAGAAGGGACACAGGGTCACCCTACCCTTGTCCAACAAGTATATTAGTGCATCAAAATTACGTATTCAGAAGTGGTCCTCAAAAGTCTCCGCAATCCCGGCTTATCATTAGTGTCTTTACCCAAGTGTAACGCAATCCGCATAATCCAGAAACCAACTATACTGGTGACTGAGGTGGAGGAGGAAAGAAAAGTAAAATGTTAACATGTGTGAGTCCCTCCTCGAGCTTGTATATACGTCGGAGTAATTATCTGCTCTGCCGCTCGATAGTAAAGAAACGAGTATCAGAATCCTGGGATCGGTGTAATAGCGACGGTCGAGAGCGCAAAAAGGAACCTTGATGTATATGGCGAATCAAAGTATGCCAACAATAGACAGGGTGGGGGACGTGGTGTCTATCATAAACTTTTCTGGCAAAATGCTGTCTTGTGATGTAGACACTTAAATCATGTTTTCGGTTATGTAATGTTTTGCATCCGAAGTTGCCAATTGTGATGTCAGCTCAAGCTCCAACATTTTGCGACTCATATCCTCAAACTGTAGCTGATGTGACAGGTGTACTCATCCCGTGTGGCCTCCGTAATGTGAGGGATGGTAAGGCTCTAAGAATAAACATAGTGTATTATAGGAACCATCAAAATGACTCGTCCGGTGTTGTAGAGGTGAATGTAGCAAGTGGTGCGACCTGTGCAGTTGGGAAAATGCTGTTGTAGCAGATGAATCGTTATGCGGGTGCTGACCCGAAGTACCTCCCTGGGGTGCGGTTATATTCTGAAAGGAAGCTATAGGCACCCTGGCTCAATGGATGTTGGTTGCCATAGAGGAAAGGAGCAATGTCAGCGGTTACGGGTGTAAAAACAAACATTTCAACCAGTAAGGAAATTGTCAGGTGCTGGTACTGAGTTAGATAGTAGGGGTGCAATGTCTGGCAGACCAAAAGAAACAAGATCGTGATCACGTAAACGTGTAGGTTCAGCAGGCGCAACATCGAGCTGACCCAAAAGGTGTAGAAGCTAGCTCAAGAGCAGGTTCTGGGGCGTCTAACGGTGTGGTGCCTCGAGCAGGTGTTAGTGCAGCAGTCCTAACGGCGCTGTCGTCCGTGCTGGTAGAAAAATGTAATTCGGCCATCTATAAAGGCTGTGAAACGTCACACCCTCAAAGGAGTCTGAAATCGAGTGTACACTAGAATCCGAGGGTAGCTTGATAACAGGGATCTCAAAATGTGCAATTAGTAACAATGTTTCCATTTAATTTTCCATCATCATGGGGGTCAGTAGAAGGACCATTAGTAATCATGTCTACGTCATCATCAATCGTTCGTCGAATAGCCAACCTTCAGTAGAGATGTCCGCGGGAGGCGCATTACCGAGGATTGGAGCCGTGGTGTGTCCATCGTTGGGATGACCAGTGATGGAGTGGTCATGGATTGAAACAAGAGTGACAGAAAGATTCTTGTCAGAGAAACCATCAGCAAAGATGAAGTATCACCAAAATCTGGTAGCATGAACTGTTGGAAGTCGTCCTCGCCCTTGGTCGGCATATCAGGATCACTCTCAGCGTCTGCCGTAAATATCTCCGGCGCAGAGGTAGTCTCATCATCTGTGGCGGCGGCTGTAGGGTTATCAATGTCTGATAACTCGCTTTCTAATTGAAGGGGCATGTGTGGCGGTGCGTAACATGTATAGCCATAGTAATTTTTAACAATTAGTGTATGCAAATACTCCCCTCAGATGCACGTATATCAATAATCATCAATTAAGCAGTAACAATGTAAGCATGTAATCATCCTAGTCTTCTCTAGACTATCCTCTCAGTCTCCCCGACTAAAACTCCCTCAGTCTCCCCGAGTGAATTCTCATAGTCTCCCCGACTAAACTCTCTCAGTCTCCCCGACTGAACTCTCTTAGTCCCACTAGATTAACCTCCCAGCCTCTCAGACTGAATCTCCTAGTCCCACTAGATTAATCTCCCAGCCTCTCATACTGAATCTCCTAGTCCCACTAGATTAATCTCCCAGCCTGAATCTCCTAGTCCTACTAGATTAATCTCCCAGCCTCTCAGACTGAATTATAAATTTAAATTTGGGAATGTGTATTTGTGCCTTTTTGTTTGTAAAAAGGTATGTTCCCTGGATCTGGACGTATAGTGTATGCAATGTAAGAGTGTTTGAAAACGTTTTCGTGAGAGCCCTGATGATCATAGTCTAGACTCGAGAAAGAATCCTAGTTCGCTATGATCGAGGCTCTGATACCAAGTTGTCACACCCTGGCTTTGCGGAAGCGTGGGTTTATTTGGTGTGACTTCTTAATACCATAGCAACAATCATAACAATGCTATATGATAAAAACATGAGGTATTCATCCATTAATAAAGTTAGAAAAATCCCATTTTTCAATAATCACAAAATAAGTTACAAACCTTAACTTGATTTAATTGAGTTTATAAAGACTTAACAAAAGACTTTAAACAATACTAGGTTTAGAGATATGTAACCCGTCCAGGAAGAGGTTACACCTTCTAAACCCTGGATGACTTCTTTATTCAAACGCAGCTTGAAATTACGTGCATACCGTGCCAGATCCGTTAGTTTCCCGAAATACATGTAGTTTGAAAAATCAACATAAAGTTGAGCAAGTTCATGTGTAAGTGAGTATGTACAAACATTTGAAAATGTTGTAAGTATGTATAAAAGTCCCTGGTATGTAGCAAATAAGGAAAAAGAGATCGATTAATGTGTAGCTAATACATTAATAAGTGACATGGACTAGGAAGCACTCAAACCTGTAACGCGTATTTCATACCGGTCCTTCCGGCGGAACGACATAGTCACCACATGCAACCGAACGCTGGCCCATGTGTGGGGCTCGCAACACCCGATAGATCTATCACTCATGCCTCTCGGTCCTTATACAAGGATTAATGGTCTTACGATAATAGCCTAACCATTCACGTGATCTAGTAGTAAGTTCCTTAGCTAATCATACCATGTATAAAACGTTTGTAATCAGTATGTAACATGTATTTCACCCCCGGAGTTGTAAATCTGAAAACAGTTAAAAGAAAAGGGGGAGCATGAACTCACTGAAGTGCGTCTCGAAATAGCAATCTCCCAGTCAACCTGCTGCGTAACGACCTACACGTACTAACTTCTATTAGACGGACGGCCGTGCCTTAGCTTAAGGTTAAATGTCTTTGGGAAATAGTTAGACAACTATTTCGTGTTTATACTTCTTAATTATTTAATAATTGTATTCCTTCCCAAGGATGGGGGTTTCGATACATGTACGTTTTTATATCCTCGAAATATATTATTAAGTCTCACTTAAAATATATTTTAATTTGTTTGTCTCAAAATATTCTATCTCCAAAATATACATATTTTTCCCAAAAATATTATATTTTATTTCATACAATTTTCCAAAATAATACTTTTATCAAAATACGCTTTCCAGAGTATTTTTTCGAAAATACATAAGTTACGTTGTAAAGTTCGGGTGGTAATAATAATACCGGTGTAACTTAAATATTTATTGTGAAGGCGTTAATGTTATTTTGGAGTCGTGCTTTCACAATGTATTCCAATTATATTATTTTTACCCTAAAAATAATATATAGTTCGCAAAATAATCCGTAAAATGACACAAGTGTTTTACTATGAAATATATATTCTAAATATATATATAGTAAGTTTTACTTACGAAAATTCCACCTCCGAATACTTGGTTATTTTATAACAAAAATCATGGCGAAGTTTGTTTGGAAAACAAGTCAAAAATATAATCATAACACTTGTCACAAAAATATTCTAAGTGTTATTTTCTGGAAAAATTTCGCCAGAGTTTCCTCTGTAACTGGAGGTGGCCACGCTTACAAGCGTATCATTTTCTTTTAAAAAAATTCAACCAACAATTTCCAAATCATCAACCAACAATATTTAAACATTTAACTAGTCAAAGCAAGTATAAATTGCAAACACATGAACTTGTAAGTTATGTGAAAATACGTAGTAATCTTCCAACCCTTTTAGTAGATCTTTCTATTTCTAAAAATAAACTCAGTTTCTTGGAAACTTTATTTTTAAAGAAAATGCAAGTTTACAACTTTTACTCCAAAAATTACGAAAATATTTCTTGTTAAATCCTTTTGTGACACAAGTGTTTACACACTTGTTTGGTTCACAAAAATGTCTTTATTTCAAGAAAGATCCGGCTTTTAAAATATGATTTCATCATACACTTGGTTCTTCAAAAATACCACTTGTAGATCCTTAGATATCCTAGTTTAGAATTCCATTTCATAAGAAAAATCGTTTTTACACAAGTTCATGTTTGTGAGTGAAAGGGTTCGTCATCTAGTTATTTTTACACTAAACATAGTGCTAGTTCATGTTCCATGAACATGACCTAGCGTGGTTAGATGACGATCCGTTCCCCTACTAGCATTCAACAACAATAAATAATCATAACAAAACTAGTTTCAAAAGTTTTACACTAGTATTCATTCATTAACCACTTTGTTCATCACTTTTAGTGGACTTTAAACTTTGATCTTTGGTGTTCATAATTTTTATCCGATAAATTTCTTATTAACCACTTTAAACAAGATCAAGAGAGTGTTTGGAGACACTTACTACTAGCTCGAGGCTAGGGAAGAAACTAGACGAAAAATGGGTGGTTAATAGCGATGTAGTGAGGTCCTCGCGATTCCGTAAGCACCGAGCTTGTTTGTAGGAACTCTAACACACTTGGAAATAAGTAAAATGGCAAGAATGAAATTGAATGATGTTGGTGTGTGGCTTGTGGTTCTCGGCCGAACCCAACAATGGGGGAAAAGAAAGAGATCAATTTTTTTTGTTTAGTGATTTGTGAAATGAGAGTTTAGTCCTTTAGGTTATATGTATAAACCATCCACTCTAAATATCCATGGGATATTATGTAGGCTTGATTCTAGACAAACATAGATTAAAATAATCAAGAGTGAGTGGTGGGTGTGCCACATGAGGGAACCGATTGGTTTAATGGGGGTTGGGTAAATGGTTCAATTCCAACTAAAAGTTAAGTGCTGGTTATTTTAATTAGAGGTTATGGTAGGTTATTTAGTGTGTTATTTATTATAACGGGGGTTAGGGTATTCGGGGACCCTAACTAGCTCAGAAAAGGAAAAATAATGTCAATGTCAATATTTTTTTATGTTCCGGGTAAAGTCCGGTTATTCGGTTGGATATTAATCCGTTAAAGTGCTAAATAAGTATTTAAAGTGTCGTTAATATTTGCTTTAGTGACACAATGAACTCCCGACACTTTGGAAAGTGTCTAATATTATTTTCCCATGTTTTTGCACTTTACTAGTTAGCTTAAAAGCTGAATTTTTGTATTAAAGTGCAGAATTTCGTACTTAAAGTTCGTTTTAGGCACATCCGGTCACTATAACTATCACCTAGTGACGCAGTTCTACAATCCTCACCTCCCTATACTCCCTAATAGTGTAGTAATCTATTCCTGGCTCATACTGGCCTCAGAGACAGTGCCTGTCTGATGTTGGCTATGTCAGCATGTTTACTGGGTATCCCGTATAGTGTGCTTACTGTGCTTTAGTGCATCAAGGTTGTCACTAAGGTTTGTGTGTAAATAACAAGGTTGGAGAACTCGCTAGTCGCTAGTCGGCCGGTGAAGTGGGGACTAGCGACTACTCGGGATTAATCAGGATTAATCGGATCGGGTTTTTTATATGTAATTTTCAGTCTTATGTATAAATATATACATTTTTATAGGTAAATATTTTAAGTAGCTAGGTTTTAAATCTTACTCAACTCATTTATTTAAGTATACATGATTAATTGTTGGAATTCAAATGATTTGGTTGGAAACTGACCGGAATTTAGAGGTTTTGGCCGAAATATACAGGTTTTTTGCTGGAATCGTCGACTTTTGGCTGGCCTAGTCGGACCTAGTCGTGCCTAGTCGGTTAATGGACCGATTTAAGAAAAATTACTCAGTAACTGGACGACTAGCGATTAATCGTCGCCTAGTCGCGATTTTTACAACACTGGTAAATAATAGAGTGACAGTATAAAATGTGATGCATGAGTATGTATGTATCAGAAATCAAGTAGTAGTTTAATCACAACTGTAAGCAAGCACAGTAATTAATCATTAATTAAATATTAATTAATTCGTACGGATACCTGATTTGGTGAGGGTTGTCACAGGTGGTGGCTGTCGGGGTGGCGATGGAGGCGGTGGCGGGTTGTGGCTGACAGCGACAATAGCGTCAGTGGTAGGTGGTGGTGGTTATGGGTGATGGCGCATATGGTGGGTTGTTGATGAATGGTGCAAGAGGGGATGTAATGAAAAAAAACATTGGGGGTGGATGAAATGATTTTGAGTGAATGGAATGCCTTATGAAATGGGTGATTCCATTCAATTGACCAACCAAACACTCTTTTCTTTTTTTCCTCGTAATGATCCATTCAATTCCGTCTTTCATTCCTGCATATCAAATACTACCTTAAGGACAGTGGGGCCTGCTTGCTATTAAATAAAAAATGTTTCTAATTTTCCATAATAAAAGAAACTGTAGGATATTTGTAGTGTAACTATTGATAAGGATCTTTGTAGGATTAGAGAGAAAATACTTGTTTTTTGGTGTATTTATAGAAATATGATGTAACAGACCAAATGTATTTGTAGATGCATTTATCAATTTGTATTTGTATTGGTGATCATCAATTAAACACATCAAAGGTTGCAATTTCAAACGCCTTTTGTTTGTTATTTTTGGTTCACTTTATTGGGAATTGACCTGTAATAATCTCATCTCAAAATATTTCCCCCACCAGTCCCACCTTTCACATATTTTTCCTACAATGGTCCCCCGTTAAAAAAACTTAACGGAGTTAAGTTTTTTTTCCAAATTACAAACAAAATTTTTAGGGCTTTTGAATAGAACGACGATACGAGTCCATTGATGTAAAACTTGCCTCGAAACGGTGCTCCAAAGGATAAAAAAAGGCGCTTCAATTCGGTGTTTAAATTTCCAATTAACCAAAATCAAGTCACTTGGAGCACCATTTCAAAGTAAATTTTACATCAATGGACTCGTGTCATCGTTCTGATCAAAAGCCCTAAAAATCTGTTTGTAATTTGGAAAAAAGCTTAAATTCGTTAAGTTTTTTTAACGGGGAACCACTGTGGGAAAATTATGTGAAAGGTGGGACTGGTAGGGGGAATATTCTGATGTGGGATTACTAATGGCCAATAAGGTCTCGGTGGGATTATTGTAGGCCAATTCCCCAACTTTATTTTATAGTAATGGATCCTTAGTGGAAGATTTCAAAAGTAATTAGGTCATGTGTAGTCATAAAATCCTTGTGGGGCGTTATGCGACAAGTGACGAAACGCGTAAGAGAGGGGATTTATGGGTCTTTATATAACTTGAGTTTGTAGTGGGGATATATACGTATGGGACTTTATATATGTGTATGTATATATATGTGTGTGAGTGGGGAAGAATGGGCAACGCCGTGAAAATTTTCACGAGGAGGAGGGATTTTCAGCACATGGCGTCCCCCGAATGGTGTTCAGAGGCGCCATGGGGTGCTATGAGAGGGGTAGGCGTGATATAGTGCCCCGTTACGGATGGTCTTAAAATCATTGGATGGCTTATGCCGAATCATCTCTTCTTAAAAAACTAGGATATAAAACTTAACAAACCTTGCAAGTCTCACATAAATGTGTAAATGCTCATTTATGCCCTTAGAATTATCATGTAACGTTGTAATGCTCTTTTTGAGGAATTGTCTTTTCCTTCTATCATAAATGTGTGACCAAAGCTAAAATGGTATATTTCAATGTGCAACTAGCATATGTGTAACTATGTTGGAAAATGATTCTACCCTTTTTGTCGGATTTGTAAATTACATGCAAAATTTTTGAGTTACTTGATAACGTAAAAATGTAAAAATGTAAAATAGAGATACCATCATTAATGCTTATGAGATTTTATTCTTCAATCACATGGTCATGATCTACATCAGACAAAAGAAATGTATTGTTGATGTTTTAAAAAAAAATCAATGTACTTAGAATATTCATATATTAAAAAATCATCAACAATCTCACTTTATGAACCACCTTTATTTTTGTCAAGTAAATTAAAAAAGGACCTAGCTAAATAAGCACTCAATGGTTTTGACTACCTTTTTCTCTTCAAAGAGGAGTGTTTGACGAGCTGAAGGGAGGGAAAAGTAATACGAAGTCTCATCAAGTGTATTTCACACAGGGGTGGACCTAGAGTGATAGAAGGGGTAACATCGGTTGCCCTTTGACGCTCCAGTGATACTCCGACGATAGTGTAAATTTCGGAAAAAAAATTTAATGTTTTTTTATTTCTTTACCCATTTTTATTAAAACGTTACCCCTATGTGGATTTTCTAGATCCGCCACTGATTTCACTTACTTTTCTTCAATAAAAAAGCAAGTCGGTATTACACACTCAAAAAATCATTTCCCAAATTATAATCAAAATTAGCAAACGCGTTGTATGAGAAAATGCTTTTGGACTGCTTTAAAAAATACATGACAAGTTCCTTCTCTTTTATGGTCAAAACTTTATTTATGTCCTTGTTTGGATTGTTAAAATTGAGAGAAAGTAAATAACTCTTTTGATTCAGTTTTTTATAATATAGGTTTAAGTACTTTTGTAATTTTTATCACAGCTTGCAAATTTAGAATACATTTTAGAAATGATCACATATTCATAGTTCCTTGTTTTAAGATATCGTGATAATTAGAAATTGAAAAGTTTACTATACCATGGATGCGGATTCTCTCGTTTCTCTGTGAATACATTAAATACATTAACGTTACATTTGTTGATAAAAAAATTCATGGTTGTGATATATGGTTTTTAGGGTTTTTTAACACTATAATGGTAAAATCAGGCTTTCAAAACTGTTTTCTTTTCTGCATCACAAATTGAACCAGATTAATAGATTAGAATTCTACCTTCCTCTACAACGACTTAGAATGGATAAACTGAATCCAAATCAAACGAACGATAGCAAAACTATCCGAAAATGAACGAGCATAAAATCAATGCAGATGATAAAATCAAATTAGATATTAAAAGACCTCTTAATCATGTAGTATGTAAATTTTTTTTAAATTAAAAAAAAAAACTATAGCGATACATTACTCAAATTAAAAAGAACAAAATATTAGTTTTTATGGTGTAATTTTATTATATAAATGTTAACGTGTGTATATATATATATATATATATATATATAGGGAGATGATAACGAGAAAACTACATATAAATGAAAAAACTAAAAAAGCCTAAAAAACATAAAAAAAAATTTTACATTTTTTTATTAATTTTCGCTACTTTTGTATATAAACAAAATTTCAAAAAAAAAAAAAAAAAACTTGTACCCCACATGTGCATTATATGTGTACTGCACATGTGCATTATATGCTTAAAGTTAGCTTTTGAGTTTAGTTTAGATTTTAGGGTTTGGTTTTTTGAAGGTTTTGGATTAGGTTTAGGTTTTTTTTTTATGGGGGGGGGGGGGGGGAGGAAGGTTAGGTTTTTTTCGGGTTTATGTTTAGGGTATAGTTTTAGGTTTTTTGGGGTGGGGGTTTTAGGGTTTTTTGGGTTTATGTTTAGCGTTTAGTTTTATGTTTTTTTAAGGGGGGGGGGGGGGGGGGTTGGGGGGTGTCGGTGGGGGTGGGTTAGGTGTTTTAAACTTTTCCGTGTTATTGCACATGTGCAGTACAAATTTTTTTTATATAAAAAACTAGCGAAAATTAATAAAAAAATTGTAAAAAAAATCTTATTTTTTAAGCTTTTTTAGTTAGTTTTTTGGTTTTCTCATTTAAACTAGTTTTAATTCCAACTGTTAGAGAGTGTACTATTGTCGACTCAAAAGTTGGTGCCTTCAAGGAAGTCTTAGTTATGTAATCACTGTCTAGCTATTCAGTTGTAGTGGATGCTTATCTTGAAAAACCTCCGAGTGCCACTTGTGACACAAGGGGTGTACCCTCATCTGCTTGTGGGTTAGCAATGATCTCTAGACTTGATCTAGTCACATATGGGAGCATACCCTCAGTGATTGGTGATAGAGCTGAACTAGGAGTGTTCAAGCCAGTATTGACAATTGTATCAAGTAATGGTTTCGTTGTGGTGAGTATATATGTGGGTGGAGAAGTAGAAAGATAGTCAGCCCTAGGAGCAGGAGTTGAGTATAGATGTTCAAGTAAATCATCAAACTCTGTATTTAGTTCCCCTGTGCTTACAACATTATCCTTCTGTGAGCATAAGTGAGGAGTTTGGATGTGTTGATATGTTTACATCTGTTGTAAGGAAATAACAATAGATGTTAGCTGCATTTTGTGTTATAGCAGGCTCCTCTAGCATCTCAACTTCTAGAGTTACCTTTTGGCACGTTTGGCTTTACGGATTGGAGTAGTTTTTGTGGATTTTTCTAATGTGGGTACCATAGTGTGGGGTTGTGCATTGTGGACATCAGGAGGACTGGGCTCTATAACAGTGGTTGTACCCTCTGTTGGTAAAACATTTTGTTCCTCAACATTTTCTTTGCCTTTATTGGTCATCATGTGAGTAAAAGGTTCATTTGAAAGACTATTTAATTAAAGGGCTTCGTCCTGTTCCAAAATGTTTTGAGCTAAAACCTTTTGTATGTAAAAACTAAGTAGCCTTAGATACATGTTTAGTGGCCTTCACATTTGCCACCATGTCAATAAATAATGTTTGAGATAGCTTATAATTTGCATTTGTCAAAATGGCATATCCCAAATAGAAAGATTTAAATTGCATTTCATTAAAAGTAGTGGTTTTTCTTGGTAAACATATCAAGAGGGTATGGAAAAAGAATTTCAATTCCAGTGGGAAGTTTGGTTTGAAAAAGTGGCTCTCACCTGTTGTGCATCATACCTCTTTCAATGAACTCATTTTGAAGGTGATTTTTAGAAAAAGGGTTCGTACCTTTCTTATCATTGAGGTTAAAAGTGGTGGATATGGATTATGGAGTGATTTGGATGTCTACACCATTGACTTTTGAGATAATCATGAAGGGATTTTTGTCTCGAAGAATAAATTTTGAGTTTGTCCAAATCTTTAATGTATCAATGTAAATGGGTGCATCAGCAATCAAAATATTGCATTATTTTGATGATCGGATGATATATATGATTAGATGGAATGCATGATTTTTGTCATGTTTGACAAGATATGGTAGATAGTTATGTGAAGGTTTGAGTGTTAGTTCCATTTTTGGATAATTGCAGAAGATCGTCGATAAACGGATGGTGAGCAAATTCTTTGAGAATTAGTGGGTTTTGAATTTTGAAAATGATGAGGGTAAACTATGTTTGAGTAATATGGTTTTGAAAAAGTGATGTTGACGTGGTCAAAGTTGGTTTGAAATATCGGACGTGGTAAGCATCTGTTTGTGTTTTGAAAGGTATGTCCCACTTGTAACCTTTGTTTTAAATATTGAAACCACTGTAATTTATTTATAGTGATTGTATGGAAAATAGCCGTTGGCTAGTTTGTTATGATGAAAAATAGATGATAGAGAATAGTGGTTAGTTTATGTAACAGTGGCTGTCGGTTTCGGAAATATTTGCAAGTGTAATTAAATTGCATCCAGATTCTTTAAGAGCTTGAGCAAAAGGAGTAGAAAAAAATTGTGTAACGCCCAAAATTTCCGTCCTTGGATGTTGTATAGTTTTGGGTTCAAACGGTAATTAAAGGATACTTGATGGCTAAATTAACTTTAGGTATTGAGTGCATTAAGATGAGATTTGGAGGACCTTTTTTAATAGTCACAAACAATATGGGGCTTTATGTAATTTGTTAACAACAACAACAACGACGACGACGACGACAACAACAACCACAACCACAACAACAATAATAATATTAATTGTTAGGATATGAGTTTGATTTGTTTGTGTTTGCAGCGGAATGAACTAAACTTTATAACACAAACAACCAGAGATTTGCTTTCATCAGGAATACTTTAAGTTGATTGATTTAATCATGTATGCATGAATTACAGTTCTCCCCCTCAGCCTAAGATCACAGTGTTTGTTCGTACAAAATGCAAGTGTGTGTGAAGTGAGCTCTTAATAGAATAGTACATGCACTGTTCTATTTATATTACACACCTAACCACTATAGAATCTTTGCTAACGTCACCTAGACAATGACATCTAACAATACTAACAACTTCTAACCTCTGCTAGATAAAACTGTTACATTACAAACATTGATTACAAAACACTGATGACACTAAACTCTGATGAGCCTATCCTCTGATGAAGCTTTAGCAGACCGTCTTCAAAGTCTGATCAGACTTTAGCTTCTAGCAGACTTTTGGTCTTCATCAGTGGTTCAGCTTTAACAAACTTTAGTGAATCGGCAGAGCTTAGCTTTGACAACAGACTTTTGAGGCAACAATTGTTTAATGCCTTTGTCATTGGAAGGATAATGAATCCAAGACACTGTTATTCGGGATCAATTGATTAAAGAACTGTGTTGGCTTTTTATCATCTGTTCTCAAGGTGGGATCCACATTAGCCAACAATCTCCCCTGGAACAGATGATGCTAAAACCCTTCTTTATTGTTGAGCTTTATTTCTCTTCAGCATTTCCCGGATTTGCCCTTTGAACTGTAATTCAAAGTCCAAGGAATCCATGTCCTCTTCATTATCCCTTTCAAGTTGAAGGTTCAAGAGATCTAGGAGGTCGTACGCATTCAGACCATATGCACCCTCCTTTTTTATCCTTTCAACATTACCATTTGATATGAGCAAGGTCAATACATGGGTGTCTGAGGATGACTTCCACTTTAGTATTTTTGGATCAGATGGTTTTCTAGGGAGAAGACTTATTAGAGATGATTTTGGTGAATAAGGTCTGCTTGACAACTTTTTAATTGTTTCAGTTAATTGAGCAGTGAGTTGGGCAGCATCATCATCCATTTGAAATCTAATCTGGCATCTGATGCCCTCTTTTCTGTATTCTTCAAACTTCTGCTCATCTTCCTCATCAGTCTGTTTTTGCCTTTTTAATTGATTCAAGGCATTTGTGGGTAAAGCACATGTTAAGAGAAGCTTTTTGGAAGTTTGGGTCTATTGGGGCCTACCAGCAGTGGTTGGAGGATATACTGGCTTTTAAGGAACACTTAGGTCTTTGGCTCTAAGCACTTCCAGTTTTTTGTAGGTCTCTTCTATGTTGAGTTTTGACCATCTGGCTATTGATCTTGCTGGTCCATAATCAGCAGCCTCAAGCTCTGCTCTCATTCTCTTAAATCTCAATGCATCATCTGGATCCACTTGCTTGGATTTCTTCCAATTGAGTGTAGTTTTCTTGACCAGAGGATCATTATTCATTTTAGTGATTCTATCAATTTCTTCCAAGAGAGCATCTGATGACCAGTCTTTGAATTGAGACCTAGTTGCTTTGTAAGACCTGTACTTCATTATATGATCAACTTAATCAACCCTCAATTCCTTTTCAAGCTCAATATCCATTGGCTTCTTAGACATGGAATTACTAAGGTTCCTTGCAAAGTCTTCAAGCTTTCTGACCTTTTTAAGCTCATGTGATAATAAACCTTGGTATTTCCTGTCACCCAACCCTTCGCTCTCTTCTCTGGCTGTAACCTCTGCTTGTCTTGCTTTCATTTTCAAATACTCATCCAAGTTCTGAGGTTGTCTGAAGCCATAGAGAGATGGGAAGGTTCTCTTTAATGGATCCTCTATTTTGAAGAAAGATTCAATTTCACTTTGAACGGCAAGCAGTTCTAGAGGATATTTAGCAGCCAAGGGGATAATAGATGGTAGTGACCAATGGGTGGATGGAGAAGGTGAATTTTTATGTGGAAGTGATGAGGATGGAGTGGTTTGAATGAGGACAGATGATAAGGGGATTGGTGATGGAATCTCTTTATCATCTTCATGCACAAAAAATTTTCTTTTGCGTACATAAGCAAATTTGGGTGGTGGAGGTTGTTTAGGTGGTGAGGATGGTTGTGAAGGGAATCTTTGTGGTTTTGGAGTTGGTTGGGTTGATGGCGGTGTATTGAAATGAATTGTGGCGGAGGATTAGCTAACCTCTACTGAAACAACTGGTGTCTCAGCTATTTTCTACTTCTTTGTGGTGGTTTTTGAGGGGAAGGTTTGGTTTTTGGTGTAGCAGAGGATACATGCTTTTTAGGAGTAGCAGTGGTTTAGGAAAGGGTCTATTGGTGGTCTAATATTTCTAAAAGACTTCCTTCTTTGTGAAGTACCAATGTTTTCCTTTTTCCTCTTCACCTCCTGTTCTTTTTCCCAATTATAAGCTTTGCTTTCTTCTGTATCTTGCTTGTTCTGCTTTTCTAAAGCTATCTCTTCAGCCATCTTGTTTAGGGTCTCATCAATCCCTTTTTGCTTTTCTGGCTTCTGAAGCTTTTGAAGAAGATTGTTGTTGTTTAGCAGACTCTGGCTTCTGTTGGACCTTTGGCTTAGGCTTTGCTTTTGAATCAAGTTCCAACTTTCTAATAGAATCTCCCCCCCCCCTTTTGACATCATCTTCATCATCTTTTTCAAAGACTGGTGCAAGGGAGGAGCCAGTGAGTTTGAGCAAATATTCTTTAATGCCCCTTATGTCTGCCTGTGTATCCTTATACCTAGCATCAACCATGACTCTGATAATTTCCATGTGTTTGTTATGGTTGCTATCAGCTAAATTCTTCTAAGCATGGAGAATGGGTTACACAAACTTCCATAACTCATCAGCAATTTGCTGAGTACTAGGTTGACTTCTAGTGATATCCATCATCTGCTTCATCATATCTTTCATTTCAGCAACAGATGTTTCAGCTGAAGACATTTTGTCCGTCAAATCTCTGTATCTTAATTCATCACCTAATTTAATAGGATCATCTGAATTCCCACCAGAGGTGGTTGTATTTGTTTTGGCAATAGGAGAAGACTCCATATCATTAGAAACAAAAGCCCCTTTTTCTTGGTTCTGGGGACTTCCCACTAGAACAGAGGTTACAGTTATAGCCTCAATAGTGGTTGCCTTCAACGGAGTCTTAAGAATGAAACCACTGTCCAACTATAAAATCAATGGATTCAACAGTTGTAGTGGCTTCTGCACTTGAAATACCATCAAAAGTTTCGTAAAACTCAAGTGGTGTAACCTCCTCAACTGTTTGTGGGATTGCAAATTGAATTGGTTTAGACACAGTCATTTGTTGGGTTATACTCTCATTAATGTGTTGGTGAGAGGGACTATTTTGGTCTGAATTTCAATTACTTCAAACAGTGGTAATATTTTTGGTGGAATTGGAGAAGAAGGTGGTGGTGTGGAAAGAGACATTGCCCCCGGAGAAGGGCTTTTAAGCATACGTTCAAATGAAAGTAATGCTTCATGATGTGGTGTCCCTATGCTTACAACATGATCCTTTTGTGAGGATACATGAGAAGTTTGGTCAATGGGTTGAGATCTTTCCACATGCTGTGAGGAAGTAGCAGCAGTGGTTTCAAGTGACATTTGTGTTGTCACTAGGTTAACCTCTGGGATCTCATCTTCCAGAGGACCCGTTTTTTTTGGGTTTGGTGGGCTTTTTGGTTTTAACGGTTTTATTTTTGGGTTTTGTTGGTGTGGGTTTCACAACAATGGTGGTGGTGCTGTGATCACCAGGAGCAGTGGGTTCAGCAACAGAGGTTTGAGCAACAGATGTGTACTCATCTAAAACATTCTCATCCCCCTTTGCTTGTGTTTTTGAAACAGGTGAATCTTTGGCCATAAGGCGATTAAAAGTTTTAGAATTAAGATTATTTATTTTAAAGGCTACACCTTCTTCAAAATCCTTTTTAGAAACATGTTTTTGTAGGTAGTGGCTTAATAGTCTGGGCTACATAAAAAAGGCAGCATTTTCCCCTTTTTGAATGTTCTTCACAATCGAAACCAAATCTAAAAACAGTGCTTGGGAGTAGTTAAAAATAGAATTTGTCAAAATAGCATATCCCAAGTACTGAATTTTTAAAGGTATTTCTTTGAAAGCCGTGGTTTTAGTAGAAAGACATGTTAAGAGGGTATGGAAAAAGAATTTCACAGGAGCATGAAAATTTTGTATAAACATTGTAACTCCTTTTAAATATTCTTCATACCCCCTCTCAATAAATTCTGTATGAAGTTCATTTTTGGGAAAAGATGTCTTACCTGCCAAGTCATTTAACACAAATGGTGTGGATATGGTAGTTGGGGTTAATGCAACAAGAGTTTCTCCGACTTTTGAAGTTATAGCATAAGGCTCTTTCTTTTGTTCTTGAATTTCAGCATTTGCCTAGAAATCACGAAGAGTATCTTGATAAATCGGTGCATTGGCAGTAAGAATGGCTTTGTATTTGGATGATGTAAGAACACCAATTATTGAATGATAGGTAGTGTTTTTGTCGGTTTTCTCAAAAATATGAAGGTAGTTATGGGGGTTTTTGATTGTCAAAGCCATGATCGGAGTAGAAATTGGCAAAAGGTTGAAGAGGAAATTTGGAAGAAGAAGATGGTAACCGCTTTGGAGAATTTTGAATTTGATACGACAAGTAAAAGCTCTGTTTGGGGATGAAACAAGGTTTTATAAAGTGAGAAAGTGAATGCTGACGTGGCAGCGGTTTCAAAGATCTGACAGCTAACATCTGTCCAGGTGGCAACTTCTGATGGATTAATGGAGGACAGTTGTTTGGAAATCGTTGTTGGGAAACAACAGTGGTTGGGAATAGTGAAATGAACAGTGGCTGATTTTTGTCTATCAGTGGATAGACATCAGTGGTTGAGACCAACAGCTGGTTGATCAACAGTGGTCCAAGCAGTGGTAAATGGAAAACAGAGGATACCTTTCAGCAGTGGGTGAATTTTTAGCCAATCAGAGGTTTGAAACAACGGTGGTTATGGACAGACTTTTAAGGATTTATGAAAATGTTCCATTTTAGGTATTTTTAAGGATGGATTTTTGATTATCTAAAAACATTTTAATGCTTTTTATTCATGGAAAACAAGGTTTTTGCCTTTTAATCCATGTTTATCATGCCAATCCTAGAGATCAATCTTTCAAAGGTAGATATGTCGAAAGCTTTTGTCAACATATCTGCCAGCTGATCCTTAGTTGGAACATGATGCAGAGAAATCAAACCTTTTTGGTAGCAATCCCACACAAAGTGATGTCTGATGTCAATGTGTTTGGTTGTTGAGTTTGAGACTGTATTTTTAATGATATTTTCAGGAACTTGACTGTCCAGCATGAGAGGGGTCTTTCGAGCAGTTATACCAAAATCCAGCAACTGGTTTTGAAGCCACAAAAGTTGGGTTGTACAGCTTGCAGCAACAATGTATTCTCACTCAGTAGTGGATGTGGAAACAGCTGCTTATTTTTTGCTTTGGCAAGATACTAAGCAATTGCCTAGAAGTTGACACCCTCATGATGTGGACTTCCTTGTTATGTTGTAACCAGCAAAATCACTGTCTGAAAAACCTGAAAGCTTGATATTCTCGTTAGCAGGATACCAGATACTAAGTGTGGGAGCACCTTTTATGTATCTAAATATTCTTTTTACAGCAATGAGATTTGACTTCCTAGGTGCTGAGTGGGATCTTGCACAAACACATGTTGCAAACATGATGTCTAGCCTGGATGCAATTAGGTACAATAAAGACCCAATCATGCTTCTATACAATGTTTGATCAACCAAGTCATCCTTTTCCTCAGCATTGACAAGCTTTGTAGTTGCCATGGGTGTACTACATGGTTTATAATCATTCATCTCAAATTTGTTTAAAAGTTCTTTTACATATTTGCTTTGATGAATGAATGTTCCATTTTGCAATTTCTTAACTTGGAGACCAAGAAAGCATTGGAGTTCACCCATGATACCCATCTCAAACTCTGTTGTCTGAGTTTTCTCAACTCTTCACACATGGAGGTACATGTGGATCTAAAAATGATATCATCAACATAAATTTTGACAATCATCAGATGCCTTCCTTTCCATTTTAAAAACACAGTTTTGTCAATTTTACCACTTGTGAACCCAGTGGAAATTAAGAAGGTGGAAAGAATTTCATACCAAGCTCTTAGTGCTTGTTTCAAGCCATACAAAGCTTTGTTGAGCTTGTAGACATGATCAGGATAAATGACATCTTCACAACTATGAGGTTGACAAGCATACACCTCTTCTTGAATCTTTCCATACAGGAATGCACATTTTATATCCATCTGGTACACCTTGATGTTGTCATTGACAACAAATGCTAAGAACAATCTGATGCCTTCAAGTCTTGCCAAGGGAGCTAAGGTTTCATCATAGTCTATTGTCATGGAGTAACTTTCTGACTCTCGTGCGGCGCTTAGAATGCTCCTAAGTTAAGCCTTGTGGTTGGGTTTGGTTATGTCTAGCAGCGGAAGTCTTTGTTTGTGAAGATCACAAGTATGATTCTGTAGTGTGATACTACAACAAAGATGGTTATGTGTTACTTGAACAAAGTTACAAGTACAAAGTGTTTACAAGAAGTTGGGTTATGAATGAGTTATGAGGGGTTATGTGGGGTGAGTACAAATGTGGCCTCACATCCCTATTTATAATAGTTGGGAGCTAATCTAGATAGTTCTATATCTAGATCATTCCATTACAACATTCTACATAATATTATCTAGATAGTTCTTCATAAATATCATGCTTCATTGATGAATTTCTAGAGTCTTCTAGGCTGAATTTGAAGGCTATCTTGACCAGCCCTTTACAGCATTTTCTAGAGCTTTCTTGGTTTGATGTTGGTCTTTATTATGCTCCCATGGTGTTAGAACAATGTGGGTTGTTCTGGATCCTTCTGGGCGGCTCTAGACGTGACTAGATGGCCCCTGAAAGTTCTAGAAAGATGAAATTTTGTGTTGAATTTTGGCGGGGCGTGACATCCTCCCCCACCTAAATTCGCAACGTCCTCGTTGCGATTTTGGGTTATGACTTGTTGGGTGGTTGATCTTCTCCTGGAACCAACCTCCATTTGTATTGTAGTAATTGACATACCCTGATGTCTAGTGTCCGTCTCTGTCTTCATTGTGTGAACTTGGTTTCCGTCTATGATGCAAAACTTGTTTGCAAATGGAATAGGAAAGGCCTGTTCCTTTTCGAAGAAATCATGGCCAAGCACAAAGTTAAGGTCTTTCATTAGCACCACGGAAAGGTCGATCTTACCTTTCCATTTGCCAATTGTGACTTTGACGTTGTATGCCATCCCAATTATTGGTCGGACGGGTCCATTCGTGGTCTTTATCATTGCGTCTTGTTTTGTGACTCGAACACCGAGTCTTATTGCTTCATCTATTGAGACGAAGTTATGGCTTGCTACTGTGTCAACTAGTGCTTTAACGGGTCTCCCGTTTACCACCATGTTAACGAGTTGAAGTCCTTCTTCCGACTTCTTTTATGGTTTTGCGGCTGTGGATCTTTTCTTTCCCTTGTTCGGGAGCTTTTTGATGTTATGTTTTTCCTTTGTTTTGGGAGTTTCTTGTGTGTTTAAAGTATTGAGATGCCTTACTTGCATGGACCCCGGACATGCTTATGGTTGTGCCTTGTTGGTGTCGTTCCTTTTTGCTTCCAACTAAGAAAATTTTTTGTGAAGGTTTTGGATCTTGTCGTCTACTTCTCTCCACAGCGTTGCCATCTCCTCTAGGATCATGGCTTGCATCTCGAGGCGTATGACATCGATAGCGGTTTTGAAGTCTTCTTTCAGTCCTCTTAAGTCATCTCGCAATGTTCCCAAAGCGTCTAGCTTTTCCAAGGAACGATTGACAAGAATTACTAGTTTTGTGACCGAAGCTTCGACATTAGTCTTCATTTTGTCTAAGGATCCGGCCAAATCCATAGACCCGCTTTCAACTTCTTGTTGATTTTGGTTGTGATTGTTTGTCTCTTCTTTTCTAGAGACGATTTTGTTGCTTGTAGCTCCTTTCTTGTTTTTATTGTTTGCCATCCCAGTGAACCGATGCGGCTCTGATACCACTTGTCACGGAGTAACTTTTTGACTCTCGTGCGGCACTTAGAATGCTCCTAAGTTAAGCCTTGTTGTTGGGTTTGGTTATGTATAACAGCGGAAGTCTTTGTTTGTGAAGATCACAAGTATGATTCTGTAGTGCGATACTACAACAAAGATGGTTATGTATTACTTGAACAAAGTTACAAGTACAAAGTGTTTACAAGAAGTTGGGTTATGAATGAGTTATGAGGGGTTATGTGGGGTGAGTACAAATGTGGCCTCACATCCCTATGTATACTAGTTAGGAGCTAATCTAGATAGTTCTATATCTAGATCATTCCATTACAACATTATACATAATATTATCTAGATAATACTTCATAAATATCATGCTTCATTGATGAATTTCTAGAGTCTTCTAGGCTGAATTTGAAGGCTATTTTGACCAGCCCTTTCCAGCATTTTCTAGAGCTTTCTTGGTTTGATGTTGGTCTTTATTATGCTCCCATGGTGTTAGAACAATGTGGGTTGTTCCAGATCCTTCTGGGCGGCTCTAGACGTGACTTGATGCCATCTTCTTGTCTAAAGCCTTGAACCACTAACCTGGCTTTATTCTTGATTACAATGCCCCTTTCATCGGTTTTGTTTTTGAAATCCCACTTTGTGCTAATTAGACATACATCCTTTGGCAGTGGTACAAGTTCCCATACTTGTTGTCTTTTAAACTGTTGGAGATCCTCTTGCATAGCTTCTACCCAACTGTTGTCTTTTAGTGCCTCTTAGTACTTGACTGGTGGATGAGATTTAAGGAAGATTCGATCCCCCTTGTATGGAACAATGGCATTGAAGGGTGAAGGCTGCAGATGTGAATCATCTGAGCTAACATCTGTTGGCAATTTTGAAGAGCCAACATCTGTTGGAGATGGAGGTGGAGGAATGGGTATGGTACAATGTTGGATTTAATACACAGATGATGGAATTTTGTCAACAGAGGTTGAACTTGATGAAGTGGTAGAGGTTTGATCAACAACTGTTGATGTAGCAGCACTCTTGGCAGCTGTTTTGAACATCTGTTTCTCTAGTGGTGGAAGTGACTTTGTATTATGAAATCACAATGTCAAATCCATGGTCTATTGATTGAGATTTTGGAGTACCTACAGGGTTAGTCTTGAGAGACACAACTTCAAATGTAAATTTATCAAGGTCAAATAGTTCAGCAGGATTTGCGAGAATTTTTAATGAAGAAAGCTCATTGAACTTTACATTAAAGTCTCTTCCACACAACCAGTCATTGTTTTAAACACTTTATAGGCCTTGGCAGTGGTTGAGTATCCCAGAAAATAACCACAATCAACTTTGGCTGCAAATTTTGAAATTGAATCTTTTAAGTTTAAAATGAAGCATGAGCAAGTAGTGTTTACAACCTCTGCCCAAAAGGTTAAGGGTAAACCTGAATCTGCAAGCATTGTTCTAGTAGTTTCTATCAAAGCTTTGTTTTTTCTTTCAACCACCCTTAACTCTCCAAGTATGCGTATACTCATGACATATCATACATACAAATATCCACATATACATACACACATATTATTCATACATAACACGTACATACATAATCATATAATACATAAAGAAATTACAATAAAGGTAATGAAATTTAAATTTCTTATCTTAAAGTGATGATTGAATGAGATTTAAAGAAACTTGAATAATTCCACCTTTAGCTACATATAACAATTTATATTCAATTAAAGCATAAAAAATGAAATATGAAATGAAAACATATAACAAATATGATACCTTTAATTAGAATGACTTATTTTGATGGTATTGTAGATTGAATGAGAATGAGGGCTTATAGGTTTTATGAGATTAGAATGAGGAAAGAAATGAGTTGCAGAGAAAGAGAAGAAGAAAGAAGTTAGATGTGGATTTTGAATTTTATCCGTTAAAGTTAAACATAATTATTTCGGTGCTTTGGTGCTATTTAAAAGTTTAAGCCTAAAAAAATCAACTTTATTTTGTATTTATGAGTAAAAAAATCAATTTTATTGTGTATTTTGGTGCTATTAGCAACCTTAGCCTCAAATAATTAATTTTTTTGGTGGTGTACAACTTGTAAGCATTTAATGGTGGTGTGTAATGTATTTTTAAGTGGTGTGTTTTGTTATTTGGTGCTTTTAAGATAGCACCAAAAACATGAAATTTACATCAACAAAAAATTGGTTTTGTACTAGTGCGGAGAACTCTACATCATCACCAAATAAAATGTTGGTGCCGATTGCTGGCGGAACCGACTCCACCCTACAACCTTCTTCGAATTCAAACAAAGGAGTTGTTCAACATTGAGGATCTTCATCTTCATTAGGGTTTTGTGGGTATCATTCTTAGCAATGAAGTTGGTTAATGGCTGCGCCATTCACGACACAAGTAACCTTCCGTTTCTCCATCTTCGGTTTAGGGAGTCTTAGGCTCGGGTTTAATAGGCCAGTAAATACCTAAGGTATGGGTCACACTAAATTATAGTTTGACGAGGTTTATCGGTTCCGGTTGGTTCGAGAATAATTGGCGTTATGTTGCAATGATTTTTGGGGTTTCATGTTAGTGATAATGTAAGCATGCGGGGTACAACGATTTGTATATTTAGCTACATATGATGATCAACTCATCTTCTATAAACTAACCTAAACATTGGATTCTTTTTCGAGCTTGATATGTTTATCCGTGGTAAGGTTTCATGTAGTGAGTTATGGTGTGGTTTATGATTGGATTATATGGTTTACGCATATGGTATTTTATAAAAAAGAAAAGATGATGATGCATGAAGCCATGTGGTGTATGGAGACTAGGCGGTCTGATTGTTACGGCATGGGGTGTTGGGTGCGATAGTTATTGGATGTGGGTTGATGGTGATGTGTGAATGTGATGATGGTGGACGGCCCTTGCAAACTATTTGAGGGTGGGTTAATTTAAATGCATGTATAGATGCATGATGGGTATGGGGTTATCATGTGAGCCGTGTGTGACAACCGGTAATTTACGCCCTTAATTACGTGATTAACAGGTGATTACGCGATAATAAATAGTGTTTACGACGCTAATTAACTTAACCAGGCCCTCGGAGTGCCCAGGAACGGTTGTTCAGCTATACAGTGCGCGTGTGGTGATTTATGGGAAATCTGCTAAATATGACGCGACAACGGACTGATACCGTACGAAATACTGACAATGCCGACAAACATGGATATTTTTATGCTTATGGAGTTTGGGTTTTGATAACGGGTCTCGTAGAAATTACGGGCCACCTAGACACGGGATTAGGCTGGTGGGCCTTGGGCCTAAGCCCAAAAACCCACAAATTAAACCTACTTGCATATCTTTAAACAAATCTTCGTATTTATTATTTAATCAACGTTGCCTGTCCTTTAAGACTACATATCTTTTGTCTAAATCCTCATATGATCTCTTTAGATCTATACACATTGAACAAAAAGAAACAACATGAGTCAATACACAAACAAATGAGGATAAAAGGCTACCCTCTCCAACCTTTCTCACTCATATACAAAACATCAGACACACACAAAGAAGTATAAGAGCAGCCTTCATCTCCTCCCACTCTCTCTCGAATATACATACAAACACAACATACTCATACTTGAAGCATTTCAGAGATAAAGAGACAAGGTGAAGTGGTGTCGGCCATCACTTCCGGCAACAACCACAACCACAGCCCCCCCCTTCTCGATTCCCTGTTCAGGCCGACAACACCCACCCCCCTTTGAAGACACCCTTGTTTCCTCTCTGGCGAAGAACCGGCGGCGAGCCCAGCCGGTGCCGGCTGCCGGCGGTGCTGCTTTCTCCGACCGCCACCGTCACGATGGTGGTGAGCTACAACTGAAGACAGAGGCGGAACCAGGCAAAGAGACGAGAGAGAGGGAGAGACCGAGAGAGAGAGAACCGGCGGTCGGAGGTTCGGACCGCCGGTCGGTTCGTTTATCCGCGGGTCAGCAGGCTTCGGTTCGGTTCAGGTCTCGGGTTACAGCCGCGTCTCGGGTTCTGGGTGGTCGCCGGCAAGACACGGAGGTGGTGAGCAGCGGACCGACGGTCGGCGACTTTGACCGGCGGACTTTGCTTTTGTCCGACGAGTCTCATCAGATTCAGGTATGGTTCGGTCTTGATTCACTTTCCGGTTCAGATTGGGGTTTTTCTCTTCGATCAGGTGGGTCTCAGGTGTGATTCGAGCCAAACATCATAACGGGTCAGTTATGAGTTGCAGGAAGACCAAGCTGCTCGAATTTTATTGGTTCGAGTTTTACTTCAGATTCGGTTCGAGTTCACATCAGAGGGTTCGGGTCAAACCCGGTTGACTCGGTCAACACCCGGGTCAACTCGGGTCAACAGAAGGGTCAACACAGTCAAACCAGTCAACAACAGTCAACTGGTCAGCCATGGTTCTGGTCAGGTTGTTTCAGTCTCGGAGTATGCAGCTTGGTTCAGTTAGAGCGATTCGGTTTCGGGTCTCGGTCAACTTTTCGTGATTCGACATGAAGATTGGTAAATAATTAACATCAAGATTAATATTTACGTTTTAACATAGTTTTTATGGATTACGTGAAATACGAGCTCTCGAACCGAACAAATTAGTGAATTTTAGTTAAAAATTTACTTGGATTATTTATTATCATTGTTTATACAAATTGAATATACAAAACTGTTGTTGAATCTTGATTGAATTTTGTTAAAATAACGACAACTTGTGTTGTCGGGGCGTCCAAAAACAGAGGAAACTCTGCCCGTTTTTCAAGAAAACCCGAAGACAAAAAGTGTTTTTAATATAAAACGAACATTCAATTTCAATTGATCTTTTAGAAAAACAAATACAAACATATTGTTTATGTCGACGACACTTTTACAACTTGCAAAAACGACGATAACGCGAACTATTATATAAAAATAAATATAGTTATTATATTTATTTCAAATATCGTACAACACGAATTCTTTTACAAAACAGATATAGTTTATCTAGTTATTGCAAACATTCAACCACTCGATGGTACTTTGAAAAATAAATATAATTTTTTATATTTATTCAAAACGCCGAAACGGCATATACGAATATTTTGACAAAGATAATACAAGACGCAATATATATAATACAAGTTTATTATATATTACTTTCATACGAATATTCCTATATCAACATACGACTTCTCAAAATGAAACTTAGCAAGTATAACTTCATCATTTTCATTTAGTTAACAATTTACTGTCAAATCGTTCGATTAACGACTCGGTAGAGCTCGGTGACACGTAGTTTAGTTACCGCTTTTATTTAGAATGCACGCTAGCGAGTCTCGTCTTGGAAACGACATCGCGAAGTCGTATATAGCTAGCTTTGCACAGGAATATTCAGGTGAGTTCATAACCCCACCTTTTATGGTTTTACATTTTTATAAATGTTTTCAGGGTGGAAAGACATGCACATTCTACAAAACATTCAAAGTGTTCAATAGACATGAATTACATATTTCTAAACCATTATACAAACAAGTTTTTTTAACTGACACAAATGGTTTACGAAAGGTTTATGATAACTACACCGGTTTTTCAAACAAAGCTTATTTTTGTAAAGTGCATACAACGCTTACTTGTTTTCTAAATCGGGGAGATGATGAGTACAAAAACATTCAAGTGAAACATTCAAGTGAAACATTCAAGTGAAACATTCATGTGAAACATTCAAGTGAAACATTCAAGATCATGTCTCGAATAGGGTACCATAAGCACCATTAATCAACGTATACATTCAGACCGCGGAACAAAAGGTTAGATCTAATGGGTTTCAGGCAACCCCACTCTTGGCCTACTTCTACCAATGAGTGCTTCTGTGTCTCAGTCAAAGTCGACAAAAATACCTAGGTTTGGTGGCTTCCTATGTCGTGACACATGTTAGTGGCCTTGCAAACCACTAGCGATCTCATACATTCAAACAGTCAAAGTGCTCGGTTGCGAGATACATTCAAACATTCATAGTACTCATTTACAAGCTACGTTTTACAAGATACATTCAAACGTTCATAATACTCATTTACAGATACGTTTTATGAGTACACACCATGTTTTCATTCAAGTATTTAAACATTCAGTACAAAACATTCACAATACTTTTGGATTCGTTTTCTCAACAACATTTCAAAAACCGGTTATTCAAAAAGATTTATTTCAAATCTTTTACAAACAAACTATGAACTCGCTCAACTTTATGTTGACTTTTTCACATGTTTCTTTCTCAGGTTGCATTTTTAAGACAAGGCACGGTTGGAATAGGAGAACCATGTGGAGTGAGTACTTAGTGGCGTTCATTTTCTAAAAGACTTAGCTTATTTGCTTCCGCTGTGCAATGAAGATACCAGTCCAGTCACGCTAATGCTCTGATATTTCGGGGTGTGACACCGTGAGCTGATAGGAATTCAAGTCTTTTAGACTTGATAAAATAACGGTGGGGTATCCACACATCCCCCAAAAGTATCCACACATCCCCCAAAAGTGTCTACACATCCTCCAAACTCTATACGCCCCTCATTGTCCAATACGCTTGAAAAAGACCCACCCATACGCCCCTCATAGCTCTTGTTGGTGCATGCGTCTGTCAACTTCATCTTGTATCGAGTCTTGTACATAGAATGTTAGATCAGTGCACGTATTTTGAAATATGATAATTTCGCTTGAAGGAGGAGATTCCGCTTGAAAGTGACATGAGTCATTTCAAGCGAAATCAGACCTCTATATATATAGGTTATTCCAAGAGAAATCATTATCATTCTTTCCAGTTTGAGCAACGAAGTGCTGCCGAAGTGTCGTCTCGCTGTATAACGTCTTCTAATCAATAATATCGATAGTTAAAGTGTATATCTAGCTGAATTGACCTCAGAATGTCTGTTTCCGCCTCTCATTCTGAGTAAAACTCTTCTGATCGACTCGTTCGGGTCTGTAAACGATCCTACAAGTGGTATCAGAGCTCAGGAAGAAGACTTCTTACCAATTCAGCAGAAATTTCTGATTTCTACACCGTCTTTTTCAAAATTCAAAATTTTTCACGGTCAAAATGTCCTGATTTTCACACAGATTGTGCGCTTTACTGTTTTAACAAATCCTTGAAAGTTTCAGGACTAAAATCGATTTAAAACTGATTAATTTCTTAATTTCGCTTGAAAAGATGCACGAGATGATGACGTCAGCAGCTCTTTAAGCGAAATCAGTCTCTTATTCCGCTTGAAAACCGGTGTTTCGCTTGAACAATTCTGTTGATTCCGCTTGAACAATACTGATTTCGTTTCAAGGTGGTATTTTGCTTCAGTGACTCAGCTTGAATCCCTGATTTCGCTTCAAGGAGTCTAATCCCGTTTGAATGTGTGTTTCTTCAAGCGAAATAGGGTATTTCGCTTGAACTGGGTTATCTCGCTTGAACAGGGATTTCGCTTGAGAACTGTGATTTCGCTTGAACATTCAGTTTTGTGAACTTTGAAAATTCGAAATATGGATGAGGAATTTTTTAACGCATTTGCTACACCGGTTACCCCGATCACTTTGGCACAGAACACTATGTTGGAAAATGAGACGGGGACGATGCAAAAACCGCCTAAACTCATGAACATCGAGGAGTATAAGGGTTGGGAAGGACAGTTTGAAAACTGGGTACAAGCTAATTATCTGGATGCTTGGGAATGTGTCAAGACGAAATACATTAGACCGATGAATGATGATGAAGAGGTTATAGCAATCAAAGATCTAAGTGCCGATGCTAGAAAGAAATACAAAGATGAGAAAATGATGCTAAGTCTTTTACAACAAGCTATGAAAGAAGACATCTTGGTTCTATTGCAACATAATGGAACTTCTTATTCAATCTGGAAAGCATTAAAATCGAAGTTTCATGGAAGCCAAGAGATGGTCAAGAACAAGAAATCACTTTTAAAGAAAGAGTTTGATCTGTTTCGAGGGCTGAAAAATGAAAGCACAAAGCAAATCGTTGAAAGATACTGCAATTTGCTAGCTAATATGAAGAGGTTGAGCATTGAGAAAGATAATGAGGAGCTGATTGAGAAGCTAGCTGATGCTTTGCCATATGAAACTTGGGGTACTTATCTCATGATGTTGAGAAACAAAAAGGGTTTTAGCAATCTGACACTGAGTAAGTTCATTGAAAAGATTGAGGCTCAGGAGATGGAACAAAGAAAAGCGTTAAGAATGAAAGATTTCGACGGTGAACAAGACATCGGACTTTACTACAAAGTTGGTTTTAGTGACAAAACCACAAACATGTCACCAAAGGTTCAAACAGCATTCAATGCAAAGAATTCATCTGAAAGTTCTTCTAAAGGATCAAACAGCAACACAAGTTTTTCTTCATATTCATCTTTTGATCCGAACATTTCAGCAACAAAGAATGGCAAGAAGCTACAATGCAACATTGTTTTAAATCTGGAGAATGATGAAGATTATTCAGCAGAAATTGCCAAAAGTCACATGTCTTTGTTGGGAACTGTATTGGAATCTTATGGTAGTTTTGTTGCAGATCGGATCGGGAATCCATTGTTGACAAACGAGGATTACGATCAGATTGATGCTGAAGAGATGGAATTGATGGCCATAAAGTGGTGTTTAGCAAGTGTGTTGAGACGAGCTGAGAAATTTAAGCAAATCACAGGAAGAGATGATTTACGTGAAGCTAATATTTCTACTTTAGGTTTTGATAAATCTAAAGTTACTTGTTTTCGTTGCAGTGAAAAAGGACACTTCAAGAGGGAGTGCAAAAACCGCGAAACAAGTGGAGCTCAAAATCCGTTCAACAACAACAATGATTACTACCGGAAGGCCATTTATCATCAAGTTACACAACAACAACAAGAACCACAAGTGGCACATGGTAGGAAAGTGATTGAAGAATCATAAAAGAGAGCATGTTTGGTGAATCAAGAAGATTTCAGTTGGGACAAATATATCTCAGCTGATAACAAAGCATGCCTGATTAACCAAGATGATGAAAAATTGCTTGATGGTTTTAGCTGGGCAAATTTCAATTGGGATGATTATGATCAAAACAAAGATACAAATCACAAAGCATATGTCGCTCGAGTTGAAGAAGATAGTGATGATGATCGTGAGTATTGGTCAAGAAAAATGGCAGATCATTTGAAAATGATTGCTGAGAGTGACAGTGAAGACGAAAAAGTCAAAAAGAAAAAGAAAAAGGTCAAAACACCGGCGAGTAGTGATGATGAAGATGTTCCAGTGATAAAGAAAAAGGTAAAAGACGTTCCAAAGTTCAAAGTTGATGAAGAAGTTGATTCTAAGAAGATTCCTGTGAAGTGTGATACTTGTGAAGCTATAAAGAAGCAGAACAGCACATTGATTTATAACTTGAACAGTTTGAAGGAATCTTATGATGTCCTGAACAAAGCTATGAATCAAAACAATCAAACAAGTGAAGAACAAGCAACAGCAACGAGGACACTTTAGGGAGCTTTCATGATAAAGCAGAAAGTGGTGAACAACTACATTGAGAAGTGTGCTGTGCTAGAACAGAAACTTGAAACCTAAAGAATTCAAACTGAAAGAGTAAACCGTTTGTTGAAAAGTTACTCATGTACTTCTTATGTCATTGACAGGATTTATCCAACTGTTGAAGGCATGAAGGCATTTGAAGATGATGAAGTAACTGAAGAACAGAAAGTTTCTGAAGAAAAGACTCCTGTGATGAAAGAAAAGAAGAAGGATACTAAAGAAAAGACATCTGGTAAGAAACAAGGTTTCAGTTATGTGACAACTGCCACTTTCGGATAATTTACTTACATTTAAAACAATGATTTACATTATACAAGTATGAGTTTTGAATATTCGAACTGCATGATTACATGATATACATCTTATAACACTCAAGGAATATTCATCTATGATGCACATTATTCATTTTTATTGGTTACCTTTGAAACAATGTAAACAATGCATCGAAACAACTAGAGTAGTATCTAGTAAACTAGCGTGCTGACGAAAACTCAGGATCCGCATAAATCATCTAAATTACATCGTTAGGACTCGGGCGATAGTCCAACATCAATTACATATTAAACCTATACGGGAATACAAGAGTTTGGTTTAATATATTACCAATGTCCGGTAGCACCAAAAACTGCCCGAAAACTGCCGAAAAGCACTAAAAGCGACGATTTCTACACTTTTCCGCAGAAATTTTGTTGAAATCAGCTTTCTAATATTTTTACGACATGTAAAAATATTATTTAACATAGAATTCATGTGTGGATACATTAGGGTATCATCCGAACCAATAACTACATCAATTCACACAAGTTACACAACTTAGCGTTCAAATAACGTCTAACCGAAACAATTCGAAACGAATATCCGAACAATGTCGGATCTTTTTTTTAGTGACCATCTAATATTATTTAGATCATATTAGACTAGTAATGGTCACTTAACACCTTCTTAACACATTTATACACTTGAAACATTTAAACACCTAAACCTTGCTAAAAGTTTCTAACACTTTAACCACTTAATAACATTTCAACAATTCAAGACCCCCCCCCCCCCCATGTTGTGAACGGTTTTAAAGGGGTCCCACACCCTATTTTTTTTGTTAAATATCTAGATATTTTATTAGTTACAAGTGGATGAAGTTGGTGCTTTGCTACAACACTTAACCATTAAGCAATACTAGCACCTTACACTCATTTTACATCTTTTATTACTTTTACCAAAAGCTCTCATCATCTTCATCCATCTTATCAAGAACACCTCCATAAACCCATTTTTTTTTATCATCTTCTTCATAACCAAGATGGATTTCTTTGGAACATAGGGTGATCTAAGGCTTTTGGAAGCAAAAGGAAGGGTTTTTCATCCATACCAAAGTGTTCTAACATCAAGATCATCATCTTACTTATTCTTAATAATCTCTAAAGATCATCCCTAGCCTAGTGCTAGAAGTAAGCTTCTATTTTTTTTATACATATTATGTTTATGATTGTTATTATAATTAATAATAACCATATATAATCATACATAATGAACAAGAAAAATACAAAGAAGCAAAGATAAAAATCATCATATAATTATGTTTGTTTATATTGTGATTTAAGACTTGTGATATGCATATTTGATGTTGTTATGATGATTAGAATACAAATAAATTGTTAGAAGGTGTTTTAAAAATATGATCTAATAATCATACATGTTTATGTTAAATGGTTTTTAACATAAAGGGTTATATGGATGACCATAACTATTAATCTTGTGAAAGTATTTAGGGTTGTTATGTAAAAACAATACTTTCACAAGATTATAAATTGTAACATACAATTAAAGATTTTTATAAAAGTTGTTAAACTAGAATTTAACTTGGTTTTTGAACTAGTTAACATATGAAAGGATCATGTTTAAAACCCTACATGATTTGCTTATCATCTTGATGATTTGATGTTATAAAAGTCTTATAATGTTTAGTTAAGATGATGAATAAATTGTTGTTGATTTAGTAAAGAAAATGATATGTTTAATGAAACATGGTTAAGATAAAAATGCCAAGGTTATATGGCCAATTTTTATAAAAACTTTATTTTATAAAATAACAACATTTTTTGGTAAATCTATACAAGATTTATACAGGATATTAAAGAAGGGTTTATAAAATAAAAGACAAGGAAAATATATATTTTTTTTAGAAAATATATATTTGGTTACTTTAAACAATTTTTGTGTGATATATTACTTGGTGTATTAGTTATATATATCATGATAGGAACTTGAATCTCATGTCAACTTTAAACTCAAAACACGTTATAACAAAAGTCCTACGAGACTTCACATAATTACGCCTTAAAACGAGTTACGGACGATTCTAATAATCGGACACCAATTATGGTCAAAACGGACAACGGACGAATCCTTAAACGAGTCACCAATCCGGGGAGTTACTACGACGTTAGACGATCTTTCGACACGAAATATAAATATACTATCGATAACAAATTTCGGATGGTTAGAAACTTATAAAAACTAGTATGTTTTTATTACTAACATCTATACTTAGTAAATTTTTATAAAAAGGGTTTTTATAAAAATGAAAGGCTTACATGTATTAGTGGGCTATTTTCTACAAATGGGCTTATTATACTTAATGGGCTACTTTTATAAACAAATGGGCTAGTTTGAGTAATGGGCTATTGTTTTATAAATGGGCTTATTTTTCTTAATGGGCTTAAAATAAATTAATGGGCTAAGCCCAAATACTAAACATATGGGCCAAAGCCCAACACTATTAAAGCCCAACACTATTAAAGCCCAACACTATTAAAGCCCAACACTATTAAAGCCCAACACTATTAAAACCCAACACTATTCAAGCCCAACACTATTCAAGCCCAACACTATTTGAGGCCCAACACTATTTGAGGCCCAACACTATTGAGGCCCAACACTATTTGAGGCCCAACACTATTGAGGCCCAACACTATTGAGGCCCAACACTATTGAGGCCCAACACTATTTGAGGCCCAACACTATTTGAGGCCCAGCACTATTTAAGCCCAATAACTTGAAAACATGGGCTTGGCTCAATGATACTATTATTGGAAACACAACTATACAAGTGATACATACAAGACACGAGATTCAGCGGACGAGATCCGACTATACAACTCATTCATCGAATACACAGTTAACGAACATTTGAACAACTCATACATCGAATACACAGTTAACGAACATTTGAACAACTCATACATCGAATACACAGTTAACGAACATTTGAACAACTCATACATCGAACACACAGTTAACGAACATTTGAACAACTCATACATCGAATACCCAGTTAACGAACAGTAAAGACATACAAGTCTTACATATACTCAAGACACAAGACTTGTACTCAAGTTCTTTTCAAAGACCGAAGTGTCTAACAAAAATAAGAACGTTTGTAGGTCGCCACGCTATTCAGGACGACCGCACGTGAGATCTTATTTACATCTATTTTCTGGACGCAATACAGTGAGTTCATGTTCCCCTATTCATTTAAATGTTTTACAAACTTTACAACTATCGGGGAGGATACATGTTCAGAGTATGATAAAGTTAGGTAATGAAACACCATAGATCATGTGCGAATTAGGGCCATACTATAAGCACCATTAATCCAGTTTGGACCAAGGAACAAAGGCTTAGATCTAATGGGTTTTGGCGAGCCCCACTCTTGGTCATGGACCCATACGGAAGAGTGCGTTTGTGTCCCAGTCGATAGGAATCGGCATAAAATCGTCTAGGGTTGGTTTGCTTCCTATTTCGTCACACATATTAATGTCCTTGCAAAACATTAATGATCAACGATTTCATTGACGCTTTACATACTACAACTCACATTTTTCATACATCGTTTACAACTAAATTGCATGAATTCACCAACTTTTGTTGATGTTTTCCAAACTTAACATGTATTTCAGGGAATTAAAGGACCATGTCGGATTTCCCAGTCAAGATAACAAGTACAGGAACTCCATGCCATCTTTTGAAGGGTTTAACTATTATCTTCCGCCTCTTTGCGGAAATATGATGGTTTAAACCTTTGTAGTTTATTTCAAGTTTATGTATGAAACAATAACGCTTTATTTTCATGTTAATGGTTTGTAACCGACACACTAAACTTATGTTGTAATCTTTTGAAACACTATGTAATGGCAATGGAGTATGTTTTATTCATATAGTTTGTTCATGTACATCGATATTTATGCAATGAAAACCAGACAGATCACACCTTGCGTTTCCGCTATGAGCGGGTGTGACAGCTTGGTATCAGAGCATCGATTGTAGTGAACCAGGATTCTTTATTGAGTCTAAGTCTACAATCACTAGGGATCTCTCATGAAAACCATCTAAACACAAATACATGTTTTCATTTGCATAAACATTTTCATGGTCCATTTTCAACAAGAATTCATCTCATACAAAGCAAGCAAGGACATTTCCATGGGTGAAGTCTATGAGAAACAGACACAATACATTAATAGACTATGTGCCTACAATACATTACATTATCAGTTTATGCATTATAAACAGTTTACTGGTTCAGCTTATACAAAGATAGAAATCCTTGATTGATAGGATTTACATGATTATATATATAGGTGGTTCATATATATGTTACATGAAATATTTTGCCAAGAACAAAATACCTTCGACTTCAAACTCTATTATTATTCTTTACTTACACGGTGAAAATATCGACCTCATGTCTATTGCGGAGCTTATGGCGAACATAATTCCTAAGTGAAATCTTAAACTTAATTCCGTAAAATATGGTGGCTTTCTCGCGAATGCTGAGATGCCTGACCATGATAATAACGATGAGGCGAAGGTGGTAACCTTGGACAACAACTCCATTAGTGGGACGAGATCCATGTGACTCATACTAATCAAGGTGGATATACTCTTGTCCTTACAAGGAAGATGAAGTACTCATCTTGAAGGTGCCCCTTCAATTGTTATTATTACAGATTCTTTCCATTTCTATTTCATATAACGTTGTACCGTCCTGCGAGTAACAACAACGGACGTTGACACGTGAACTATCACGAAGGTCCCTCATATGTTGAAGGTATATTGACAATAATGTTTCCCCTTTTATTGATCGGCTGCTTCGTACGAGAGAATGCTAGGGTGACCATGCAAGGCAATTTATTATTACGGTGGCCAACGTAATAACAACTTGTAGTGCATGGGAATTCTGGTGGACTCTGCGGGCCAAGCTAATGATCACTATTCGTTCAAATTCTTAAATTATTATTCGAGATTCAATGTTTCTTATCTATTAGGACACGAACTGTGGTGGTTAGTATAACACCCTACAATACAATACAATACAATACAATACAATACAATACAATACAATACAATACAATACAATACAATACAATACAATACAATACAATACAATACAATACAATACAATACAATACAATACAATACAATACAATACAATACAATACAATACAATACAATACAATACAATACAATACAATACAGGAATACGACAAGTGTTTGTTCACACCTAACATTCGATCTATATCACGATTCAGTTGAGACTAGTCATTTAAACAAACAAAACTTGTTAGCTACTCATGGAGGATTTTCCTCAACATTCTCGAAATTCTTGAACATGGGTTGATTCCAGGGTGTCTATGACACTTTATCCTACTTTACCTTACCTTATCATATTCCACCTTATCATATTTATTGGAAATGATACAATAAATTCCGTCGCTTGACATTTTTCTTTTCCCAAGGAATGGTATGGCATGCGCCATGCTGCAACTCCCTCATTACATTCTATTAGACATCTTTGGAAATTCTAAATAATTTTGCTAGGGCTCGTGAAACTCAAGCACTATTACCATAATGGTCACATGGACAAATAAGACAAAGGATTTTCTCTACTTCGGACGATTGAGGTCATAGAGTAGGGAACCCATATTATAGGGACGGAGGCCACGGGTTGGTTTCCCCTCCTGAACGAATTATTTTTCTTTTTCCATTTAGACATATGACCAATACATGCAAGAGGCATTACACCTTTTGGTTTTGGTTATCCACATTATCATTTATTCAAACATGTATGAACAATATAGTCTTGAGGTTTCCATGACCGATTGATTGCATTCTTCATTCTTGGGCACATGATAGACTCTATTTATCCAAATACATGTCTAGATTCTTTTAATAGTGTGTATTAAAAAGATCATGGCGCCAAAAGAATCAATTGTTTAAGTTAAAAGTTATGTGTTGAAAACCATTGCTTTTAATCAAGACATGTTTTATACATGACATTGTTACGCAAGACATTGTTATACATGTCATTGACGTTGGTATACACAAGACATTTTTGGTGGTTATTTGTAAGTGATGAGACGTGTGTAATATGATAAAAGCATGGTGGATACGCCGCTGGTACTTCCTATATATAAGTGCTTATATTATATTGCATATCGTGGTGTTATTCAAATCTCTTGGACAAAGACAAGACACGACATTTTCGCACAAGACACGACATCCTCTACACAAGACATAATATTCTATTTCGAGGCATGATATATTCATACACTACATTTTCATTGGTTATTTATTTAACCATACATTATTCTTTTATATCATCTGATTTTCATATCTATCTTCATATGATTTTATAAAAGAACTCGATCATAACTGGAGCCAATGTTGATGGTTACACTTGATGCTTTCACGGTCTCTCAAGGGTTGTTCCATACTGGGAAACACCCGAATTCAAACACACTGAGTGTTACATTTCGGGTTTAGCCTCGGAGATCCGAAGCATGGCAACATCATCCCTCCCTACCTCAATCACTCAAACAATAACTCTCGCCATGAGAGAAATGAAGGCAACTGCTGCCATAAACGATTTTGGCACCAGGATGTATGCTGGTAACTTGTCGAAATCCTAAATGCGACAAGTAAGACATTCATCATGAGGGCAATTGCAAAAGCGCCAAGAGTAGCAGTGTGCTAAGACCGAGCGCAAAACAAAGACAAGCAAGACGATAATACTTAAGAATGGATCAAGCTAGTGAATAAGTGTGTGTGTGGCTAGAACTATAAATACTCCACAAAATCCCAATGGAGTCATGAGTACTTACACTCTACTATCATCATGTATCAATTCTATTAATACCAACACCAAGCTTAACTAGTGTCTTTAGTTGTTATACATATACTCGAATTAGAGTCATGTTGGACACACATTACTATATCAAGTTAGCTAATGGGGAATTAGCTTAGACATATCAAATCATTAAGGGCCACCGGTATGTATCCTATTCGTCAACATTTCACATCCATGTTATTTTATACAATTGGCAATTTTAGCTTCATCTCAACATTTCACATACATGAGTTTCATGGCTAGGGACGGGATTGTCCTAGCTACAATTAGGGATTGGGTTATCCTACATCTAAACATATGGATCGGGTTATCCTACATCTAAACATATGGATTGGGTTATCCTACATTTAAACATAGGGTTCCTAAAACTATACAGTGAAGTCCTCGCCACACAGAATTTAAAATATACTTGGTCTAGAGTCAAGTAAGCTAGACGTCTTCTCATTCTATAGAATTGGCAAAACGTAAACTAGTCGAGTCTAGAGCTGAAATTCAATATCGATCTCTTACCCATTGAGTTAGGTATTTTAGACGTAGTGGTTGGCAGGGATTGGCTATCCAATAATCGAGCCGAAGTCTTCTGTCATGAGAAGATCATTCGCTTACCACCACCGAACGAAGAGACACTTGTTATCCATGGAGAGAAGCGCAACACATTATTGCGGAACATCAATTGCATGAAGGCTTAGAAGTGCTTACGGAAAGGTTGTATTGCCTTTCTAGCACTTGTTGTAGACAAGAAGGCCGTTGGGCCACAGCTAACAAATATTCTTTTGATAAAAATCATTTCCTGAAGTCTTTCCAGGACTACCACCATATCAACAAGTCGAGTTTCACATCGACTTGGTACCGGGAGCCGCACTCGTAGCCAAAACTCCATGTCGATTAGCACCTTCTGAACCTTGTAATTGACCGAATAAGGATGTTATGCGTTCATAACCCCCACTCTTTACCAACTATGTATCTTTATAAAGGTTTTGGGGGTGGAAAGACACGCAAGTTTTGCAAAAATGCACAACATTTCGATGAACGAAAATTCATATTTCTAAACCATGTTACAAATGAATTTCCAACTAACTCAAATGGTTTATGAAAGGTTCTAGCTTCTACTCTAATATAGACTTACGATCGGAGTATCATCAGTTACGAATTCAAGAGGAAAGCATACCGAAAACGGCTTATAAGACTCGTTACGGTCATTACGAGTTTCTCGTTATGCCTTTTGGTTTAACAAATGCACCAGCGGTCTTCATGGATTAATGAATCGTGTGTGCAAGCCGTATCTCGACAAATTCGTCATAGTGTTTATTGACGACATTTTGATATACTCTCGATCGACTAATGAACATGAGCAACATTTGAGAACCATTTTAGTGTTGTTAAAGACAATAAATTCGCCCCAAATCGAAAAACAAGATATAGCCTTACAACTTATTCTTAAGATTGGTGCATAGCATCTTACAATCTTATCATTATCCGACGATACCGATGACTCTGTTGTAGACTATGATGCCTCGCATCAAGGATTGGGTTGCGTACTCAGGCAACGTGAAAAAGTTATTGTGTACACGTCGCGCCCAATTAAAAAGTTCATGAGAAGAACCATACCACTCTCGACCTTGAGTTAGGCATGGTGGTATTCGTTTAAAAAAATTATGGCGACATTATTAATATGGTACTTAATGCATTATTTTCACGGATCATAAAAGTCTTCAACACATATTCAACCAAAAAGAATTAAATATACGTCAACGATGTATGTTGAATTGTTGAACGACTATGATTGTGAAATAAAGTACCATCCGGGCAAGGCAAACGTTGTAGCAGATGCCTTGAGCCGCAAGGAGCGAGTTAGAACACTGAGAGTTCAAGCATTAGAGAAGATGATTCACAAGCGCTCAAGGAAGAGCATATTCAAGCAGAAACACTTCGAGGCATGAAGGAACAGTTAGTGCCGAAAGAAGATGGAACTTTATACCTTATGGGTCGAAATTGGGTTCCATTCTTTGGCGACCTTCGAGATGATATTTTGAGGAAACACATAGGCCTAAATAGTGAAAGAATACTACTGGTGGCCTAACCTCAAAAGTGATATCACGACTTATATCGGAGAATGCTTGACTTGCGCGAGAGTAAAAGTCGAGTAGCAAAATCCCTCGGACTTGTTACAACAACCCGAGAATTCCCGTTTGGTAATGGGAACAAATATCGATGTACTTCATTACGAAGTTACTCAGGACCTCAAGAGGTCACTACATGATATGTGTAATCATCGATAGACTAACAAAGTCCACGCACTTCTTACCGATTTGGTAGAAGGATAATACTGAGAAACTAACGGAACTCTATCTCAAAGAAATAGTGGCTCGTCATGGAGTGCCTATTTCAATCATTTCAGACCGAGACGGTCGTTTTATTTCTAGAATTTGGAAATCATTTCAACAGGCCTTTGGATCTCATTTGAATCTAAGTACGGCCTTTCATCCACAAACTGACGGCCAGAGCGAACGGACAATCTAAACACTCGAAGATATGCTTCGTGCATGTGTTATAGATTTAGGCGGCAATTGGGATACTCATCTACCTTTAGTTGAGTTTTCCTACAAAAACAGCTACCATACTACTATACAAGCTGCACCGTTTGAAGCTCTTGATGGTCGAAAGTGTCGCTCTCCGCTATGTCGGGCGGAAACAGGCGATAGTTAAATAATTGGTCCGAAACTAGTCCAAGAGACTACGGATAAAAATTTTTCAGACCTGA
Organism: Helianthus tuberosus; assembly: GCA_030545235.1. Lineage (NCBI taxonomy): Eukaryota > Viridiplantae > Streptophyta > Magnoliopsida > Asterales > Asteraceae > Helianthus > Helianthus tuberosus. Next base: position 189,486,487 of record CM060365.1, on the reverse strand, counting down.
GACCGTATCAAGACGGCTCGCGATCGACAAAAGTGCTACGCAGATAAAAGACGAAAACCATTATCTTTCGAGGTTGGAGACAAAGTCTTGTTGAAAAGTCTCGCCTTGGAAGGGCGTATCAAGGTTTGGTAAACGTGAAAAGCTTAACCCACGTTACGTTGGACCATTTGAAATCTTAGAAAAGATTGGCACTATTGCCTACAACTTGAAGTTACCAGATGAACTTAGCAGTGTGCACGACACGTTTCATGTGTCGAATCTTAAAAAGAGTCCAACACAAGCAACCGTTATCATTCTTTCAGATGAAATTCACATTGATGATAAACTCCAATTCACAAAGCACCTGTTAAGATCATGGACCGAAAGGTCCAGAAAATACAAAGGAGTCGTAACATATTAGTAAAAATTCGTTGGAACTCTTGACACGGACCCGAATATACTTGGGAACGTGAAGACCAAATCAAAGCCAAATACTCTCACCTGTTTGAGAACAATCCTGCAAAGGATGACTCAGCTTGAATTTCGGGACGAAATTCTCAATAACAGGGGGAGAATGTGACAACTGCCACTTTCGGATAATTTACTTACATTTAAAACAATGATTTACATTATACAAGTATGAGTTTTGAATATTCGAACTGCATGATTACATGATATACATCTTATAACACTCAAGGAATATTCATCTATGATGCACATTATTCATTTTTATTGGTTACCTTTGAAACAATGTAAACAATGCATCGAAACAACTAGAGTAGTATCTAGTAAACTAGCGTGCTGACGAAAACTCAGGATCCGCATAAATCATCTAAATTACATCGTTAGGACTCGGGCGATAGTCCAACATCAATTACATATTAAACCTATACGGGAATACAAGAGTTTGGTTTAATATATTACCAATGTCCGGTAGCACCAAAAACTGCCCGAAAACTGCCGAAAAGCACTAAAAGCGACGATTTCTACACTTTTCCGCAGAAATTTTGTTGAAATCAGCTTTCTAATATTTTTACGACATGTAAAAATATTATTTAACATAGAATTCATGTGTGGATACATTAGGGTATCATCCGAACCAATAACTACATCAATTCACACAAGTTACACAACTTAGCGTTCAAATAACGTCTAACCGAAACAATTCGAAACGAATATCCGAACAATGTCGGATCTTTTTTTTAGTGACCATCTAATATTATTTAGATCATATTAGACTAGTAATGGTCACTTAACACCTTCTTAACACATTTATACACTTGAAACATTTAAACACCTAAACCTTGCTAAAAGTTTCTAACACTTTAAACACTTAATAACATTTCAACAATTCAAGACCCCCCCCCATGTTGTGAACGGTTTTAAAGGGGTCCCACACCCTATTTTTTTTTGTTAAATATCTAGATATTTTATTAGTTACAAGTGGATGAAGTTGGTGCTTTGCTACAACACTTAACCATTAAGCAATACTAGCACCTTACACTCATTTTACATCTTTTATTACTTTTACCAAAAGCTCTCATCATCTTCATCCATCTTATCAAGAACACCTCCATAAACCCATTTTTTTTTATCATCTTCTTCATAACCAAGATGGATTTCTTTGGAACATAGGGTGATCTAAGGCTTTTGGAAGCAAAAGGAAGGGTTTTTCATCCATACCAAAGTGTTCTAACATCAAGATCATCATCTTACTTATTCTTAATAATCTCTAAAGATCATCCCTAGCCTAGTGCTAGAAGTAAGCTTCTATTTTTTTTATACATATTATGTTTATGATTGTTATTATAATTAATAATAACCATATATAATCATACATAATGAACAAGAAAAATACAAAGAAGCAAAGATAAAAATCATCATATAATTATGTTTGTTTATATTGTGATTTAAGACTTGTGATATGCATATTTGATGTTGTTATGATGATTAGAATACAAATAAATTGTTAGAAGGTGTTTTAAAAATATGATCTAATAATCATACATGTTTATGTTAAATGGTTTTTAACATAAAGGGTTATATGGATGACCATAACTATTAATCTTGTGAAAGTATTTAGGGTTGTTATGTAAAAACAATACTTTCACAAGATTATAAATTGTAACATACAATTAAAGATTTTTATAAAAGTTGTTAAACTAGAATTTAACTTGGTTTTTGAACTAGTTAACATATGAAAGGATCATGTTTAAAACCCTACATGATTTGCTTATCATCTTGATGATTTGATGTTATAAAAGTCTTATAATGTTTAGTTAAGATGATGAATAAATTGTTGTTGATTTAGTAAAGAAAATGATATGTTTAATGAAACATGGTTAAGATAAAAATGCCAAGGTTATATGGCCAATTTTTATAAAAACTTTATTTTATAAAATAACAACATTTTTTGGTAAATCTATACAAGATTTATACAGGATATTAAAGAAGGGTTTATAAAATAAAAGACAAGGAAAATATATATTTTTTTTAGAAAATATATATTTGGTTACTTTAAACAATTTTTGTGTGATATATTACTTGGTGTATTAGTTATATATATCATGATAGGAACTTGAATCTCATGTCAACTTTAAACTCAAAACACGTTATAACAAAAGTCCTACGAGACTTCACATAATTACGCCTTAAAACGAGTTACGGACGATTCTAATAATCGGACACCAATTATGGTCAAAACGGACAACGGACGAATCCTTAAACGAGTCACCAATCCGGGGAGTTACTACGACGTTAGACGATCTTTCGACACGAAATATAAATATACTATCGATAACAAATTTCGGATGGTTAGAAACTTATAAAAACTAGTATGTTTTTATTACTAACATCTATACTTAGTAAATTTTTATAAAAAGGGTTTTTATAAAAATGAAAGGCTTACATGTATTAGTGGGCTATTTTCTACAAATGGGCTTATTATACTTAATGGGCTACTTTTATAAACAAATGGGCTAGTTTGAGTAATGGGCTATTGTTTTATAAATGGGCTTATTTTTCTTAATGGGCTTAAAATAAATTAATGGGCTAAGCCCAAATACTAAACATATGGGCCAAAGCCCAACACTATTAAAGCCCAACACTATTAAAGCCCAACACTATTAAAGCCCAACACTATTAAAGCCCAACACTATTAAAACCCAACACTATTCAAGCCCAACACTATTCAAGCCCAACACTATTTGAGGCCCAACACTATTTGAGGCCCAACACTATTGAGGCCCAACACTATTGAGGCCCAACACTATTTGAGGCCCAACACTATTTGAGGCCCAGCACTATTTAAGCCCAATAACTTGAAAACATGGGCTTGGCTCAATGATACTATTATTGGAAACACAACTATACAAGTGATACATACAAGACACGAGATTCAGCGGACGAGATCCGACTATACAACTCATTCATCGAATACACAGTTAACGAACATTTGAACAACTCATACATCGAATACACAGTTAACGAACATTTGAACAACTCATACATCGAATACACAGTTAACGAACATTTGAACAACTCATACATCGAACACACAGTTAACGAACATTTGAACAACTCATACATCGAATACCCAGTTAACGAACAGTAAAGACATACAAGTCTTACATATACTCAAGACACAAGACTTGTACTCAAGTTCTTTTCAAAGACCGAAGTGTCTAACAAAAATAAGAACGTTTGTAGGTCGCCACGCTATTCAGGACGACCGCACGTGAGATCTTATTTACATCATGTGCGAATTAGGGCCATACTATAAGCACCATTAATCCAGTTTGGACCAAGGAACAAAGGCTTAGATCTAATGGGTTTTGGCGAGCCCCACTCTTGGTCATGGACCCATACGGAAGAGTGCGTTTGTGTCCCAGTCGATAGGAATCGGCATAAAATCGTCTAGGGTTGGTTTGCTTCCTATTTCGTCACACATATTAATGTCCTTGCAAAACATTAATGATCAACGATTTCATTGACGCTTTACATACTACAACTCACATTTTTCATACATCGTTTACAACTAAATTGCATGAATTCACCAACTTTTGTTAATGTTTTCCAAACTTAACATGTATTTCAGGGAATTAAAGGACCATGTCGGATTTCCCAGTCAAGATAACAAGTACAGGAACTCCATGCCATCTTTTGAAGGGTTTAACTATTATCTTCCGCCTCTTTGCGGAAATATGATGGTTTAAACCTTTGTAGTTTATTTCAAGTTTATGTATGAAACAATAACGCTTTATTTTCATGTTAATGGTTTGTAACCGACACACTAAACTTATGTTGTAATCTTTTGAAACACTATGTAATGGCAATGGAGTATGTTTTATTCATATAGTTTGTTCATGTACATCGATATTTATGCAATGAAAACCAGACAGATCACACCTTGCGTTTCCGCTATGAGCGGGTGTGACAAGTTATAACAAGTGTCCACCCCCGCTTGAAAATGGATATTCTCCGAGAAATCCAAATTCAGAAAGAGTCAAAAAGACAACAAATTTACAGTGGGAGTCGGAGTCTTCAGTGAAATTACCAGAAAGTATTGATGTTACGTTTACATCGTCTGACACTGATCATGAGTCCGAGTTAATAAAGAAAGTGGTCGATCAGGTGATGGATAAAGATGAATCCGAGGAGTCAAAGTCGGAGTCAAAGTCTGAGTGAAGCATTCCGAGTCAATCCGACAAACAGGGCAAAAGGGTTTACAATAAAGAATTCCTGTTATCAAAATCTAATTTGAGTGACGAAATGTTTAATGTTGCATACACTTTGAATGATTCTGACAAATTATATTTTGATGAGGAATTTCCAATAAGAGGTGTTAAATCTGACATGATCAAAAAGGTTTTCAAACTAACAGAAATTAATATTTCTGAAATAAAAGATGAAAATCTTTCTAAAAAACCTAATCCTTACACCACAAGATATCAACAACGTTTAAACAAGAAAAAGGGTTACAGTTGTGGTTCAGGTTTTCATAAGAAACCAAATCATAACGGTAATTTAAAAAAAAGGACTTGGTTTTATTCCTTCAGAAAAACAGAAAAATGAAAAATATGTTCGTGATTTTAAATCAAAAAAGATATTTGTTTCAGGTACTACTACCGAAGAAGAGAAAGAAAATCTATTCAGAAACCAGTCGAACAGCGAATTCCTTGCAAAGAAGCAAGAAGGGATGAAGTCTGCTGATCAAATGAAAGAAACGAGAACTTGTTTCCAATGCAACATTGTTGGACATATTGCCAAAAATTGTTCCAAGGCAATAAAATCAAAACAGGGAGTATCTCGTAACCTGAAAGACAAAGAAGTTGTGTTTGAACCACCAACTGAGAGAACCAAACTTTTCAAAAATTCAACTTTTGAAATTGGTGAAAGTTCAAACAGATTTTACAAGAAAAGGGCAAAACTTGACAGCCAAAAATGGGTTGTAAAGAAATCGGTTGATAGTTCTAGCAATGATTCTGATTCATCAAAATCAGAGGAGCTATCTTCTGGCGATGAATCTGATTCCACAAAGTCAGAGGAGCTACTGGTTGAGATAAAAGGTGAAAAATCAGTACCGACTGTGGATGATGTGAATTTTCCACCACTTCGGGCTGAAAATTTTAAAAAGAAAGTTGGAAAAGTTGAGATTTCAAATCAATTCTTCTCTGAAAAGAAAGAATTTGATATTGAAAGAGCGTTTAACTCCAAAGTTCATAACATTTTTGGAAAAATGGTTGACAGGAAGGTCAAAGGAGTGAAGGAGTTTTACGAGAAGAAGATTAAGAAAGATAAAGTTGAACCATCCCTGGTTTGTGACTGGGATGGTACATATTACGAACAGTAAGTCTCTGGACTTGCCGGAGCTCCCAGGTTGGTAAGATTGGAGCAGGAATCGGCATTCATCTTTCTTGGTTGGTAATTTTACAAGTATAAAAGATGGTAAATCTACAGGTGATATTTTTAAATTGTTATATTTTTCAAGTGGTTGATGAAGGTTTTCACATACATGTGGTAAATCAAGGACATTAAATTGTACTTGTTTTTTCCTACAAGTGGTTAATCAAGGTCATTAGGTTGAACTTGATTGAACCATACTTACAAGTGGTATTTGAAAGACAGTGTGATGAACCAAACCCCTAACCTACAAATGGTAAAATCAATCAACAAAACTTATTTTCCGGAAAAACCATTTGTTTAAAACAAACTTAAGTGTTTTGAAATCAATGGGAAAATAGTTTGTTGTAAGGGGGAGTTCTGATTGTTTATGCCAAGTGGATGGCAAATTGATGTGATTCGATATCAGTTGTCAAATTACTTGTACAGTTTGTTTTCAAATTTCCTAAAATGAGTTTGCATTTTAGGGGGAGTAAGAAATTTTAGAAAATCCAAAAACATTTGAAAATTTGAAAAAGACAAAAACATGATAAAATGAAAAATGAGTTTTTATGTCAAAGAAGAGGGAATGATAGTACATCAGTGGACTATCACAACATGCTAAAGAAATGGAAAGTTAAAAAGTGATAAACGGTCTCACTGATTATGTGCCAGTAGGTTTTTGCACATTTAGTAGATTGTGACGAGATATAAACCTAAATTCAAACTTGCTTATATCGTGGGAAAACATCTCTCGGATATATGGGTAACCCCCGAAATCTTGTTTGAAAGGTCCCTCTTTCTGAGATACTAGGTCTTTATACTCAGTGATATCTGGGGTATTATCCCGGGACTTCTGATTTTGCGGAAGCAATGGCCTAGTCCCCGGAGAATACTTTCTGCTTGCTTGAAAAATAGCGCCGCCCTCAGCATAAATGATGAAGACAATAAAATTGCTAATCAATGATGTTGTAAAAAAGATCCTCTAAAGGGGACCCACCCAAGTCGAACCGTCGTCTCTGTGCTGAATGGAAGTTCTGACCTGAGCTCTCACGGTTTCGTACTGTTTCATAATTTATTCCCTTGCAGATATCATCTGTGGTATACTCACCTGTAAGACTGAATACTAGGATCTGGATACGGGAGTATATTCTGAGGTGGGACACGCGATTGAGTTTAAGTACTTAAGACATTAACATCGTATCTCGAAGCAGTTGAACTTTGTGTGAAAATTTAAGTGGATCAGTATACTGACAATCTAAGTGAATCGTTTAGAGCTTAAAATGTTTAAAGCTTAATGGTGTTGGTGATTAGTCTCATAAACTGATATGATCCTCTTACACAAACTCACAAAAATAATTTTGTATGTAAATATTTCTTTACTGCATTTCATTCTTTGTTCAAAATTCAAAAAGATTTTGGTGTGTTTTAGCATAAATTTTGAAAAATACAAAAAGATTTTCAACAACTGGTGTTGGAGAGCTGATTTTCAAAATTCCAAGTGCTAAACATGATGAACAAATGGTTTGGGTACAAATTTGTTTGAAATGAAATGAGAAAAATTTTTGAAAAGAAAAACTTTATTATTGCAAATGGTTCATCAAAGACTAATATTGTAAAATTATTGGTTAAATTTCTTATCCACAAGTGTTTATTAGGTGGTGAGATTGTTTTTACAATTGGTCATCAGAAAATTTACTTTTGGGTAGAGAATGTGCAGGATATCTGAGTGTTAGAGAGCCAGGTTCCGATACCTGAGGACTGTGTGATTTTAACAAGCCAGGCTGCGATCCCAGTTTATTGAAAGGGGGAGTCTGAAGATTGTAGAGCCAAGTTTCAATCTTGGAATTTACACAAACTGCTGATGCTGATGAACTTAAGGAATCAAGAGATCTGATAAAGAGAAGAGAGAAGATTTGAGGATGCTTTATAGTGTCAAGATACTTTAAAGAGATCGAGAGGCTGATAAAGACTTAAGATGCGAAGACTCGACACTTTAAGACTCGTCAACATTCGAGGGGGAGTCTGTTGGTGCATGCGTCTGTCGACTTCATCTTGTATCGAGTCTTGTACATAGAATGTTAGATCAGTGCACGTATTTCGAAATATGATAATTTCGCTTGAAGGAGGAGATTCCGCTTGAAAGTGACATGAGTCATTTCAAGCGAAATGAACAATAGCTATTTCGCTGGAAATGGCTTGTGCCATTCTCAAGCGAAATTAGACCTCTATATATATAGGTCATTCCAAGCGAAATCATTATCATTCTTTCCGGTTTGAGCAACGAAGTGCTGCCGAAGTGTCGTCTCGCTGTATAACGTCTTCTAATCAATAATATCAACAGTTAAAGTGTATATCTAGCTGAATTGACCTCAGAATGTCTGTTTCCGCCTCTCATTCTGAGTAAAACTCTTCTGATCGACTCGTTCGGGTCTGTAAACGATCCTACAGCTCTGTACGTTTGTAAATGACCCATACCATCTCATTAATGTCAATCATCGGGTGTCTGCCAATGATTACCCAATGATTAGGATGTACAACTTTATTTTAGTTGATTAATGTTTTATTATGGGGAAGTTGTGAAATATCTGTAGATATTATAAAACGCTATGTTTTTATTAGAAGAAAATATCATAGTTTTTTTAATAAAAAAAAATGTGCATAAGTTTTTTATTAAGTATTATTATTAAAAAAATCATATTTTTATGAAATGAATTGTATATATTATAATTTAGTTTTTATTTATTAATTATTATATCTTTAAATGTGAAATTTTTTAAATGTCATTTTTTATTAAATGAGTATTATTATAAATTTTTATTAAATGAGTATTATTATGTTTTAATTGTCAAATTTTTAAATGTCAAATTTTATTAAATGAGTATATTATAACATTTTATTAAATGTCAATTTTTTTATTTATTAAGTAATATTATGTTGTCTTAATTATTTTTCATTTGTCATTTATTAACCATAACGCAACAAGAAACGTAATTCCAAATGTAATTAATCATCGGTTTATATTATTATACAAAACATGTCACTTTTATACAAAATGTAACGACTAAACCCTAAACCCTAAATCGCTAATTGTTACATATTCTTAAATTTTTGCAAAAGCAAACGATGGATGTAACACACAAACACCAAGACAGGCCGACTATCTCGAAATTGTGTACCAAACCCTACCTTCCAACGGGGTTTCTGCTTCCCATCTACCATATTTCAATGGCACAAGGGATCAGGAGGTTGGAGCAGTGGAGTCGGGATTTCGTTTATTAATCAAGTGTTCTGCGCCCCCTCGGGATGGTGAGTGTAGCACCATTCCCGTTGGTCGTAGGCTCATGAGAACACTAATGAACGCCTCTCTTGGAAGGACATGCAACAGGGCAGACCGCGTTGGCTAGCTTCATTAGGAGATGACGACGCCACAGGCTACTCCTATCACACATAGTCCTAGATCGGCGTTCTAGTGCATGAATCTGAAATACGAACGCATTTTCTCCATAAGTATTACGCTACCACCACCGTCAAAACACCGACTTTCAATATCCTGTTAATAAAAAATACGATTATAGCATTAGACTCGACATTCGAAAATATATTGTAAAAAATAAAAAAAAACAAATCCAAGCACCACCACAACCACCACCCACCACGGCACTACCATAGCCAACCACCACCCTTAACCACCTCATCTACCTCCACAGCCGACCCACCACCACCAACACCCCAGCCGATCCACCACCACCCTATCCGACCCACCACCACCACCCACCATCAAAGCTTAACCACCGTCAAATCCTAAGCATCGTCAATCCCCACACTGCCAAACCCCAACACCGAAAACAACCACAATCCCAACACCATCACAAACGGCCAAAATAAACCACAAAAAATACTAACCCTAAATATTCTGACCGTATAGATAGATACGAGAGCGAAAACTATACGAGAGACAAAGAATCCGTGCGTGTGACCTTCTGGATCGTCATCGTGTGGTCCAGAGCTCCTCTCGAGAGGTACAAAATTCGCTTTTCATATGTACTTCCCACCAGGGATCTTTAGTTTATCTATAAAAGGAAACAAAACTTCAATATACCGCTCATAGCTCAATGAGAGGCGTATAGAAGTAAACTTTCTGCCAACTTTTCAGAAAAAGTAAGTATATACGCTCTTCATCAGGCTATACGCAGCGTATAACCTGAAAAGGTGTCAGAATCCGTACAGTAATACACGACGTATTTCCCTATGAGCGGCTTATCGAACTTTTTAAAAAAAAGCTTGTGATACGTATGAGAAGTTTCAAATAACCCATAACCATCTTCACAATCACAAATTCACTATCGTTGTTTACAAATGTGGTAGGAAAGCTGCACTAACAACATCTTGGACTGAAGCTAATCCCGGACGTCAATTTTACACTTGCTACATTATGGTATGTTTTTTAAGCCATGTTTTTTTAACACTTTGAAACACTAATTCGTCTTCCGTTTCAGCTTTGTAGGTGCAACTTCTTTGCGTGGCACGCTCCTCCCATGTGTCATCGGGCATGAAAGGACTGATGGATTCGAAGGCTGTGCTTGAAAACGAAGTCTTGTATTTGAAAGAAGATGTTCGAATGTATAAATTGCATGCCGCGGAATTGGAAGATAATCATTCAAGGGTTGTTCGTAAGAGGGAAACTTGTTTGATAATCAGTTGGATTTCTTTTGGGTTGTTTGTCTTGTTATTTTTCATTGTTAGTATTTAAGTTTATGCAAGACATGTAATCGAATATTAATTATAAATGTCGTTTTTTAGTATTAGAGTAAACTGCCATTTTGGTCCCTATGGTTTGGGCACTTTTGCCATTTTAGTCCAAATCTCAAACTTTTTAAATCTGGGTCCCTGTGGTTTCACTTTTATTGCCATTTTAGTCCAAAATTAAGAGTAAACTGCCATTTTGGTCATTGTGGTTTCACTTTTATTGCCATTTTAGTCCAAATCTCAAACTTTTTGGAACAGTAAAAAAAAGGAGGATTTTGAATTTTGGACTAAAATGGCAATAAAGATGAAACCAAGGGATACAGATTTAAAAAGTTTGAGATTTGGACTAAAATGGCAAAAATGTCCAAACCACAGGGACCAAAATGGCAGTTTACTCTTAATATTATTATAAATATTAAGTTTTTAAAAAAATGTTGTTTTTTTTAATAAGTCGACTAAGCATAAATAACTATGCATACATAACAAAAGGAACAAACACTAATCAAGTTACAAATGTTTAAACATACCAAAATGAAATAAATATTTGTCCATAGATGCCCAACACATAATCAAAATAAACATAAAGCAAAAAAATATTTGTTCATACATCTGCGTAGCGGACGTGCTTGCCATCACCACTACCTGTCATATGGATCTGCGTAGCGGACCGGCCTGCCTCCATGTCAGTACACGGATACACTCGTGGATGTTGCGGGGGTCGAACCGCCAACCTCGCCTAGGTACGTCTCTCGGCCACACTAGCCATCACCTACTCCAACAAATCCTCCATCCGGTCCATCCGTATGTCCATCCACTGAAACTGCTGTGTACAGCTCGCCATCATATCGGCCTGACCCACCACCAGCCTCTTAAGGAGATGCTGGGTGGACTGAGGCGACCTCACTACATGATAAACGCGTCGAGGAATCTGTAGCGGCTCCTGCGGATGCCCCTGGTCAACATCAGGCTCCGTGTCTCCATCTATAACAGGCACGTCAGCAACATGTGACATCTCCACTTCCCCAGCCTCGAGCAGTGCCTGTGTAACACCCTTATTAATATTTAATGCGTTTATGAAGATAAACGGGTAAGTATGATTTTAAATACATTGTAAATACGGGTTCACTGAAACTTTTGCAAAATTAATAGTATACAACATAACATGTGTGTGTTCGTTATTTAACATAACAACGATGTATAGTGCGGAAGCTTGAAACTTGATCGTGTTCGGTTCTTCGTTGAACTTGATCGTCCTTCGGTACTGAAGATTATACCTACAATTCAATAAAAACATGAATTTAATCAGTCATACGTAGTTCGAAACGTGTCTAAATGAGTCCGGAAAGCGAAACCGTTTTAAATACAAATTTTTCTCCAAAACAGGGTTCAATCACGCCACGCGACGGCGCCACGTTGCTCCCTTGCGTGGCTAGGGGGAGACCAGTTTCTAGCAGGTTTGGCAGCAGGTTTGGAGCTGGGTCCTACATTTTTCAGCAATACCGGTTTTTACGGAAACGGCCATAACTTCTTCATTATTGATCCGTTTTACCCGTCTTTTAGTATTAACGGGGTTTGATTACTAAACCCGTTTTCGGGGTGTTACAAGTCTACCCCCCTTAAAGAGGTTTCGTCCAAAAAACCTTATTTACGTAGTTCATTGGTTTAATCAAACGAACCTAGTTTCGTTTTTAAGGCCCCCGTTTCTTCTGGTCAAAAGTTTTCATTTTTATATTGGCGCGTGCGTCTTTTATGTGTAAGGCCTACAGGCCGATGCTTTCATTTTATATTTCTTATTCTGGTCATTTATTTGACCGAGTTGTCATCTGATCTCTCGGTTGTATTTATTTTCATTATGTTTACTTCAAGTTAATCTTATTTCAACAGGCGCTTTATATAAGTCGTAACACTACTATTACTTTGAAGGGTTTTACCGGCCAGATTGATTAGTCGCCGTCATTTTACTCCTCGTCATTAGGGTATATCTTATTGCCAACCCAGCCTTTTACGTATTTTCTGATTTTCATATCTCGTAACTCACATTACGACTTGATTGTATTCTATATCACTTTTTGTGACGTATCACAATTTAAATAATTGTGAATTCTTTTGTCATTTTTGCCAGTTTGAATGTTTTAGTGAAATTCTTCACTTTTGTCAACTAGACCTTTCACAATCTTTTCGCTTTTAACCCATTTAATTAACTTAGCAAAACCCATCGCTTTTATACGAACTTTATCTCCCGGTATTGTTTTACGCGGGAAGTTACAATCAGTTTCCTTGTTTTATACAATTGACCCGTAGGTTCTTTCACTTAGCCTCGTAGGCTATTACTTTAGATTTTCACCTTTGTGACCTTATTAAGGTGAGACCCCAACAATTCGTTTCTTTCTATTTGTGACCCGAATGTCTTTTTGGTCCCGTAGACCTTAGCATCATTTATAATATCATAGGTTATGATAATCCCGCAGATTATCTTTTATTCAAGTCTTTATTCAAATGTATATACATTTATATATGTATATGGCGTTAAGGCACCTTTTTTATGTTCAAAGTCATTTATTTTTGCCTTTGAATTTCCTTTCACCTTGACCGTAGTCTAAGGCTATATTTGTTTTTCTTTCGAACAAATTTTCTGACTTTATGACTTCTCACGCCATTTATGCGTCGGTTCATCTTATGCTCACTATTATCCAGTTTACATATATTTGTATTTGATTATGCCCCATTACCGGGCTCATTATTCTTCTGCTTTTAATGTTACCGTTATCCCGCTTGCGCTTACTCATGCCATCCGTCATTATATTATATTCAAACTCGTTTGACTTATTCATGTGAAATTTAATCATTTATGGATGTCAAACTTCACTCTTTGTTGGACCCGTTCAACTTTAAAATAGTTGAACATAATTTATCAAAATTTCTATTCACATCATCTTGTCGTCTTTTAGTCATGACTCAAAACCCGAGTCTTTTAACTTTCCATTCGAGTTCCCTTTTCTCGGCCTACGCATATATTTAAACCCTTACCCATTAACCGAGCGTTTTACCGATGTCGTTATTATTGAAACCTTCCCGGTGTGCATTAAGACTTCGCTTCACTTTTATATTCCTACTTTGTCCTCAAGTTTGGCGTTTTACAAAAAAAAAAAAACGGCCCGTTAAGAGACATATTTGCATTCTCCGGGTTCGAGTGTAAGTACACCCCCTCCCATTGCATATCTTAATCATTTTACATTAATCTTTGTACCTTCACTCGGGCTCATCATCCTAATGTAATACGCTTCCGTCACCCGGCTGTGCGTTTACATTATTATCAAATATTTTACTCATTTGATTCATTTGGGTACTTTTTAATTTGTCCCACTCACCCCGTCCTTACTACATCGAATGTAAGCATGTCCATCACAAAAAGTTCATGGTACCACGTGCTCACCACTTACTTGGCCAGAGTAAGCGATCAATCCCTGGTATCCATGACCTTTTTATAATTTTCACATTACACCCCATGTAAGTAATGCCCCCATTTGTTTCTCTTGGAAACAATATCCCGGATAGGTTTTCTATTCGGGTTTTTCCAAGTTTTTTAATCTACATATGCAACTTTAAATCTCTACGTATTTGTTGCATATTACTATTCACGTAATCATTTAAAATGCGCACCTGGTAAATGCTTGCCCTAACGGCCTTTCCTTGCCAATACTTATTTGCGTTTGTTACGCGATTTAGGTCCTTGATGAGTACGCTCTTCTTGTCATACCTCAGACCGTTCCATTATCATATCCGCAATTCATTCATCTCTCGTCATTTTCAGACGCGCGTGTCCTTAAATTAAAACATTAACAAAAGTTAGTAATGTCAACTTCAATAATTGCCCGTATTATAATACAAGGCTTTTTCTACTATACGCGTCAACGCGCGAAATTTCGTCAACTACTTCAATCATTTAATTGGGGTAACGTGTATTACATGATAACCCTATGTGTTGTTTACAACACCTTAACACGCTAACCATTAACATACATGTACTTGCCGGATTTGCGATCAAGCCTCGAACCGAACACTAATTTTATCAAGAGCGTAAGGTTTAAGTCCAAGCATGGTTTTCCCCACCACACTTGAATCTCTTAAACCAGGGCTCTGATACCAACTTGTAACACCCTTATTAATATTTAATGCGCTTATAAAGATAAACGGGTAAGTATGATTTTAAATACATTGAAAATACGGGTTCACTGAAACTTTTGCAAAATTAATAGTATACAACATAACATGTGTGTGTTCGTTATTTAACATAACAACGATGTATAGTGCGGAAGCTTGAAACTTGATCGTGTTCGGTTCTTTGTTGAACTTGATCGTCCTCCGGTACTGAAGATTATACCTACAATTGAATAAAAACAAGAATTTAATCAGTCATACGTAGTTCGAAACGTGTCTAAACGAGCCCGGGAAGCGAAACCGTTTAAAATACAAATTTTTCTCCAAAACAGGGTTCCGTCGCGCCACGCGGCGGCGCCACGTTGCTCCCTCTCGTGGCGCGGGGAGACCAGTTTCCAGCAGGTTTGGAGCTGGGTTCTGCATTTTTCAGCAATACCAGTTTTTACGGAAATTGTCATAACTTCTTCGTTATTGATCCGTTTTACGCGATTCTTTTTCCTACGCGTCCGTAATTTAATTCTCCATATTATGGAGTTAAAATCCTACATCCAACATAAGAAATTTTTGAGACTTCTAAGCCCTCGACTCATTACCTTTTTACCGAATTTTAACCCTTTTATGCATTTTATCAAGCAAACATATTTGTTTGATCCTTATTTCACACGCACAATGTTATCTATCAAAATAGGTTCTAGTCACAGGTTTCTTACACAATTTAAACCCGTTTTCGCCCGTATGCTTATTTTGACCCGTTAAGGGTATTTACGCATTTTAGTCTAGAACTTGTGCTTTTCTTTTGACACTACAAAAATTCCATGTCTAATTAACTACAAATATTCCACCACAACTATTTTGTGGTGGATTTAACATAATGAACCCCTTTTCCCCAATTTTACCCATCGGTTGGTCATTTTACGCAAATGACCATTTTTGAGCATTTGACCCGTGAATGTGTATTCCTATAACTTTTATTCATACCTAATGATTCCATAATCTTAATGCAAGTTCCTAAACAACCCCTATGGGTCGTTTACCCAATATACCCTTCAAGGGTGTTTTGGTCCCCTTTAGTCCCTCTCTTTACGACGAAGGACATTCGTTAAATATTTGACCAAAAATTGTATGTTTAACTAAAAGCTTATTTATGCGTACCTGGCTCGAGTCAAGGTATTGACCTGTTTACATAACTTTTTTGCTTTAAATCTTTCTAGTTAATGCAACGCATGTTTATGTTGTTTCCTGTGATTACAAAACTCAACAAGCAATTGTCAAATGAAATTTTCAACTGGTGTTAACAACACCATTTGACCCATTTAGCCTAACTGATCATTTATCCGTATGAGATGGTATTTAGTTACCATTCCATCCCTTTAAACCTATCCCGGTTTTCCGTTAAACTCGTTTTACTCAAAACCTTTTTTATTTGTTCATCATTACATGACTAATTTACCTTTTTACCCCTTTTACCATAATTCATGATTTCTTACCTTTTTATTCATTCCGACTTGCATTGTATCATGCCGGAACATAGTATTTCAATTACTTAACATTATTCACAATCAATTTTCGCTAGTAAGTGTACAGTAATTAAAAAGGGGTGTAAGTTTAACTTACCTCGTATTCCGAGCTACGCTTTTCTTTTCCTTCTTGATTCGTTTGACCGCTTCTTTCCCAAGCCTCCACCTAGCTCGTTAGGCGTTAAACTATTGTCAATCATTTACAAGGCGGTTAAATTAGTCGTAAAAATCACGACTATTCTACCTCACTTATTTTCTATGCCGAAGCTACTATTCGACTTCATGATTAGTTAACTTAGTTTATCAAAGTTAACTATGTTCAATCGCATGGTTTACACAATTGAGTCTAAATCAACATGATCTTTAGAACCCTTATCACTTCATGTTACGCATAATTACCGTATCATTCAATATGCGTTTTCACTCTAAATTTCAGCACTTAAGTTTTCATTTAAGCATTTTAACAAACACCTAGTGTGCATAATTTTACATATTTACTAACTAGTTCATAACTAGTTATTTTTACCAAGATTAACATCAATTTGGCAATTTCACATCAATTTTAAAATCAACAAACCTGAAATTGCTTTATAGAATTCAAATTACACTAGTACAACAATCATAATCCTAGTGTTTTCATACTTCTACATTACCCACTTAACACCTTCAATGGTGATTATGGAATTCTCAAGCATTGAGCGTAATTTCAACAATCTAATGATTAGGGTTTATCTCTAGACACTATTTCATTCTATTTTCATCCAAACAACATTCATGCAACACAAATTTCGAATTTCATATGTTCATCAACATTTCAAGTTGTAACTAGAAGATGAAATTTAACATACCTTATGATCCCTTCACTTAGGTGATCACTAATACGAGCTTGGATTTCGATTTGGGACTGATTTGGCCTCTCAATTTCTTGGATTTAGATAAGTTAGGGTTGAACAAAGGAGTTCCTTTTCTCCTGTGGAAAATGTCGACCAGAACACACACTCAAGGTGTGTGTTTTAGGTGTTGAGAGTTTTATTTAATTAAAACTTGTTTCTAGGTTGTCCTTTATGGCCCCTCCAATTTACCCAATGTTACATTGAGTGTATTTTAACCAACTTCTTTATTACTACAAGACTCGTAATTAACTAGGTTATTTACTTCCTAGTTATTTCATCTTGTTCATAACCGATATTCAATATATATACTAAACCTATATATTTTTGAGGTGTTACTTAACCCGTTTTATTTTAAGTCCCGTTAACTCGGGCCTCTTACATTTACCGGGTTGATTTTTTTACCATTCATGGTGTTTTACCCGTCTTTTAGTATTAACAGGGTTTGATTACTAAACCCGTTTTTGGGGTGTTACAGCGTGGTATTCAGAAAGTTCATCGCTATCTTCATCCCTCTCATCGTCCTAAGATCTAAGAGCTCAAAAGGTTCTGGCGGCGGCATATCCTCAAGGAATAGAAAATATCGGCCGCAATGCTGGGCAATATGCGTGATAAACGCCCCTCCAATCAAATGGCTACGCCTCTGACGTTTATCGTATGAGGCGAAATACTCCGCCAGATAATGATGGAGGCCTCCCGGTGTGCCCGTATATAAGCAATACAGAAAGAACAGGTCGACCTTCATGACCCAGTTGTTACTTTTGCCACTCGCAGAGATCGACGTGGCAATGCAGCGGGTTATGTAACGAACGAGTAGGTCAGGAATCATCGATACTCTGGCCTTCCTACCGAAGGGTCCAGGACATAGGGTGGGCCACCAAGCAAACAACTGATCATCAGGCATAGCCGTGATCACGGTGGTATAAATGTCCTGAACCAACTCATCGTCGGTATAGAACCCGATGGTAACATCAAACTGACGCGGCAACATATTTTGTCGCTGCCCGAGCAAACAGAAAGATACCTCAGGAGGCGGTGGTTCCACGTTCAGATCATCATATCCGAATTCGGCTGGTCAGCCGGCCATGGACGAAACACGAACGTGGACAGAAACTCCACCATCATGGTCCTATAAGACGGCCCAACCGCCGCTGAAAACATGCGATCCCACGGGGAATTCTCCCTGATTAAACCCCGGGCCCTCTCCTCATCCCCGCATTCCCATAAAGCATCCCATGAAAACGCGCTCTGCCGCGCCACCCTCATCTATCGGAACTTGGTAAAACGTTTATACACCCTAGTCCCATTTGGGTAGTCCATAAAGGGAATACTCGAATAATCACCCCCGGCCATCGGATCGAATCCAGGAACCAATCCCGCACCAAACTCCTCATCGTCTGACGACATATCTGCAAGAACTAATATATAATACGTATCAAATTATAAACGTATAACAATTTTTATTAACCAATTTGATACCTGACCCACAACTACCACACTCGACCTGCCGCCACCACCACAGTCGACCCCCACCACCACCACAACCGACCCCCAACCACCACCACCACAGCCGACCCACCACCACCGCCACAACCGACCGCCACCACCACTACAGCCAACTCGCCACCACTTTCAAACACCCCACCACCGTCAAACACCTAACCACCGTGAAACCCTAACCGCCATCAAACACCTAACCACCATCAAACACCTAACCACCGTTAAACACCTAACCACAGTCAAACACAACCACCGTCAAACACCAGCACCGTCAAATACCATCACCTTCAAACACCTAACCACTGTCAAACATGTAACCACCGTCAAATACCTAACCACCGCCAAACCCTAACCACTGTCAAACACCACCACCGTCAAAGACCACCACCGTGAAACGCCTAACCACCGTCAAACACCACCACCATCAAACACCTAACCACCATCAAACACATACCCACCGTCAAACACCACCACCGTCACCGTCAAACACATAACCACCATCCAACACCACCACCGGCCAAAAAAAAAGAGATAGGAAAGATGAAGGTGTTACTAACCTCTTATGAAAATCCGACGCGTATAGCTTGATACGAGAGAGACCGAGTATACGAGAGAGAGCGTTTGTGTGTGGTTTTTTGGTGTTTAGTGTGTGTGTTTGAATTTTTAGATCTTTTTTCCCCTTAATCAAACTGGAAAAGGTGTTTGGGGGCCAGGAGACGCGTATGGATCAATGAGCACCGTATAGGAAGTTGTTTTTCTTTCTTTTTTAATCTATAAAACAATTAAAAGAGAAAAATTAATTAAACAATTACAAAAGAAAAATTAATTAAACATTAAAAGACAATTATTTTTTTGTTTTAATTGTTTTATTAGTTTTTCTCTTTTAATATTTAATTCATTTTTCTCTTTAATATAACTAAATTGTAAACAATAAATATTAGTATTTTATTTAACATATAAATAATAATGAAATCGTTAGATGATATTTTAATTATCACGCTTTCGTCCATTCGAAATTGTTTTTCCTATATTTGATTATGAAGATTCCGGGATGATAACGCACGAGGAAAAATAGGAAAAAAATTCTGAATAGACGAAAGCGTGATTATTAAAATACCAGCTACCGATTTCGTTATTATTTATAGGTTAAATAAAATCCTAATATTTATTGTTTACAATTTAATTATACTAAAGAGAAAAATGAATTAAACATTAAAAGAGAAAATTAATAAAACAATTAAAACATAAAAATTAATTAAACAATTAAAACATAAAAATTAATTAAACATTAAAAGAGAAAATTAATTAAACAGACTAAACAAGAAAAATTAATTAAACAATTAAAATATAAAATCAATAATGAATTTAAAATTAAAACAAAATAAAACAGCAAAAACCAGGGAAAGCGTATGGGTCAATGAGGACCGTATAGAGTGTCCACCAGGGGAGATGTATTGGGAAATGAGCACCGTATATGTGCTTGTATGCGCGTCTCCTTGCCTTATACGATTCGTATGGTTCTTATTTTTTAAAAATCTTGTGATGTAATCAAGGGTTTTTATATTATAAAACACTCTAATTAACATTTTTTTTATAAAAAATGGCGCGTACACTATATTTCACGGATGTTAGACATTTGACAAGTTAATAAATTCTTTTCATTGAGTTCTATTACTACCTTGTAACGCCCTACCCTGTGTAATACGGGACCTGTACATTGTCTCCCATTCCATAACTTCTATACTTGGGTGTGTATTTCAAAGTCCATTTGGTAATGGTATTGGGCAATCATCCGTTAACTTAACCATGATGAAATGGCCACCTTCGACATAAGCGATCGATAAAATGGAATGGTTCGGGTAAACCTCTTGACCATCGAACATTGGGAACTAAGCTTGATAAATACCATTGCTTAAATGTTGAATTGTTGTTATTAAAGATGTGTTAAATTTATAAAACGTCATGTTTTTATTATAAGAAAATATCATCTTTTTTTTAAATGTGCAGATGTTTGTTTTATTAAGTATATTATTATTATTTAAAACTTCATATTTTATGAAATGAATTGTGTATATTATAAAATGTCAAATTTTTATAAGTATTAGGGTTATTGGATTTTAATAATCTTAAGTTTCACCTGTTCACCGATAATAATCCCAACTTTAAAATTTCCTCCAATAATCCCAACTTGTAAAAGTTTAGCTTCATTGATCCTTTTCAAACATATAATAATTTGATCTACTTAATAGATTTAATTATACCTAGAGACTCCTTAATTGATTTAAGTACACCTCTGTTAGAAAATGATTAACGGCGGCAAACTTTTACAAGTTGGGATTATTGGAGGGGATTTTTAAAGTTACGATTATTATCGGCCAACAGGTGAAACTTAGGATTATTAAAATCCAATAACCCTAAGTATTATTATATGTCAAATTTTTTTATAAAACGAATTGTATATGTTTTTTATTAAGTATTATTAGTTAAAACTTCATATTTTATGAAATGAAGTGTGTATATTATAAAATATCAATTTTTTATAAGTAGTATTAAATGTCAATTTTTTTTATAAAACGAATTGCATATATTATAATAAATTTTTTTATTTATAAATTATTATTATGTCTTTAATTGTCAAATTTTTATTAAACGAGTATTATTATAAAATATCATTAAATGAGTATTATTATTATGTCTTTAATTGTCAAATTTTTAAATGTCAAATTTTATTAAATGATTATAATATAACATTTTATTAATTGTCCAATTTTTTATTTATCAATTATTATTATGTCTTTAATTGTTTTTCACTTGTCATTTACTAAACATAACGCAACAAAGAAACGTAATTCAAAATGTAATTAAACATCGTTTTATATTAGTACACAAAACATGTCACTTTCATACAAAATGTAACGACTAAACCCTAAACCCTAAATCGCTAGTTGTTACATATTCTTAAATTCTTGCAAAGGAAAACGATAGGTGTTACACCCAAATACCAAGACAGGCCGACTGTCTTTGAATTGTGTACCGGTACCCCATATCCAGCAACAAGAATGAATCCACCCTCACAACTTTTCGCTTCCCCATCTCTCCAACATGAAGAACCAATCAATCCAATCTTACTCTCCCTCGGGATGGTGGGTGCAAAAGCATTCTCGTTGGTGGACGTTGTTGGCCCATGTAATCAAACCTAGAAGAACAAATGATACTAAAAGCCAAAATTGTTCTGAACAGTTGATCCTCAATAAGTAATGCAGATTCTAAATTCCCTCCAATGGCAGTGCTTCTATTAGCTGTCTACTCTAAGTACTGATCTTCACAACAACTGCTCATCAAAGTACTGCTGGTTACAAAGACTGTGAAGAACTAACAATTGCTGATTGTCAAAGCCCTGATGAAGACTAAAGCACTGCTGATTCAAAGGCCTGATCAACCAATGAAGAACACACTGATCTGCAACATCAGTGCTTAGGCAAACAACAGTTGAAAGGAATATTAGTGTTTTGTATCTCAGTTATTTTAATGTAACAGTGTTTACCTGTATCAGTGTTTAGAGTTAATTAGTTTGTTAGATGTCACTGTCTAGGTGACGTCAGCATTAGATGCTTAGTGGTTAGGATTGTACTATAAATAGAACAGTACCTATACTGTTCTGTAAGCTCTCTTTCACCATTCATCTTGTACGAACTAACTGTGAGCTCAAGCTGAGGGGGAGTTTAGTAGTGCATGCATGCATAGTTGAATCATTATAATTCATACAATCATTTAGCTAACGAAATCATGTTTGTCGAAAGCTATCTCTCTTTGATTGTGTTGTAAAGTTTACTTTCATTTCGGCTGCAATCTATCTCTGATTTAACTTCTAGAGTAAACTTCCATTTTGCTCCCTGTGGTTTGGTCACTTTAACAATTTTGCCCCAAACTTTTAAAAATAGCAATTTTCCTCCAATAGTTTGTTATGGTTTTTTCCATTTTGCTCCCTGAAACTTTACTCAGTTAAATCATACACTTAAAGGGAGGGTATTTTGGTAATTATATATACAAGTACAAAATTATTTATTATTAATTCCTTAAATATGTTTTGTCTTTTTATATTGAATTAAAAAATACAAAACCTATCTCTCTTTACATAATTAAAACCCATCTCCCCATCTCTCTCTCTCACTTCAACATCTATCTCTCTCTACTCCTCTATACTAGATATTACCACTGCCAGCCACCATCTCCAACCACCACCACCTGTCGAGCACTGCCACCACCACATTACCATCCAGCCGCCACCACCACTATCTCATAAAAAAATACCCACAAATCTGTTTGAATCTACTAAACTTAAATTATGCCCCAAATATGTTATAAGCACAGACAAATACATATGAACCTGTCACTGGTTCCCCTGTTCTTGCAGACCATTGGGAAAAAATCCAACAAAAAATAGTAAGCAGATATCTTTAAAAAAAGACTAATGCTAGAAAGTTTAACTATTGTTATTCCTGATATCTAAACACACTAGTATGTATCAGCTAAAGATATACAACTTGTTGGTGCATTCATCTGTCGTCTTCGTCTTATGTCGAGTTTCGGGTTCGTTGCGAAGTTGTTCAAGCATGATGTCATGATGACATCATCAAAGTGACATCATCATGACATCATTACACAAGAGACAAAAGCATTTATGTGTCTAGAAGTGATTTCGTTCTTATGTCAGTTTCCTGATTTCGTTCATATGTCAACTAGATAGATTTCGCTTATATGTCAGACGTGATTTCGCTTATATGTCAAAAAGGGATTTCGCTCATGTGGTCATGTACACATAAGCGAAATCACAACACCTATAAATAGGTCATAAAAGCGAAATCACTCATAGTTTTAGAGAGTTAGAGGTGTGTTCTTCCGGTGAGCCACGAAGTGCTGCCGAAGTGTTGATTTGTTTGTAAACGTCATTCAGATTAATAGAATCAACAGATTAAAGTGAATTCTCGCTGTATTGTACTCGGTTTGTCTGTTTCCGCCGTTCAAACTGAGATAAACTCTTCTACGCGACTCGTTTAGGTCCGAAATCGATCCTACAATTGGTATCAGAGCCAGTGAAGAAGAGTTCTACACAATTCAGCCGATAATTCTGTTTCTACACCATTCTTTTTCGAAAATTAAAACTTTTTACGGTCAGAATTGGTTTAAATTCACACAATATGTTCGGAATTGATAGATAACAAAGCTTTGAAAGTTTCATAACTAAAATCGACCTAAAACCTTAGATTTTTGAGGTTTTGCTTTTACGGACTCCTGCATTTGATGATGTCAGCAGCTAGTTTGACCTGATTTCGCTTATCTGATCAACATGATTTCGCTCATCTGAACAAGCAGATTTCGCTTTTGTGACAACTAGGGTCTCGCTTATTGTGACACTTAGAAGTTTCGCTTTTGTGTACATCGAGTTGCGTGAACCGTTTGAAAAGTCTAATTCTGCTAAAAAAGAAAGTTGTCAGTTTGCATGTGGGTTGGACAGTTTGCATGTAATAACAATTAATTCAGTGTGTCATGTGATCACATGAAATTCTTGGCTCAAGTTTAATCATTATAAGTATGCGGTCCAATCAGATTTAATGAACACACCAGTTTGTCAGTGTAATGGATTTGTATCAACAGTACATGTGAACAATTTTCATCAGCTCATGCATTGTTGTTAGTTACATTTGGAGGTCCAATCAGAATTTAGTTGAAAAATTAAAGTGTGGTTATTAAAAAGAATTCATCTGCCCAATCACAGTTTTGGTATCTTAAAAGTGTCTTGGTCAATTCAAATTGGTCGGTTTAGTGGAATGGACGGCTCAATCGGATTCATTTAAAAATTAGTGTGTCAGTTTGGTCACATGAGTAATTTGTTCAAGGTGTACATGTGATATTAGTTGGTCAACACAATCAATATACTTCATCAGACTATTGTTAGCTTAGTGTTTTTGTTGGGCGAATCAAGTTTGTGATATTTAAAAAAAAAAGTGGTTGGCCATTTGCTTGTGACAGTATCATAGTGCATAAGTGTTGAGTTTGTTCGGATCAAGATCAATCAAAGGCCCAAGTTTCATTATCATTGACCCAATCAGTGAAGGCCCAATAAACATTTAAAGTGAACATTTAACATCGAAACATGGATTTTGAGGAATTGTTGGCATATGTGTATTATGAATCTCAGCAGTATAATCCGATAAAGCAAGAAGAAGAAACAGTCTCAGAAAAAGAAGTTGTTGAAAAAGTTCCGCTTTTTGATCATTCGTCTGATGAAGAGGGAGACAATTATGAAGAAGAAATCCGGAAACTTGAAAATTTTAAACAACAACTTCCATCTGATCAACGTAGTGGAAAATTATTTTATGCCGATAAAATTGAAAAATTGAAAGGAAAACAAGATGCAAAAAGAAAGAATCAAAAAGCAGTTATTGTTAAAGAAGAGATTAGAGCTGAGCAGATTGAACAATTTCCATCGGTCAAAATTGAGAAAGGAGAATCTGAAAAACCTGTGTCTGTGAATCCTGAACCAGAGTTAAAGAAAGAGGTTGCAGAAGACGCACCTATCTTTGATCATTCATCAGAAGAAGAGAGTAAGGATGAAAGTGTTCATGAGGAAAAGAAACAGGTTGAAAATATTTCAGCTTTAAAGGTTGAGACAAAAGCTGATGATAAACATATTCTTGTTTTGCTGAAAAATTGTGAGATGTTGATATTTGTTAATGACAAACTCTTGAAGGATGTTAAGAGTTTGTCATTAGAAAACAAAAATCTTAAAAAATCAGAAAATATTTTGAAAAATCAGATACAAAATTTTAAAAATGAAAAGGTAAAGATTGAAAAAGATTTTCAAAGTCAAATAAAAATTTTAGAAGATGAGAGAGATTTGTTTGGTAAAAACAATCTTGAAAAACAAATTGCAATTAATTCTCATCTTGAAAAGATTATTCGACTTGAAAAGGAAGCAGAATGTGCTCAAAAGAAAATCAATGAATGAGAAGAAAAGTTGAAGGTGTTTGTGAATACTTCAACTATTCCTTGCCCAAAGCCTATTAATTCAGTTCCAATAAGTGACAATGTCACAAACTTTGACAAAGTCAAAGTTGAAGATTGTGATGAGAAATCTGATGATGAAAATAAAAAATTCGAAAAACAAAAATTGTTTTTGAAATTAAAAGAAAAGTTTCAAGAAACTATTCCGCAATCAACTGAAAAGGGAGAATGCTCTAAGCAAAAACCTTTGAAGAAGAAAGTGGAACAAAAACAAAAAGAGAAAATTTTGAAAAATGTTCAAAAAGATAATAAAAGCTCATCAGATCGATCATCCAATTGCAATGAAAAATTACAAAAATCGAAAAATGAAAATTCAAAAATTGTTGGAAATAAGTGGTGCAGGTTTGCCCACAGTGCTTCCAAGCCAAATCCAGCTTACAAGAGGAGAGATGGATATCACCAAGCCAAACAGTGCTATGATCTGAATGTTTGGACTGAAAATGGTGATTGGTACGATAACAGAGTGTGTTACCGATGTGGTTATCAAGGACACATTGCTGTTAACTGCCAAGGTTGGAGTTATGAGATGAGGAGATGCTTTAACTGCAACATCAGAGGTCACATTGCCAGAGATTGCCCAAGGAGATCAAATGAAAGATTGAGGGTTAATTCTCAGAAGATGGCAAAGAAACCAGTCAATGTCAAGCCCAAAGAACAGAAGGTTCAAGAACCTAAAGTTCAAGAAAAGAAAGTGAAGCTTTCTCAGGGGCAAAAAGACAGACTGAGGAAGAAGAGAAAGAAGGCGAGAAAGTATCTCGAGAAGATCTTGTCCTCGGGTTCATCTGTTGGTAAAAATAAGAGTTCTGATGAATCGACTTCCTCGATGGCAAAGTCAAGCAAGACGAATTCATCGGATACAAATCTGAGGACGAAAGAAGAAAAGGAGAAGAAGAAAATGGTCGGCGATGAATCTGACATGTCAAAGTTAGACAAGCCACCTTCAGGCGATGAATCTGACAGATTAAAGTCAGATAAGCCATGTGCAGGCAATGAATCTGGGATGGTAAAACCAGAAGAGCCATGTGTTGAGGTAAAAAATGAGAATTCTGGTCTAACAATGGATGATGCAAATTTTCCACAATTGTTGAACAAGAATTCAAAATCACCCAAGGACTGTCAGGCTTGGGTGAATCTGTTTAAATGAAAAACCTGACTTGTCGGAGTTCCCAGGTTGGTAAGTGTGGAACATGAATCGGCACATTTCTTGAGAAATTCACGAAAGTGATTTCGATTTAAAAGTGGTAAATCAGGGACATTAAGTTGTACTTGATTTTCTACAAGTGATGTTTGAGATCTAAAACTGAAATTGTAAAATCTGTCATGTATACAAAGAAAACAAGGTGATGAATGATCCCCGTATTTGTGAAAAGTCACACAAAACTTATTTTCCGGAAAAACCATTTGATTAAAACAAACTTAAGTGTTTTGAAATCACAATGGGAAAATAGTTTGTTGTGAGGGGGAGTTCTGATTGTTCAAGCCAGGTGAATGGAGAATTGAAATAATTCTCATCATGTTGTCACATTTCTTGTACAGTTTGTTTCAAATTTTCCCAGAAAATCAAAATTGAAATATATTTTGATTTTAGGGGGAGAAAAATTTAAAAAAATTAGAAAATTTGAAAATGTCAAAAACATTGAAAAATTTAAAAATGAGTTTTGCTGAAATAAGAGGAAATGATAGAAAATCAGTGGACTATCACAGCATGCTAAAGAAATGTACAGTCTAAATGTGATAAACGGTCTCACTAAAGATGTGACGATAGGCTCAGCTAGACTAGTAGATTTGTGATAACGATACAAACTTAAATGATAAAGCCTAGTTCTAGTGGGAAACATGGTTGGAAGCATAGTACTTAGTTTTGTCCTTCTTGATTGTGTGCCTACTCAGTAATAGCTGATTGTCGAAAGACATAAAACTGGTTAAGTTTGTGAACTTTCACAACTTTGCTAAAAAGTCGCTGTGATTGTGCATTTCATTTTGTAAAGATTTAAACTTATTTTATTTCTTTATTTTGTTTAAGCATCGGACATCCTCTGCGTACACGTGAGTATCGACCTGGATGTTGTTGCCTAAACGTTCTGCTTTATTTTCTTTGGTGTTTCGTTTAAGCTTTGGATCACCTCTGCGTATACGGGAGTATCGACCTGGAGGTTAAAGCCTAAACAACTTCAACTTATTTTATTTTTCTTATTTTGTTTAAACATTGGACTTTCTCTGCGTATACGGAAGTATCGACCTGATTGTTAATGTTTAAACATTCTACTTTGTTTTTCGCACAAATCACAGTTGATAAAAGTTTAAAGGCATTACTTGAGTCAGTGTATTGCATGATGAGGGGATATGCTGAGATTGTGGGGTCCATAAGAACTTAGTGCTATCTTAATATACCTTAAAGTATCGGTAAGCATTTCGAAAGTTTTTAGATTGAGTTTAAGTGGACAACAATATCGTCAATCAATGTGAATCGTTTAGAACTTAAAATGTTTAAAGCTTAACGGTGCTAGTGATTGGTCACAAAAACTGATATGATCCTCTTACACAAACTCACAAAAATGTTGGTTGTAAATATTTCTTTACTGCATTCCTTTGTTATCAAAAATCCAAAAAGACTTTAGTGTGTTTTAGCATAAATTTTGAAAAATACAAAAAGATTTTCGACAACTGATTTTGAAGAGCTGATTTTCAAAATTTCGAGTGCTGAACATGATGAACTGGTTTGGGAGTGTGCGTTTAAGAGAAGAAATTGATTTGAGAAAGAAGTTGAGTTTAGTTAATCAGGGTCATTAATTTGAACTTGATGTAACTATTTCCAGTAAGTTTTTCTTATTGATTTAAGTAAAAAATTATGTTTTGATGAGAAGTGTGCAGGAATTGAGCTGAACAAGAGTTAAAGCCAGGGATTGATCTCAAGGTGATAGCTAATTCCAGACGGCGATCCCATCATGATGAGAGGGGGGAGTCTGACGAGGTTAGAGCCAAAGAGAAGATCCTGATATATGCTAAGAAAGAAAAGAGACTGATAAAGATTGAAGATGCTAAGACTCGACACTTAAGACTCGTCAACATCTGAGGGGGAGTCTGTTGGTGCATTCATCTGTCGTCTTCGTCTTATGTCGAGTTTCGGGTTCGTTGCGAAGTTGTTCAAGCATGATGTCATGATGACATCATCAAAGTGACATCATCATGACATCATTACACAAGAGACAAAAGCATTTATGTGTCTAGAAGTGATTTCGTTCTTTTGTCAGTTTCCTGATTTCGTTCATATGTCAACTAGATAGATTTCGCTTATATGTCAGACGTGATTTCGCTTATATGTCAAGAAGGGATTTCGCTCATGTGGTCATGTACACATAAGCGAAATCACAACACCTATAAATAGGTCATAAAAGCGAAATCACTCATAGTTTTAGAAAGTTAGAGGTGTGTTCTTCCGGTGAGCCACGAAGTGCTGCCGAAGTGTTGATTTGTTTGTAAACGTCATTCAGATTAATAGAATCAACAGATTAAAGTGAATTCTCGCTGTATTGTACTCGGTTTGTCTGTTTCCGCCGTTCAAACTGAGATAAACTCTTCTACGCGACTCGTTTAGGTCCGAAATCGATCCTACACAACTTGAAAAAAAAACAAAGCACAACAAAATTCCAAACTCAAATGAACAAATAATATGCCCCAAATATGTTTAAATCTGCTTAACTTAAATCCAATTTGATGTTTTCAGCCATTAATTCGAAGTTATTCAGTGCTCACCCTCAAAGAACAATAACCCCTAAATTTTGAACCTCAAAATAAAACTAAAAAATACCCAGAACTTTGAACCTCAATATCCAACCAAAAATACCCAAATTCACCACCACGATCACACACGGCTGACATCCTTTTTCCCCCAAATCCCATATCGTTTTCCCCTAAACCCGTGCTATTGGAGACTGGAACATGGAGGGACTGTAGAACCAATATGGTGATGGTGGGCCCCTGAGTTCGAAACCTGAGTTGATGATGACGAAATTAACTGAAGATGACGAGTTTCTGATCATAGGTTGTAACGGGATTTGGGATGTTTTCAAGAGTCAAAATGCAGTTGACTTTGCTACGAGGAAATTGCAAGAACACAACAATCCATTTTTATGAAGCAACGATCTGGTTAGCGAGGCGCTCAAGAGAAACAGCGGAGACAACTTATCTGAGCAAAACATGTGGGTTCGTGGTGGTGAGGTATTGGCGGTTGGTTGTTTGGTGGTGGTGGTGAGGTGGTGGCAAGGTGTTGGTGGTCGGGTAGGGGTGGTGGTGGTGGTGGTGGTGGGACAATGGAGCCGATGCAAATGGTGGTCGGGTGGGGGGCGTGCACGGTGGTGGTGACGGTTTTTGGTGGTGTTGGAGAAGAGGGAGAATGTGGAGAGAGAGTATAGACTATAGAGAGAAGAGAAGAGAAGAGAAGAGAGGGGGTATAGAAAGAGAGATAGTGCAGGGTTTTGTTATTATACACATATAGGGGCTGTTTGGCTAAGCTTTTCAAAATGACTTATTTGCTTATTTGCTTTTCTGAAAACCAAATAAGTCAATAAGCTGTTTTGAAAAGCTTTAAAATGGAGCTTTTCAAAATGACTTATTTGCTTTTCAGAAAGCAAATAAGCAAATAAGTCATTTTGAAAAGCTTAGCCAAACAGCCCCATAATAATATAACCTTTATTTGTAATTATACTAAAATACCCTTAGTTTTATATTTGAAGTTACCTAAATACCCTTCCAGCTAACAAACATTTTAGATGGACTTAATGTGAGGGAGCAAAATGGAAAAACCATAGCAAACTATTGGAGGAAAATGACTATTTTTAAAGGTTTGGGGCAAAACCGTTAAAGTGACCAAACCACATGGAGCAAAACTGAAGTTTACTCTAACTTCTATCATTAATCATTTGTTAAACAAACACAATCAATACAAACTCAGATCCTAAGAATTAGTATCAGAGCATAGGACAGTCAAATTCGATCTAACAATCAATTTGACATAAAAGTTCAGCTCAATTCCATTGATGCTAGAGTTGTTCGTATCAGTTGAAAAATAGAGTAAAGTTTAATCACGTCTAAAGTTGATTATTCAAAAACTCTTGTAAAATAACCAAGATGGCATCACACTCACAGGACCCTCACAACACCGGAACACTTTTCAAGCCACCTATGCTTGTCAGATCCGAGTACAATATCTGCCAACGTAAGATGGGCCATGTGTTAGCTCAGCAAAACATCGGCTGTGGGAAGTCAGTCATCTTTAGACCTCATGTTCCAATGGTTCCTAGCACAGAAGATACCAAGTGCCTAAAAGCCTTGAAAATTACTCAGATCAGGATTTTCAAAAACTTGAATTAGATGCAAAGGCTTTTAGCATAGTGGCTTCAGCTCTTCCAAATGACATTTATGTTGGACTGTTACACTGCAACAGTGCTAAAGAGCTGTGGGATGCTATAAAAGAGCAGTTTGGTGGTACAGAAGAGGTTATAGAAAACAACAGGGAGGTTTTCAATCCATATTATGAAACATTCTGTCATGTAAAAGGAGAGTCACTAACCGAACAGTTTGAAGGTTTTTGTTGTCTCATAAGTGAACTTAAACTGGTTAATGTTGAATTTGCAAAGTCCACTTTAAATAGTAGGTTTGTCAGATCATTACCAGACAAATGGGACACTATAGCTTTTTTAACTAGAAATTTCGTGGCCAGTCAACAAAGCTTCTTTACCCAAGGCTTTGTTGATTGGAGTAGCATTCCTGATGATCTAACTGATGAAAATTTTGCTCTATTTGCTAAGAATGATATCCCTTGTGATGAATTTTGTTTTGCAACATTAGAGTCAATTCCAGAAGGGCAGGAAACTTAAGAAGTGGAACCCAATGCTGAAACAGTGGATGAAGTTGCTGAAGCAGTGGTTAACGCTGTTGTTGGTGAACAACTATTAGAAAAAGAACCTGAACCACTGTTGGAAGCTCTTGCTGACCCATGGTGTGCTAAAGAAGTTGAAAAAGATACTAGTGTTTGTGAAAATGAATGTGACTGTTCCATGATGGCTGTGGCTAAGGTATCACCTCAGGTCTTGAAAAACCTATGTTCAGACAAATGCATCATAGCATTTGCTAAAATCAAAGAAGTGAATGAAAACCTTAGGGATAAAATTTTAAAAGATGAAGTACAATTTGAGAAAACAATCATAGAATTGAAAAACAAATTGTATGAAAAGGATAATGAAATCTGCAGTCTGAAACATGAACACAGCATAACCGAGGACCAACTCCAAACTATGGTAGAGAATTACCAAGTTTGTACAAAGGAGTTTGAATCTAACCAAATTACTTGTGAAAAATGGGTGGAATCCTGCAAAGGTTATGAGATGGTGTTAGAAAAACAGATCAAAAGCAATGTAAAGTTTGGCATAGGATTCAGGAAAAATGATCAAACTGAAAACAATGCTGTTAATGATTCTGGTTCAGTTGAAATCATACCAACAAACAAGGATGGTTAAGAGATTAAAATCACTGATAAAAGTGGTAACAAAATCATCTTGGAAAAATCAGGTGGGTCATCAACCTTTGAAGAGATAGAAAATATCAATTCAAACCCACCTGGTCAGATGAGTGTGACATCCTTGAGAATTTCAAACCAATGGATTTTTCCACCATTGAGGGTGTCAAAGCACCCAAGGCTAAGATCATCCCTCTAAATGACATCCCAACAGAGGTTAAAAACTCTGTATAGAAAGAAAAAGAAAAGAGAAAAGATCAAAAACTTGTTTTGTGACTTTTGTGAGAAGAGAAACCATTCTACAAAAGACTGTTTTCACTTAAAAGCATTTGACATAAACAAAACAAGCATCATTGAGCCTGCACCTATGTGTATAATTTGTGGAAAAACAAACCATCTTACTCATGAGTGTGTGTACCTTAAAGCTTTTGAGGTTAAAAAAAAGAGTATAGTTCAAAAATACTTGAGAGTTCATCAAAATCATCCGTTAAAAAATAACCATTTGTGTCTGTCCAAACAGTTGTTGCAAAACAGTTGAACAAAAACTCTGTTTCAAGAGATATGCAAGTGACAGATGCACCACCAACCAACCAATTCCAAAGAGGAAAAGGTCAACCTCCATACCAAAGGGTCCCACATGTTTATGAAGCTTACAAAAAGCCTTCTAAACCCAAAGTGAACAAGCATCCTTTTGGTTTTCAACAACTTACAGGAATTGGCTCACAACAGTGGTTAGGGAAAAATGTTCAAAAACAAGTTTAAAACCCTGACCTAACCACTGTCCATGTTCCCAGACTTGAGGCTGACTTACCTGAGACCCCATCCAAAGCCTTATTGGCTTTGTAGCCCCTCATGAACTAATTGTTTACTTGATGTGCAGGGAGCTTCGACATGCTTAGATAGTTTGTGGTATATAGATAGTGGAGGCTCCAGGCACATGACTGTATGTAGAGCCCTACTCAAGGATTTCAAAAACCATGGGGGGGGGTGATATATCTTTTGGTAAAAATTATAAGGGTAAGGTGTTGGGGTCAGGAACAGTTCAGAATGGAAATCTCAAGTTTGAAAATGTCAATCTCATTGACAATTTAAAATTCAATCTCCTTTAGTGTTTCACAAATGAGTGACAAAGGCTATGGGTCATTCTTCACTAAGGAGAATTGCAAAATTATTAGACCAGAAATGGTAAGAAATTGAAGCAATAATAGCCGACGGTAAAACACAACTTGTTGCTCAAAGAAGTGGCAATGTGTATGTGGTTGATGTGTCAAAAGAAGTCCAATGACTGATGCTTGTCTATTCTCAGCACAAAGAGACAGAGTTATGGCACAGAAGACATGGGCACACAAATCTTAAGACTATCACCACACTCTCAAAACAAGGCCTTGTAAGAGGTCTTCCACAAAAATTGTTTACTTGTTCTGAGCATTGTGTTCCCTGTCTAAAAGGTAAACAACATAAAAGCTCATACAAGTCCATTGAAGAGTCCAAAATAACCAAGTGTTTACAAATGACTCACATGGATTTGTTTGGCCCAGTAAAAATCATGAGCTTGAAAAAGAAAAGATATTGTTTGGTCATTGTAGATGATTTTTCTAGGTTTACATGGACCTATTTTTTACATTCTAAATATGAGACTGCAGGGATTTTGCAACACTTTGTCAAACATGTTGAAAAGCAATTTGACATGCCAGTAAAAATATTTAGAAGTGACAATGGAACAGAGGTCAGGAATAAGGAGTTGGATGCCTTCTGTGTGTCAAAAGGGATTGTAAGGCAGTGCAGATCCCAAGAACACCAGAACAGAATGGGGTTGTGGAAAGGAAAAACAGAACTTTGATCGAAGCTACAAGAACCATGCTTGCAGACTCAGGTCCACCCTTAACTTTTTGAGCAGAGGCTGTAAACACTGCTTGCTATGTGCATAACAGTGTTTTGATCAACCCTAGGCATCAAAAGACTGCCTATGAAACTCTGTTCAAAATCAAACCACTGATCCCATACTTCAAAATCTTTGGCTGCCCATGTTTTATCTTAAACCAAAAAGATTCAATTTCAAAATTTGCAGCCAAAGTAGATTGTGGTTATCATTTGGGATAATCAACCACTACCAAGGCCTACAAATTTTTTAACCCAAGGACTAGGTGTGTAGAAGAGACTTTGAATGTAAAGTTCAATTAACTTTCATCGCTGAAAATCTCAGCAAACCCTGCTGAATTGTTTGATCTTGATAAATTTACTCTTGAAGATGTGTCTGTCAAGACTAACCCTGCAGGTACACCACAATCTCCACCACAAGACTATGGATATGATATTGTGATCCCACAGTACAAAATCACATCCTCCACCAGAGCAACAGATGTTCAAAACAGCTGTCAAAGCTCATCCACTGCTGCATCAACAGTTGTTGACCAAAGTAGCCCTATAACCTCTGCCATGTCATCTCCAACCGTTGTTGATAAAAATCTACCAACTGTGGATAAAAATCAACTTTGTGCCACACCCATTACTCCTATCCCTCCACCTCCATTTCAAACAGATGTTGGATTATCAAAGTCACCAACAGATGTTAGCTCATATGATTCACATCTGCAGACTTCACCCTTAAATTCCATTGTTCCATATAAGGGAGATCTGATCTTCCTAAAATCTCATCCACCAGATCAAGTGATTGGCAATATCAATGAAGGGGTTCTCACCAGAAGTCAATCCTAAAAAAATTATCTTTTTGCAGGTTTTCTATCTCTCCATCAACCAGTCAAGTACCAAGAGGCACTGAAAGACAACAGTTGGGTAGAAGCCATGCAAGAAGAGGTCCAGCAGTTCAAAAGACAACAAGTATGGGAACCTATACCACTGCCAAAAGATGTAAGTCCAATTGGTACAAAGTGGGTCTTCAAAAATAACACTGATGAAATTGGCATTGTTGTCAAGAACAAAGCCAGGCTTGTGGTTCAAGGATTTAGACAAGAAGAAGGCATTGATTATGATGAGACCTTTGCTCCTATCGCAAGGCTTGAAGCCATCAGATTGTTCTTAGCCTTTGTTGCAACCACAACATAAAGGTGTATCAAATGGATATCAAGT
This sequence comes from Helianthus tuberosus, assembly GCA_030545235.1. Lineage (NCBI taxonomy): Eukaryota > Viridiplantae > Streptophyta > Magnoliopsida > Asterales > Asteraceae > Helianthus > Helianthus tuberosus. The sequence continues at coordinate 189,451,148 of CM060365.1, read as the reverse complement.
GTGCATTCCTTAATGGTAAAATTCAAGAAGAGGTATATGTTTTTCAACCTCCTGGTTTTGAGAATCCTTTTTATCCAGATCTTGTCTATAAGCTAAACAAAGCTTTGTATGGCCTGAAATAAGCACCAAGGGCTTAGTATGAAACTCTTTCCACTTTTCTAATCTCTATTGGGTTCACAAGAGGCAAAATTGATAAAACCTTGTTTTTAAAATGGAGAGGAAAAGACTTGATGATTGTCCAAATTTATGTGGATGACATCATTTTTGGAAGCACATGTAATTCAATGTGTGAAAAGTTTAGACAACTCATGACAGTAGAGTTTGAAATGAGTGCAATGGGTGAACTCCTTTGCTTTCTTGGTCTCCAAGTTAAGCAATTGCAAAATGGAACTTTCATTCATCAAAGCAAATATGTAAAAGATCTTTTAACAAAATTTGATGTGAATGATTGTAAACCATGTAGTACACCCATGGCAACCACAAAGCTTGTCTTGTCTGAAGCTAAAGATGAACTGGTTGATCAGACTTTGTACAGAAGCATGATTGGGTCCTTGTTGTACCTAACTGCATCAAGGCCAGACATCATGTTTGCAACATGTGTTTCTGCCAGATCCCAGTCAGCACCAGTTTTGGCTTTCTTATCTTATAGTTGTAAAAAGAATATTCAGAGATATACAAGGTGCTCCCACACTTGGTATCTGGTATCCTGCTAATGAGAATATTAAGCTTGCATGTTTTTCAGATAGTGACTTTGCTGGATGTAACACAACCAGGAAGTCCACATCAGGAGGATGTCAATTCCTAGGCGATTGCTTGGTGTCTTGGCAAAGCAAAAAGGAAGCAGCTGTTTCAACATCCACTGCTGAAGCTGAATACATTGCCACTGCAAGCTATACAGTCCAACTTTTGTGGCTTCAAAATTAATTGCTGGATTTTGGTATAACTGCTTTAAAGACACCACTTATGTTGGACAGTCAAGCAGCTGAAAATATCTTAAAAAATCCAGTCTCTCATTCAACCACCAAGCATATCGACATCAGACATCACTTTGTGAGGGATTACTATGAAAAAGGTTTGATTTCTCTGCATCATGTTCAAACTAAAGATCAGCAGGCAGATGTGCTAACAAAAGCATTAGACACATCAACCTTTGAAAGCTTGATATGTAGAATTGGCATGCTCAACATGGACTAACAAGCAGAACTTGGTTTTCCATGAATAAAGAGCATTAAAATGTTTTCAGAAAATAAAAAATCCATCCTTAAAAATAGTTAAACTGAAATTTTTCATAAACCTTAAAATCTGTTCATATCCACTGTCGTTTCAAACCACTGACTGTTGAAAATTCACCCACTGCTGAAAGACAACCTCTGTTTTCTCATATTCTTTTTTGTCCGATGTTGCTTAAACATCAGTGTTTCAACCACTGATGTCTATCCACTGATAGTTCAAAATCAGCCACTGATATCTCAAATCACTGTTTTCAACCACTGATACTATCCATCAGTGGTTTCCAAACAACTGTCTTCCACTTTGTCCAGCAGAGGTTGCCATGTGGGCAGATGTTAGCCGGTAGGTCTTTGAAACCGCTGCCACGTCAGCATTCACCTTTTAATCTCAATAAAAACCTGATAAAACCACCAAACAGAGTTTTCATCACCGTATCGAATTCAAAAATTCTCAAAAGCGGTTACACTCTTCTTCTTCATTCTCTCTCAACCATTTGTGTTCTTCCACTCCGATCATGGCTCTTATTATCAAACATCCACAAAATTACCTCTGTACCCTTGAAAAGACGGATAAAAATGCAGATTTTCATTCCATCATCGATACCTTGTCTTCTTCCAAGTACAAAACTTTGCTCACTTGCAATACACCTATTTATCAAGAGACCATGCGAGATTTCTGGGCTAATGCTAAACTTGAAATTCAAGATAAAAAGCCTTGGTCCATTACATCAAAAGTGGGAGTATTTTGGTTTCAATACCACCACAAACCATCTCAGAGGTTTTTCAAATGAATGACTTAGCAAGTAAAACTTCTTTCCCTAAGGATGAGTATCAAACTGATTTGATCGAAAGAGGGTATGTAGGATAGTTGTCAAAAGCAACTATGCAAAAAGGAGAATTTCCACCTCCCATGAAATTCCTGTTTCATACCCTGCTCACCTGTGTTTCAAATAAAACAACTTCTTTTAACGTAATTCCTTTGAAAATCCAATACTTGGGGTATGCTATCATGTCTAAAACTGATTTCAATTACTCCGAAGCAATTTTCACTGATTTGGTTAATAATGTGAAAAATATCAAGGACAAGAAACCACATGCTTTCTTGTTGTTTCCTAGATTTTTGAGTTATTACTTACAACAGAAAATACCAAAAGAAAATGCACAAGTACTTGTACAAGGTGCACCCTTTCAAATAAACAACTTGTCTTCTGAAACGCTTACTCGCCTGATGGATAAAGAGTCAAAGGTTTCTAAAACACAAACAGGGGAGTCTGAGTAAATTTTGGATTAGTCCACATCTGGTCCTCAGACTTCAGCTGTTGAGCCCACTGCTCAGGGTGACCACAGCAGCACAACCACTGATGTGCAACCCCTACCAAAAACTACTAAAAAGACCAAAAAGAAATCCACCAAGCCCACCAAACCCACCAAAAAGGGCCTTCTGGAAGATGAGATCCCAGAAGTTAACCTAGTGACAACACAAAAGTCATCAGAAACCACTGTTGCTACTTCCTCACAACAGTTGGAAAGATCTCCACCTCAAGCCTCAACTCCTCATGGTTCCTCACAAAAGGAACATGTTGTAACAACAGGGATACCACAATATGAAACCTTACCCTTAATTGAGAGTATGTTTAATAGCCCTCCTCCCGGAGAAAATTCTCTTTCAACACCACTACCCACATCTCAACTTCCACCTACCATATTACCACTGTTTGAAGCCATTGAAATTCAGACACAAAACAACCCCTCTTACCAACACATTACTGGGAGTACAACTTCCACAATGGTTGTGTCTGAACCAATTCAATTGGCTATCCCACAAACAGTTGAGGAGGCTACACCACTTGAATTTCAAGAAATTCTTGTTGGTAGTTCAAGTGGAGCAGCTACTACAGGTATTGGATCCACTGATCTACATCTGGATAGTAGTTTCATCAATAAGACTCCCTTGAAGGCAACCACAACTGATGCTACTGATGTGTGCAAAATCTAAGATATAAATTTCATCAATTGTGGCATAAAACTAACCCTTTTTTTAGTACTAATGTTGGAAAAAGTGTGCTTTTGTCTTCCTTTTGTATTTTCAGGATTAAATGAGCTCAAATTAACAAAAGAAGCAAAAAGACATCAAAATCTGACATAAATACAAGAAAAGGAACAAGACGTGACATGCCCGACCCCACGACAGCATCTTCCCAAGCAAAACAAGTTAACAGAAGACTGAACACGCCCCGTGCCCAGCCAGCACGGGGGCGTGCCCAAGTGTCAGCAGAAAAGACAAAGTGGTAGAAGCTTCTATTGCCCACCACGGGGCCGTGCTCAGTGGACACGGGGCCGTGGTCAACTATAAGATTCGCACAATCCAGGCAAATCTTCATAGTACAAAGATTCTTCTGCACACGGGGTCGTGCTCAGCGGATACGGGGGTGTGGTCAACTAATAAGACAAAGCTGCATTAAATGAAGAAAGAGAGGATGTGGACACGGGGCCGTGCCCACTGGACACGGGGCCGTGCCCGAGCTTCTATTCAGCCTATAAATAGGAGTGCTTGGCTCAAGCTCAAACCATCCCTTGGCACACCACCTCTCTCACACTTCACCCACCACCACCATAATACCATCATCCACCACCATCATCCATTGTCCATCGTAGAGTGTGTGAGTCATCTCGGGATCCAAGATTGATCGTAAGAGTTCTTGACAATCAAGGCCATGTTTGCCTAAGTCTCTTACATCACTTGGTGAAGACAAAGTGTCTAGTGTAATACTTTTTATTTCTAATCTTTTCGCACTTTTTACTTGGTTTTGTATTAATAACTTTAATAACTAGTTGCTTATGTTGAAGGTGATCTTTCCTTATCGTTTGTCCGTGGTGTCTTGGCATTATTTTACTGTCTATATAAAATAAAAGATTTTCACCATTCATATCTCCACGGTCTATATGGAGGTATGTTGGCTACCTGGTCGGGGGTTAAGGGAACGGTTTGGTAAAGGTCTTGCCATTGTTCAGCGTTTAGAGGTCCTGCAATGGACCTGGGTCAAATTTAGTAGGACCTCCTTCAATACTTAATGGTATTGGATGGCGGGGGTCCAAACTCTTTGATCCCCTCATAAGTTAACTACTATTAATACTATAACCCGGCTATTTAGGACTGTATCCCTGCTGACTCAGACTACTTAGTCGAGGGTAACGTCACCTCCAAAAGAGAGGCCTACCATAATTTGCATTAATAACTTAATTAATTATCTTCCAATAATCCACCCTTTTAGGATTGTATCCTTGCTGACTCAAACTACTGGGGTGAGGGTAACGTCACCTTCAAAAGCTCTTGTGTCCTTGGACGGCCTCGGTATCTTGCCAACACTATACTACGCTCACGATGGGTGCACTTGCCCATATGTGTGTTTAGTGTTAGTAAAATATCATGTTTTATAAATTTAAAACTTGGCTAAAAATAAGTGTTAAAGGGGCTTAAAATATACACCTAAAATATATAACAATTCACACGCATCAAGTTTTTGGCGACGTTGCCGGGGACACAAGGATTTTAAGAAAGTTAGGAATCAACGGCCTAATCTTTTTTCTTATCTTTCAATTTTTTTTAGGATTTTTCTTAATTCTTCAGCTTCTGCAGAACTCAGCACGGGTCGTGCCCGCTGAACACGCCCCGTGCCCAATCATTGGAACTAACAATCCTGTTTTAAGTCAGACAGTAAGCTGAACACGGGGCCGTGCCCACCCAACACGCCCCCGTGCCCAAGTTTCAGTTACTGAAAACAGAACCGTAAGATCCCGACGGTTGGTAATTTCTGACACAAACATGAGTGATACTGATAGTTTTTACTTTCAGCACTCTTATGGTACCATGTGGTGTCAATTATGTGGTGGTAACCATAAGGAATTAGAATGTTATTTTCTAACTTATAAACCCCACTATATAGACCCATCATTTCCTAGTATCCTTAAGAGGGGCGAAAGTAAAAATAATCCCTATCTCTCCCTCGAATGCTCCCAACCAGATTTTCTAGGAGAAATGCTTCTCGATGAATTATTTCAACTAGAAGATCTAAATATTGATTGGTTAAAAGAACTTAGGGAAGATTTCAATAATCTTTTCCAAGACGATAGCCAAGAAGAAGGGTTGGAACCGCATTCAAACAACTTCATTGTTTCCAACGATACTCCTAACTCTAGTGAGGACTTGAGCGATAGTCGTCCCTGTGTCGATTGTGCCGTGAAGGACTCCCCATCAACTTCGTTTGATGCATACATAGACCTGAGCGATTCGACATACACCTTCTTTAACGAGAGCCCGAAAAAGGGTTGGACTTGTCCACCTACATATAGCATAGGAATTACCCTCACCGACAACCTCTTGCGTTCTCGTCTTAATGCAGATCAATTAAGGTATCTTAGGCACTTTGGGGTTGTTCCATCCAGTAAGGAACCGCCCGATCCAGGAAAATTCCTTGAAACGTGACGAATTCCTTAAAGACAGCTTCTAGACACGGGGCCGTGTCCAGGTCAGCACGCCCCCGTGTCCACCCAAAGATTCCTTTCTGATTTTGTCAGAATGCGGACAAAAATGTGTCAGGATTCCATCTGCACACGGGGCCGTGTTCAGCCGACACGGGGCCGTGCGCAACGTACTGTCGTTTTCTATAAATGCAGCCAAGAATCCTGCACATTTGAACCATTCCAAGGACATAGATTTGGGAATATTCTCACATACCATCCTAGGTATTTTCTAAAAGAAGGTTCTGAATCATCTTCTTGTCCTTTCCTCTTTTATCCACTATATTCTTCTTTAATTTTTCTCATACTTCCATTAAGGTTTGAACTTTCCATAATTTCAAGCCTTATTGAGATGTTTGTTGGATTTTTGACCATGGAATCTTGTTAAAAATAAGTTCTACAAAAATGTTTTAAGTTGTTTCTGTTCAAAAATGCTTTACAAATCATGAAAACAATTTAAAACCCCAAGATTCTTTGATCCTAAATCCTGCAGATGTCTGGACACGGGGCCGTGTTCGCTGAACACGGGGCCGTGTCCAAAGTACTGTTCGCATAAGAATTGTACTCTTTTCGGTTTGTTTTTTTAGAATGGTAAGCAGAACTAGCGGAAACTCTTCATCGCATTCCAGGAACAACCGGCAGGGGAGAAGATCATCAACGATTGAAGATTCACTTGTAAACTATGTTTACGCCTTGAGAGAAGCCCTTGATGAAGTAACAAGTGTGGAAGAGGCATTAGTCGACCGCATTAATCATTTGATGGTGGGACTAGAAGGATGTCTCCGGGAGGTCAACCTTTTGCACCAAAGGTTGAACATTCTCGCCTCTCCTCCTTTGGTACCGATTATCACCCAAAGGACATGGAATATGTGGCCGGAAGTCATCATTCCGGCCGAATGGTACGCCCTACATCAGGAGCCTCCTCGAGACATACTACAAGGGGTTCCGATTGGTGTCACTCTTCCTCCACAAGATGTTGTGGAACATGAAGCCGCCTCCCTTCTCCCGAGGGAGATCGAAGAATGGCTCTAGCAACATCTAAGGAACAGCGTTCGGCTTGGAGTTCTACAAAGCTTTTAGACCGGAAATCTATTTCCGGAATTTTGGTTCTTATTGTAGAAGTAGGGCTCCTTAGGAAGATTTTACGGATCACTTGACCAATTAGGACTTTTTACTTTTATTTTCTGCTTTATTTTTCATTTTTAGGACTATTATGTAATTCCCTCTACGATTAATGAATGATGGTTTTAGTTAATTTGGTGTTTGGATGGTGTTGAATTGAATAAAACACACTTGAGATGGCAAGGATGCATGGGAAACTTGAACCAGCACCCCATGCAGGAAAACAGAACCGTCTGACAAATTTCTTCGTTTACAGTAAGCTCGGCACGGGCCGTGTCCGCCTAACACGGCTCCGTGCTGCACAGTCTGCAGAAAAAGACCCAGTTCAGGTAACTGGACACGGACCATGTTCACCCAACACGCCCCCGTGTCCAGGCTTCTGTTTCTCTTGTTTTAATTTTGTTACTGGCACTTGAACACGGGGCCGTGTTCAGCGCCCAGTAACACAAAAATTTTGCTTTTTACACATTCAATCAACCTAAAAACTTATTTTTGGGACACATTGAGGACAATGTGTAATTTAAGTGTGGGGGGATGCTAAAACCTTGAATCTTGCAAGTCCTAAATACAAGTCTTACACAAAACTCTATTGGAACCGCTAATCACACCAATTTTTTTCAAAAATTTTCATTTTTTTTCTTGTCTAGGTTTAAATCGGGAATTTCAAGTTCTAAAAAGGTTATATTTTTACGAATTTACAACCGATAACGTCGTGATAAAAAGAACCAACATAAGAAAATTATGAAAAGGCATGACAAGCTTAGTTAAAATTTGATTATATATACTTGATCACATAAAAACCCATTCCGACAAAAGTGAGTTTTGAGCCTTTATTGAGCATACAATTACATATCATTAGACTAAATGCTCATTTTTCGTTTCTTGTGTGAATAGCCGCTTGGTTCTTACGACTCTAGAACTTGCCATGACGATACATTCCCGGTCCTTATCAACTTAAATCCGAGTAAGTAAATGATGGAGGCATTAGGACTAACCCTTTTTATTTCTACACCATTATTTTTTTTCTTTTCTCCACCTACCCAAAAATCCCCCCTAGTTAACCCCTTTGAGCCTAAACATTTTCATTTCATAACCCAAACCAAACACCTTTTATCCACCAAAACCTTTTTCATTTTTACCCCTTTGTTTTAGTAACAAGTTCAGTTTTTTCGTATGACTTTTCAAAAAAAAAAAATATATATATATATATATGTGTTGATGATGAAGAAAATAAACAAACAAGTTCATCAAAAATAACTTTGTTTGGATAATAGCTTCATCAAAATAAAAGTTACAAAAATAGAAAGTTTTACGAAAACCGACACTTGTTACGCTTTTAGCCCTTTTTTCTACTAACCACTAACCACCAACCCAACCACCTACCTTTAACCCAAGCCTAACCCTTCACCCACAAAGTCCTCTTGATATTTACAAAGGTATATAAGTTAAAAAGGAGGAGGATTGATTGCTTGGCAAGCCTATGGTAGGAGTAAGTTCCATGCCGCTCTCGAGTGATCCACAAAAATACATTTTCGGCCGAGTGTTGAGTGATCCCCGTGAGGTATGTGAACTTGTATATAAATAGAATTTTAAAGAGGCATGTTATGCCCAAATAAGTAATTTATCTTATGAAAAGTTTTAAATAAATCATGACGAATTGGATTGTAAATAAATAAAAATAAAACTAAATAAAGAATCTTGGAAATCCCGACACTCTATGACAAACCCAAAAACCTTCTTTTCTACCCATTCCATTTGGGAGTGTAATAGCCACATATTAAAGAGTTTTGCTTGAGGACAAGCAAAGATTCAAGTGTGGGGGTATTTGATGTGTGCAAAATGTAACATATAAATTTCATCAATTGTGGCATAAAACTAACCTTTTTTTAGTATTAATGTTGGAAAAAGTGTGCTTTTGTCTTCCTTTTGTATTTTTAGGATTAAATGAGCTCAAATTAACAAAAGAAGCAAAAAGACACCAAAATCTGACATAAATACAAGAAAAGGAACAAGACGTGACATGCCCGACCCCACGACAGCATCTTCCCAAGCAAAACAAGTTAACAGAAGACTGAACACGCCCCGTGCCCAGCCAGTACGGGGGCGTGCCCAAGTGTCACCAGAAAAGACAAAGTGGTAGAAGCTTCTATTGCCCACCACGGGGCCGTACTCAGCGGACACGGGGCCGTTGTCAACTATAAGATTCGCACAATCCAGGCAAATCTACATAGTACAAAGATTCTTCTGCACACGGGGTCGTGCTCAGCGGACACGGGGGCGTGGTCAACTAATAAGACAAAGCTGCATTAAATGAAGAAAGAGAGGATGTGGACACGGGGCCGTGCCCACTGGACACGGGGCCGTGCCCGAGCTTCTGTTCAGCCTATAAATAGGAGTGCTTGGCTCAAGCTCAAACCATCCCTTGGCACACCACCTCTCTCACACTTCACCTACCACCCACCACCACCATAACACCATCATCCACCACCATCATCCATTGTCCATCGTAGAGTGTGTGAGTTGTCTCGGGATCCAAGATTGATCGTAAGAGTTCTTGACAATCAAGGCCATGTTTGCCTTAGTCTCTTACATCACTTGGTGAAGACAAAGTGTCTAGTGTAATACTTTTTATTTCTAATCTTTTCGCACTTTTTACTTGGTTTTGTATTAATGACTTTAATAACTAGTTGCTTATGTTGAAGGTGATCTTTCCTTATCGTTTGTCCGTGGTGTCTTGGCATTATTTTACTGTCTACATAAAATAAAAGATTTTCACCATTCATATCTCCACGGTCTATATGGAGGTATGTTGGCTACCTGGTCGGGGGTTAAGGGAACGGTTTGGTAAAGGTCTTGCCATTGTTCAGTGTTTAGAGGTCCTGCAATGGACCTGGGTCATATTTAGTAGGACCTCCTTCAATACTTAATGGTATTGGATGGCGGGGGTCCAAACTCTTTGATCCCCTCATAAGTTAACTACTATTAATTCTATAACCCGGCTATTAAGGACTGTATCCCTGCTGACTCAGACTACTTAGTCGAGGGTAACGTCACCTCCAAAAGAGGGGCCTACCATAATTTGCATTAATAACTTAATTAATTATCTTCCAATAATCCTCCCTTTTAGGATTGTATCCTTGCTGACTCAAAGTACTGGGATGAGGGTAACGTCACCTTCAAAAGAGGGGCCTACTACAATAACTAAGATAATCTCTTAAAATAGTGCAAAAGTGCGGAAATAATCAAAGGTTACACTAGATACGAGTCGGAACCAAGTGATTCATCTTGTCTATCTGTTTTTTCTTTTTATTTTCAGCATTTTTAGTTAGTTTTTATTTTTCTTAGTTTAAAACATTTTTCTAAACTTTTTGTTTTGATTAGACGTTGAGGATAAACCAGTACTAAAAGCTCTTGTGTCCTTGGACGACCTCGGTATCTTGCCAATACTATACTACGCTCACGATGGGTGCACTTGCCCATATCTGTGTTTAGTGTTAGTAAAATATCGTGTTTTATAAATTTAAAACTTGGCTAAAAATAAGTGTTAAAGGGGCTTAAATTATACACTTAAAATATATAACACTTCACACGCATCACTACCAAGGTATCCACTGGTGTGTTCAAGTTAACCACTGGTGAGATTTCGAAGGTAACCACTGCAGAAGGAAGTCCCCAGTACCAAGAACAAAGGGCATCAGCTAATGAGAATTTGGAGACTTCTCCTATCTCAAAGGTTGATACAACCACCACTGGTGGGAAATAAGATGATCCCATTCATTTGGGTGATGGTTTAAAATGCCAGGATTTGACGGAGAGGCTTACAAATATTGAAAACATTGCTGCAACAATGAATGATTCACTCAAGTTTTTGGTAGAAGCTTCCAAAAGTCAACCCACTCCACAACAATATTCTCAAGATCTTTGGAATGCTGTTCAACCTATACTATATGCTCAAAGAGAACTTGGTGTTGCTCAACATAACACACAAATGGAAATCATAAGGGTTATGGTTGATGCAAGATACAATGATACAAAGGCTGATATCAAGGGTATCAAATAAGCCTTGGTGAAATTGACTGGCACTACCCCTGTACCTATTTTTTAAAAAGAAGACGATGCAAAAAAGGGGGGAGAAACATGATATGAAGTCTTCTGCAACCTCTGCCAAAAATCTGTCAAAGAAAAGGGAATTGATGAAACCTTCAACATTCAAGCAGATGAAGAGGTTGCAAACAAAAAGACTATTCAAAATCAAAACCCTCAACACAAAAACCACCCACCAAAAAGCTGAAAACAAAACCCTCTTCACCATTACCGTATTCCACTGCAACAAATGTTGATGCAGAAAAAGCTTCAACAGATGTTAAGGCAACAGCGGTTGAGACACCAGTTGTTTCAACAGCTGTTAGCCAATCCACTACTCCCACAGCCTTCCAATTTCCTTCTCAATCAATTTTCATTCCTATTTCCAAATCTCGTACAAAACCTCCTTCTTCAAAATCTGTTTATACCAGAAAAAGGAAATTCACTTTGAATGAAGATGACATACCTGCACCTATTCCTTTATCTTCTGAACCATTCATTCAAACAAACCCTGAACCATTTATTCCTCCACCATCACCAACATCAAATCCACTCACTCAGCCACAACCACTCACGGGTCAAGATCCTTCACGAGATATTCCATTGGCAGTAACATACCATTTGGAATTGTATGCGGTTAAATATGAAATGCTGTAAAATGATCCATCCAAGAGAACCTTCCCATCTCTTTATGGCTTCAGAGATCCAAGAAACATGGATGAATATCTGAAACTAAAAACCAAGCAAGCCGAATACATTTCCAAAGAAGAGAGTAAAGGGAAAGGTGACACCAACTTGTCAAGTCGAATGCAGCATGGGCTAAGTATAGTCAGGAAACTGGAAGACATTGCAAGAGACTTGAGCAAGAAGATGTCAAATCTGCCACCAAATGCTGATCTGCAAAAGGAGCTAAGGAAAGATCTCATAGATCTTATCATGAGACACAAACCATACCCTGCTATCGCAACCCCCGCCCCTATCTGTCTCGGGAATGGGCGGCCGCGAGACCAGTTGTGGTGGTATCATTTTGTTTATCATTTTGGCAGCGGAAATTTCATCAGGATCATAGTTAGGAAATGTTTATCAGAGTAAAACCACCATATTTTATATTAATAAACACATGGGTAACACCCCAAGTTTCTTATTACAACATGTTTATAGGGATAAACCCTATTTTATTGAATTTAAAACATCGCCTTTTAGGTAACTTTTATAGCCACATTTTTCCAAGCCGTCAGTGCTCTCCAGCTGGCTTTCTCCTAATTGGCTTTTACATTTTGTTACCTGAAAAGCGTTTTAAAAACATTTGTCAGTGGGAAATACTGGTGAGTGAATCCCTGTTTAATCAAGAATATTTTTATCCTTTAACACAGTATTGAGAGCTATCACATTGTTTATTTCTACACAATTACTCATTCAGTTTTGTCAATCCTGACTGGTGGGTCATGTTACAGATTGGCTAACTCGTTATCCAATGGTAACGTGTTCCACATTTTTTATACAAAACCCCAACATACTGGCAGTAATTGAAGAACAACAAAGACTCGATCACTGCTTAATAGCATTGTAAAACATTTAAGGTTTTGTAAAAGCAATTGACAAAAAGGAGATTACTCACAAAAAGGTTTACATGAAAAGAAGGATTACTCACATTGTTGACTTAGGTTTTCTATAAAGGTTTCCTGGTGATAATCTATAATTTACACAAATGTACATATGTTAGTAAAATAACCCATTATTTACATTAGTAATACCCTCCCCGAGATGGCATTCCAACGACTACGTCGGGCAGAACCTCGACAGCCGTTACGGAACCCTGGATCAATCGGGCAGCGTATCTAATACGTAACCGGGGTTATAATACTTACATCGGGGCAGAACTTCGTTAATTAGGGGGGTATAATGTCCGGAAATTACTTTATCTATGTGAAAATTCGTAAGAAAGAAAAGAAATTAGCGACGGAAAACTGAACCCGGTGCCCTCACTTTATAGGGCTGTAATTCGACTTCATGGCGGCCCGCGACAGCCACTGCTGTCTCTTTCGCGGCCCACGAGATAGGTGGCTAGGGCGTAGGGTTGATTGGTCATCCGGTATAGCTTCAACACGCAGGTGACACATTGCGGCACCGGGCTACGCCACTTGCTCAAGCGCTCGCGGCCCGCGTAGACTTAAGTGAAGTCTGTCGTGGCCCGCCAGAGCCCCTAATTCCTTGTTTTTAATTAATTTTAATAAAAATTAAGGTATTCGGGGCCCGTTTTCGCGTATGGGGTGTATTTAAAGACATATTGTGGTATTTTAAAATATATTAGGGCGCCGAAATATTTTGGATGGTTGTTATATCCTCCCCACTTTGTTTTAGAACTCGTCCTCGAGGTCTACTGGAACAGGTGTGGGTATTTTCTTTGCATTTCTGATTCAAGCTCCCATGTGTATTCTGGTCCTCTTTGGGTCCCACTTCACTTTGACTAGAACTAGTCTTTTGTGTTTGATGTTCTTAATCTTCCTGTCTTCAATCTGTAGAGGTCTTTCTACAAACTTTAACTGTTCACTTACCTCTATATCCTTAAGGGGTACTACTAGCGATTCATCGGCTAAACACTTTTTGAGATTAGATACATGAAATACTTCATGTATTCCTGCCATTTCCTCTGGCAGTTGTAGCTGATAGGCTACAGGTCCTATTCTTCTAATAATCTCAAAATGTCCAATGTACCTGGGGCTTAGCTTTCCTCTTTTGATGAATATTACCACTCCTTTCCAGGGAGAGACTTTTAATAATACTTTTCTCGTACTTGAAATTCCAATGGTTTTCGTCTGTTGTCAGCAAAACTCTTTTGTCTATCACGTGCTGCTTTCAGTCGTTCTTTGACTTGAATGATTTTGTCTGTTGTTTCTTGTACTATCTCAGGTCCAGATAGTTGCTTTTCTCCAATTTCTCCCCAACAGACTGGCGTTCGGCACTTTCGTCCGTAAAGTGCTTCAAATAGTGGAGCATTGATACTTGTGTGATAACTGTTATTATAAGAAAATTCTATCAATGGTAAATGATCGTCCCAATTACCTCCGAAATCAATTACACAAGCTCTAAGCATATCCTCCATTGTCTGGATTGTCCTTTCGCTTTGTCCGTCCGTTTGAGGATGATAAGCGGTGCTTAGATTTAACTTGGTTCCCATTATTTTTTGGAAACTTGTCCAAAAATGAGAGGTAAAACGACTATCTCTGTCAGAAACAATTGATAGAGGAATTCCATGTAATGAAACTATTTCATTTACATATAATTTAGCTAACTGTTCCATACTAAAAGTTTCTTTCATTGGTAGGAAATGAGCTGACTTGGTTAGCCTGTCTACAATCACCCATATTGTATCATTACCTTTTCTTGTTTTGAGTAATTTAGTAACAAAATCCATTGTTATCAATTCCCATTTCCAAACAGGCATTTCTAACTGTTGCAATAAACCTGAGGGTTTCTGATGTTCAGCTTTAACTTGTGAACAAGTTAAACACTTTGCAACATATGCTGCTATATTCTTTTTCATTCCTATCCACCAGAAATTCGTTCTTAAATCCTGATACATCTTATCACTTCCAGGATGCATCGTATACTTAGACTTATGGGCTTCTTCTAATATACGGTGACGTAGGTTTCCTAATTTAGGTATCCACATTCTTTTCTAATGGAATCTCCAAATTCCATTTGTTCCTTGTTCTAATTCTTTAAGCATTCCTTTCAACTTTTCAGTGTCTTCCTTGATTACTGATTCTTGTGCTTTTCTAATCTGATCATTTAAATCTACTTGCAAATTTAACTTAAGAGAACGTACTCTTTTTGACTTTTCATGATACTTTCAACTTAAAGCATCAGCAACTACATTTGCCTTTCCTGCATGATATTGGATATCACAATCAAAATCACTAAGTATCTCCATCAAACGTCTTTGTCTCATATTTAATTCTTTTTGCCCAAAAACATACCTTAAACTCTTATGGTCGGTGAATATGGTAAACTTACTACCGTATAGATAATGTCTCCAAATTTTAAGGGCAAAAATTATAGCTCCTAATTCTAGATCATGGGTTGAATAATTCTCTTCATGATTCTTAAGTTGTCTAGAAGCGTAAGCTATAACCTTTTGACGTTGGATTAACACACATCCATAACCTAACTTAGAAGTGTCACAATAGATTACAAAATCTTCAGTTCCTTCTGGTAATGCTAATATGGGTGCATGGGTTAATCTTTGCTTAAGAATTCTAAAGGCTTCTTCTTGTTTTGATCCCCATTCAAATTTAACGGATTTACAAGTTAACTTAGTTAAGGGAATGACTATTTTAGAAAAATCTCGAATAAATCTTCTATAATAACCGGCCAATCCTAAGAAACTTCTAACCTCAGTTGGTGACTCAGGGGTTTTCCACATGGTAATCGCCTCGATCTTGGTGGGATCTACATGAATTCCTTCATGATTGACTAGGTGTCCAAGAAATTGTACTTGTTCTAACCAAAACTCACACTTTGAAAACTTAGCATAAAGCTTTTCTTTTCTCAATAAACTTAGAAGTGCGTGCAGATAGGTTGCATGTTCCTCTTTGCTTTTGGAATAAATAAGAATATCATCTATAAAGACAATTATGAATTTATCCAAATATGGCTTACATATTCGGTTCATCATGTCCATAAATGAAGCTGGGGCATTGGATAAACGAAATGGCATGACAGTAAATTCATAATGGCCATACCTTGTTCTGAAAGCGGTCTTAGGAATGTCCTCTTCCTGTAACTTTAATTGATGATATCCTGACCTTAAATCGATTTTTTAGAAAAATGGTGCTCCTTGCAATTGATCGAACAGATCATCTATTCTTGGTAACGGATACCGATTCTTAATCGTGACTTTATTCAATTCACGGTAGTCAATGCACATACGCATTGATCCGTCCTTCTTTTTAACGAATAAAATCGGTGCTCACCATGGGGATGAGCTTGGCTGTATGAATCCTTTCTCCAACAATTCATCTAATTTTTTCTTTAGTTCTTGCATTTCTGCGGGTGCCAATCGGTAAGGTGCCTTGGCAATTGGCGCGGTTCCCAGTATCAAATGTGTTGGTGCAGTTGCCTGTCGACTACATCTTAGTTCGAGTCTTAGGCTAGGGCTGATTGTAGAGTGATTGGAAATCAAGAAACACATAAGTATAGTTAGGTCCGCTTTTATGTCAAAGGTTATACGTACATAGGAGGTCAGCTTTTATGTCAGGACAGCTTTTATGTCTGGTCCGCTTTTACGGACATGTCCATAAAAGCGAACCAGATGATAGCTTTTATGTCTGGTCCGCTTTTACGGACATGTCCATAAAAGCGAACCAGATAGTCTATATATAGGGGACCATATGAGCGGATCTGGGGGTGTGTTTTTGAAGGTGTAACGGCGAAGCCCTGCCAATTTGTCTCCGGATCTTGTAAATTGTTAGCAGATTAATAAACGAGACGTTAAGTAGTGAAATCAAGCTTTACGAAGACCGAATCAATGAATTCCGCCTCTGATTCTGTCTAAGCATTCTTCTGATTGACTCGTCAGGTCGTTAAACGATCCTACAAAATGGATTCTGAATTCTACTTCTCTGTCTGGAGGTTGTCCTGGTAATTCTTCTGGAAACACATCTGAAAAATGGGATACTACTGGAATATCCTTTAATTCTTTTCCTTTAGTGTTAATGATTATAGAAATCAAATACACTAATGATCCTTTCCTTATATAACTTGCAGTTTTCATCACAGAGATTAATTTTATGGATTTAGAGAACTTATTTCCTTTAATTGTGATCTTTTCACCCCTTGGTAAATTGACTTGAATTGACTTTTGATCACATAAAATACTGGCTTTAATGGCTATTAACCAGTCCATTCCCAACACAATGTCAAATCCTGCCAGATTCATGGGGTAAAGATTTGCAGTAAACTTCTGATTTAAAATTTCTATTCTTGCTCCCTGCAAGATTTCAGAAATCTTAATGGTTTCCCCATTTGCTGACTCTACTAGACATTCTTGTGGGAGTTTAGTTAATGATTGATTAAGAAGTTTGCAACATAAAGTATTAATAAAACTTTGGTTTGCACCAGAGTCAAATAATACTTTAGCAAAAACATCATTAACTAAAATAATAAAACTTGGTATAACTGGCACTAGGTTTCTTACCAGAATGCTTTTCTTTAGTATCCTCTTCTTCAAACGCCTTCATGCCTTCAACGGTTGGATAAATCCTGTCAATAACATACGAAGTACATGAGTAACTTTTTAACAACCTGTTTACCCTTTCTATTTCAATCCTCTGGGTTTCCAGTTTCTGTTCCAGCACAGCACACTTCTTAATGTAATTATAGACAATTTTCTGCTTTGTCATGAAAGCTCCTTGAAGTGTCTTCATAGCTGTTGCTTGTTCACTGCTTGATTGATTGTATTGATTCATGGCTTTGTTTAGAACATCATAGGATTCTTTCAATCTGTTCATGTTATGAATCAAAGTACTGTTTTGTTTTTTCACTGTTTCACAGGTTTCACATTTCACAGGAGTCTTTCGTGCATCAGCTTCTGCTTCAACCGTGAAAGCTGGAATTTCTTTTACCTTTTTCTTTATCACACGAACTTCTTCATCATCAATGTTAACTTGTTTTTTAACTTTCTTTTTTTTTTTCACTCGAACTTTTCCATCATCACTGTCATCACTCTTCTCTAGCATTCTTAAGTGCTCTTTCATTCTGTTTGCATAATAATCATCATTATCACTATCTTCAACAACTTGAGCAATAAAAGCTTTATGATCTGAAGTTTTTTTAGGATCATAGTCATCCCAACTAAAACCTTTTGGAAGCCGTTCATCATTTTGATCTATCATTTTGTTCATTAAACAGGCTTTACTTTCTGCTGAAATATATTTATCCCAACTGAATCCTTTGTATAAACTTCCAACATCTTGATTCACCATACAAGCTTTCTTTGATTCTTCAATTTCCTTCCTAGCATGAGCAGTTTGTGGCTGTTGTTGATGTGGTTGTTGAGCAACTTGATGATAAATCGCTTTTCGATAATAATCATTGTTGTTAAAAGGATTTTGAGCTCCACTTGCTTCGCGGTTTTTGCATTCTCGCTTGAAATGCCCTTTTTCCCTGCAACGAAAACAAGTAACATTAGATTTATCAAAACCTAAAGTAGAAACAAGTCATCTCTTCCTGTGATCTGCTTGAATTTCTCAGCTCTTCTCAACACACTCGCCAAACACCACTTTATATCCATTAACTCCATCTCCTCAGCATCAATCTGATCGTAATCCTCTTTTGTCAACATTGGATTTCCGATCCTTCCTGCAACTAAATTCTCATATGACTCTAATACAGTCACCAACAAAGACATGTGACCTTTTGCAACCTCTTCCGAGAAATTCTGACCATTCTCAAGGTTTAATGCAATGTTGCATTGTAACATCTTTCCATTCTTGGTTGCTGAAAAAGAGGAAGAAGGCAAGAGAGTATCTGGAGAAGATATTGTCCTCGGGTTCATCTGTTGATAAAAATAAGAGTTCTGATGAATCGACTCCCTTAATTGCAAAGTCAAGTAAGACGAATTCATCGGATACAAATCTGAGGACGAAAGAAGATAAGAAAAAGAAGAAAATGGTCGGCGATGAATCTGACGTATCAAAGTCAGACAAGCCACCTTCAGGCGATGAATCTGATAGTTCAAAGTCAGACAAGCCACATTCAGGCAATGATTCTGGTATATTAAAACCAGAGGAGCCATGTGTTGAGGTAAAAGTTGAGAATTATGGTCTAACAATGGATGATGCTAATTTTCCACCATTGTTGAACAAGAATTCAAAATCACCCAAGGACAGTCAGGCTTGGGTGAATTTGTTTAAATGAAAAACCTGACTTGCCGGAGTTCCCAGGTTGGTAAGCGTGGAACATGAATCGGCACATTTCTTGAGAAATTCACGAAAGTGATTTCGACTTACAAGTGGTAAATCAGGGACATTAAATTGTACTTGATTTTCTACAAGTGATATTTGTGGATTGATCTTGCAAATGTTAAATCTTTACAAGTGGTTGAAAAGAACAAGATGATGTGATGATCCCGTACCTACAAGTGATTGGTAAACAAACTAATTTTTCCGGAAAAACCA
This sequence comes from Helianthus tuberosus, assembly GCA_030545235.1. Lineage (NCBI taxonomy): Eukaryota > Viridiplantae > Streptophyta > Magnoliopsida > Asterales > Asteraceae > Helianthus > Helianthus tuberosus. Next base: position 189,432,016 of record CM060365.1, on the reverse strand, counting down.
TTTTGATTAAAACAAACTTAAGTGTTTTGAAATCATAATGGGAAAATAGTTTTGTTGTAAGGGAGAGTTCTGATTGTTTATGCCAAGTGGATGGCGATTTGAAGTGATTTGATATCGGTTGTCAAGTTTTTGTACAGTTTATTTTCAAATTTCCTAAAATGTGTTTGCATTTTAGGGGGAGTAAGAATTTTAGAAAATCCAAAAAACATTTGAAAATTTGAAAAAGTAAAAAACATTGAAAAATTAAAAATGAGTTTTGTTGTAAAAAAGAGGAAATGATAGTAGATCAGTTGGACTGTCACAGCACGCTAAAGAAATGGAAAGTTAAAAAGTGATAAACGGTCTCACTAAAGATGTGACGGTAGGCTCAGCTAGATTAGTAGATTTGCGATAACGATACAAATCTAAATCAAAAAGCCTAGTTCTAGTGGGAAACACGGTCAAAAGCATAGTACTTAGTTTTGTCCTTCTTGATTGTGTGCCTGCTCAGTAATCGCTGAATGCCAAAGGCATGAAAACTGGTTAAGTTTGTGAACTTTCACAACTTTGCTGAAAAGTCGCTGTGATTGTGCATTTTATTTTGCAAAGATTTAAACTTGTCTTATTTCTTTATTTTGTTTAAGCATCGGACATCCTCTACGTATACGTGAGTATCGACCTGGATGTTGTTGCCTAAACATTCTGCTTTATTTTCTTTGGTGTTTCGTTTAAGCTTTGGATCACCTCTGCGTATACGGGAGTATCGACCTGGTGGTTAAAGCCTAAACAACTTCAACTTGTTTTATTTTCTTATTTTGTTTAAACATTGGACTTTCTCTGCGTATACGGAAGTATCGACCTGATTGTTAATGTTTAAACATTCTGCTTTATTTTCGCACAAATCACAGTTGATAAAGTTTAAAGGCATTATTTGAGTCAGTGTATTGCATGATGAGGGGATATGCTGAGATTGTGGGGTCCATAAGAACTTAGTGCTATCTAAATATATCTTAAAGTATCGGTAAGCAGATTGAAAGTTTTTAGATTGAGTTTAAGTGGACAACAATATCGTCAATCAACGTGAATCGTTTAGAACTGAAAATGTTTAAAGCTTAACGGTGCTGGTGATTTGTCTCAAAAACTGATATGATCCTCTTACACAAACTCACAAAAATATTGTTTGTAAATATTTCTTTACTGCATTTCTTTGTTATATTCAAAAATACAAAAAGATTTTAGTGTGTTTTAGCATAAATTTTGAAAAGTCCAAAAAGATTTTTGACAACTGATGTTGGAAAGCTGATATTCAAAATTTCAAGTGCTAAACATGATGAACTGGTTTGGGAGTGTGCGTTTAAAAGAAGAAATTTTGTTTTGAAAAAGAAAAATTTGATTAGTTAATCAAGGTCATTAATTTGAACTTGATGTAACTATTTCCAGTAAGTTTTTCTTATTGATTTAAGTAAAAACTTATGTGTTTGTGAGAAGATTGTGCAGGAGATGAGCTTAAACAGAGATAAAGCCAGGGATTGATCTCAAGGTGATAGCTAATTCCAGATGGCGATCCTAGCTCGATGCTAGGGGAAGTCTGATGAAAGTTAGAGCCAGAGAAAGATCCAGGTACATAATTCCAGGAAGGAGTTCCTGAAGAAGACTGAACGAGATTGAAGAGCTGTCAATGATTGAAGACTCTCACTGAAGATTCCGTCAACATTCAAGGGGGAGTCTGTTGGTGCAGTTGTCTGTCGACTACATCTTAGTTCGAGTCTTAGGCTAGGGCTGATTGTAGAGTGATTGGAAATCAAGAAACACATAAGTATAGTTAGGTCCGCTGTTATGTCAAAGGTTATACGTACATAGGAGGTCAGCTTTTATGTCAGGACAGCTTTTATGTCTGGTCCGCTTTTATGGACATGTCCATAAAAGCGAACCAGATGATAGCTTTTATGTCTGGTCCGCTTTTACGGACATGTCCATAAAAGCGAACCAGATAGTCTATATATAGGGGACCATATGAGCGGATCTGGGGGTGTGTTTTTGAAGGTGTAACGGCGAAGCCCTGCCAACTTGTCTCCGGATCTTGTAAATTGTTAGCAGATTAATAAACGAGACGTTAAGTAGTGAAATCAAGCTTTACGAAGACCGAATCAATGAATTCCGCCTCTGATTCTGTCTAAGCATTCTTCTGATTGACTCGTCAGGTCGTTAAACGATCCTACAAAATGGATTCTGAATTCTACTTCTCTGTCTGGAGGTTGTCCTGGTAATTCTTCTGGAAACACATCTGAAAAATGGGATACTACTGGAATATCCTTTAATTCTTTTCCTTTAGTGTTAATGATTATAGAAATCAAATACACTAAAGATCCTTTCCTTATATAACTTGCAGTTTTCATCACAGAGATTAATTTTATGGATTTAGAGAACTTATTTCCTTTAATTGTGATCTTTTCACCCCTTGGTAAATTGACTTGAATTGACTTTTGATCACATAAAATACTGGCTTTAATGGCTATTAACCAGTCCATTCCCAACACAATGTCAAATCCTGCCAGATTCATGGGGTAAAGATTTGCAGTAAACTTCTAATTTAAAATTTCTATTCTTGCTCCCTGCAAGATTTCAGAAATCTTAATGGTTTCCCCATTTGCTGACTCTACTAGACATTCTTGTGGGAGTTTAGTTAATGATTGATTAAGAAGTTTGCAACATAAAGTATTAATAAAACTTTGGTTTGCACCAGAGTCAAATAATACTTTAGCAAAAACATCATTAACTAAAAACGTACCAGTGATCACATCCGGGATCATCTTTGCTTCTTCTGCAGTCAGAACAAATGCTCTAGAATTTTTAGTATTCTTGGTATTCGCAGCTGGAGCTAACTTTGGACAGTTAGGCTTGATATGACCTTGTTCTCCGCAGTTGTTGTAGGATCGAGAATCGATCTAAACAAGACTATCAGAAGAGTTCAATCCATATCAAAGGAGGAATTCAATGATACAGACTTGATTACAGCTTGATATTCACTTTAAAAGTCTTGTTTATTGATAAAACAACGTTTTACAGCCTGGAGACACTTCGGCAGCACCTCGGCACCAGAATCACAAAATTACAAAGGATTTGAACAGGACCACTATATATAGACTGCTCATTTCGTGCGAAATAGGCAAGACCCATTTCGTGTGAAATGGACAGTGTCCATTTCGTGCGAAATGGCCTTGTTCCATTTCGTGCGAAATGGTTACAATCACACTTTTCTCATATTTCGTGTCCTGATCTTTCTAATCTAATACAAGACTCGATACAAGATGAAGTCGACAAACATATGCACCAATAGACTCCCCCTTGGATGTCAACGAGTCTTCAGTACATGTCTTCAACGTCTTCAGTCTTTATCAGTCTTCATGTGCTCTCCAAAGTATCTGACAGTGTAAAGCATCCTCAATCTCTAACTCTTCTCCTCTCTCTCTCTCTCTCTCTCTCTCTTCTAGAATCTCAATCTGACTCTATCTTCTCTCTAATTCTCTTGATCAGATCTCTTGATTCCTTAAGTTCTTCAAACTCCCCCTTTCAATAAACTGGGATTGCAATTTGCATATCTGTTTGTGGAAAATCCTCAGGTATCAGAACCTAGATAACCTGCACATTCTCTACCTCAAAATAAATTTCATAAATTTAAAAATTTGACAAATTTAATCTCTTCTTATCACATGTAAAAACAATTTCAAACTATCACTTGAAAATATCATTCAAAATGATTTAACATTTATAATCTCGAATGACCACTTGTAAGAAAATCTTTTTCAAACACACCTTCCCAAACCTGTTCATCATGTTTAGCACTCGGAATTTTGAAAATCAGCTCTCCAACATCAGTTGTCGAAAATCTTTTTGTATTTTTTCAAAAATTTATACTAAAACACACTAAATTGTTTTTTGGATTTTTGATTATAGAGAAATGCAGAATAGTAATATTTACAAACAATATTTTTGTGAGTTTGTGTAAGAGGATCATATCAGTTTCTGAGACACATCACCAACACCGTTAAGCTATAAACATTTTAAGTTCTAAACGATTCACTTAGATTGTCAGTATACTGATCCACTTAAATTTTCACACAAAGTTCAACTGTTTCGAGATACGAAATTAATGTTTTAGAGACATAAACTTATTCGTGTGTTCCCACCTCAGAATATATTCCTGTATCTAGACTCCTATATTCAGTCTTACAGGTGAATGTACACTAGTGATATCTGTAAGGGGTTAAATGCGAGACCATGAGAGCTCAGGCTATTGCTTTCGCAAAATCAGAGAGATGATGGTTCGCTTTTCGGTGGGTTCCCTTTAGAGAATCTTTTATTTTCAACAGCACATGATTTGCATTTTTCAATGTTTCATCATTTTTTATGTTGAGGGCGAGCTTTAAGATTAAAGCAATGCAAAGTATTATACGAGGACTAGGCTATTGCTCCCGCAAAATCAGAAGTCCAGGTATAATACCCCAGATATCACCACGCACAAAGACCTAGTATGTCAGAAATAGAAAGCCCTTCAAACAAGATTTCAGGGGTTACCTATATATCCGAGAGATGTTCCCCACGAAATAAGCAAGTTTGAAATTTAGGTTTATATCTCGAACACAATCTACTAAGCATGTAAAAACCTACTGGCACATCATTAGTGAGACCGTTTATCACATTTGACTTTCCAATTCTTTAGCATGCTGTGATTGTCCACTGATATACTATCATTTCCTCTTTTTCATAACAAAACTCATTTTTAATTTTTATCATGTTTTTGACTTTTTCAAATTTTCAATTTTTACTCCCCCTAAAATCAAATATATGTTTCAATTTTTGATTTTTAGGGAAAATTTGAAAACAAACTGTACAAGAAAAGTGACAACAAATTCGAATTGCTTCAAATCGCCATCCACTTGGCATAAACAATCAGAACTCCCTCTGACAACAAACTATTTTCCCATTAAGTTTATTTTAATCAAAATGTTTTTTTCCGAAAAATAAATTTTGTTGATATTTTCAAACCACTTGTAGGTTAGGGGTTTCATCACATTGTTCTCAATCACTTGTTTGAAAGTTAAATCAAGTTCAACTTAATGACCTTGATTAACCACTTGTATGTTTACCCAACAAACATTTTCATGAATGATGCCGATTCCTGCTCCACGATTACCAACTTGGGAGCTCCGGCAAGTCCAGATTTTAGTCATTATAGATTCTATCCCAGTTACTAACCTGGGATGACCCATCTTTATCTGGTTTCTTTGTTTTCTTTTCATAAAATTCCTTTACCCCTTTGACCTTACCGTCAATCATTTTTCCAAAAATATTTTTAACTGTGGGGTTAAAGGCTTTCTCAACATCAAATTCTTTCTTTTCAGAAAAAAATTGATTTGAGATTTCAACTTTTCCAATTTTTAACTTTTCAGCCCGCAATGGTGGAAAATTTGCATCATCAAATGGCGGTACTGAATTTTCTCCTTTTATCACAACTTGTGGCTCCTCTAACTTTGACGAATCAGATTCATTGCCAGAACTATCATCTGAATTCTTAACAACCCTCTTTTGGTTATTAAGATTCACTCTTCTTCTGTAAAAACTTTTTGAACACTCACCAACCTCAAACTTTGAATTTTTGAAAATTTTAAATTGTTTGGTTGGTAGTTCATTTTCAACAATTTTTCCTTTCAATTTTTCAGAGACTTCCTGTTTTGTTTGGATTGCCTTTGGACAATTCCTGGCAATATGACCAACTGTTTTGCATTGAAAACAGGTTCTTATCTCTTTCTTCTGTTGAGCAACATCTTTCTTCATTTCTTCTTGCTTCTTTGCAAGGAATTCTTTGTTTGTCTGCTTTCTGAACAAACTTTCTTTTTCTTCTTCTGATGATCTTCCTGAAACAAAAACAGTTTTTGGTTTATAAGTTTTCTCATTTTTATAATTTTTCGGTGGAATAAAACCAAGACCTTTCTTTTTGAAATTACCGTTATGATTTGGTTTCTTTCGATAACCTGAACCAGAACTGTAACCCTTTTTCTTATTTAAACGTTGTTGAACTCTTGAGGTGTAAGGTTTAGGTTTTTCAGAAAGATTTTCATTTTTTATTTCAGAAATATTAATTTCTATTAGTTTGAAAACCTTTTTTATCATTTCTGGTTTAACATCTCTTATTGGAAACTCTTCATCAGAATATAATGTATCAGAATCATTCAAAGTATATGCTACTTTAAATGTTTCATCATTCAAATTAGATTTTGATAACAGAAACTCTTTATTGTAAACCCGTTTGTCCTTTTTGACTGTTGGACTTGATGTTTCAGACTTTGATTCTGAATTTGACTCCGACTTTGACTCCTCGGTTTCATCTATATCCAACACCTGATCGACCACTTTCTTTATTAACTCTAATTCATGATCAGTATCAGATGAAGTGAAAGTGACATCAATATTGTCTGGCAAATTATCTGAAGACTCAGATTCCCACTGTAAATTGGTTGCCTTTTTAACTCTCTCCGAATTAGAATTTCGTGGAGAATATCCATTTTCAAGAGGAGGCGGACACTTGGTATAACTGGCACTAGGTTTCTTACCAGAATGCTTTTCTTTAGTATCCTCTTCTTCAAACGCCTTCATGCCTTCAACGGTTGGATAAATCCTGTCAATAACATAAGAAGTACATGAGTAACTTTTTAACAACCTGTTTACCCTTTCTATTTCAATCCTCTGGGTTTCCAGTTTCTGTTCCAGCACAGCACACTTCTTAATGTAATTATAGATAATTTTCTGCTTTGTCATGAAAGCTCCTTGAAGTGTCTTCATAGCTGTTGCTTGTTCACTGCTTGATTGATTGTATTGATTCATGGCTTTATTTAGAACATCATAGGATTCTTTCAATCTGTTCATGTTATGAATCAAAGTACTGTTTTGTTTTTTCACTGTTTCACAGGTTTCACATTTCACAGGAGTCTTTCGTGCATCAGCTTCTGCTTCAACCGTGAAAGCTGGAATTTCTTTTACCTTTTTCTTTATCACACGAACTTCTTCATCATCAATGTTAACTTGTTTTTTAACTTTCTTTTTTTTTTCACTCGAACTTTTCCATCATCACTGTCATCACTCTTCTCTAGCATTCTTAAGTGCTCTTTCATTCTGTTTGCATAATAATCATCATTATCACTATCTTCAACAACTTGAGCAATAAAAGCTTTATGATCTGAAGTTTTTTTAGGATCATAGTCATCCCAACTAAAACCTTTTGGAAGCCGTTCATCATTTTGATCTATCATTTTGTTCATTAAACAGGCTTTACTTTCTGCTGAAATATATTTATCCCAACTGAATCCTTTGTATAAACTTCCAACATCTTGATTCACCATACAAGCTTTCTTTGATTCTTCAATTTCCTTCCTAGCATGAGCAGTTTGTGGCTGTTGTTGATGTGGTTGTTGAGCAACTTGATGATAAATCGCTTTTCGATAATAATCATTGTTGTTAAAAGGATTTTGAGCTCCACTTGCTTCGCGGTTTTTGCATTCTCGCTTGAAATGCCCTTTTTCCCTGCAACGAAAACAAGTAACATTAGATTTATCAAAACCTAAAGTAGAAACAAGTCATCTCTTCCTGTGATCTGCTTGAATTTCTCAGCTCTTCTCAACACACTCGCCAAACACCACTTTATATCCATTAACTCCATCTCCTCAGCATCAATCTGATCGTAATCCTCTTTTGTCAACATTGGATTTCCGATCCTTCCTGCAACTAAATTCTCATATGACTCTAATACAGTCACCAACAAAGACATGTGACCTTTTGCAACCTCTTCCGAGAAATTCTGACCATTCTCAAGGTTTAATGCAATGTTGCATTGTAACATCTTTCCATTCTTGGTTGCTGAAAAAGAGGAAGAAGGCAAGAGAGTATCTGGAGAAGATATTGTCCTCGGGTTCATCTGTTGATAAAAATAAGAGTTCTGATGAATCGACTCCCTTAATTGCAAAGTCAAGTAAGACGAATTCATCGGATACAAATCTGAGGACGAAAGAAGATAAGAAAAAGAAGAAAATGGTCGGCGATGAATCTGACGTATCAAAGTCAGACAAGCCACCTTCAGGCGATGAATCTGATAGTTCAAAGTCAGACAAGCCACATTCAGGCAATGATTCTGGTATATTAAAACCAGAGGAGCCATGTGTTGAGGTAAAAGTTGAGAATTATGGTCTAACAATGGATGATGCTAATTTTCCACCATTGTTGAACAAGAATTCAAAATCACCCAAGGACAGTCAGGCTTGGGTGAATTTGTTTAAATGAAAAACCTGACTTGCCGGAGTTCCCAGGTTGGTAAGCGTGGAACATGAATCGGCACATTTCTTGAGAAATTCACGAAAGTGATTTCGACTTACAAGTGGTAAATCAGGGACATTAAATTGTACTTGATTTTCTACAAGTGATATTTGTGGATTGATCTTGCAAATGTTAAATCTTTACAAGTGGTTGAAAAGAACAAGATGATGTGATGATCCCGTACCTACAAGTGATTGGTAAACAAACTAATTTTTCCGGAAAAACCATTTTGATTAAAACAAACTTAAGTGTTTTGAAATCATAATGGGAAAATAGTTTTGTTGTAAGGGGGAGTTCTGATTGTTTATGCCAAGTGGATGGCGATTTGAAGTGATTTGATATCGGTTGTCAAGTTTTTGTACAGTTTATTTTCAAATTTCCTAAAATGTGTTTGCATTTTAGGGGGAGTAAGAATTTTAGAAAATCCAAAAAACATTTGAAAATTTGAAAAAGTAAAAAACATTGAAAAATTAAAAATGAGTTTTGTTGTAAAAAAGAGGAAATGATAGTAGATCAGTTGGACTGTCACAGCACGCTAAAGAAATGGAAAGTTAAAAAGTGATAAACGGTCTCACTAAAGATGTGACGGTAGGCTCAGCTAGATTAGTAGATTTGCGATAACGATACAAATCTAAATCAAAAAGCCTAGTTCTAGTGGGAAACACGGTCAAAAGCATAGTACTTAGTTTTGTCCTTCTTGATTGTGTGCCTGCTCAGTAATCGCTGAATGCCAAAGGCATGAAAACTGGTTAAGTTTGTGAACTTTCACAACTTTGCTGAAAAGTCGCTGTGATTGTGCATTTTATTTTGCAAAGATTTAAACTTGTCTTATTTCTTTATTTTGTTTAAGCATCGGACATCCTCTACGTATACGTGAGTATCGACCTGGATGTTGTTGCCTAAACATTCTGCTTTATTTTCTTTGGTGTTTCGTTTAAGCTTTGGATCACCTCTGCGTATACGGGAGTATCGACCTGGTGGTTAAAGCCTAAACAACTTCAACTTGTTTTATTTTCTTATTTTGTTTAAACATTGGACTTTCTTTGCGTATACGGAAGTATCGACCTGATTGTTAATGTTTAAACATTCTGCTTTATTTTCGCACAAATCACAGTTGATAAAGTTTAAAGGCATTATTTGAGTCAGTGTATTGCATGATGAGGGGATATGCTGAGATTGTGGGGTCCATAAGAACTTAGTGCTATCTAAATATATCTTAAAGTATCGGTAAGCAGATTGAAAGTTTTTAGATTGAGTTTAAGTGGACAACAATATCGTCAATCAACGTGAATCGTTTAGAACCGAAAATGTTTAAAGCTTAACGGTGCTGGTGATTTGTCTCAAAAACTGATATGATCCTCTTACACAAACTCACAAAAATATTGTTTGTAAATATTTCTTTACTGCATTTCTTTGTTATATTCAAAAATACAAAAAGATTTTAGTGTGTTTTAGCATAAATTTTGAAAAGTCCAAAAAGATTTTTGACAACTGATGTTGGAAAGCTGATATTCAAAATTTCAAGTGCTAAACATGATGAACTGGTTTGGGAGTGTGCGTTTAAAAGAAGAAATTTTGTTTTGAAAAAGAAAAATTTGATTAGTTAATCAAGGTCATTAATTTGAACTTGATGTAACTATTTCCAGTAAGTTTTTCTTATTGATTTAAGTAAAAACTTATGTGTTTGTGAGAAGATTGTGCAGGAGATGAGCTTAAACAGAGATAAAGCCAGGGATTGATCTCAAGGTGATAGCTAATTCCAGATGGCGATCCTAGCTCGATGCTAGGGGAAGTCTGATGAAAGTTAGAGCCAGAGAAAGATCCAGGTACATAATTCCAGGAAGGAGTTCCTGAAGAAGACTGAACGAGATTGAAGAGCTGTCAATGATTGAAGACTCTCACTGAAGATTCCGTCAACATTCAAGGGGGAGTCTGTTGGTGCAGTTGTCTGTCGACTACATCTTAGTTCGAGTCTTAGGCTAGGGCTGATTGTAGAGTGATTGGAAATCAAGAAACACATAAGTATAGTTAGGTCCGCTGTTATGTCAAAGGTTATACGTACATAGGAGGTCAGCTTTTATGTCAGGACAGCTTTTATGTCTGGTCCGCTTTTATGGACATGTCCATAAAAGCGAACCAGATGATAGCTTTTATGTCTGGTCCGCTTTTACGGACATGTCCATAAAAGCGAACCAGATAGTCTATATATAGGGGACCATATGAGCGGATCTGGGGGTGTGTTTTTGAAGGTGTAACGGCGAAGCCCTGCCAATTTGTCTCCGGATCTTGTAAATTGTTAGCAGATTAATAAACGAGACGTTAAGTAGTGAAATCAAGCTTTACGAAGACCGAATCAATGAATTCCGCCTCTGATTCTGTCTAAGCATTCTTCTGATTGACTCGTCAGGTCGTTAAACGATCCTACAAAATGGATTCTGAATTCTACTTCTCTGTCTGGAGGTTGTCCTGGTAATTCTTCTGGAAACACATCTGAAAAATGGGATACTACTGGAATATCCTTTAATTCTTTTCCTTTAGTGTTAATGATTATAGAAATCAAATACACTAATGATCCTTTCCTTATATAACTTGCAGTTTTCATCACAGAGATTAATTTTATGGATTTAGAGAACTTATTTCCTTTAATTGTGATCTTTTCACCCCTTGGTAAATTGACTTGAATTGACTTTTGATCACATAAAATACTGGCTTTAATGGCTATTAACCAGTCCATTCCCAACACAATGTCAAATCCTGCCAGATTCATGGGGTAAAGATTTGCAGTAAACTTCTGATTTAAAATTTCTATTCTTGCTCCCTGCAAGATATCAGAAATCTTAATGGTTTCCCCATTTGCTGACTCTACTAGACATTCTTGTGGGAGTTTAGTTAATGATTGATTAAGAAGTTTGCAACATAAAGTATTAATAAAACTTTGGTTTGCACCAGAGTCAAATAATACTTTAGCAAAAACATCATTAACTAAAAACGTACCAGTGATCACATCCGGGATCATCTTTGCTTCTTCTGCAGTCAGAACAAATGCTCTAGAATTTTTAGTATTCTTGGTATTCGCAGTTGGAGCTAACTTTGGACAGTTAGGCTTGATATGACCTTGTTCTCCGCAGTTGTTGTAGGATCGAGAATCGATCTAAACGAGACTATCAGAAGAGTTCAATCCATATCAAAGGAGGAATTCAATGATACAGACTTGATTACAGCTTGATATTCACTTTAAAAGTCTTGTTTATTGATAAAACAACGTTTTACAGCCTGGAGACACTTCGGCAGCACCTCGGCACCGGAATCACAAAGTTACAAAGGATTTGAACAGGACCACTATATATAGACTGCTCATTTCGTGCGAAATAGGCAAGACCCATTTCGTGTGAAATGGACAGTGTCCATTTCGTGCGAAATGGCCTTGTTCCATTTCGTGCGAAATGGTTACAATCACACTTTTCTCATATTTCGTGTCCTGATCTTTCTAATCTAATACAAGACTCGATACAAGATGAAGTCGACAGACATATGCACCAACAGACTCCCCCTTGGATGTCAACGAGTCTTCAGTACATGTCTTCAACGTCTTCAGTCTTTATCAGTCTTCATGTGCTCTCCAAAGTATCTGACAGTGTAAAGCATCCTCAATCTCTAACTCTTCTCCTCTCTCTCTCTCTCTTCTAGAATCTCAATCTGACTCTATCTTCTCTCTAATTCTCTTGATCAGATCTCTTGATTCCTTAAGTTCTTCAAACTCCCCCTTTCAATAAACTGGGATTGCAATTTGCATATCCGTTTGTGGAAAATCCTCAGGTATCAGAACCTAGATAACCTGCACATTCTCTACCTCAAAATAAATTTCATAAATTTAAAAATTTGACAAATTTAATCTCTTCTTATCACATGTAAAAACAATTTCAAACTATCACTTGAAAATATCATTCAAAATGATTTAACATTTATAATCTCGAATGACCACTTGTAAGAAAATCTTTTTCAAACACACCTTCCCAAACCTGTTCATCATGTTTAGCACTCGGAATTTTGAAAATCAGCTCTCCAACATCAGTTGTCGAAAATCTTTTTGTATTTTTTCAAAAATTTATACTAAAACACACTAAATTGTTTTTTGGATTTTTGATTATAGAGAAATGCAGAATAGTAATATTTACAAACAATATTTTTGTGAGTTTGTGTAAGAGGATCATATCAGTTTCTGAGACACATCACCAACACCGTTAAGCTATAAACATTTTAAGTTCTAAACGATTCACTTAGATTGTCAGTATACTGATCCACTTAAATTTTCACACAAAGTTCAACTGTTTCGAGATACGAAATTAATGTTTTAGAGACATAAACTTATTCGTGTGTTCCCACCTCAGAATATATTCCTGTATCTAGACTCCTATATTCAGTCTTACAGGTGAATGTACACTAGTGATATCTGTAAGGGGTTAAATGCGAGACCATGAGAGCTCAGGCTATTGCTTTCGCAAAATCAGAGAGATGATGGTTCGCTTTTCGGTGGGTTCCCTTTAGAGAATCTTTTATTTTCAACAGCACATGATTTGCATTTTTCAATGTTTCATCATTTTTTATGTTGAGGGCGAGCTTTAAGATTAAAGCAATGCAAAGTATTATACGAGGACTAGGCTATTGCTCCCGCAAAATCAGAAGTCCAGGTATAATACCCCAGATATCACCACGCACAAAGACCTAGTATGTCAGAAATAGAAAGCCCTTCAAACAAGATTTCAGGGGTTACCTATATATCCGAGAGATGTTCCCCACGAAATAAGCAAGTTTGAAATTTAGGTTTATATCTCGAACACAATCTACTAAGCATGTAAAAACCTACTGGCACATCATTAGTGAGACCGTTTATCACATTTGACTTTCCAATTCTTTAGCATGCTGTGATTGTCCACTGATATACTATCATTTCCTCTTTTTCATAACAAAACTCATTTTTAATTTTTATCATGTTTTTGACTTTTTCAAATTTTCAATTTTTACTCCCCCTAAAATCAAATATATGTTTCAATTTTTGATTTTTAGGGAAAATTTGAAAACAAACTGTACAAGAAAAGTGACAACAAATTCGAATTGCTTCAAATCGCCATCCACTTGGCATAAACAATCAGAACTCCCCCTGACAACAAACTATTTTCCCATTAAGTTTATTTTAATCAAAATGTTTTTTTCCGAAAAATAAATTTTGTTGATATTTTCAAACCACTTGTAGGTTAGGGGTTTCATCACATTGTTCTCAATCACTTGTTTGAAAGTTAAATCAAGTTCAACTTAATGACCTTGATTAACCACTTGTATGTTTACCCAACAAACATTTTCATGAATGATGCCGATTCCTGCTCCACGATTACCAACTTGGGAGCTCCGGCAAGTCCAGATTTTAGTCATTATAGATTCTATCCCAGTTACTAACCTGGGATGACCCATCTTTATCTGGTTTCTTTGTTTTCTTTTCATAAAATTCCTTTACCCCTTTGACCTTACCGTCAATCATTTTTCCAAAAATATTTTTAACTGTGGGGTTAAAGGCTTTCTCAACATCAAATTCTTTCTTTTCAGAAAAAAATTGATTTGAGATTTCAACTTTTCCAATTTTTAACTTTTCAGCCCGCAATGGTGGAAAATTTGCATCATCAAATGGCGGTACTGAATTTTCTCCTTTTATCACAACTTGTGGCTCCTCTAACTTTGACGAATCAGATTCATTGCCAGAACTATCATCTGAATTCTTAACAACCCTCTTTTGGTTATTAAGATTCACTCTTCTTCTGTAAAAACTTTTTGAACACTCACCAACCTCAAACTTTGAATTTTTGAAAATTTTAAATTGTTTGGTTGGTAGTTCATTTTCAACAATTTTTCCTTTCAATTTTTCAGAGACTTCCTGTTTTGTTTGGATTGCCTTTGGACAATTCCTGGCAATATGACCAACTGTTTTGCATTGAAAACAGGTTCTTATCTCTTTCTTCTGTTGAGCAACATCTTTCTTCATTTCTTCTTGCTTCTTTGCAAGGAATTCTTTGTTTGTCTGCTTTCTGAACAAACTTTCTTTTTCTTCTTCTGATGATCTTCCTGAAACAAAAACAGTTTTTGGTTTATAAGTTTTCTCATTTTTATAATTTTTCGGTGGAATAAAACCAAGACCTTTCTTTTTGAAATTACCGTTATGATTTGGTTTCTTTCGATAACCTGAACCAGAACTGTAACCCTTTTTCTTATTTAAACGTTGTTGAACTCTTGAGGTGTAAGGTTTAGGTTTTTCAGAAAGATTTTCATTTTTTATTTCAGAAATATTAATTTCTATTAGTTTGAAAACCTTTTTTATCATTTCTGGTTTAACATCTCTTATTGGAAACTCTTCATCAGAATATAATGTATCAGAATCATTCAAAGTATATGCTACTTTAAATGTTTCATCATTCAAATTAGATTTTGATAACAGAAACTCTTTATTGTAAACCCGTTTGTCCTTTTTGACTGTTGGACTTGATGTTTCAGACTTTGATTCTGAATTTGACTCCGACTTTGACTCCTCGGTTTCATCTATATCCAACACCTGATCGACCACTTTCTTTATTAACTCTAATTCATGATCAGTATCAGATGAAGTGAAAGTGACATCAATATTGTCTGGCAAATTATCTGAAGACTCAGATTCCCACTGTAAATTGGTTGCCTTTTTAACTCTCTCCGAATTAGAATTTCGTGGAGAATATCCATTTTCAAGAGGAGGCGGACACTTGGTATAACTGGCACTAGGTTTCTTACCAGAATGCTTTTCTTTAGTATCCTCTTCTTCAAACGCCTTCATGCCTTCAACGGTTGGATAAATCCTGTCAATAACATAAGAAGTACATGAGTAACTTTTTAACAACCTGTTTACCCTTTCTATTTCAATCCTCTGGGTTTCCAGTTTTTGTTCCAGCACAGCACACTTCTTAATGTAATTATAGACAATTTTCTGCTTTGTCATGAAAGCTCCTTGAAGTGTCTTCATAGCTGTTGCTTGTTCACTGCTTGATTGATTGTATTGATTCATGGCTTTGTTTAGAACATCATAGGATTCTTTCAATCTGTTCATGTTATGAATCAAAGTACTGTTTTGTTTTTTCACTGTTTCACAGGTTTCACATTTCACAGGAGTCTTTCGTGCATCAGCTTCTGCTTCAACCGTGAAAGCTGGAATTTCTTTTACCTTTTTCTTTATCACACGAACTTCTTCATCATCAATGTTAACTTGTTTTTTAACTTTCTTTTTTTTTTTCACTCGAACTTTTCCATCATCACTGTCATCACTCTTCTCTAGCATTCTTAAGTGCTCTTTCATTCTGTTTGCATAATAATCATCATTATCACTATCTTCAACAACTTGAGCAATAAAAGCTTTATGATCTGAAGTTTTTTTAGGATCATAGTCATCCCAACTAAAACCTTTTGGAAGCCGTTCATCATTTTGATCTATCATTTTGTTCATTAAACAGGCTTTACTTTCTGCTGAAATATATTTATCCCAACTGAATCCTTTGTATAAACTTCCAACATCTTGATTCACCATACAAGCTTTCTTTGATTCTTCAATTTCCTTCCTAGCATGAGCAGTTTGTGGCTGTTGTTGATGTGGTTGTTGAGCAACTTGATGATAAATCGCTTTTCGATAATAATCATTGTTGTTAAAAGGATTTTGAGCTCCACTTGCTTCGCGGTTTTTGCATTCTCGCTTGAAATGCCCTTTTTCCCTGCAACGAAAACAAGTAACATTAGATTTATCAAAACCTAAAGTAGAAACAAGTCATCTCTTCCTGTGATCTGCTTGAATTTCTCAGCTCTTCTCAACACACTCGCCAAACACCACTTTATATCCATTAACTCCATCTCCTCAGCATCAATCTGATCGTAATCCTCTTTTGTCAACATTGGATTTCCGATCCTTCCTGCAACTAAATTCTCATATGACTCTAATACAGTCACCAACAAAGACATGTGACCTTTTGCAACCTCTTCCGAGAAATTCTGACCATTCTCAAGGTTTAATGCAATGTTGCATTGTAACATCTTTCCATTCTTGGTTGCTGAAAAGTTTGGATCAAATGATGGATATGAGGAAAATCCCGTTTTGCTGTTTGATCCTTGAGATGACCCTCCAGAAGAACTTTTAGTATTGAATGCAGTTTCGATCTTTGGTGACATGTTGGTCTTATCACTGATACCTCCTTTGTAATATAAACCAATATCTTGTTCACCATCAAAATCTTTCATTCTTGAGGCCTTCCATTGTTCCATCTCTTGAGCGTCAAGTTTTTCAATAAACTTTCCCAGTGTTAGACTGCCAAAATCTTTCTTATTTCTCAACATCATAAGATACGTGCCCCAAACATCATGTGGCAACGCAACAACCAACTTTTCAATCAATTCTTCATTATCTTTTGTGATGCTCAACCTCTTCATGTTAACTATCAGATTGCAATATCTTTCTATGATCTTCTTAGTGTTTTCAGTTCTTAGACCACGAAATAGATCGAATTCTTTTTTCAAAAGTGATTTTTTGTTCTTGATCATCTCTTTACTTCCAACAAATTTTGATTTAAATGCTTTCCAAATTGAATATGCACTTCCATTGTGTTGCAGTAAAACCAAGATATCTTCTTTAACAGCTTGATGCAATAGACTAGTCATCATCTTTTCATCTTTGTATTTCTTTTCCTCAACACTTAGATCTTTAATAGCAATAACCTCTTCATCATCATTCACCGGTCTAACATATTTTGTCTCAACACATTCCCAAGCATCCAAGTAATTTGCTTGAACCCAATTTTCGAATCGCTCCTCCCATCCTTTATACTCCTCAATATTCATGAGCTTTGGTGGTTTTTGCATGGTGCCTGTTTCATTTTCTAACATTGTGTTCTGTGCAATAGTAATCGGAGTAGCAAATGCATTATAAAACTCTTCTTCCATGATTCGATAAACTTTTTTTTTCACAAAACAACCTATTCAAACGAAATGATTTTCACGCGAAAAGAATCTGAAGCGAAAGGATCCTTTGGTGCGAAATGGATTTTCACACGAAATGGACAACTTTGGTGCGAAATGAATGATTTCGTACGAAATGGGATGATTTCGTGCGAAATGGGATCAAAATATGTCAATCCGTGCGAAATGGGCAAAACTATGCTAATCCGTGCGAAATGGATCAAAACCCTAAACGATTTCGTGCGAAATGAAAAGTTTATTTCGTGCGAAATGCTGCTGACATCATCCTTTCGGTCATGTTTTTGTCAAATAGATCAGGTTTTAGTCCGACTTTAGGTCTGAAACTTTCAAGGCTTTGTTAAAACAGTATTGCGCTTATAATGTGAGAAAATCAAGCCAATTTAACCGAGAAATCTAGTTAATTTTGAAAAAGAAGATGTAGAATTCAGATTTTTTATGAAATCAAGCTGAAATTGGTAAGAACTCTTCCTCCTGAGCTCTGATACCACTTGTAGGATCGAGAATCGATCTCAATGAGTCTATCAGAAGAGTTCAATCCATATCAAAGGCGGAATTCAATGATACAGACTTGATTACAGCTTGATATTCACTTTAAATGTCTTGTTTATTGATAAAACAACGTTTTACAGCCTAGAGACACTTCGGCATCACCTCGGCACCGAAATCACAAAGTTACAAATGATTTGAACAGGACCACTATATATAGACTGCTCATTTCGTGCGAAATAGGCAAGACCCATTTCGTGCGAAATGGTTACAATCACACTTTTCTCATATTTCATGTCCTGATCTTTCTAATCTAATACAAGACTCGATACAAGATGAAGTCGACAGATATATGCACCAACAGTTGTAGCATATTCTGTTGTTAGGCTTTTTCCTGCAGTCTTCCTCCTTATGTCCAGATATTTTGCAAAAGTTACAGTATATGGAACATCTTCCTGAATGCTTTCTTTTGTAGTATTTACAGTAGGGTGCAGAGGTAGAACCTACATTTCTCCCACGGTTAGAATTTCCAGAACGGAATTCTTGGGTCAGCTTCTGGGTTAGGTTTCTCCTTTGATCCTCTTCTCATGTACAGACTAATTCATCTGTCAAGGTGTTGGCTAGTTCTACAGCTTCTTCTATTGTTTGTGGTCTAGCTGCTTTGACTACATGTCTAATCTCCCCAATTAATCCCCAGATGTAACGGGAGATTAAAACTAGTTCAGGTGAAGCAAGGGTTGGTACTATTCGGGCATATTCAAAGAATAATGTAGTATAACCCTTACTATCTACCCCAATCATCCTAAGGTTTAGGAATTTGTTTGCTATCTATTCTTTTTCATTAGGAGGATAGAATTTCCTTTCTACCATATTTTTAAACTCTTCCCATTCCATATTGTAAGTCATATCACTTCCCCTAGACTGTAGGATAGTGTTCCACCATTCTAGTGCTGAATTCTTAAACAGACTTGAAGCAAACGTTATCTTATCCTCTTTCGCACATTTACTTATTCTTAAGACTGCCTCAGTCTTTTCTATCCAGCGTAGAGATGCAACGGCCCCTTCATTGCCTGAGAATTGCATTGGTTTACAAGACCAGAATTCTTTATTAGAAAAACCGCAAGAAACGGTTCTTCTTCTTTTGGGAATGGGCATTTGAAGTACGGGTCCATTGTTTATGCTGTTTTCAGGTTCAGAGGGTCGCTTACTATCATGTTTACTTTTATTTTCGGCTTCTCTAACCGTTTTGATAATATATGGCATCTCATCTATTATCCCTTGTGCCACTATATGTTGCATGGCACTGTTATCCACTTGGTTTCCGTTATTGTTGTTGTTCGGGTTCTCATTATCCAAGTTAATGTTACTCTGGTTATTGATATTCTGGTTTTCCTGGTTTACCTCGTCTTCCATCTGGATTTTAAACATTTACCAATTATTAATATCACAAAATAACTAATAATTTAGGCAACAACCACATAACACATTTACTGGTCAAAAGCGTCGAGCATTGCGACTTTACTCTTTTCTATTATAGTATGCGTCAAATACACACTAATACTAGAAATTAAAAATTACAATACAATACTACTATGCATCGCTAACCACGAAGTGGTCTATACTACAACATATTATATATATATATATATATTCCATTATTACTATTATTATATTATTATTATCAACTACACCATCTCCTTCACTAGTTTGGATTCATTCAGTAATCCACATTGCGCTCGTCGTACTCCAGACGGGTCGCTCTCCTACCTGCCTCATCCTCTCACTACTCTCCAAGATCTCTTCTCCGAAAGTTCGGAGCTCATGCACATTATCTGCACTCATTGGGGTGCATGTGCTGGTACTGTGTCCGGGTACTGGGGCATGGGAATTTCCTGAGGGTACGGATTCTCTAAAATCTCCCTAATATATTCATCGTTGTCATAGTATGGATCTAGAGGGTCCAGTCCTGGATAGGCTGCTAGATTTGGCAGGGGTTCGTCGTTTAGGTGGTAACACGGCACATAATCCCTATGATCATCGAACCATGGATCATAATCCGGGTCTAAGGGATTAGGGGCTGGTATCCTAGGTATCTCCTCAGGGTTGAAATCATGCATTTCTACTTGATTTTCAGGGTCATCTTCTATCTCCATCGGCTGAGTGGGGAACAAAGGTAAGGGTTGTGGGGCTGCTAGTTGTTCCACGTTTGGGTCGGCAGCAGTTGTTGCTAGGATATGGAAATTAGCTAGGCTTCTATTAAGCATATCCTGTGTATGGGCATCTGACTCTCGCTTAGCGGCTGCTAGGACTCTTTGCTGTTGCAACTTTCGCATTCTTTTCCTACGCTCAAATGCTCCCCTACTGAACCATCCCCTCTTTTTCTGAGGGAATGGCTCTTCAGACTGAGCCTTAAAGACAAACATCCCTTCTTCATTATCAGCGGCATACCCAGAGAGGGCAGGCTGTGAAGAGGTACCTTCACTCCTAGGTGACTCGGACAATTGACGATACACGTCTGAGGGTCCTTGATCACTCATACTGAAAACTAACAAATACTCAAATAACACATAAAAATAAAATACAGATATGCACGTATTTTCATAATTAAATTCCTAACAATTTGAATAATATATTGACGTCAGCAGAACACTTCTGTGGCTGAATCTGTGGCTTAGCTCTAATACCACCTTCTGTCGCAACCCCCCCTATCTGTCCCGGGAAGGGGCAGCCACGAGACCAGTTGTGGTGGTATCATTTTGTTTATCATTTTGGCAGCAGAAATTTCATCAGGATCGTAGTTAGGAAATGTTTATCAGAGTAAAACCACTATATTTTATATTAATAAAAACATGTGTAAAACCCAAGTTTCTTATTACAACATGTTTATAGGGATAAACCCTATTTTATTGAATTTAAAACATCGTCTTTTAGGTAACTTTTATAGCCACATTTTTCCAAGCCGGCAGTGCTCTCCAGTTGGCTTCCTTCTAATTGGCTTTTACATTTTGTTACCTGAAACGCGTTTTAAAAACATTTGACAGTGGCAAATACTGGTGAGTGAATCCCAGTTTAATCAATAATATTTTAATCCTTTAACACAATATTGAGAGCTATCCCATTGTTTATTTCTACACAATTACCCATTCAGTATTGTCAATCCTGACTGGTGGGTCATATTACACATTGGCTAACTAGTTGTCCAATGGTAACGTGTTCCACATTATGTATACAAAAGCCCAACATACCGGCAGTAATTGAAGAACTACAAAGACTCAATCACTGCTTAATAGCATTGTAAAACATTTAAGGTTTTGTAAAAGCAATTTACAAAAAAGAGATTACACACAAAAAGGTTTACATAAAAAGAAGGATTACTCACATTGCTGACTTAGGTTTTCTGTAAGGGTTTCCTGGTGATAATCTATAATTTACACAAATATACATATGTTAGTAAAATAACCCATTATTTACATTAGTAATACCCTCCCCGAGACGACATTCCAACGACTACGTCGGGCAGAACCTCGACAGCCGTTACGGAACCCTGGATCAATCGGGCAACGTATCTAATACGTAACTGGGGTTATAATACTTACATCGGGGCAGAACTTCGTTAATTAGGGGGGTATAATGCCCGTAAATTACTTTATCTATGTGAAAATTCGTAAGAAAGAAAAGAAATGAGCGACGGAAAACTGAAGCCGATGCCCTCAATTTATAGGGCTGTAATTCGACTTCCTGGCGGCCCGCGATAGCCACCGCTGTCTCTTTCACGGCCCGCGAGATAGGTGGCTAGGGCATAGGGTTGATTGGTCATCCATTGTAGCTTCAACACGCAGGTGACAAGTGGCGGCACCGGGCTGCGCCACTTGCTCAAGCGCTCGCAGTCCGCGTAGACTTATGTGAAGTCTGTCGCGGCCCGCAAGAGCCCCTAATTTATTGTTTTTAATTAATTTTAATAAAAATTAAGGTATTCGGGGCCCGTTTTCGTGTATGGGTGTATTTTAAGACATATTGGGGTATTTTAAGATATATTAGGGCGCCAAAATATTTTGGAGGGTTGTTATACCTGCTCAAGAACATCAATTCAATGACTGGCCTCTTACTGCTCTCAAAGAAGAAGAAAATGGATGTGAAAGAATGCATAATGATCCTCAGATCAGGAAGACTGCACCTGATTGGAAGAAATTCAAAAAATCTGCTGCTGAAATAACTTTGGAGTACAAAAGGAAGAACGCTGAGCTTGTAGCAGCCAAGTATGGGACTGCAGGACTATTTCAAGATGGTCCAGGCAGTATGTTGATCAAATATATGACAAGCTTGAAAAGCTAAGAGAAACTGATCCAACAGCACCTAAGAAGCCAGCACACAAAGACAAAACCACTGATGAGCCAAAGCAGCAGACCCTCTCTATGAAAACACTGTTCACATCCTCTGACTTATCCACCCAAGTCTTGAATCAAAGAAAAAGACAGAAGCAGATGGATGATGAAGATGCAAAGAGATAAGCTGAAATCATGAAATAGGCCATCAAGGATCAGATATTGAATGGATTGGATCCTGCCTCACTGAAACTTCGAGAAACTATAAAAAGGTTAATGAGCAGGCCTCCATCTCCGAACTCATCACAAATAAAGTCTCTCCTAAGAAACCCATTGAACTAAAATATACTAAAGTGGAAGTCTGATAAAAATACCCAGGTATTGACTTTACTCAAGTCCAGTGGTGCAGTTGAACACATATCAAGGGAGGATGCATTAGGTCTGGATGCAGTTGATCTCCTAGATCTTTTGTAACTTCAACTTCAAAGGGATGAAGATGATGAAGATTCCCTCAACTTTGAATTCCAATTCAAAGGGCAAGTTAGGGAAAAGTTGATGAGAGAACAAAGATCAAGAATAAAGAAGTGTTTTAGGATCATCTGTTCTATGGGGAGATTGTTGGCCCATGTAATCAAACCTAGAAGAACAGATGATACTCAAAGCCAATACTGTTCTGAACAGTTGATCCTCAATAAGTAATGCAGATTCTAAATTCCCTCCATTGGCAGTGCTTCTATCAGCTGTCTACTCTAAGTACTGATCTTCTCAACAACTGCTTATCAAAGTACTGCTTGTTACAAAGACTGTGAAGAACTAACAACTGCTGATTGTTAAAGCCCCGATGAAGACTAAAGCACTGCTGATTCAAAGGCCTGATCAACCATTGAAGAAAGCACTGATCTACAACATCAGTGCTTAGGCAAACAACAGTTGAAAGGAATATCAGTGTTTTATATATCAATTGTTTTAATGTAACAGTGTTTAACTGTATCAGCGTTTATAGTTTGTTAGTCTATTAGATGTCACTGTCTGGGTGACCTCAGCATTAGTTGCTCAGTGGTTAGGATTGTACTATAAATAGAACAGTACCAATATTGTTTTATTAGCTCGCTTTCACCATTCATCTTGTACGAACTAACTGTGAGCTCAGGCTGAGGGGGAGTTTAATAGTGCATGCATGCATAGTTGAATCATTGTAATTCATACAATCATTTGGCTAATGAAATCATGTTTGTATAAAGCTATCACTCTTTGATTGTGTTGTAAAGTTACTTTCATTTCCGCTGCAATCCATCTCTGATTTCACTTTTATCATTAATCATTTGTTAAACAAACACAATCAATACAAACTCAGATCCTAACAGACGTCCTGGTGCATGAATCTGGAATACGAACGCAGTTAAGCGTTTGAATCTGAAATATGAATGCAGTGTACTTCTCCATAAGGATTACGCTACCACCACCGTTAAAACACCGACTTCCGATATCTTGTTAATAAAACATACAGTTATAGAATTAGACTTGGCATTCGAAAATATATTGTAAAAAATTAAAAAAAAACAAATCCATGCACTACCACAACCACCACTCACCATGACACCACCATAGCCTACCACCATCCTCAGCCACCACAACCACCACCTCCATAGCCGACCCACCACCACCACCACCATAGCCGACCCTCCACCACTAGCACCACAACCGCCTAACCACCACCACCACAGCCACCATCACCACAGTAGATCCACCACCACCACCACAGCCGCCTCACCACCACCACAGCCGACCCACCACGACTACCACGACTACCACCACAGCCGCCTAACCACCACCACCACCACAGCTGACCCACTACCACAACCACCACCCACCGTGAAAAGCTAACCACAGTCAAACCCTAACCACTTTCAAACCCCACCAACGAAAACAAAACCACAATCCAAACACCACCACAAACGGCCAACAGAAAACCAAAAGAAAAGAAGAAGATTAATCAATAAAATATGGAATACAAACTAACCTTGAATATTCCGACCATATTGAGAGATACGAGAGAGAGAACGATACGAGAGCGGATCCTCATCGTGCGGTCCAGAGTTCGTCTTGTAAAAATCGTGTGGCCCAGAGCGTTTGTGTGTTTTTTTTTGGTGTTTTTGTGTGTGTGTTTGAATTTTTTAGATCTATTTACCCCTTTATTGAAGCTGAAAAAGGCGTTTGTCCACCAGGGGAGGCATATGGCTCAATGAGAATCGTATATGGTGTCCATCGGGGGAGTTGTAATGGGCAATGAGCACCGTATAGATGATTGTTTTTTTTTAATCTTTTTAAACTATGAAACGTATCATTTATGTATAAGAGAATTAAGAATCAGAATTATAAACGGGTTAGACACTTGTGCCAGTGGAAGGGACGGGTGCACGTAACTGAGAGATCTCGAGTTTGATCCTCGTCGAAACCGGTTTAGGGCTGGTTTTTGGCATTTTTTGGGATTATTTATTTATTTATCTTAATATTAATTCCTTTTCTTTAAAAAAAAGAAAAAAAAAACAGTTTTCAATTTTTATTTTAAGCCAACAGTTTCAATTCCTTTTATTTTGTACTCCTTTATTTTATGAAGCACTTTAATTAACATTTTTTTCTAAAAAAATTGTTACGTACACTATATTTGACGGATGTTACAATTTAATTATATTAAAGAGAAAAATGAATTAAACATTAAAAGCGAAAAATTAATAAAACAATTAAAACAAAAAAATTAATTAAAAAATTAAAATAGAAACATTAATAAATTCATTGCGTACACAATATTTCACGGATGTTACACCTATGACAAGTTAATAAATTCTTTTGGTTGAGTTCTGTTACTACCTAGTAACGCCCTACCCTGTGTAATACGAGACATGTACATTGTCTCCTATTCCATAGCTTCTATACTTCGGTATATATTGCAAAACCCATTTGTTACTAGCATCGGGTAATCATCCGTTAACATAACCGTGATGAAATGGCCACCTTCGACATAAGCGATCGTTAAAATGGAATGGTTCGGGTAAACATGTGGACCATCGAACATCTGGAAGTAAGTTTGACAAACACCGTTGCTTAAATGTTGAACAATCACACCAAATTTTTGAGCCACCAACAACCCTGTGTAAGGCAACAACATCCAGCATGCCTTTGGTGCAGGTTCCACATTTAACCAATTCATTGATCGATACACTTCATTGTAACATCCCAGTTCCAAAGAGTCGGGCTGGGAATCTTTGATATGTGTTATGTATCTTCGATACATAGATTGTTGGAATTGAACCTTACTAGAGGAACAGTTGATTAAAGCCAAAACTGGATCAGGGCAGTGGATCCAAAATAAGCAGTGGATGTATGTAAGTCTCTCCCCTTGAAAGTGATTCTAACAACTGATGGTCTCTATCCACTGTCCATATACAAGTGCTGTTCTACAAACAACTGCTGATCATGTATAAAGACTGATGAAGATTGAAGAGCTATTGATCAATCTACTGTTATGGGTCAAGCACTGCTGATGATGCAAGTACTGCTGGAGTCACAACAGTGGAATGAGAAAGCAGTAGATTAGTCTTTCCTTTGTAATGTATTGTTATCAGTAGTTAGCTAAGCAGTGTTTGTATGAGGTCAGTAGTTAGAGTTTGTTAGGAGGTTAGATGTCACTTTCATGGTGACGTTAGCCAAGATGCTTCAGTGGTTTGCTCGTGCTTATAAATAGAACAGTACCTTGTACTGTTCTATTGGCTCTCTTCACCACTTGTCTCTTGTACGAACAATTACTGAGCTCGGGCTGAGGGGGAGTTTGTTATACATGCAAGCATTGTAATAGTTGCTTGAAATAAATTCAATCTTTCGGTTCTATGTTAAAATGTGTGTTGAAAGCATTTCTCGTATTTGATTGTGTGTGAAAGTTTGTTTCCAATTATATTCCGCTGCAATTACTTGTTCATCTTCATCTTAAATCAAACGTAAAACACAATCAATTGAAAACTCAGATCCTAACAATTGGTATCAGAGCGAGGATAGTCAAATTTGATTTAACCATCATTTTGACGTAAAAGTTCAGCTCACAATCGTTGATACTTATTATTGTTCATTTCGTTGAAAAACAGAGCAAGGTTTAATCACGAACAAAGTTGATTAATCAGTGCCTGTAAAACAACCAAGACGATGTCACAAGCACAAGATGCAAACAATAGCATCGGCTCACTCTTCAAACCACCCATGCTGAAACGCAATGAGTACAACATCTGGCAGAGAAGGATGGGACACATCCTTGCTAAACAGAATACCGGATGTTGGAAGTCGGTTATCTTTGGACCACATGTTCCAATGGTGCCGAGTGCTGAGGATTCAAAGAAGTTCGAACCTAAAAAACCTGAAAACTATACTGAAACTGATTTTCAAAAGTTTGAATTGGATGCCAAGGCATTTAGCATCGTTGCATCTGCTTTGCACAATGAGTTCTATGCTGGACTGTAACATTGTAACAGTGCCAAGGAATTATGGGATGCTCTTAAGGAACACTTTGGGGGGGGGGGGGGGGGACTGAAGAAGTAATCGAAAATAACATGGAAATTCTGAATCAGCAGTATGAAACATTTTGTCACATTAAGGGTGAAACATTAACCCAACAGTTTGAGAGATTCAGTTTTCTCATTAGTGAACTAAGGCTTGTTGATGTTAAATTTACAAATTCAACACAAAACAGCAGGTTCCTTAGATCCCTACCTGAAAAATGGGACACCATTGCATTTGTGACCAGAAACTCTGTTGAGTTCAAAGATCTGACACTGACCCAACTTCATGGTAGACTCCTGACCTATGAAAGGGAGTTAAACCAGAAAAAGAAGTTGCAAGAGTCTGGCAATGTTGCAGATGACTACACATTTGGCAGCACAGCTCTTCTGGGTGGGGAAGAGACTTACAGCAGTAAGGATCAGAGTTATGATCATTTTATTGACATAACTGCTGGTGCAAACTTCAACTCTGATCCTCACTTATCCAACTTTGCTTTCACTGCAAATGGAGAAAGCCAGATCTCTGATAATCTGTGTTTTGAGCTCAATGATTTACAGCACTTTGATCCCACTGACTTAGAAGCAATGGACATTTTGCATCAATTGGCTTTGCTTAGTGTAAGAACAAGCAAATTCTATAAAAGAACAGGGAGAAAATTCCCAGGGTTACATGGGAATTTAAAAGTGGGGTTGGATAAGTAAAACCACTGGTCCAATTATTACTCATCCCAGCTCAAACCCTAGACCACAAAATCAAAGCACTGTGCACTATACCCAATATACCCCTGCAGCCCATGTTAACACTGCTCACTATGCTGCAACCCTTGTGCCTGTGCATTATGTTCAAACCAATGTTCCACAAATTCAAGTCAATAGCAGAAGGGCTGGAAGCTGAAGGAGAATAACTAAGTGCTGAAACAGTGGATGAAGTTGCTGAAGCAGTGGTTACTACAGTTGCTGGTGAAATACTGCTGGGAGAAAATTCAGTACCCCTGATCGAACCACTGTTTGACCCCTGGTCCAAAGAAGACAAAGAAGAAAAGAAAGAAGGTGAGAAAGAAGAGAGAGCTGGTGAAGAAAGTGATGATCAATGTGATTGAGCCATGATGGTTGCAGCCAAGGTATCATCTCAGGTTCTTGAAAAGCTGTGTTCAGAAAAATGCATCATTGCATTTGCTAACATCAAAGAGGTGAATGAAAACCTTAGGGATAAAGTGTTAATTGATGAAGTCAAATTTGAGAAGTCTTTAAAAAAACTTAAAATCAAATTGGCTGAAAAAGATAAAGAAATCTGCAGTCTAAAAGAAGAGCAAAGCATTACCAAAAACCAACTCCAAACTATGATAGAAAAATATCAACTTTGCAAAAAGGAATTGGAGTCCACCCAGATCACTTGTGAAAAATGGGTGGAATCTTGCAAATGTTTTGAGATAATGCTTGAGAAACAGCTTGAAAGCAATGTGAAATTTGGCATTGGCTTTAGAAAAAATGATCAAGTTGAAAAAAATGTTGCAAATCAAGTTGGTTCAGTTGAAATCATTCCAACAAACAAGAATGGCCAAGAAGTTAAGATAACTGAAAAACTTGGTAACAAAATCACTCTGGAAAGATCTGTGGGGTCCTCAACCTTTGAGGAACTTGAGAGGTATCAATTTAAACCCACATGGTCTGATGAGTGTGACATTCTTGAAAATTTTAAATCAATGGACTTCACAACCACTGATGGTGTAAAAGCTCCAAAAGCAAAGGTCATTCCACTCAAAGACATCCCAACAGTAGTACAAAACTCTGTTGCAAAGGAGTTTGAAAAGAGAAAGAAAAGAGAAAATATCAAAAACCTGTTTTGTGATTTCTGTGAAAAGAAGAATCATCTAACAAAAGACTGTTTTCATCTAAAAGCATATGATATCAACAAAAAAAGTGTTATTGTACCTGCTGAGAGCTGCACCATCTGTGGTAAATCAAACCAAAAAAACTCAAGAATGTGTGTATCTCAAATCCTTGAGTTCATCAAGTTCATCTGTCAAATTCACCAAGAACCAACCACTGTTTGTGCCAGTTCAAACAGCTGTTACAAAACAGCTGAACCAAACATCTGTCAAAAGAGATGTTCAGGTGACTAATGCACCCCCTGCCAATCAATACAGAAGAGGTAAGGGACAACCACCATACAAAAGGATCCCACATGTTTATGAGGCTTACAAAAGGCCTTCTAAACCAAGAGTGAACTGGCATCCTTTTGGTTATCAGCAAATAATTGGGCAAGACCCCCAACAGTGGTTAGAGAAAAACAGTTCTAAAAATGTCCCAATCCCTGACCTAACCACTGTCCATCCACCTAAACTTAACCTAGACACTGTTGAGACCCCATCCAAATCTTTGTTGGCTTTAGAGACCCTAATGAACTAACCTTTTACTACATGTGTAGGGAGCTTCTGCATGCTTAGATAGTCTTTGGTACGTAGATAGTGGAGGCTCCAGGCACATGACAGGATGTAGAGCCCTTCTCAAAGATTTCAAAACTCATGGAGGGGGTGACATCCTTTGGTAATAATAGTAAAGGGAAGGTTCTGGGGTCTGGTACAGTTCAGTCTGGTAAAGTTAAGTTTGAAAATGTCAATGTAATAGACAATCTAAAATTCTACCTCTTAAGTGTCTCTTAAATGAGTGATAAGGGCTATGGTTCATTCTTTACAAAAGAGTGTTGTAGGATTGTTGGGCCAGAAATGGTTGAAAAGATTGAAGCAATAATAAAAAAAGGGAAAAACCCAACTTGTTGCTCAAAGAAGTGGCAATGTTTATATGGTGGATATGTCAAAAGAGAGCCCCAGGACTGATGTCTGTCTGTTCTCAACTGCCTCTAACAAAGAGACAGAATTATGGCACAGGAGATTGGGGCACACAAATCTCAAGACAATCACTGCTATTTCAAAACAGGGGTTAGTAAGAGGTCCACCTCAAAAACTGTTCACCTGTTCTGAGCAGTGTATTTCCTGTCTAAAAGGAAAACAACATAAAAGCTCATTCAAATCAATTGAAGAGTCCAAAACAACCAAGTTCTTGCAAATGCTTCACATGGATTTGTTTGGCCCAGTTAAAGTAATGAGTCTTAGGAAGAAAAGATATTGTTTGGTTATTGTTGATGACTTTTCTAGGTTTACATGGACTTACTTTTTACACTCAAAAGATGAGACTGTAAGCATTCTGCAAGACTTTGTGACATAGGTTGAAAAGTAGTTTGACTTGCCAGTAAAAGTCTTCAGGAGTGACAATGGCACAGAGTTCAGAAACAAGGAGTTAGATGATTTTTGTGTGTCAAAAGGAATTGTGAGGCAGTACAGCATTCCAAGAACACCAGAACAAAATGGGGTTGTTGAAAGAAAGAACAGGACTTTGATTGAGGCTGCCAGAACCATGCTTGCTGATTCAGGTTTGCCATTAACTTCTGGGCAGAGGCAGTAAACATTGCTTGCTATGTCCAAAACAGAGTTTTAATCAACCCCAGGCATCAAAAGACTGCCTATGAACTGCTGTATAAAATAAAGCCAGTGATTTCATATTTCAAAGTTTTTGGCTGTCCATGTTTCATTTTAAACTTAAAAGATCCTATCTCAAAGTTTGCAGCCAAACTTGATTGTGGTTATCATCTGGGATACTCAACAACTGCTAGGGCCTACAAAGTGTTTAACACAAGGACTAAGACAGTGGAAGAGACTTTGAATGTAAAGTTCAATGAACTTTCATCAATGAAAATCCCAGCAAATCCTGCTGAATTATTTGATCTTGATAAATTCGCATTTGAAAGTGTTGTTGTCAAGAATAACAATGCAGGTCCATTAGAAAATCATCCATCAGACTATGGGTATGAAATTATCATTCCTCAACAAAAGTATGCTTCAATGGGAAGATCAGCAGATGTTCAAAACCGCTGCAAAGCTCATCCACTGCTACCTCAACAGTTGTTGACTAAAGTAGCCCATTAACCCCTGCTTTTGTAACCGCTGACACGTCAGCATTCACTTTTTCCTTTATAAAACCCTCCTCAAACCCCCAAACAGGGTTTTACACTGTCGAATTGAATTCTAAAATTCCTTTCTCAAAGCAGTTTTCCTCTTTCTCTCTCAAATTCCCTCATCGTCTTCTTCATCTCGCAACCTACTCATGTCTTCTTCTGCTCCCAAATCACCATCTTCCTCTTCTAAAAAGGTCACTCCAATGGCCACCGAACCCATTGAAATTCCATACAAATCTCCCCACAACTATTTGGGTCTCCTCACAAAACCCATTCACACCGATACCTACAATTCCATCATCGATGCTCTTTTGTCTTCAAAGTACAAAACTTTGTTGACTGCAGATGCTCCAATTTTTCTAGCAACCCAGAGGGAGTTTTGGAAAAAATGCCACACTTGAGTCTCAAAATGATGTGGTAATCTCCATAAATTCCTCAATAAAGGGTAAAGCAGTTCAAATCACACCACAATCCATTTCAGAGGTATTTGAACTCAATGATCAGCAAGGTAAAACTTCTTTTCCCAAAATTGAGTATCAAACTGATTTTATTGAAAGGGGGCATGCTGAGGAAATGAAAAAGGATACCTTACAAAAAGGTAGTTTTCCTCTTGCAACAAGATTTTTATTTCATACCCTCTTGATGTGTGTTTCAAACAAGACCACTGCTTTTAATGAAATACCATTAAAGATTCAATACCTGGGTTATGCTATTTTACATAATGAAAATTTTAACTACTCCCAGGAGATCTTTGATGATTTGGTTAAAAATGTTGATAAAAATCATTTTTACTGTTTCCAAGGTTCTTGAGCTTCTATTTTCAAAAGAAATTTGCAAAAGATAATGCTCATGTGCTTATACAAGGTGAACCTTTTCAAATAAATGGCCTTACATCTGAAATATTTACAAGGCTAGCAAAAGTTTCTAAAACCAAAGCAGGGTTTCCTGAGCAGAATTTAGCAACTACCACTACTCCTCAGGTATCTGCTGCTGAGCCTACTGCTCTAGGTGATCACAGCAGCAAAACAACTGCTGTGAAACCCACACCTAAAACCACCAGAACACCAAAACAAAAGAAAACTCAAAAGCCCCCCAAACCCAAAACAAAGGCAACTCTGGAAGATGAGATCCCAGAGCAGCTGCCAGTGACAACACAAAAGTCACCAGAAACCACTGCTGCTACTTCCTCATAGCAGATGGTAGAAAGATCTCAACTCATGCCTCAAACTCCTCCTGCTTCTTCTAAAAAAGAACAGGTTGTACACATAGGGACACCACAATATGATGCTCTAGAATCACTTGATTCTATCATGCACAGCCCAATGCCCGGGGCAAATTCGCTTTCTACACCCATACTCACAGCCACAATTCCCCCACAAACAAAACTCTTGTTGGATGCTCTTGATTTGAACCAGACACAAACCAGTCCTTCACACTCACCTGTAAATGAGAATATACCTCAACAAGTGACTGGGTCTGGTGTTTCAATCATTGCTAACCCACCAACAACACCTGAGGAGGTTACACCCCTTGAGTTACAAGTAACTCTTGGTGGTAGTTCAAGTGAACCAGCCACTACAAGTGCTGAACCCACTAGTTTGCACTTGGACAGTGGTTTTATCAATAAGACTTCCTTGAAGGCAATTTCTTCTCTGGGAACATTTGTGTATCCAGTATTTACTGGTTCACTAAAAAGTGTTTCTCATTTTGAAGGAAGAGGTCCCCAGTACCAAGAGAAAGGGGCTTCAGTGGATGATTTCTGGGATACATTTCCTAAGTCAACTACTGTTACAACGACTGCTAGTGGGAAACCAGATGATCCCATTAAGTTGGGAGATGGTTTAATGTACCGTGAATTGACGGCTAGAGTTGATAAACTGGATACTTCTGTTGTAGAAATTAAAGACATGCTACAACAGTTGTTGAAAGTATAAAAGGTACCAACCATTGCTGCTCCAGCTCAAGCACCAGCACCACCATCTGCACTTGCTGCAAATGAGCTCTAGAATTTGTTTCAACCATTGCTCATCCATCAAAGACAATTAGCTGATCAGCAACATGAGATTCAGGTTCAAAAAATCGGAAATGTCATGGAAGCAAGGTTTATGGATACTCAGGTAGATATTAAAGCAATAAAGGCTCATTTATTGAACACCACTGGCATTGCTCCTCCCTCCATCATTTTTGTGGACAACCCTCCACCAGCTGATGCCAAAAAGGGGGAGAAATTAAAGCAGTTGAAGAAAAAGGGGTATGAAGATGGTCTTTACATCACACCTGATAATTCAAGCATGCTTGCAGACATCCCCAAGCCAGATGGGTCTAAAAAGGTTGATGTGACCATAAATGCCATTGCTGATGCAAAAACAAGGGTTAAAAAGGATATGGAGACTAAGGATAAAGCCAGGTTTGAACAGGAGAAAAGAGTTTTTATGGAGATGAATGAGCAGGGTACTTCTGAGCCAAAGTATGAAGAAAATCCCGAGCAGAAAAGAAAGCAGCCCACTAGAAAAGTGAGGCAACCCAAGTCCACACCATCCAAATCCACAAAACATTCTTCTAAACCTTCCAAAAGCTCCACACAACAATCTTCCAAACCAATAGCTATTGTAACATATGTTGTATCAACAACTGTTGGTACTTCAGAGGTTTCAGCAGTTGTTAACCCAACAACCACCATTTCAACCACAACCACTGCCATACCAAAAATACTATCACCACCAAAAACATCCTCACCACCAAACCAGCCTCCTGCCAAAAAGCAGAAGATAGCTGATGACACATCATCAGTTGTAATGACAACAGTGGTTGAAACACCAGTTGTTTCAACAGCTGTTAGTCAGCCACCTTCCACTTCAATCACCACCACTGAACCAACCAAAACACCACCAACCTCTCCTAAACCAAAAAGGAGAAGGGTAATTTTGGATGATGATGATTCTCCACCACCACCACCAACATCTTCACAACCATTGTCACATGCAATAATTCCAAACCCTGTTCCACTCTCTTCAGCCCAAGTCTTTAACCCAACCACTGCTATTGTCTATGCGGCTGTTCAGTATCCTTTAGAGCTTGCAGCTGTCAGAGAAGAAATAAATTCTTTTTATTCAGAAGATGACCCTGATAAAAGAAGCTTATCATCTGTTAAAGGATATCCAAGACCTAAAAATATTGAAGAATACTTGAAATTGAAAGGTCAATAAGCAGAGGATATCACCAAAAGACACTCAAAGTGCAAATCTGACAAGGAAATCCAAAGATGCATTCAATTCCTGCTCACACAAGTCAGAACTTTGGAGTAGTTTTCTAAAAATCTTTGTCAACAATTGTCAGAAAGAGCAGATGAAACCTTGAGAAAAGACTATCTTGATAACATCATGGCTTACAAGAAATACAAGGGAGAAAGGTACATGTACAAAGAATGGACCATTCAAGAGCTTGAAAGTGAAGCAGCAATTCAAGATATGATCAAAAACAAGGTAAAACAGACTCCACCTGACTGGTCAAAGTACATGAAAAATGTACCAGACAAGGTGTTAAGGATGAAGAGAATGAAAGAAGAGCTCATTGCTGCTGATTTCGGGTCTAGGAATCAAGTGACAAGGTGGAAAGAAGATAAGGTGTTTGCATCTTACAAAAGGCTGGAAGAACTAAGGAAGAAAAATCCTAATATTCCACAAAAGCCTGACTATCCTGAATCAGTGGTTTCAGCTGAGCCACAAAAGCAACAATTCAAGAGATCCACTGCTCCACCTGCTGCCTTCATTTACCAAAGAAGGAAACAAAAGCAGATGGATAAATTAACAACAGAAGGTAAAGAAGAAGAGGATTACCTTGTGAAAGAAGGGGTTAAGAAGATGATTGAAGAAAGACTTGAATCTGCCCAAACTTCAACCACTGCTCAGCCAGTTATTACCAGGCCACTATCTCCAAACTCATCTGCAATAAAGCCTCTCCCAAGAAACCCACTGGACTCAAAGGAACTAAAGTGGAAATCTGACAAACAGACCCACGTACAGACTCTGATCAAGTCCAGTGCTGAAGTGAAGAAAATATCAAGGGAACAAGCAATGGGCCTAGGTGTTGAAGATCTGCAAGATCTCCTTGATCTTACACTATGCAGGGATGAGGATGACACAGACTCTTTGGACTTTGAATTACTATTTAAAGGACAAGTCAGAGAGCTGTTGATGAGGCAATAAAGTTCCACAATAATGAAGAGTTTTGGCATCATCTGTTCCAGGGGGAGATTGTTGGGATTGAACCCTACTAGAGGAACAGTTGATTAAAGCCAAAACTAGATCAGGGCAGTGGATCCAGAATAAGTAGTGGATGTATGCAAGTCTCTCCCCTTGAAAGTGATTCTAACAACTGATAGTCTCTATCCACTGTCCATATACAAGTGTTGTTCTACAAACAACTGCTGATCATGTATAAAGACTGATGAAGATTGAAGAGCTGTTGATCAATCTACTGTTATGGGTCAAGCACTACTGATGATGCAAATACTGCTGGAGTCACAACAGTGGAAGGAGAAAGCAGTAGATTAGTCTTTCCTTTGTAATGTATTGTTATCAGTAGTTAGCTAAGCAGTGTTTGTATGAGGTCAGTAGTTAGAGTTTGTTAGGAGGTTAGATGTCACTTTCATGGTGACGTCAGCCATGATGCTTCAGTGGTTTGCTCGTGCCTATAAATAGAACAGTACCCTGTACTATTCTATTGGCTCTCTTCACCACTTGTCTCTTGTACGAACAATTACTGAGCTCGGGCTGAGGGGGAGTTTGTTATACATGCATGCATTGTAATCGTTGCTTGAAATAAATTCAATCTTTCGGTTCTATGTTAAAATGTGTGTTGAAAGCATTTCTCCTATTTGATTGTGTGTGAAAGTTTGTTTCCAATTATATTCCTCTGCAATTACTTGTTCATCTTCATCTTAAATCAAACGTAAAACACAATCATGTTTTTGTACCTATAATTGGCAAATAAACAGAGGAAAAAGTTGCGATAAAACTTAAGCGGGTCAGGATGGGTTAAAATCACTTAATTAAGTAAAAATAGTTATAAAATTCAAAAAAAAATCAAAATAATTAAAAAAAAACTTCTAAAAATTCTATAAAATTGAAAAATTCAAATTAATTTAACAAAAATTCAAAAAAAAAAAAACAATCAAAACAATAAGAAACTCAAGAATATTAAAAAATAAAAAAGTGAAAAAGAATTCTAAAAATATATATGTATGTACGTATGTACCTGTGCCCGGCCAATAGTGGAAAGTCTTCATCTATAATTGGAATTGTATTTTTTCTTTATTTTTCTTTGAAGGACTACGTCGCACAATTGGCTTTTGAGTGTAGTTGTTCATCTGTGATTCGGGTTGTTTATCTTTACGTCTCGAAATCTCATCATTCTTTTGTTGTTTTGCTTTCGTAGTTGGGCGGCCCCAGGTATCTTGTTGTACCTCAGGCGGTTGATGGTCAGTCATACTTGGATTCAACACCGCTTTTATCTTCGACAACATGCTTTTTAACACTATAGGTGGTTGTACCTGTAGTTGTTGTGTGAGTCTATCCATTTCCGCCTGAAGATTACAATGGTCTTGATTAAGTTTTTCTGTCGAAAAATCAAGTTTTGTCCAGAATTTGTCTATCACGACAAGTGGAATTTTGCAATCTGTTTTTCAAGAATCCTAGTTAAAACATTGAGTATAATGATGATTATATATTGTATGGATCGAAGTATATGTTATAGTTGTTATATTACCTGTACTTTCCCACCACTCCATCTGACAAGCACATGACAACCTACAACCCGTAAAAAGCTGGTGGCCACAAGTCCCCCCTGCTACCCTCAATGCACGTAGCTTTTTCCTCTCGATAAGCAACAACGCTAAGGCTTTTTGGGAAACATTACCGCGTAGGTTATCAAAACACGGAATTCTGGGGTCCCCCATTTGCACGGACTTGCTCTCCTAAAAACTCCGTCTTATTTGTATGTGTTGTGACTCTACAACTTTGCCAACAAGCTACACAAGTCTATGGAGCGAGTTGTTTGGCCCTTTAATGTATCTCTTAAACTTAGAATATGGCTTTCAACTCTGTTGGTTGTATGTTGACCAAAATTGCGGATTGTGTTAGTCCAAGCTGAAACAAACTTTTCTTTATACTCTTTCAGCCACACATTATACAAATAGTGCAGAACATTTGAAAAAAAAATAGAATACAACCATTTGTAATGTTTGTATGTATAGATGTATGGATGAATATATGTAACCTAATATAATATGTACCTGATCGATCGTCGTTAGTCAGTCGCGTGAAAAGTCGCTCAAAGTTATAATTGTATAGCGTCGGAGTAGGAGAACTGCACAGTCGAGACCAAGAAAGCTTGAATATTTTTCAGTCTTCATCCGTAAATTTTGCCCGACAGTGTTTAAAATATTCTATGAGATGTGCCACCTACATAGAAATTTGGAAGCTTTTGGGAATACTTTATCTAAGCATTCATCAAAGCTTGATCCCTATCTGTTACAATTACACGTGGCTCCATACAATCTACCAACAACACTACTAGAAAATTGGGCAATTGTCACCAAAATTTGTCACCAAAAAAATTGGTAACAAGACTAGCTACCATTTTACAACCAAAATTTTATTGGTAGCAAATACAATGGAAAAATCCTATATAATAATAAGAAAAAGTTAATTTACAAAGTACGGTTGTAAAATGGTGGCAAATATATGTATAAAAGAAAAAAATTGGTGAGAGTTGCCACCACTTTCTGACCGAAAAATTTGTGACGTTCTCAGCAGTCACAATATTAGGGGATAGTTTAAGCGGGACTTTGAATTTATTTCAGCGCCCAATCATTTTTACCCAAAATTAAGCGGGGATATCACAATTAGGGTTCTGAACTTTGCTCTCCCTTTTGCCCCAAATTAAGCAGGGGGATACCAATTAATCTCTCAAGCCATCACGTGCGCTCCACCATCACCACCGAAGTTTCCCCCTCAATTGCTACACAACCCTAATTGCCCCAAAAGAAGCAAGCGTTCAATGATCATTGTTTAACATTGGCTTGGACATGGAAATGTGATAACATCTGGTTGTTCTTGATCGAAGGTGAGTAAAATGACGTGTTCTTCTTTCTAAACACTGGCAACTTCGTAATTACCGGTTGTTTCTTGAGTTCAAAACTTTTAGATTGTAAGCGTATCCCAAGAGTGAAGGATGGAAATCAGGGTCTTGAGGTCAGATATTCGATTCATCATATTCTATTATAGTTTATTCTTTGTACTAGTCACTATATGTCATATGTGCATTAAGGCTGGGATCAATTGCTCGTGTTACCGATTTAGTTAGAATCTTATGATGTATGTATTCATGTAAGTCTGGTTCATCGACCGCCTTAACTGATCATTGCATTTGAGTAGTTGATTTTCTGGTAAAAGAAGATTTTACTACTTAAATCTTCTTCAAATATTGTGTAGATGTAATCGATGGCCTTGATTCTCACTATGGAAAAGGAATGGCAGCATTATACCTATGGTCTCCCAAACAGTAAGTGCATCTATTTTGTCATCCAAATGTTTTTATGTTATAAACTAAACTGGGTATGTATTTTATCTTATAATTATAACTTAGAAAAAGAAATTCACATAAGATTTTATAATTTAAATGTAATTGTACTATATACATTTGTGTTTCTTAAGTAAACTTCAAATTTAATATATTAATTTGTGTAAAAAAAAAAAATAAAAAAAAAGTTTTCGGGTTGAACGGGTCATGTTTGGGTCAACCCACGAATATTCGGGTGGGGTTCGGGTAATGTATGACACAATTTTCGGGTTCGGGTTCGTATAAAATTTTTGGGTTCGGGTCGGGTTGAACCCGCCAACCCGTGAACATGACCCGTTTAGCACCTCTACTTTTTGATTGTATCTCTGATGTTATAACTGTTAACTGTTGAGCAGCCCTATGTACTAAAGATCTGAAATTTTTGTGGTGATTCATCTATCTGAAGGTTATACCCGCGTTTCAAAATCTCTACAAAAATTCATTTACTTATCATTGCCTTCCTGATAGCCCAACTCTAGCATTCGATGATGCAGTTGATTTCTTAGGTATGTTTGCTACAATTAGGGATGAGCACGGTACCGAACCGATACTGATCCCGAAAATCCCAATCCCGATATTCACGAAAAGTTGATACCGAATACCGTACCGAAAATTCCGGTACGGTACCGGTATGGTATCGGTATCGGTACAGGTTTTTTGGTATGATACCGGTTGATACCGAATTCTTAAATTGATAAGTTAGTCATATACACTTTCTCTTCAGGAAGTTTTTAATTTATTTGTATACACATCCACCCTTTTAACAAGAACTGCTACTGTAAAAACAATAGAATTTACATGAATTTATGCGATGAAGCCTTTTTTTCCAAAAAAATTCTAAATATAATATATACCCCATCTTTAATAACTCGCATCCACTGGTTGGTTGCAGACTTGCAGTGCCCTTCTCCCGATTAGACCGTGGGGTATGGTGGGGCTTGGGTTGGGGCATTTGTTGACACGTGGAATGGGAGCCCCCCACCACTCAAACCCACGCCCATGGGGTATGGTGGGGCTTGGGTTGGGGGCATGAGTTTGGTTTGGCCATTGAGAGCCTGCCATGTCACCTTACTAGCCCGTCCCACGCCCGGCTTCAAACCCACGCCCCAAGGGCCACGCCCAAACCCACGCCCCAACCCAAGCCCCCGGGGTGGTGGCTTGGGCGTTTTCAGCCAACCCACGCCCCAACCGAAGCCCCATACCCCATAGTCTTAGCTCACTAGTAGAGGCGACATAATGGGTGGGTTAGGCAGGGCTTGAACTTAGGATTAAAATTTAATTATTATTTTAATTTAAACTAGCTTGTCAATTTGTAAAAAACCCCTACCCAAATTGGCCTTTTTCACAAGAAACATGGTTAAAATGGCCAGTTGCACTCGCAACCAAACATCGATTGAGGTTTCTACCTTTTGTGTTCTTTTGACATAAAAATGAGCTATCGCTGATACTGAAAACATTATTAAAATTCGGATATACGAATATCTAAAAAAATCAAACAGGGCCAGGGGCGCCTTTGAGGTTTCTACTATAAGTTTTTAAAGGTAAATACAACACTTATATCTGATCAAATCTACCAAACAGAAGGTTACACGTCTGATCTGAATCCATTGTCCTCACTTGTGTCCATCTTCCTTTTTCGTCCTTGCTTCTAGTGACCCCTTCACTCTCTCAAGCGCGCTTTCTAAATTATCCATCTGTACAATCCACGTATCACGTTAAGTACTTAAGTCCCGTAATTTAAAAATCTGTCACAACACTAGATATACAATGCTTAATACCTGCTGTTTGGCAAACCTGTTGTGTATGAACAGCCCTCTATAGAGATTCATACTATCATTCGCTGTGTTCTCTTTCTGCGTGTGGCCATCTCATGTTAATGGTGTCACATTTATACATAATTTTCTCCTTTTTTTTCTGTTATGTCTTGCCTTCTATAGTTCTATATCAGTAACATAGCTATAATGTATTGAAATTTTATATTAAGATTGACCATACCACTTGAACCAGCTTTTCAAATCCCTTTGTGTCTATTGCTGTGTTTGTAATCTGTATTTCTGATAAAATCCTGTACAAACGATAACAACATGATTCAAAGTCAAGACTCATGCCCTTTTCATTTTACCATACTTTTTTCTTTAGAGGTGACAGTTATTTTCGACCTCTTTGTATATGTTGGGTCGGTCAAATCATGTCAAAAGTCGTATTAAGTGTATTATTAGTGCAAAAAACTTTCTAAATCATTTATGACGTTTAGATACATTAAGACTTTTAATTTGATGTGGGAGACTTTACTGGATTTATGATGAAGAAACTTGATTGAGTGCTTTGTTTTTACATGACTAGTTGTGCCTTTTTTAATGCCACTCACTGCACATGGATTATTGTCACCAAACTTTATTAAAAAGTTTCAAGCTTGTTACTTGTATGCACATAATTGTTATATGTTATACACACAGTTACACACACATGTATCATGTATGTGTGTATGAATCTTTTATCTTGGCAACTTATGGTTTTAGGTTTGTTGACATATTTTGGTGCATCTTGGATATATTCTTGAATGATTTAATGTATAAATCTGCAAATTTGATTCATTATCAGTAGTGATATATTGAAATTTTGAAATTAGTAATGGTTGGTTGTTATAATTGGTCAAAGAATCACAATACATTGCAATGATAGGTTTTCATATGAATATTTGTTTAAAAAAATGGTAGTGACCCGTGTGTACATAGCAGAGAAGACTTGTGGTCACGAGCTGAGGGCAAGAATAAAGGAAAAGTGTACGGGTTAGGCAATGATAGTGACCCGTGTGTGCATAGCAGAGAAGACCCTGAGGTATTTTTAATCCTTTTAGACTAATAACTTTTGTGCATTTGTATCGTTTCCCACTGTTATTATGTTTGTTTGGTTTGAGATGCTTGTTTTTTATTATTTAGGTTTGCTGCTCTTAAATTAGTGAGAATGTTAAGGAATTTCATAATGATTTGATTACACCTTCTTTACGGGTTGTTTCATACAAAAAAATGTTTTTAAAATTAGGTATAATTTCCTTCTTAATATGTAAACAAACTGGAACATGCTATTTAGCTTCTAGCACTTGAATTGTAGCTCACAGTTGTATTTTGTTTTCTTTGCAACCGACTTGACCCATTATTAGTTTTCGTCAATTCTGATTTCTTGATTCTAATTATTGGTTATTTCGTAGATTGAAAAGTCGAACTTAGTTATCAAGGAGCTCGTTAAGGAAAAAGATGAAGAAAAAGAAAGGTTCAACAGAATTATTGCGGGGTTGTTGGCTGACAAAGAAAAAGATAAGGTGGATAAAGATGCGTTGCTTGATAGGATGTCACAAATTGAAGCTATGTTAACAGCTACAGTTCAGTTCGAAGATAGGCTATTAACACTTGGTTTTGAATGTTTAGATGTTTATCTTATTAGGATAATTTTAGTTAGTTTATATTTTAGTTGGTATTTTTTATATGCTTTTGAAAACAAGATGTTTTTTTTATAATTTTGTGATTTTGTTAGACTTTTTTATATTATTTGTAGTTTTATTGATATGTAATTTTGATGAAAATAGCAGGGAGAAAAAAAATTTGAATTAAAAACCAATATTCCAGTAATCAGTAAATGGTAGCAAATAAATGGTAGAAAATGGTTGCAATTGTGTAAAAAATGGTGGCTAAATGGTGGCAATATGAGTGGCAAAATGGTATCAAAACTCGCAAATTGTGTGAAAAATGATGGCTAAATGGTGGCAATATCGGTGTTAAATGGTGGCAATATAGGTGGCTAAATGGTGGCAATATCGGTGGCTAAATGGTATCAAAACCTGCAGAAACCGATGGTGAAATGGTGGCAAATCAGTGGCTAAATGGTATGAAAACGCGTCACAACTCGGTGGCAAACTTGGTGGCAAACAAGGCGGAGCGTAGCAAACATGAAGCGGTGGCAAATAATTTTGACCAATTTTGTGGTGGTAAAATAAGGTAGCAAAATATAAAAATGGTGGCAATTTGGTGGCATTAGGGCAATTGACACGGGTGTTTTTGTCACTGTATTTTCGGTGGCAAACTGGTGACAATAAGGGAATTGCTACCATTTTGTAACCAAAAATTACATGACAAAAACCATGTTTTCTAGTAGTGCAATTCTTTGAGCTTCTCCAGGACCCATAAGAAGTTATCTTGTTTTTTCTTTAGAGAGAAACGCATGAGCCACACAAAATGACTTGTGTGTTGATGTCCCACCCACAACTTGAATAAACAGAAGCTTATACTCATTCGTTTTGTAGGTAGCATCAATCATCAACACATGTTGGAATGCACGCCACATGTTGTACGGGTACGGATGAATGAAATAAACCTCCTCGACCGCGTTTGTGGAGGGATTCACCCGGGTGAAATAAACGTACATTTCTTCTTGCAACATGTTCTCCAATATTTGCATTGGAGATTGATCGCCGTACATTTTGAGTTTAATCTTTTTCATCATGTTTTGTATGTCTTGTAGAATGCACACGCTGTGTGGTTTTTGTTTTCTTATGGTTAAATGTATATTCGTAGGCTCCATCTTTTGAAGATAAAGTCTCTCCACTAGTGATTCTTCGTCCGAGGTCAACCTTCTAGCAAACGCGTGGCTCTCGAGAAATTCTGTAGGCTCATGGTTATGAATGTTTTTCTTCTCCATAATGTTCCAATTACCACTATTTGCGTCTAGTTTCCCTACCAGACTAATAGGACAGCCAACCTATTTGCTACCGGAACCGCGAACTGTTGCTTTACTTTTGGGTTCGCCGCCACGATCGCATTGCAACTTGCTGACGAACCTTCGCCTTTTGTTATTGTTCGTTGGGTCACAATGACATTATCTTTCGCAACCTCTCTTTTGTAAACCCAATTCTTCAACTCTTCAAGTGACCCAAATACCTCAAAAAACAGTACATTAGATTTATGT
Source organism: Helianthus tuberosus (assembly GCA_030545235.1). Lineage (NCBI taxonomy): Eukaryota > Viridiplantae > Streptophyta > Magnoliopsida > Asterales > Asteraceae > Helianthus > Helianthus tuberosus. Next base: position 189,388,700 of record CM060365.1, on the reverse strand, counting down.
ATGTTGGTTGAATTAAATATAAATACACATAAATGAAATTAATATATTAAATTTTCGAAAAAACAATTAAAAAAATTGGGATGAACATCGGGTTCGGGTTAATATGTATGACACATTTTCGGGTTTGTATGAAATTTCTTGTCGGGTTCGGATTTATATGAAATTTTGGGCCGGGTTAGGGTTAGGGTCGGGTCGGGTTATTATGTTTAATGGTGATGAAAAACAACAAGATTTGATGGTAATGAAAAACAACAAGATTTGATGGTGATGAAAAACAACAAGATTAATACTTCTATTTATCGATATATGTTTAATCAGATCTGCATACTTGATTTTGTTCTACACGTACATATATAAGAATCGGAAGCGTTGTGTTTGTTCAGTTTAACTGCTTCTCCATTCAACACATCATTTAACCTACAACCCAATGGCATGCATGGGGTGAATAGTTAGGCACATGCCAAATACGATTTAAAATACTAATAAGTTTGACCCATATAAACATAAAATATAAACGAATTTGCAGCCCATATTTTATGAAGGTTTGGATTGAAAGATTAGAATTCAACAAACTGTACCTAGCTAAGTTTTTTATTGAACAACAAACAAACAAGCTAGCAATGTTAGCCCAAACAACGAAATGTTATACGAAAAGAAGCAGAAGTTGTAACCAACCCATCCAGTTAACGTTTAATTTCTTACTTCTATTCATTATCCACAAGTAGGAAATAATAACAATATTATCAAAAATTCTACCTTTGTTCTTCACCTTACCATCGAACACCATGTCATTACGAAACCCCCATAGGATCCACCAAGTCTTAAGATGAAATTTCGGGTCGGGTCGGGTCAGGTTAATATGTATGATACAATTTTCGGGTTTCTATGAAATTTCAGTTCGGGTCGGGTTAATATGTATGACACAATTTTCGGGTTTGTATGAAATTTCGGGTCGGGTTCGGGTTAAGGTCGGGTCGGGTCATACATTTTCTAGTTTTCTCATACCTAATAAAAATTATATATAATGAATAACACGTATACAAAATCATTTTTCTCACTCTAAAATTATATAAACATTATATAACACGAATAACACGTAATTGACGGTTATGTCATACCTTTTTTGTTTTTTTTTCGTCATTAGCACCTTCCTTGTTAGCACGTTCTTCGTCGTCAACACCTTCCTCATTAGCACCATCGTGGTCGTCAACACCTTCCTCAAAGTGCATTACACCTTTCTTGATTTCGTTATCATTTTCCTCAAAGTCCTTAGCACATTCCTCGACTTCGTTATCATTTTCCCCAAAGTCGTTAGCACCTTCCTCTTACTCTAACCTGTGTTAGTTTTCCGTATACGAATGGTAAGTCCCGTTTTGGTGTCACGGATAACTTTGGGCAATGTAAGATGGTTCTACCTCATCTAGCTACGAACACCTGGTTCAAATCAGGTAACACAGGACGCACGCCCCCGTCATCACAACGAGGAACTGACACAACCTCCTCCTCACCTTGATTAACGCCGGATAACCAGACGCTTTCGGAGACATATGATTGGTTCGAATCTTCGCCAAAAACATTACCAATGTCTCAAAACGACATCTTTATGCTTCACGGTTTCAACAATAGACGTTTTTATTGGAGAATTTTGTGAGTTTTGAACATATGAATGAAATAGTTCCCGTATACTTGGATAAATAACATTTTCTAGGTCGATAAGTGGCGTATAGGTCAATAAGCGTGTATATGGGGTCACCTTTTCAGGCTTTTTCAGTCTGAACTCCGTGAATGTCCCAGTATATATACCTTAAATTCATAAAAAGTCATACCTATACGCCGCTCATAGTGCAATGAGAGGCGTATAGGGTTTAATGCTTCAACTACCACAATCTTATACGCTGCTCATAGGGCAATGAGAGGCGTGTAGATTCACTTTTTCTGACACATTTAATGCTTTCACACCATATACACCCTTTACAGCCCTATACGCTGCCTCTGGGGGATGTGCACATTAAAAGAAGTGATGTATCAATCCCCTCACCCTAAAATAATTATTAATGCTATAAAAATAAGGATACTTGATTGGGTGTGTTAAGAAAGTAACGGTGGTGGAGTGGTTAGGAAAATATTTGGTGTTTGGTGTTATTTGTGACCCAGGTTCTACTCCTATTCTTTCGGTTATTTTCTGCGGCATCCAGGTGAATGGCGAATACGGGTGGTGCGGTTCGTCTTGGATGGGAGATGACGCTTTACCAGTTATTCCACTGTCGTGTCATCGGGCGGGTGAAGGTCGGGTTTTCGCGCATCTGGTAGAGCCAAGGGGCTAGCGGCTATCGAGTAGTCGATCTTGGCCACAACACCCGGTGTCACAGTGGTTGACAAATCGTTTCTTCCCATTAAAAAAAAAGAAAGTGATGGAATCATGAGGATTATATGGAGTAGTTATGTAAATTTTGAAGCAGGTTCACGCATGATCAATTATATATTGGTCACAACCATCATTTATATAAAACTAGTAGGGTGCCTGCGTGATGCGGCGGGGACGACACTTTGCATTGCGACACTCGTTTGCTGGTAGTTTTCTTATTCGTATAATATTTATCATAACAATGTCGTGGTGGATATATGTCATAAGTGTTACACATATGTAAAGTTTTTTTTATAAAAATTAATATTGTTTTTTATAAAGATTAATAATCAAAAGACAAAAAATAAAAGATAAGTTGTTATAATTGTAAAGTATGTTTATTTTATTAGTTAAATTATAAAGTATAATTTTATTCTTTAAAGTTCATAATTTTTTTAAATACCCACATAGTACTCATCCAATAAGCTTTAAGTTTAAAATTTTTGTTTTGTTAAAAATAAAAAATTAATATTTGACTCGTAAGTACATTTTAGACCTTTAACTTAAATTGTTAAATTTCTTTTTTTTACGGATATAAAAAAAATTATATTTTTATAAAATTTCAAGAACTGTTTTTATTAAAAAAAATAGGATGTTAAGAATTTATATCTTTAGTAACTTTGTATCATACTAAGTTCAGATTTTTAGTTCCTAACTAATCTAATCTATATGAGTCTACTTTTAACTTATAATACCTAAAAATATGCAACACAATCTACTATGTATCTAGTCAAGTTGGTAAATAATTCTTTCGAAACTAACTAATATTATCTATAACAATATAGTTGAACTTGTAATTCCTAAAAATTCGCAACACTATTAGTATTTATCTAGTAAAGATTGTAAATTTATGGAGTATTTTATTTATATTACTTTTTACAAAAAATGTTTATAACAGAATTATTTTTTTATAGAAACAAAATTTTTGTTTATTAATAATATAAAAAATTGTTTTACACATGTAAAGTTTCGTTTTTAATAAAAATAATAATCAAATAACAAAAAATAAAAGATAAGTTGTTCTAGTTGTAAAGTAACTTTATTTTGTTGGTTAAATAATAAAGTTTATAATTTTGTTCTTTAAAGTTCATAACTTTTTTTAAATATCCACATGGTATTCTTCCAATAAACTTTAAGTTTAAACTTTTTGTTTTATAAAAAAATAGTAGTTGACTCGTAAGTACGTTTTACACCTTTAACTTTAATTGTTAAATTTCGTTTTTATATATATGAAAAATTATATTTTTATAAAATTTTAAAAACATTTTTTACATAAAAATAGAATGTTAAGAGTTTATATCTTTATTAACTTTATATGATAGTAAGTTCAGTTTTTTAGTTTAGCATTAAAGTTTATTACTTTATTATTTTTTAAATAAGAAATACAAATTATTTGATTAATATCCAAGAATAACTACAATATTTTATAATTCCAGCTTAACTACATCTAACTGCAATATCAATTTATTGCAATTTTAGGATATTAACTTATATAAGTTCAGTTGACTTGTAAATTTAGGATACTAGCTTTATTTTGAACTTTATTAATATTGTCAATAATTGCATTATATTAACATAAAAATAAAGTTCAAATATAAAATAAACTTTATTCATACGTCTAGATCAAATATAACAAATGAAAATGAAGAAAAACATAAAAACACTTGATAGATTTCATATTAGACTGCATGAAATTTGTTCCGCTTCTGAATTGACACTCGAGGTATTTTTAATCGGTTTTTCTGGTTTGTGCTTTAATCTGCAGTATCTTCTAATTCCTCTTCTTTATCATTGTCCCCAGAATCGTCTAAATTAATAACCATCACTCTATTTTCATTTAGAGAGTCTCTTGGATCTCTTTCTTTGACTCTCAAACTTCTAATCCTTAAAAAGGACAAAAATTGAATACAAAAGTTAAAAAAAAATATTAAATAAACCTTAAAATTACCACTTCACTAAATTCACGTTGAAGATTAGACTTGTATGGACTAAACATTGCATTATAAGAAATAATATCAACACTTTTATCACCATCATCCTCAGGGGCGGACCCACTGTTATCCGTGGGTGGGCGGCCGCCCCTCTTGAAATTTATTTTTTTAGTGTAATTCGTACGCGAAAATCCCGAGCGCACCCCATAAAATTTTGCAATCGCTCCCCCAGAGCTTTCGATAATTGCTTACCTGGTTTGTTTGCTAAGTGAAGAATGAAGAAATGTTGATCGATCTATTTTATTCTCCAGGCCAACAATGGCGGAAGATGACACGTGACTAGAAAAAGGGAGAAGATGGTACGGAAAATCAAGAGGTTAGCACTTATGTACCTTATCTTTTTGGGTATTTGACAATTTTAACCCAATACTTCTATTAAACTTACATGCATTACTTCTTATTTTCAATTTTAGTTATAGTTTTGAGTAGAAAAGCAACAATATGTTAGAATTTGACTTGAATCGGTTAAAAATACAGGAATATTGACTATAAAGATTATATTTTTAAATTATTTGATTTAACATATTTTTAGTAATATACTTTTAGCAATGCACATATAATTTAATTTTATATCATAAGGTTGTTTTAGATTCAGGTTACCGTTATTAATATATTATAACATTTATTTCTATTGATTTTGTAATATATTTATAGTTTATACTTTATAATAAATTTAAATTTTAATTTGGTATTTTTATTGTGTGACCCGAAACAAACCGAAAAAAATTATGACCCGACCCGACCGGATAAAAAAATAATATATAATGATATATAAATAATCATTGAAATTTTCGCCCCCCATGAAATATTTTCCTAGGCCCGCCACTGATCATCCTGCAATAAAACACGCATATAATAACATAACGAACATGTTAATATGAAAGATGTACGCAAAAATAATACTTAAAAACCAACAAAATCAATACCTTAGAAGCTTGTTCGACAACTGGGTTGTTTAAATTGACTTCTATGGACTAAACATTGCACCAGAAGAAATAATATCAACACTTTTATCACCATCACCCTGCAATAAAACATGCATATCATAACCAAACGAACATGTTAATATGAAAGATATACACAAAAATAATACTTTAAAATCAACAAAATCAATACCTTAGAAGCTTGTTCGACAACTAGGTTGTTTAAATTGGCATGTTCATCATGTGCAACTGAATCTGAAAAATCAAATAAGTTAACATTCACATATAAGTAAATAAAAGAACACAATTATTCACTGCTGTAATATAACAGAACTGACCTTAGAATTTTCAATCTCGCATGCTTGGTTTTTCGCAACAATTGAATTCAGAACTGGATCCATTTTTAACTTTGTTTAGCAATAGATATAGGGGTGTCCTGCTATGTATTTATAGTAGTAACTATAGAAGTACATTAAGGTTTAATTTTAGATTTGTCACCCCTTTATTTAGGAAGTTTGGTGTGGTTAGTTTTAAGTTTTTATAAGATATATCTAAGAATAGATATTAAGCAGTTTTAATAAAATAAAATGTGACACATAATATCTTCATTTTATGTTACGGTACTTTTAATTCTTTTTGTTTTTGTTTGCATAGATGGAGCCTAACTTTGTAGATTAGGGGCATTAGATCATAAGTATTAATTACTTAATTATTAATTTTCTTTATTTAATTTAATCTCTAATTTATTAAAAAAAACACTTTTATTAAATTTAAAAAAAAAACATTACAATAAAAAAACCATACATTTAATTTTCATCTTTATCGTTGTTCTCTCCTTCTTCCTCTTCGTTTTCTCCATCATCCAAACCTCAGTCTGCAAAGTTCCCAGCTTCGAATTCTTCTACTTCTTCTTACTCATAGTCTTGTTCAACGTCGTCATCGTGTCGAATTGGACGAATTGCCCAAGCATGCTTGACCAAATTTGCCTTTAGTGCGTTATGTATTTCATTAGATAGCAATAGTTGAGCATTTAAGATTCTCTCTCCCATTATTGCTTGCGTTCCTTCAAGGACATCTTCTGTAAAATAGTTTTGGCATATTTGTTTTCCATCGCCTTGTATAATCATATTATGATTATGATACATGCAAACATGACCATTCAAATATTTTTCTTATTCCACATACGACAAGGATTTCTAATAAATTGCCATCATTGTTGAAGAACCCCGAAACACCTCTCGATATCCTTTCCCGAAGACTCTTTTAGTTTATTAATGACCATTCAAATTTTTTCCTTATTCTATATACGACAAGGATTTCTAATAAATTGTCATCATTGATGTATTACCCCGAAACACCTCTCGGTGTCCTTTCACGAAGACTCTTTTAGTTTTTTATAAAAAATATTGTCTTTTTACATCGAGCGTTTCAGAAAACTTTTTCACAATATTCGAATACTCCGGGTATATACCATCGCCCAAATAGTATCCATGCTCGTAGTCATTCTAGTTTGCATGAAAACCGGCTTTCGGTATCTTGCCAGAAATGTAACCCTCTAAAAATGGTGAACACTCGAAGGTATTAATGTCTTTCAAACACCCAGCTACACCAAAGAAAGCCGACCAAACCCAAAGGTCGTATGACGCAACCGCTTGTAAAACCAACGTTGGTCCTTTCTTGTCACTACGTGTATGTTGACATCGCCATGCGGTTGGACAATTATACAAAAGCCATTGACGACAATCCAGACTACAATCCTGTAGGGTATTCCATGTTTTTCTAAATGCACCTCGTATATTTGTTGAAGGTTGTTCCAAGTCGGATTTTTAAGTAACGTTTTCCATATAACTGGCATATACCTAAAAATAAAAAAATTTATATAACCGTATTTTATTTTTATTGTACTTTAAAATAAAATTAAAAATATAAAAGTGAGTAAAAATATACCTAAGCAGAAATGTTCCAAGCTATCGCGTGTTGTTTTCTCCCCCATCTTCAAATACTCGTCGTTGATGTCATAAGTGTTTCCATAGGCGAGTATACCTAATGCGGAAGTTGCCTTTTGAGTTGAGGTGAATCTTGGATATCCTCTCGCATCCATTCTTTGTTTGAAGTAGTCATACTTAGCTTCCAAATCATCATTAATGCGCAAAAATAACCTTTGGCTCATTCTAAACCACCGCTTAAAAACATTGGAGCCGTGAACCGGTGTCGGATCAAAATAATCTTTCATCAAACGCGCGTTTGCGGCTTCAAGGTCTCGCAAGATAAAAGTGCGCCACAAAATGGGGCGTGGATGAGAACGACTAACGTGTTGCATGACTTGAATCGCGAAGATACATGCACTTGTAACCGCTTCTTCCTCCTCCGCGATTTCTTCGGGTGAAAAAAATCTTCGGTAAATATCGGTAAACAAATCTTCTGATGGTGAGACCATTATTTTTTATAAGAAAGTGGGATCATAAGTATTTTTTTTATAAGAATGTGAGATTAAAGGGTGTTTTGAGGTTTGGTTTCCTGTAAAATGTGAAAGTTTAGTGGATATATATAGAGATTTTTTAGGAATTTTTTTTAATTCATATGAGCGTTCAATGGTCATATTTTTTTGAAATCATCATCTTTCACCCCGTTTGTATTTCGCGAGAAGACAACAAAACCAACCCATAGCGTCGGCCGTAGCGGTGTGGCCGGGTGCTATGGGGCGTGATCACCCAGCCCGGCGGTATATACCGCCCCATTACGGACGGTATGGATTATTGGGATTTTGTGTTTTATATATGGTGATGAGTGGATTTTGAGGAATGAGCCATGGATCGATTATATTATGTGATCAGTCAGAATCATGTAAGCAGTTGAAGACACTCAGGATTCATGCTTTTTATAACTGCTTTAGATTTTTGATAATTTATGCGGTGCAATAAAGTGAGTTATTTAGCCCACTCTTTTAAATGTTTTAAATCTTCAGGGCTAATGTGCATGCTAAACTCTTATGATTATTTTTATGAAATAAATTGTGAAGCTTTTTTACGTATGCATGAAATGTATGCTTACCCGGATATTTTTTTAGCATGAAAAATAAGTGTGGTTATATGTCTTTATATTGTGTGAGGGCGAACACTGAGCAGAATAATATTTATGTATATTTATATATGAATATATATATATATATATATATATATACACACACACTCGAGTCTATGAAAGGAATACATTTACGTATAAAGTATGTATGTACAAAGTATACAATGATTTAAGCACACATGTGTGTGTATATATTTATACCCGTGTGTATTTATATCTGATTTCATGAAGCCCTTTTGTTATGTTTCAAAGTTTAGGGCTAATATGCATGCTCGGTATATTAATTTTATTGTAAACTTCTATGATGTTTGTATAGTTTCTTTGTATCTGCATTTTAACTATACATGAAGAGTATTTAATTTTCCAATTTATGTGCATGGGGTGTGATGTGTTGGGTCATGCCACAGCCAGGTCGAACAGAGGAAGTCCCTTAACAGTTTATCTGTCGTTGGGGTAAGAGGAAGTCCCCTAACAGTTTATTTGTCCTTTGGTCAAGAGGAAGTCCTCTAGCAGTTTATCTGCCCTTGGGGCAAGAGGAGAAGAAAAATTCCTTTATCCCCTACTTTGTGTTTGGGATTTAAGGTGAGGAGATCCGCGTTGTGTCCTTGCCTCATTAAAGATGAATTTTAATTTGAGGATATAATAAATACATTTATTTAAAACCATGATGAAAATGTTTTACAAGTGTTTATTTTTTTACATTATAAAACTTGAACTCACTCAGCCTAGCTGACTTTTGCATGCACGTTAGATTGATTTCAGGTTAGACGTATGGACGCGAAACCACTTGAATGTTGCATAAAGCTACCAGCATTGAAGTTGGTATTTCTAGTGGACCAATCTGTAACACCCCAATCGCGTAATATAACAACACGTGACAGAAATATCTGGGAATGAAGTTACAAATTGCTCACGACAACTGGTACTAAATTTTTTCATTATGATAACATTGTTTTACAATACAAAGTATATATGAAATTGTCTTTTGTCTAAAGAAGTCTAAGGCCCGGTTGCTTTCCTATGTGTAGCATGCTTGAATAATCAAAACCTGAAACATATGTGAAAAAGGATGTCAACAAAGAATGCTAGTGAATACATAGGTTTGTTAGCCAAATGAATGGCAAAAAGTTTGGTATTGCAATGCTTTGACAACTAGAAGGGTTGTCAATTGAAAATGGACTCTTTGAAACCAATAAATGGCAAAAAGGTTTAGCATTGCAATACATTAACTTGATTATGAAACTTGTGACAAAAGAGTTTTGTATATGGCAATATGACTATTACTAGGTAATGTTTATGCCATTGAAAATTTGTACCTTGATCTTTGTTACCAAATTGAAATCGGTCTTAAACTTGTGAGAGCATTATTAGAATCAAATCAATGATTTATAACAATACCTTGGATAAACTTCTAAGAATCTAACATATTTTATGGAAGATTCTAGAAGGATTTGGATAGTGAACATTTGAATCAACTAAACACAAAAATTCTAAAGTGATTTGGATAACACTACAAGGGTAATATAATAAGAACACTTATATATATGAAGGTACCCACGGCGTATCCACCATGTCCTTATGGTATTACACTCGTTTCGTTATCTAGATCACTACTATTCACAAAAACACATAAACATCAACTTGTACATACGCATTAAAGTACAAAAAGAATCCAATCAAGGACTTCAATTTAGTACTTTAAACATCCCACAAGAATCTAACTATGAAGATAGATAGATGCTATAAGGATTCGGTTTGGTCACATTGAATCCTAATATACACATTAAAGCACACAAAGAATCCAATCAAGGACTCCAATTTATTACTTTAAACATCCCACAAGAATCTAACTATGAAGATAGATAAATACTATAAGGATTTGGTTTAGTCACATTGAATCATAACATACGCATTAAAGCACACCAAGAATCCAATCAAGGACATCAATTTAGTACTTTAAACATCCCACAAGAATCTAACTATGAAGATAGATAGATGCTATAAGGATTTGGTTTGGTCACACTGAATCATTGAATCACAAAATCCTAAGTCCTAATGGTGATTCGGATAAAGCCACGAAGAGTAATACAATAAGAACACTTATATATATGAAGTACCAGCGGCGTATCCACCATGTGATTAGTGTATTACTCTAGTTTCGTTATCTAAATCACCAACATTTGTCTACACATAAACAATAACTATCGGCGCGTTCATACGTAAAACTTTTCTTAGAAATCCCACTTTAAAGATAGAAAGATTTAAAATAGTAATTTAAACATCCACATGAATCTATCTATGAAGATAGATAGATCCTATTAGGATTTGGTTCATGTTCTCAATCGTCGTGTTTTGCTTAATATGAATAATACACAAAAAGCACGTAGTAAACACATATATGCCATACATTGAGAAAAATTGATTTCACATATGAATTACCCCAAAACATTTGAAAAACGTAAAAGAGGGGAGCTATGTACTCACTTGGGATTGCATATAATTCTTGTTTAAATGATCAAACAAAGTTCAAGAGATCAAGGATTCAAGTGTGTCCTAATATCGTTTAACTATTTTAGTGTGTTGGGACTTTAATCAGAGGATTCGGGTTGAATGAAGTCTTATAAACAAAACGAGTGTTGGAATTCATATGATATGGTTTACTAAACTTAACATTCTTATTTGGAAAGGATCCTAAGTGCTTTTGACCCGTTATGACTCGTTAAGGTAGTTTACGCTAATTTAACGGGTCGTTATCGTAAATATATGATCGGATGGTCAAATATGTCCTATGATAAGTCTTATATGCCAAAACATGTTTGATAATGCTGTAACATCAGTTTATATGTCAAAACTTTGGTTACATATGCTTAAAATCCATTTATGCACAAAAAGGGCGTTTTGGTCATTTTTAAAGAACATAAAAGGGACTTATCATAAAATTAACCAAACCTTATGACCATAAGGTATAACCTCAGTAGGTTATTCTCTATACAACTATGGTCACAAAAATATGCTTGGTCGAAGATCGACCAAACGAGTCGGATTCAAAAGTCAAAGCGGTGGTCAAGACCGCTCGACTTACGACCCTAATGGAGCACTAAACTTGAAGTGAAGAGTTAGGCATGTTGAAACATCTCTAACTAAGTTATAAAACTGATTTGGTATCAAAACTTTGAGTTTTGATACCCGAAAATAGCTTCGTCGTAATATGCACAATATGTGCATTTTTTACCAAAACTTTGACTCGTCACTTCTTCTAGTAAATGTGGTAATCAGAAGGTGTAATTGCAAGGGATTACAACCATCGTGATTACGATCACATTGCAAAGTTCAATTGAACTTTGACTTGACTTTTAGCTAAAAAAATGACTAAATAAATGAAATAGACTAAGGAAGAGTACTTACTTGTGTTGAGAACACTATAAGAACTCAGTAGGAGGTTTCCATAAGGCTGGAAACAAACTCCAAGAAGATAGGAGGAAGAAATGAGAATGAGAAAAGAAATTTGATGAAAATGGGTTCCTATTTATAGTGTTTAGGATACCACAAGAACATCACAAGTGTCTATGGAGGTGGCATGATTAGGAGGGAGGTGTATCAAATGTCAATCGATGGAAACAAGCTGGAAAATTCGAGTTCTTGGGCTCCAAGCCAAAAAAAGTAATGGCTGCACAAAATTACTGGTCTGGGCACCCCTCATGGACCGTAAGGGGTTTTCCTTTACGATCCGTAAGGACCTGGCAGGGGCAGACTTTTGAAAATTGTCAGATTTGGCCCCTAGACTTGTTTTGTCGCGTTTTGTCACCTTTAACCCTTTTTAATTTAATATTTAGGTTATATAAAGGTGTTAAGGCATATGTAACTTGGATTTTGCCTGAAAATGTCATGGATATTGGTTCGTTCGGTTGTACGGTTGCACGTTTCGCAAATAACACACAACACTTTATCGAACACGAAAATGATCGAAATTGTGCAACGATTGACATTTTTGCATTCATATCAATAAAATACAAGATTTTATTAAATATGAATGTCCGGATTTGTACATATGGTTCGTATGTTGGGGGTTTGGGCAGACTTTCACAATTTGTCAAAATGGTCTCTGAACTTGTATAAACTTGTTTTTGTCATTCCTAGCCCTTCAAAACTTATATCTAAGTTATATAAAGGGTATTTAGGGTATGTGTAGCTTATGTCCTTGTCTCGGTGTGTACGTTATGTTAAACGGATTATGTTTAAGTATCGGTTAATGAATTACTTCCAAAAGAAAATTTTTTGAAAGCCCGAAATTTTGCACAAGGGTTACTGTCTCCCCTACTTTAGGGAATTTAATCCCGAAATTCATTCGTAGGAGACCGTAGAGTATGCTTGGAATGATTTAAAGATAAACAAAGCTCAAGATTCCAAAGACGATACTTTAATAGATAAATTTTAAACATTAAAATTATGTATTTTTAGTTTGGACATTTCCCATTCTTGGGAATTTGACTTAAATGTTTTCCGCTACTTTTCTTCAAATTAAAAAAAACAATAATAATACTAATAACTAAATTTTCAAGTATTCGGATTCTTTATTCAATGATGTCCCAACTGTGAGACATCCAGATTTTGGGGTCTTGCACATTGCCATAATTTTGTATTAACACCAAGAACGTGTGTTTTAAATCTATCTTCCCAAGTTGAATACTCATTCAAATGAAAGAGTTTAGGCGGACGAATGCCGCTTCATGCCTCATTCTCACTAATCAACAGACTTAGAATAATTTGGCTTTGATTAGTGAGAAAAGCCCACTGAATTTAGGAATTCATTGCTGATTGTCACACTAAAAGCGATTGAGCCCAAGACATGTCAGAATTATTTTGTGGATGAGGGTTATTTGCAAAATGAGATTGCAACATCGACTGAGCCAATGATGAAGGGTCGAAATTTTGTGCAGGTTTTACATTCTTTGACCAATTCCATGGATTAGTTGACATGTATCCGTTAAAGATTTTGAAAAAAATTACAGAGTTAAACGGCATACTTTATGAGCACACAATAACCTTATTGACATACAATAACTCAAGAGTCAAACGAGGCAAAAATCCAAAAGATGTGAATTCAGATTAAAGCCCAAACGATGCAAGGCCTAAACGATGGTGTGTTTGGCTCGACTTTTATATCTAAACGAAGTTAGGTTTAGTGTTTGTCATATAATAAATTGATAAAAAAAATGTATCAAATGATAATGGGTGTATTGTTATCAAGATGGGCCTGTTGAAAAACAAATGATAATCGGTTTATGAATATAACCGATGTATTAAAGTTGTTGGTCCAAATGATAGTGTGATTTGGATATTAGGCCCAAACAACAACAAAAACAACCATACCTAGTATAATCCCACCTATAGCAAAAGCTTTTGATAGGGCCTGGGGAGGGTAGGACATAGGCAAGCCTTACCTCTATCCTAGAGGATAGAGAGGCTGCTTCCAGTGAGACTCCCAGCTCCAAAAACCATAACCAATACATAAGCTTCTCGAAAAACATATATAAGCACACAACTACTAAAAGAGGTGGAAAGAAAAATAATAAAAATAAACACATAAATAAATAAGTAGTTGTTAGTAAAACTACAACACCGGGAATAGGTAAAAACTTATAAAAAGCTATATCACACCTCATAGAACGGAACATTTAAACTCATAAGACAAGAACCTAAACCAAAAACCAGGCCAAACTCCTAAAAGTCCTTAACCTTAATCCTACGTCTCCACGAAGTTCTATCCTCCACCATGTCCTCAAGGAGGTGCAAATCTAGAAAATCTTGCCTAATCCACTCATCCCAAGTCATTTTTGGCCTGCCTCTACTCCTCCTTCCATCTACAGTGAGTGTTTCAACTATGCTAATCAGGTCTGTCATCTGCCTCCTCCTGACATGCCCAAACCAACTCAATCTCCCATCCCTTATCGTGTCTGAAATACTAGCAACTCCTAATATTTCCCTAAAAACCTCATTTCTTATGTTATCCAACCTAGATTGCCCACACATCCATCTTAGCATCCTCATTTCTGCCACCTCTAGCTTTCGTGCATGAATTTTTTTGATGGACCAACAATTTGTTCCTTATAACATAGAGGGTCTAATTGCAACCCTATAAAATTTCTTTTTTAATTTATCAGGGAACCTCTTGTCGCACAATACCCCTGTGGCTGCTCTCCACCCACACCATCCAACCTGGATACGGTGAGCTACGTCACTATCTATCTCTCCATTACTCTGAACAAACAATCCTAAATACTTGAACTTAGTTGCCTGTGGAACCACCTGGCCCTCAATGGTGATCTGAGTGTCGTGCTAATCGCCTGCTCCACTAAAATCACAGTAAAGGTACTCAGTCTTAGCGCGACTTATTCTCAAACCTTTGCATTCTAAGGCTACACGCCATTCTTCTAACCTCTCATTCAAGCTATGTTTACTTTCTTCTATCTGCACAATATCGTCTGCAAAAAGCAAGCACCACGAAACTGACTCCTAAATCGACTTTGACAACTCATCTAGGACAATCGCAAATAGAAAAGAATTCAACGATGACCCATGGTGGAGTCGTACTTCCACAGGAAAGAAATCAGTATCCCTTACCGGTGCACGAACACTAGTTTTAGTCTCAACATACATATCCTTAATTAAGTCTACATACTTACTAGGTACCCCTCTATGTCATAGACTGTCCCATATCAATCTATGTGGCACACTGTCATACGCCTTTTCTAAATCAATGAACACCATATGTAGATCTCGATTTTTCTCTCTATACGTTTCCATCAATCTCCTTAGAATGTGTTTCGCTTCTGTAGTTGTCTGCCCTGGCATGAAACCAAATTGGTTTACCGTAACCTGGGTTTCTCTTCTAAGTCTAGTCTCAATCACCCTCTCCTATAGTTTCATAGTATGGCTTAACAACTTAATCCCTCTATAACTACCACAACATTGGGCGTCTCCTTTGTTTTTATATAAAGGCACTACAATAATGCTCCTCCCCTGGTCTGGCATTCTTCCAAAGTTGAAAATGAGATTGAACAAGTTAGTTAGCCATTGAACTCCATCCTGTCCCAAGCACTTCCACACCTCAATTGGTATGTTGTTCGGACCCACTTCCTTAGCCCTTCCCATCTTCCTAAGTGTTGCCATCACCTCTCCCTGTGTGATACACCTACAATAACAGTTATTTCGTTGTTGTCTCTGTGTAATCGAGTTGTCTCTTTGTTGTTGGTAAGCCCCATCTCCGTTGAAAAGTTTGTGGAAGTAAGTTTGACATCTTGACTTTATGTCATGTTCCTTAATTAACACATGTCCATCCTCTCCCTTTATAAACTTCACTACCCCTAGATCTTGCCTCCTACGCTCCCTAGCTTTGGCAATCTTGAACATATCATTTTCCACCTCCTTTGTTTCTAGGCGTTCATACATCTTCTTATAGACTGTGTTCTTTGCTTCCTTCACTGCTTTTTTCACCTCCCTTTTGGCCTTTGTGTATCTCTCCCTCAATCTCACACGCTCATCGTCATCCGTACATCTCAAAAGATCCCTAAAGCTCTCTTACTTATCCTTTATCAGGCCCAAACGATAGGGATAATTAATTAAAAGTATTTGGCTTATACACCATTGTTTGGAATTGTATTAAGGACCAACGTTTGATAATGCTTGATATGGGCTTTTGTTTGATGAGAAGTTGGGCCTGTTGTGTTTAAGCAATGTACTAACTTCAAACTTCAACCGATAGTATCTTATAAAAAATTAGGCCTAAACAATAGTTGTTGTAGAAATTGCCAAACGACAGTGGGTTTGGGTTTAGAGTCTAAACGATAGTTAGTCTTGGTAACATAGCACTTCCTAAACGATAGTGGACTTGGGTTTAAACGATACTATCGTTTGAAATTGTATTGAGACATTATCGTTTGGATTGTTTATGAGATAAATGGTTTGTCATTTGAAATGTGGTATCCTTTAACTATAACACTGTCGTTTGAGGAGTATCAAAGGACAGAGTACATCAAAGACAAAAATCTGCAGGGGACAAAAGGTACAGTTCTACTCCACTAAGGTCAACCAATGAGATTCAAAACAAACTTATACTATTCCGACAAGTTTTTCCGGCGAGCTTGGTTACACGAAAAAATGGTGACTTGATTTTTAACTTCAAAAACTCAACAGATCTTGTATTTTTTTTTTTATTATATCCAACAGTTTTAACTAGTTTTAACCAAAATAATCATTAAATAACATCATATTTTTGAGTTTTAATCCATATTTTCAGCTAAGAAATTGGATTTTGGGTTTTTGTCCAAGAAATCTTCAAAATTCAATCAAAAACCTCACCAAATACTCGGTTTTCAACAAGATATTGAGCCTAAAGCTCTGATACCACTTGTATGTTCTGAAATGGATCTTGAACAAAAGAATTTCTTGTTTCGAATGATGTAAAAAGTGTGGAATCCAAGTTACACCACAAACATTCGTCAATTAATGAACGTATATGGATTCCGGCACAGTCTCGTTGTGATTTACAATGAAAAGCTCTCAAACCCTCTCTGTCTCACAAATGCTCATTCAAGCTGCTCGATCCAAGTGACAATATTGCTATTTATACTAACAGTTTACAAAGACCAAATGATACTCATTAAATATCAAATGAGGGTGTTCCATCATTTGATAAGCTAAACGATGGCGTTATATCGTTCAAACAATGGCATGTTGTATATATTCCAAACGATGGCTTGCATGCATGATCCAAACCATAGTCTTGTGTTATGTTCCAAACGATAGCATGGTTCTATCGTTTGGATTCCTTCAAACGATGGCATGCCCCTATCTTTTTTCTTCACTTCAAGCGCGATAGCCATCATGGATTTGGTATAACATCCATACCGTTTCGCATCTCCATGTCACTTGGATCTCGATGTTCTAGACACACGACGGAGGAACGTTATTGACTTCGATTGCGAGCGAACAATAACTAGATGCATACATTCTGTGCATCCACAACATGCACTAAGGATTTTGGTATCACAGGGACCAGAGAAAAGGGATCCGTCAACCCTTAGCTGTTGCAAATGCTTTATGTATCTTTCTCAAACACAAAATTTAAGATAATTCGTTAAAATTTAGATGGTGTATTCGATATTTCGAGAAAATTTAGATGGTGTATTCACGAAAAATTGACTTTATCATATACATCACAAATAATTAAAATAACATGTCGAATATCAAACTTCTAAATATATTATTTTAATATAGCATTTAATCAACATGAACTTTTTGACTCTTTAACGTAAATGTTGGTTTTAAATAGATCTTTTTGTAGAAAAACTGGTTAAATATCTTTGCATGGTAAAAGAAGTCCTACGTTACACAAAAGACAAATATTTAATAGTTATCTTTGGTAAAGCATAAATACCATTCAAACCGGTGAAAATAAACAAGCCAAACACAAGAATTACTCCCGTTATCATAATGGAACACAAACTTGTTACTGTTCTGTGTTGCATGTTGTTGATTTCAACTGTTTCAGCAACTGTGACCCAAGAGTCTGCACTGAGGCCACCGAAAACGCATCCAGGTTTGTATTGCTATATCTTTCTGCACACTTAATTAGCCATGCATGACTTGATTCACTGAACTAATCTTTCTCTAAACTTCATGAGTCAGTTTCTGCAAGACTTCAGAGTGATCCAACTCCAAGTAAACGTGCTATCGGTGTACCTGTACCAGGACCTTACAATAATAACAAGTCTCCTTCCACGATTATCCCTTAAAATTTCTTGATGTCTGATTTTTGGTCTTTATGTTTAGTCGATGGTTTCAGTTTATCCGTTAAATAATGGGGTTGGCATATTCGGGTTGTTGTTCTGTTTGGTTCAGTGTTGTCTATGTCTGGGTTGGTGTTGTTTTGGTTCTGTACTTCTCATCTAAATAATTATAAACTTCTAAAAACATATTATAGTAATATTATTGACTGCTATTCACATGTTTATATTGTTCTAGTCTAATGAAGAGATTAGTCAATTTCAGACTCCTCAAATCCCATGACTCTCCCTCCATCCCTGTTACTCATCTTGTCCTTGATATTTTCTAACGAAAAGGCTTCAAAACCCAACCAGTGCAATTTTAGTATTAAATATAAATTGGGATCAAATTCGTTATTGTATAATTAATATCTAATATTAATTGCATGGCGGAAGCGAGTACACAAATTTAAGTCTCATTAAATTAGTGATCCAATTGTCATTCGTTTAAACAATTATCACAACCATAGGGTGATTCAGTAATATGTACCATTGTGATGAAAACCGAAGAACACACATGATGAACAGACAAACTTCACGCTAGTTGATGCCATCACGAACACGGAGTAGCAGACTAAACACTTGAATCAACTCCAAAACCCATAGCTCGAAAAACCCGAACACGCGAAAACTGAGAACAACTTCTCGATCAAACCTGTTACGCGAAACAAACCGGAAAACACAGCAGCGGGGGCCGAAAGGTGGATGTACTAATTTAGAATTACATATTTCATTGAATTGCAATCAATACCGTTCTACTTGAAAAATGGGCACTTGCGATCAAAATTTACGAACAAAAAAATTGGCTGCAAAAATTGCAACCCAAATTCAGAAGGTTGAAAAATGCGCGACTGACGGGGTTCTAGTCATAAAAATTGTAACCACCTAGACATGGTCCCAAAGTTGTCGAAACAATCATAAAATCAATTAACTAAAACTAAATAAAATATAGCGGTCACGAATCGCTCGCAAAATTTGTGAATGCCATGTCGCAAAAATCATTTAAAAAGTAACTAACTAAATTAATTTAAAAAAGGGGTCTGACAATCATTTTGCGACCCCTAGTTTAGGTCGCAAATACCATAAAAAATTAATTTAATTAATATTAATTAGAAAAGAGAAGCCGTAAATCCTTCACAAATATCATAAAAAATAACTAAAATTATATTAAAATATCAGCTTCACAAATATCATTAAGAAAATAACTAAAATTCTATTAAAAATATCGGGTGTAAATTCATCGCACAAGTTCGACCGCCTAGGGGAACAAAGAGTAAGGTACATCACACAAGTTGCGAAAAATCATAGTTGCGCCCAGTAAATTGCCTCTTTGGAAGATTAGTTTTTTTTTTTTTTTCTTTTTCTATTAGTTGACTAGAGTTACAAAATCCTTTTGTTTTCTTTTTATTTTATTTTTTTTGTTACGAACTAGTATAACTCTTGCACGTTACAATGGAGTTCGGTCAGTATTAATACTGATACCATACTAGCACTCAGTATAGCAACCGAAAAAACTCAAAAATCAAACTCGCATTATCCCCAAAAATATATCGAAAACTGTTTTATATCAATTGAAAACCATAAAACAAATATAAGTATTTGTTCCGATAATACCAATGGTGGTTTCGATGTTGTCATTCAAAAGTGTTCAGCTCATAACGGTATTACTTATACAATACAAAAAATTATATTATTTTAAATACAACTTTGTTATCAAAATTATTCGCTCGAATCGATTTGGTTCATCCTAGTATCCATACATGTACCGGCATTCACTATACTGGGGTACATGTGGTGTAGTTGAATTGGCTCCACCACCTCACTCAACCAATTAGACCAAGGAACTGTACATTCAGGGGCACAACTTTGTAGGGGCCGGGGGGACCCGGACTTTTCGCTCAGTTTTATCCGGTATGTAGTTTTCGTATAGAATTTTTTTAGATACATACGTTTCGACCCCGATTTTATAATTTTATTGGGTATATACGTTTCAACCACTTGGTCGTAAATTTCAAACTTTGCCACTGTGTATATCACCTAGATAATTTACATAGATAATATCACATATTTCTCTGTAAAAAAAATTACTTTAGATGTATGACACAAGATTATTTTAGATGTGTGTTCGATATATATAATCAAATTTAACATATTATCTATTTATAAAGTCCGTTGTAAACTTGAAATAATATATTGTTGGCAAATCAACTATCTAAGCATTATACAGTATCATAAATTTTATCAAGAAACATCATTTTCTTTAATTTAATTCCAAAAGTGTCTGCGGGTCCCTGGATGAGACTAAAAATAGTAAGTCTTCCATTCATTTATTCATGGAAATTATGTTGAGGAGACTTCAAATAAAACATTGTAAATGCACTTTGTCTGATAACTGCAGGCTCTACAAAGTTTAAGAGCCTTTTGTGTAATTTATAGAAGTTCAAGTTTGGTCAGAATAAACTTATTATGGTCTGAATTAATATGTTTTTGATATAGTCAAGACTTAGGAATTCCATCCTTGTCCGAATTTATGTTTTATAGAGGGTCAGGACTTGTGGTTTGTCACACAAGTCAGGGTTTGCTAGTATTGGGCTTTGGGCCCTTCTATGTCCTCACTTTTGTAGTCAAGACTTCTCCTTGTATATATGCTCTTTAGTGAAATGTTATACGTGGAGATTTCTTTTGTGGAAAGATGGTTCTTCAAGTAAAACCTTAACCATTACCACTGTGTGTGCAATGACGGCTACTGTGTGATGTCATTCATCATCTCCTCAAATCCCATGACTCTCCCTCCATCCCTGGTACTCATCATAATTTCTAACGAAAAGGGTTCAAAACCCAACTAGTGCAATCTTAGTATCAAATATAAATTGGGATCAAATTTGTTATTTTATGCCAATGTGGGTAGCCCACTTGGTAGAGGTACATGCCTTTTGAGAGGAGGTTCCAAGTTCAAACCTCGGCAATGGGAGAAATTTAAATAATTGGTGTAAAGTTATAGAAATTACATTTGCCATTCAAATTTTTTTTTTTTTTGTTATCATAGAATTTATATCTACTATTAATTGTATGCGGAAGCGAGTACACAAATTTAAGTCTCATTAAATTATCAAGTCGGTGATCCAATTGTCATTGGTTTAAACAATTATCATAGCCATATGGTGATTCAGTAATACATACCTTTGTTACGAAAAACGAAGAACACACAATGAACATACCAACTTCACGCTAGTTGATGTGATCACGAACCAGAAGTACTAAAACAACTTCTCGGTCAAACCGGTTACGCAAAACAAACTGGAAAACCGTTTTTCGATTTCGTCGGAAAACACAATGGCGGCGGCAAGAAGGTGGATGTACTAATTTAGAATTACATAGTTCATTGAATTGCCATCAATACCGTTGTACTTGAAAACTAGGCACTTGCAATCAAAATTTATGACCGAAAAAAATGGCCGCAAAAATTGCGACCGATTGGGTTCTGGTTGCAAAAATTGTAACCGTCTAGACATGGTCGCAAAGCTGTTGAAACAATCGTAAAAGTCAATTAACTAAAACTAAATCTATATAGTGGTCGCAAATCGCTCGCAAAATTTGTGACCGTCTTGTTGGAGTCGCAAAAATTATTTAAAAAGTAACTAACTAAATTAATTTAAAAAGGGGGGTCACACAATGGATCGCAAAATTTGTGACCCCTAGTTTAGGTCGCAAATATCATAAAAAAATAATTTAATTAATATTAAATTTGAAAAGAGAAGCCGCAAATGGTTCGAAAATATCATAAAAAATAACTAAAATTATATTAAAAATACCGTTTGCAAATCCGTCGCACAAGTTGGATCGCCTTGGTGAACCAAGAGTATGGTTCATCACACAAATTGCAAAAAATCAGAGATGCACCCACTGAATTGCCTATTAGGAAGATATGTTTTTTTATGTTTTTTGTTTTTCTGTTAGTTGACTAGAGTTATAAAATCCTTTTACTTTCTTTTTTTTACAAACTACTATAACTCTTGCGCGTTGCGGCGGAGTACAATCAATATTTATACGATATCACTACAAGTATATGGGCAATAGCGGCGACACCAATAGCGGCGACAGGTCATATGTCGCCGTTATTGGTCGATTCCGAACCCAGTATCCTACAATAAACCCCAGCCACTCATTCCTTATCATGATCGTACAACTGGGGTTTATTTTAAGCAATAATGGCGACATAAAGGGTTAATAGCGGCGACGTGTGTCTCCCGTAAAATCCTAAAACGCAGCAGACCTCTAAAGGCGGGTTTCTTCCCTCGTTTCTCACTTTTCTCCAAATCTCTTCACCTCCTTTCTTCTCCATCGATCGGAACGCTCCAAGATCTATTAAAAGGTTTTTTGTTAGATGTTGTTAAATTTCTTCTATAATTTATGTTATATACGTTATCCTCTTTAATTTTTGTGTTTGTATTTGTGTATGCTAGATAATCGGACCTCCACCATCACTTTTCCGGCCACCACCTCGTCACCACCTACTAGAAACTTCAAATTAAGGTTAGTTTGTGTTTTTTTTTTGTTCAAAGATGTGAAATTGTGTAATTTTGGTATGTAAACGTGTATGTAAGGATGTATGTTTGTATACAAATGTGTATATGTTAGTAAATGCATATGAAAATGGATAATGTATGTAAACTTGGTGAAAATGTGTGTATGTAAGTCTATGTGTGTGTGTGTATGTTAGTATGTACATTTGTATGTTAGTTTGTAAGTATGTATAAATTATGTGTATTTGGTGAAAATGTGTGTATATTAGTATGTATGTGTGTATGTTAGCTTGCAAGTATGTATAAATTATGTGTATTTGGTTATAAAGTGTGTATGTGAGTCTATGTATGTGTTTATGTAGGTGTTTGTAAGAATATATAAATTATGTATATTTGATGAAAATGTGTGTATGTTAATATGTAAATATGTAAATGTGTATGTAAATGTTGGAAAAATTGTGTAATTTTGGGTTTGTGTAGGAACGTAAATGTGTATGTTACGATGTATGTTTGTATGTAAATGTGTATATGTTAGTATGTATGTGAAATTGATATGCCATTGTTTAAAAGTTTGTAGTATGTATAAATTAGTATGTTAGTATGTAGTGTGTTTAAGTTTGACAAATATATTGTGACAACTGCCACTTTTCGGTAACTTTCTTACACTTAAAATACTCATTTTTAGCTACATTTTTTATGTATTTTGAACACCCGAACTGCGTATTTCGTGACACACACTTAGAATACTCATGGAATACTTACTTAGGATGCATATGATTAATTTTTATTAAGTACATTTGAAACAGTTTAAACAATGCATCGAAACTACTAGAAAATCACCTAGTAAACTAGTATTATGACGAAAACGCAGGATCCGCAGAAACCATCTAAACGATATCTTTAGGACTCAAGCGAAAGTCCAACATCTAATATACATTAAACCCTAACTAGGAATGCAAGGGTTTGATTTAAAACCTTTCTGAAGTCCGATAACACTAAAAACTACCCGAAAAGCACTAAAAGCGACAATTTCAACACTTTTGCGCAGAAATTCTGCAGAAATCAGCCATTTAATCTTTTTGCAACATGTGAAAGTGTTGTTTGACATAGAATTCATATGAGGATACCTTCGGGTATCATCCGAACCAATAACTACATCAATTCACACAAGTTACACAACTTAGCGTTCAAATAACGACTAACGGAAACAATTCGAAACGAATATCCGAACAATGTCGGATCTTTTTTTTAGTGACCATCTAGTGTTATTTGGATTATATTGGTCTAGTAATGGTCATTGAACATCTCCTAAATACTTGAAAAACTTAAACAACAAAGCAATTCCTAAACAACTTTCTAAAGGAAACTAACATTTTTTTTCCTAAGGAAATTAAGTAGCAACAAGGGTACCCCCCCCCCCCCATTCACGGTTCTAAGTCCCTAGTGGGACCCCCTTTTTTACCATGTCTCTATAAATATCTTGATATTTTACCTTGGTTGCAAGTTGTTTAACCAAGTGGACAAGTTGGTGAAGTTAGTGAAAGACTTACAACACTTGATCCATAATCACTAAAGCACATTTCTTCCATATACACCTTATTTTACACATAGTTAAGAAACGCTCTCAACCTTCATACCTTAGTTAAGAACACTATCAATAACCCTTATTTTTTTAACCCTCCCTTGATGAACAACATGGAGCTTGAATATACATAAAATGATCTAAGGATACTACAAGAAGAAGCAAGTCTTTTCTTCCATTCCATAGCTTCTAAACACCAAGATCAACACTTTTTCTTTTCTTTAATCATCATTAAGATCATCCCTAGCCATTAGTGCTAGAAGTAAGCTTCTAAAATCTCTTTTTCATACTTATGTATGTATTATTTGTTTAAAGAAAATGTAGTAAACTAAATAATCATACAAAATAATATGAAAATACAAAGAAGCAAAATAATAATCATGATATAAAAGTGTGTTTATGTTGTGATTTAAGGATGATTACTTGCATATTTGATCTAGTTTTGATGATTAGCATATGAATAATGTGACACCTGTGTCATCACGATCATCAAACAAATACCAAACCAATGAAATATTGTGTTTCATACTTGGGATTTGTATACATATGTGTATCATTTGCACATATCAATTCTTGTTCAATTTCGAGCTTTAAATCACTTTTTGGAAAGTTATATGCAAACTGATGCGTAAACGTAATCAGTTTAACACGACAAACACTCCAGAATAGAAACATAAGCTTAACATACCTTAAATAACCTTTACATAACTTAGAAATAAGTTTTAAAGGGTTTGGTATGACAAAAACAAGTTTATTCGATCGTAGGGACTATTTGAGTCAAACTGCGAAACTCTGCCGTTTCGTATGGCAACGTACAGTCCGGAACATGATCAAAGCTAAACATACCATAAAACATAGCTTAGAAATAGGCTTTGTGTGGTTGGGTGTGACAGAAAAGTTGGTATCAGAGCCAATGGTTATAGGGAATTAGGTTATTAGTAATGCTTTGACCTAGACTATTACCTTCCTAGGACCCTAACACAAGATTCTTGTGTTTAGATTTTAAAAAAATACCGTCACCTATCCTTAGGTGATAACCACAACGAGAGCACAATAATAAATCCGCTTTGAAAACCAATCATCTCTTCGTAGATGATTTGTTATAAGGTTTTGAACCTCCAAGGCTTCCAAATTGATTATGAAAATGATCACCCACCTTTCCGGATGATTCATTTTTGGCTTAGTGCCTACTGAGTTTTCAAAATCTCGTCAAAGTTTGGGTCTTATAGTGTAAACACGTGCAATCTGGAAGAGTGGATGCCTGTACTCTGAGTTTTCTGTCTAAGGCTAGAGTGTTCGTACAAATCCGCAGTATCGGACCAGTCACTCTTACCTGGGAACTCTTGGGGTGAGTGTCCACTTATAGGCTAAAGCATGTCTTCGCGATACATTATATTGATCCAATTACTTTGATTGGTCAATGCGTGTCGTTTGTTTGTTCGAGGTAACGAACGAATGATCGTCTTCCTTGTGTTTTGTCGATGTTTTCAATACCTCTTTTGTTTTTCCAATTGTCGACCTCACTCGCTTCTCATGATCCCTTGTTCCTTTTAGACAATGCCTCCTCGATGAGATGCACAACCTCTAACTGTAGGATCGTTGTACGACCTGACTGAGTCGATCAGAAGAGCTGTTTATCCGAATCAAAGGCGGAATCAATGAAACGGACACTTGATGTAATTATAATGTCTCTTGTATTAATCTGATAAAATTACAGCACCTTGAGACAATTCGGCAGCACCTCGTTACCGAACACAAGACTCTAATTCCGCTTCAAATGAAACGGATAAGTGCCCTATTTATAATGGATGTGATTCCGCTTGAAATAACCAAGACACGTTCAAGTGGAATTAACTAAGTTAATTTCGCTTGAACTTGCTTTTGACACTTTCAAGCGGAATTAGCATTATATCCACTAAATTCAGTTTCTAGCAACCCGAGCACTGGTTATCCTATCCTATCTTATAACATGACTCGATACAAGACGAAGTCAATAGACATAGTGCACTAACACTAACCAACGAAGAAGTCGCAGCCCTTGTCTCTCAGCGAATGGCTGCAGTGCTTCCAAACATAGTAACCCAGATCCATCAGTTATATAACAACAATAACAACAACAATGCTCAGTGTAGTTTCAAAACCTTCAATTCTGCTAAACCTTTGAAGTTTTCTGGGTCTCTAGGAGCAACCACGCTCCTGCAATGGTTCGAAAGTTTGGAGTGCACATTTAGACATGTGCAATGTCCGAATGAGCGCAAGGTTGAGTTTGCATCCAGTGCGTTTGAGAAGCGTGCTCTTACATGGGTGGAACGGTGTGATGCATGATAGAGGTGCCGATGTGGCAATGGCACAAACCTGGGAAGAGCTTCAAGCTCTAATGATGAAGGAATTATGTCCTCGTCATGAGCTCAGGGCTTTGGAAAGGGAATTTGACGATCTTAAACAAGACAGTGGTGAACATCGAGCCTACACTGATCGTTATGAGGAGTTAAGTCTGTTATGTCCTACCATGGTTACACCTTTGGAGAAGGCAATTGAAAAGTACATCGATGGCCTTCCTGACCCAATTCATGACATTGTTACTAGTAGTAACCCTACCACAGTTAGACAGGCTATTGAGTTATCTGCTACCCTGACTGAATCTCAGATCAGGAAGGGTAAACCAAAGGATAAATAGACCGAGTCCTCTAAGAAGTCGAAGAAGCGTAAGGCTTCACAAAACTTCGCAGTAGTTGCTCAGAATGATCAGGTTGCACCAAACCAGCTAGCACAGCCTCGAGCTAGGAAAAACTATATTGGTACTGCACCCTTGTGCAACAAATGCAACCGTCATCTTGTGAATCAAACTCCATGTCACAAATGTACCCACTGTGGACGATTGGGACATTTGGTCAATACATGCCGTCATGCTACCCAAAATCAAAATGCTGCACATCCTGCTGTTGTTCAAGCACTATATCCACCTGGATCGTGCTACAAGTGTGGTGATCTCACTCACTACCGAAACAATTGCCCAAGACTTGTTAACGCAAATCTAGCGCATGGGCGAGTGTTTAACATAAACGAGGCAAACGCAAATGACAATGCATCAGTGAACAATTAAACCTTGTATTTTCCTTTGTTGTTATCTTTTGAAACAATTCAGCTATTATATAAATAAAATTGTTGTTCCAATTTTATTTTATGAAGCTCTTATGATTGTGTGTCTGCGTGACATACCCCTACGATACCGACACCAAGGAGGTGGTTCTTTCATTCTATGATCACTTGTGATCTCCCCTAAAACCCTAAGTACTCGTTTCTTTTAAAGGAACAAAGTTACATGGTACAAATTACAAGTTCTTAAACAAATATTTGAAGTACCATTTCAAATCCTTGATTTGATATCTAAAGGTACTTTCATAAGTCCTTAACTGGACCCATGTTATATGACTATGTACACGATTATCAAGTACATCTTTGCATCTTTATAAGATCTTCCTATCTTCATAGTTAGATTCTTGAGGACACTTAAAGTACCAATTAAAGTCCGTGATTGGGTTTCTGGTGTACTTTAAATGCATTAATTCAAATTAACGAATGAGCTAATAACTAAATTAACGAATACGCTATTATGTGATTATACGTTTACGTGTAATTCTAAAGCTCGCTATCTAAATCCTAGTAGAATCTTTCATATTTCCATACGATAGATTCTCAGAAGGATACTCAAAGTACTATCTTAAAACCTTAAGGATCTTTCTATGTAAATAGTCAGACCCTTGGATTCCAAGTGTTGTTTCAAAACGATTATTTGGTTCAAAGTTAAAAAGACCTTTTGGTGGTCTATTTAAAGAAATCATACGACGATCTAGTTAAGGAGATCATGTGTTGATCTACTTAAAAAGATCCTCTGGTGGTCTAGTCAAGTCATTTCATGTATGTCCGATTGATTTTCCCCTACACATTATAAAATGAACTGTGCGAACTGTGCAAGGAATTAAGTAATTATGGATGCATACATAATTATGGAATTCAGTGCACAGAAACACAGCAGGTTTTGTCATGTGTTAAGACCTATAGTGATGAGAATAACGAGACGGGAACAATGTAAAAAGGGCATGGTGGATACGCCGCTAGTACTTCTTATATATAAGTGTTCCTTATTACATTGCAAGCGTAGCGTTATTTAAGTTACTAGAAGTCCTGGACCTTGAGCATTGTTATTTTTGTCTTACACCCTCCGACTCTGTTTTCGAGCACACACAAGTTTCCTAGAATAGTCTTCATAGGAAACATTCTCCTATCCGTTGTTCAAAGCTCCATGCTTTTGTTACAACAACGACAACTATTTGGCAATTAAAAAATTCGCTAAGAATCCAAACGTGACATAGAGTTTTACTTGGGAAATGGAGGATTCATTCGAAAGCGAAACATTCACAGTTGTCTTCACAGGTTTCCTCTAAAATTAAATTTCAGGACGAAATTTCCTAAAGTAGGGGAGACTGTGACACCTGTGTCACTACGATCATCAAACAAATACCAAACCAATGAAATATTGTGTTTCATACTTGGGATTTGTATACATATGTGTATCATTTGCACATATCAATTCTTGTTCAACTTCGAGCTTTAAATCACTTTCTGGAAAGTTATACGCAAACTGATGCGTAAACGTAATCAGTTTAAAGCGACAAACACTCCAGAATAGCAAGATAAGCTTAACATACCTTAAATAACCTTTACATAACTTAGAAATAAGTTTTAAAGGGTTTGGTATGACAAAAACAAGTTTATTCGATCGCAGGGACTATTTGCGTCAAACTGCGAAACTCTGCCATTTCGTATGGCAACGTACAGTGTTGAACATGATCATAAGCTAAACATACCATAAAACATAGCTTACGAATAGGCTTTGTGTGGTTCGGTATGACAGAAAAGTATTACTATGACACCTGTGTCACTACGATCATCAAACAAATACCAAACCGATGAAATATTGTTTTTCATACTTGGGATTTGTATACATATGTGTATCATTTGCACATATCAATTCTTGTTCAATTTCGAGCTTTAAATCGCTTTCTGGAAAGTTATACGCAAACTGATGCGTAAACGTAATCAGTTTAACGCGAGAATAACAACATAAGCTTAACATACCTTAAATAACCTTTACATAACTTAGAAATAAGTTTTAAAGGGTTTGGTATGACAAAAACAAGTTTATTCGATCGCAGGGACTATTTGCGTCAAACTGCGAAACTCTGCCGTTTCGTATGGCAACGTAAAGTCCGGAACATGATCATAAGCTAAACATACCATAAAACATAGCTTAGAAATAGGCTTTGTGTGGTTCGGTGTGACAGAAAAGTACGCTTATTTGATCATACAAGGACTAAAAGCGTAAAAAACGGCGTAGGTTTGCATTTACGCGCATATCTTACGTTCTAACCACCTCTGGGCATCCAAAATTTTTGTAGACACTAAAATATTTTTATTCTAGTGACCGGCATGCAAAAATACCATTCGTCGCTTAATTTGGATCGTTTTCGCGTTCGTTCGAGTTTCGTCGTAGTTAGACGAATAACGTGAACGTACGACCAAACGAACCGACATCCGAGACCTTTCCAAGCATATTTTGTGTCCCCTATACTTTAACGACCTTGTAGAGCCTTGAAAATGGCTTAACGGTGGTTAATAGTTCCAAAAACCAGCTTAAACATGTGCAGGGACCAAATCTGCAATTTGTGAAACTTTTGCTGATCAGACATGAGGTCGCGAGCCGCGTAGCCCAACCCTAATTCCTACGTGGGCCGCGACAGAAGGCCCAGCGACGGAAAATGTTTTTCAGCAAGTGTTTGATACTTCAGGGACAGTTCTTGCCATTTCTTTGTGTATTGGCCAAGTTTAAGTGATCACCAAGGCTTTAACTCATGTCCACACACTTGTAGGGTCATGATCTTTCCTTGGAGGTTACACAAACACTTGTCATCATCTTGTGATTTCATGATCTCTATAAATAGCCAAGCTTTCTCATTTGTTTCTTCATCCTTGATCTGAATAATGCTCTAAGTTGAAGCCTTTGCTTCATACTTGAGTGTTATAGATCAAGTTCTCCCTAGCTTGGACCCTTTGTTAGCTTCTTTCGTGCTTTTATTACTTTTCAAGCTTGAGAGTCAAACAGTTTTTGACTTTCTACTTTGACCAGGCAATGGTCAACACAAAGTTCGTTTAAACTTTGCAATGTGATTGTAATCATGATGGTTATAATCCTTAGCGATTATACCTACTGATTACCACGTTGACTAGGCGTAGTGACGAGTCAAAGTTTCGGTCGAAATGCGCATTTGCGGGCATTTTGAAACAGAACTACTTTTAGGTATCAAAACACTTTGTTTTGATACCAAATCAGTTTTCTAAGTTAGTTAAAGATGTTTTGACATGTTTAACGTGTCACTACCAGTTTAGTGCTTGTTTAGGGTCGTAAGTTAAGCGGTCTAGACAACCGCTTAGACTTTCGAACCCGACCCGTTTGGTCGATCATTAGGATCCGACCAAGCATGTTTAGTGATCATAGTTGCATCGGGATAACCTCTGAGGTTACACCTTATGATCACATAGGATTGGTTAGTTATTTGCTAAGTAGTTTATATGCCCATAGGAAATGACCAAAATGCCCTTTTTAAAGCATAAATCCATATTTTGCATATGTGATCAACTTTTTGACATATAATCTGATTTAGTAACATGTTTAGACATTATTGGGCATGTAAGACTGGACATAGCACATAGTTAACCATCCGACCATAGTTTTACGCAAACGACGCGTTATAGTAGCTTATACTACCATAATGAGTCGAAACGGGTCAAAAGCACTTAGGTAGACTTCCAAATCAGAATGCTAGGTCTATTAAATCATGCCATATGAGTTCCAATACTCATTTGATTTATAGGACTTCATTCTATCCTATCTCCCGATTTAGGATCTGATTATTTAACATAGTGATTCCATACTAGATGCCACTTGATTCCTTGATTTCCCAAGCTTCGTCAGGACACTTAATCAAGGATACTTGCAATCTCAAGTGAGTACATAGTCCACTCTTTTTACTGTTTTCAAATGTTTTGGGGTGAAACATATGTGCCTATTTGTTATTTTCATGATTTCAACTATATGATTATACATGTTAGTACTTATCTTTTGACAAAATGGACAATTAGCTATGGTTTAAATACTAATTTTCAAAGATTATAAATTGTTGGATTGTACTTATTTTATACATTCACCAAACCGATTAGTAGTACGATATAGCGCTATAGGACTAGACACCCCATTCCTGTTGTATGGAATGTCAGAAACCAAATTTTAACCAAATAGAAATTGCCTTTGTGGTATTTATATAGTCTCCAAAGTGTAGTTTGATGCACTAAGGTTTGAATGAATACTAAATCACAGTTTCTTTTGTATATTTTGATATACTACCAAAGTACAGTTTGATGTGCTCCCAAATGTGATATTATTTACCAAAGTATAATTTGATATACTATGTACAAAATCCAACATATATTTTAGTATACTACTGACCTTGTTATTTACCAAAGCATAGTTGATATGCTATTTTCAAACCAAAGCATAGTTTATATGATATTATCAAACCAAAACATAGTTGATATGTTATTATCAAACCAAAACATAGTTGATATGTTCTTTTTCAAAACCAAAGCATAGTTGATATGCTATTTTCAAAACCAAAGCATAGTTGATATGTTATTTCCAAACCAAAGCATAGATTGAGATGCTATTTACAAAACCAAAGTATACTTGAGATATACTACCAAAGTATATTATTTCAAAACCAAAGTATATTTTTACATGTACTACAAAACCTTTTTATCAAAGCAATGTGTTTTCGAAACCAAACTTTTTACAAGGATTCATGGCTATTTTTGTAAACATAAAACATTTTTCTTGTGTTAACCAAAGCCATGAACCTAATTCACAAAACCTATGTTACTCACAGGCATTTTTATGCTGACGTACCTATTTTCACATATGTTTCAGGTGCTGCTATATGATGATTGTTGATGCATGCTATACATAGGATGGACTCGTGTCTTAGAGACTTTAAAACTTGAAAGATAATATTTGTAATAAAACAATGAATTCAATAAATCAATAAAGCGAAACTGTTTAATCCATGGTTGTGAAACAATGATTCTGTTACAACACTCCCCGACGATTCCGCCATGATTTGTTGTTTTACGTGGTCGGGATGTGACAAATAACTTGTTAGATGATGTTTAAAAACATAATCTAACAAGTGTACATGTTAATGTTTAAGGGTTTTCTTAAACATAAATGTTTAGATGGATGATCATAATCTTTGATTTTGTTAAAGTATAAGAGGTTTTTCATTAAAAATAATACTTGTACAAAGTTATAAAAAGAAACATACAAGATGGGTTTTTATAATAAGTTTGTTAAAACTAGAAGTAAAGCATAGATTTTGAACTAGTTAACTTATGTCATGATCATACCAAAACCCTACATGTTATTGATTTCATCTTGTTAACATTTTGATATAAATCTTATATGTTTTTACTAAGAAAAATATGAGAAGATTATTGGTGATTTTATAAGAAAAAGAGGTTTTATATAAACATGGCAAAGTAAATATTTTAAAGGAGATATGGCCATTTTTCTTAAAAATCATAAGTTATAAAAACTAATATTTTTGACAAAATCTTTATTAGATTAAAAAGATTTTAAAGAATAGTTTTTACAAAATCAAATTTTGATATAAATATATATTTTTGAGAAAATATATATTTAGTTAACTTAACAACTTATGTGCTATGTGTTATTTGTTTGTATTAGTTATATGTATGATAACTAGGAACTTGAATACAATGGTACAAATAAACACAATGTACATTTCAACTAAAGTCTTACAATACTACATGTAAATACGCCTTAAAAACAACTTACGAACGTTCCGAGCCTTCGGACACAACTTATGGACAAATCGGACTTACGGACAAATATACTGACTATATATATATTACGGACTGTAATATACAATATATCGACGACTTGGTAAAAACTACATTTTCTAAAACCAAAGAAGTAAACATATATTTTTCTACAAATATACAAATATATTACTTATGGTTTATTATTAAAATGGTATTTTTTTTGGAAGATATAAGTTATGTATATTTTCTAAACATTTAAAATATATAGTTTTAGTAAAAGACTAAAATTATATTATTAAAACCAATTTTAAAAATAGATTATTTTTAAGTTATTTTTCAATACCTTTTATTACCAAGTGTTAATTATATATTTCACCTATATCTTAGAATATTTAAGCATATATATGTCACACCCTGACTTTTGCGGAAGCGTATGATGTGTGACTTGCTCAATATCATTGCATTCAATTATAATAAACAACTATATGATTTAAAACAAGATGTTCATCCATTCATAAGATTGAAATGTTACAAACACGAGCCATTTAAGTTTCAACCAAAACCCTTAAGTTATGATACAAACAAAAGTGGATGACATCTAAACTTGAAATTTACATCTTGAAAAAAACACCAGCGCCCAAGATCCAACTTGTTTCCTGAAATACATGTAAGTTTTGGAAAATCGTCAACATAATGTTGGTGTGAGTTCATGCAGTTTTGTATAGAATGTTTTGTACTTGTAAGAAAACATGATATGTAACTTGTAAAGCGTATCTGTAATTAAGTATTGTGAATGTAAGGAATACGAGATCGCTAGTGGGTTGCAAGGCCACTAACATGTGTAACGACATAGGAAGCATCCAGACCATAGGCATTTTTAGTTGTCGATTCACGACTAGAGACACAAAAGCACTGCTTGGTAAAAGAGTGGCCAAGAGTGTGGTTACCTGAAACCCATTAGATCTAACCTTTTGTTCCGCGGTCTTGGTATGTAACTGATTAATGGTGCTTATGGCACTCTATTCGTGACATGATCTAAAGTATCATTCCTTAGTTTTTATATTCAACATACCATAACACATGTATTTTCCCCAAGTTTAGAAAACAAGTAAAAGTTTAAAAGTGGGGACATGAACTCACAACTTTGCGTATCCTGCGCCGTAAACTTCACCGGTTGATTTTGTAGCGTCGTGACCTATACGTGTTTTATGTAAGTTAGTCACTAGAGTTGTATCACACTAGTACAAGTCACCATCTTTTGTTTATGTATATGTTCTTTGTATGTTCATTCTTTATGAGGTTGTACCCTTGTTGGTCGGGTCTCGCCCGTTTGTCATGCCTTTGCACTTTATGTATGTAATGTATTTTTGTAAATATATATTTTACTTCTCAAATATATATTCATTCATGTAGTCCCTTTTCAAGGTAATAGATGTTAAAAATAATTAATATTTTTAACTTTTCATGTATGTTACTCATATTATTTTCCCAAAAATAAATATAAGTATTTCTTAAAATAATATTCTCAATATTATTTTTGTACAAGTATTCTTAGGAAAGTATACTTGTATTTTATGTAAATACTTGTGTATTTTGTATTTTTCATCAAAAATCAATACTTTGATTTTTATTACTTTCTGGAATTATATTTCTTAAAATAATGTATTTTTAAGACTTGTATGAAACATGTATATTTTGGTCATGCTTTAAAATATATATGATTATTCTTGATTTTCACCCGATTTTGTATAAATTCCAATACTTGGTATTGGTTATATATTCTTGTCCAAAAATATATTTTTAAGTTCATAACTTGTCCAAGTTAAATAATATGTTAAGAAATATATTATCACAAATATATTTTCTTGTATTTTTCCATGTGCTTCTTTGTGAAGAATTTTTGTACTCTTGTATACTTATGTATTCTCATGTATTTGTATGTGTATTTTGTACTCATACTCCTTGGGAGTATTTAGTGTATTTTCAAGTTCCTAATACACTACTACATATAGTACACATAATATACACTTAGCACAAAATTCGGTGATCAATAAATATATATATATTTTCCTTAAAAATATACGTACTTAATAACAATTTTTATCTTGAAGAACTCATCATTTCTTAACTTGAAATTTACACAAAAATTAAGGAGACCTTGGTAAATATTTTTAGATGAATTTTTTGGGAATAAGTTTCACCAAAAGTTATATTTTTCTAAGTGTCAAAATTTTATAAAAATTTTGACATAGCTTCCCCTAAAAATGGAGGTTTCCCATGTTTTTAAAACATGTGTTTATTTTCTTTTCAATCATCAAAATAATTTTCCAACAATAATCAACAACAACATATACAAATCTCTTCATATGAAACATCATGGTGAACTTGTGTCTTGTTAAAAATGTGTACTCTTTTAGATCTACACTTTACATAAGATGATATCTCCAAAAATATGTGTTCTTGAGTATTTTAACAAACTTTTTATGAAACTTTATTTCATTAACCAACTCATCCATGAGTTTAATGATCTTTAAAGTTTGTAAATTATGTTCTAAAACCACTTTTATGTTTATTAGAATGATCATTATTTTTAACATCATGTTTAACCATGGATCTTTCAAGATCCATGCTTAATATCTTTAGACCTTTCAACACAAGCTCTATGTTAAACTTTTAACAAACTTTTTATGAGTTTTAGTTTCAAAAATTAGTTCTACACACACTTTATTCTTCATAATTACAAGTTTATGTGTAAAAATCCATTTTTCATTTATCATAATGCCTCATATGTTCATTTTCAAGTTTAACCATGGATCTTTCAAGATCTATTCTTAAACTTGTTAGATCAAAGCTTTAACATACTTGATCTAAACATAAACTCAAGATATAATATCAACAACATCAATACATACTCTAAAATTTCATGTAATCACTTATTTTCTTCATGAATATGTTAGATCTTTTCATTTCTAACATTAGAAGTTAAGTTGTTTAGATGGTGAAATTTGTACATAACATAAACATGACTTAAATTAGTGATCAAGAAGCTTACTACTGGCTCTAATGGCTAGGGAAGTGGCACAAAAATGGAGATGATGAACAAGGAAGAAATCAAGAGGTTAAAAGCTCCACAAGGTGGTCCTTCAAGTTCTAGCATCATACACCTTCCTAAATGGCCTCCATACACCACGAGATCACCTTGGATTGAATGATTGGAGCTTGAAAATGGATGTGTAAGTGTGTGGGTGTTGAGCCGTGAGCAAGAAGAAGGAGACAAGGAAGAAGAAGATGAATGAGAGTGTGTGATTAGTTTAGGCTTTTATAAAAATCTTCCAAATCTTTTTAGGGTATATTTGATAGAATATTCCCCAACATAAGATCTAATAAAATCAAATGAAATCAAATAAAATCCCCATGGTGGGACCCTTGTCCCAACCGTCCAAGGAGGTAGAGGTAAAGTGCAATTTTTGAGAAGTTGAAGGTTTAAAGTGCAAATGATAAGGTTTAAGTATGTTTAAGTGTGTTTAGGGGTTTTTATGATTTTTAAGGTTTTCTAGCATCAATACTAGTTTTAATATCATAAAAAAATTACTTCTAGTCAAATTTTGATGTCCCAGTTATTGTCCGGTTGTTCGGTTCGTTACGGTTCATTAAAGTGCTGAATTGCGCAGTTTCACTAGGTATAAAGCACTTTTTATGGCAGTTTTAATTCCTGATACTTTGTAAGTTATTTTGGACAATAAAACATAAATTTTGCATGATATTAATGTGCTTAAAAGCTTATTATAGCTGAATTGTTGCTGAATTATGCTGATTTCAACATTTTAGATAAGTTCCGGGTGCTTTTTAGTGCATAGTTTGGCTTCCGGAAAGTTTATATATTAACCCTCGTATCCACACTTGGGTTTTAATGTATTTTAGATGTTGGACCTTCTCCTAGGCCCTAATTCTATTATCTGACTGATTTCTGCAGAACTACTGACACAGTGTGTTTTACCGGTGAGTTTACTAGTCTTTCTGACTCAATGCTAAAGTAATGCATAAAGCAATATTTGAAGTATAAAACGTGCATGAATTCACAT
Source organism: Helianthus tuberosus (assembly GCA_030545235.1). Lineage (NCBI taxonomy): Eukaryota > Viridiplantae > Streptophyta > Magnoliopsida > Asterales > Asteraceae > Helianthus > Helianthus tuberosus. Next base: position 189,351,335 of record CM060365.1, on the reverse strand, counting down.
GTATAGCATGAAATTAGACAATGTTGACATTTAAGCACATAATTGCAGATATTTACTAATAATTAGACTGTACGGAAATTACCGGTTTTGTGCCAGTGGTCACAGTCTCCCCCCGTTAAAAGAATTTCGTCCCGAAATTCAGGCTGAGTCATCTCCCGCAGGAGCTTTCTCGAATAGATGGGGGCACTTGGCTTTGAACCGGTCTTCACGTTCCCGCGTGAACTCGGGTCTGTGTTTAGAGTTCCAACGTACTTTGACAAGCTTAACACTACTTCTTCGAGTCTTGTTGACTTTCCAGTCTGTAACCTCAACGGGTTCCTCGGTAAACCGGAGTGTGTCGTTGATATGCACCTCATCCACATGGATGATCACTACTTCTTGGGTTGGACTCTTCTTGAGGTTGGACACATGAAACGTATCATGTACTCCGTTAACTTCATCCGGTAATTCCAACTTGTACTCCACGGTACTAATCTTTTCCAAGATCTTGAATGGAAATTTTACGCTCGTCTTGATTCTGAACATTTGACAACGCAAATTTGCTGGATACATTGGACCATTCACCGTGGATTCGACTTTCCACGTTTTCCGAATCTTGCTACACCTTTCCAAGGTGAGACTTTCAACAGGACTTTGTCTCCAACCTTGAATTCTAAGGGTTTTCGTCTTCGATCAGCATGGCTCTTTTGTCGATCTCGAGCTGCCTTAATGCGCTCTCGGATCTGCACGATCTTGTCGGTTGTCTCTTGAACGAGTTAAGGACCAATCAACTATTTGTCTCCAGCATCTGCCCAACACAACGGTGAGCGGCACTTGCGGCCATATAGAGCTTCGAACGGTGTAGCTTTTATGCTCGTATGGTAGCTGTTATTATAGGAAAACTCAACTAAAGGCAGATGAGTATCCCAGCTACCGCCTAGAGCCATAACACATGTGCGAAGCATATCTTCCAGTGTTTGTATGGTCCGTTCGTTCTGACCGTCTGTTTGTGGATGGAAGGTCGTGCTTAGATCTAGTTGAGATCCAAAGGCCTCTTGGAAGGATTTCCAAATCCTTGATACGAAACGTCCATCTCTGTCTAAAATAATCGAAACAGGCATTCCATTTCGTGCTACAATTTCCTTAAGATACAGCTCAGCAAGCTTTCCGGTGCTATCCTTCTCTCGGATGGGTAGGAAATATGCAGACTTCGTCTATCGATCAACTATCACCCACATCATATCATGTCCTCTAGGGGTCCTGGGTAATTTTCTTATGAAGTCCATCTAGATTTGCTCCCACTTCCATGTGGGTATCTCTGGTTGTTGCAGTAGACCGGACGGTTTCTAATATTCAGTCTTGACCTTGGCACAGGTTAGGCATTTTCCAACGTAAACATCTACGTCGCTCTTAAGCCTTGGCCACCAGTAGTATTCTTTCAGGTCTTGATACATTTTGTCCGATCCTGTGTGGATCGAGTATCTCGACTTGTGAGCTTCATCAAAGATGACTTCTCGACTACCGCCATAGAGCGGAACCCAAATACGCCCCAAAAAGTATAAGGTTCCCTCTTCATTTGGCACCAATTTCTTCTCCGTACCTCGGCGATATTCAGCTCTACGATTTTCCTTCGTAAGGGCTTCTTGTTGTGCGTCATGAATGTGTGTAGTAAGGTTTATTAGAATAGTCATTTCCAATGCTCGAACCCTTAGGGTCTTAACCCTTTCCTTTCGACTTAATGCGTCTGCTACTACGTTTGCCTTACCAAGATGGTATTTAATCTCACAATCATAATCGTTTAGCAGATCGACCCAGTGTCGCTGGCGCATTTTTAATTCCTTCTGATCAAATATGTGTTGTAGGCTTTTATGATCTGTGAAGATTGTACATCGAGTACCATATAAATAATGTCGCCAGATCTTCAAGGCAAACACCACCGCACCTAGCTCCAGGTCGTGTGTGGTATAGTTCCTTTCATTCACTTCCAACTGTCTTGAAGCGTAAGCGATGACATTTTGGCGTTGCATAAGCACGCAACCCAATCCTTGACGTGAAGCATCGCAGTACACCACGAAGTCCTCAGTGCCTTTCAGTAAAGATAGTATCGGTGCATCGCATAGTTTGCTCCTGAGAAGTTGCAAAGCTTCTTCCTGCTTATCACCCTAGCAGTACACCACGAAGTCCTCAATGCCTTCGAGTTGATAGTGTCGGTGCATCACGTAAGAGAAGTCAGCGGTTGAGCTATCTTGGAGAAATTCTCGATGATCCGGCGGTAATAGCCTGCTAATCCCAAAAATTGTCGAAGTTCGGTTGGAGTTTTGGGGGCTTCCCAATTCTTTATCGCTTCCATCTTCGCTGGATCTACATGAATGCCCTTCTCGTTCAGGACATAACCAAGGAACTGTACTTCACGAATCCAAAATTCACATTTTGAGAACTTTGCATAAAGTTTCTCTTTCTTCAGTAGTTCCAAAATGGTCCTGAGGTGTTGCTCGTGGTCGTCTTTCGATCGCGAATAAATCAGAATATCATCGATAAATACAATCACGAATTTATCGAGATATGGTTTGCAAACACGATTCATCAGATCCATAAACACTGCTGGCGTGTTCGTAAATCCAAATGGCATCACAAGGAACTCGTAATGCCCATAACGTGTCCTGAACGCAGTCTTCGGTATACTCTCTCTTCTTGGATCCTTAACTGATGGTATCCAGGTCGAAGGTCGATCTTTGAGTAGTAGCTCGATCCTTGTAACTGATCGAATAAGTCATCAATCCTCGGTAGTGGGTACCAATTCTTGACAGTGAGCTTATTCAATTCTCTATAATCGATACACATTCGCAGTGTTCCATCCTTCTTCTTCACGAACAAAACCAGAGCTCCCCAAGGCGAGAAGCTCGGCCTTATGAATCCTTTATCCAACAACTCTTGGAGTTGTGTAGATAATTCTTGCAACTCGGATGGAGCAAGTTGATAGGGTGCCTTGGCTACAGGAGCGGCTCCTGGAACCAAATCAATATGGAATTCGACTTGTCGTTGCGGAGGTAGTCCTGGCAAATCATCGAGAAAAACATCGGGAAATTCCTTCACCACATGAATGTCTTTGAGTTTCGGCTCCTCAACCTTCTTATCAACAACGTGTGCCAAGAACGCAATACATCCCTTTGCGTAGGCATTTCTGCGCCTTCATACAGTTGATGATTTGCAGGGGCGTGTCTCGTTTCTCTCCATGCACGATGAGTGTTTCATCATTCGCAAGAGGGATGCGAATGATTTTCTCATGCCAACCAACTTTAGCCTTATTCTTGGATATCTAATCCATGATGACTACCACATCAAAACTACCTAAACCAACTGGTAGAAGGTTGATAGGGAATTTTCGTTTCCCCAAGTCCAAGTATACAACCCTCAATAACTTTATCTATTTCGACTGATTTCCCATTTGCCAACTCTATAGCATGTGGGGAGTCTAGCTTACTTGTTCCTAAGCCAAGTATATCCTTAAGTTCCATAGACTTAATACGAAAGTCGGCTCCGGTATCAAATAGAACGGATGCAATGTGTCGGTTTATAAGGAACGTACTCGTAACTACGTTCGGGTCCTAGCGTGCCTTGCGTATTCCCTTCATGACAATGCTCCCAAGAGCTTGAACTCTCCTTCGGGCAGTCCTTCCGATAGTGTCCTTTATCGCCACTTCTGTAGCAACTCTTGGCCTTTGTCATTGCCATTACTGTCCTAAATTCCATTCACATGAGTCATACCAGACCAGCATGCCTCCTTGCTATGCCCGGTCTTGCCCCAATTTCACACCTAACGAGTCCTGCGCGGACCGGTGTGATAATAACCACATCTGTCACACTTTGGTAGTTCTCCTTGGTAGTTTTTATCACCTATCTTAGTTGTGACAACGAATGCCTTGACTTTCCTAGTCGTAGCGGTTTCCATATGTTTGTTGTTTGCTTTAAAGCTTTTCTTAGGATGTGTATACTTCCTCTTATTTAGCCGTTGTTTTCAGTGTTGTTTGCTTCATATTGGACGATTGCTTCAGCAACTTGTTGGTTCCACAGAGCTTCAGGCTCAGCTCTTGTTGTAGGTAAAGGTTCTGATTAGACTCGGCCAGCGTTTCCTTTGCTGTGGTTCCATGTGCTTCTCTTGTATGAAACATATTGACAAGATTAAACATTTATTTTGGAATAGATGTTGTTGTCTTGCGTAGCAAACCTCCTCGGAGTTACCTTACTCTGATTGATGCAAGTCATCCAGGGCTATAAAAATACTGTGAGGTCTTCCCTTCACCTTGTTCCTTGTTTACTCCTCAAGTCTCTGACTATTCCATAGTCTTTAATTTTACATAAACGGGTATGCTTCACAGGAGATGGGGGGTTGTGCATTCCTACCACGTATAGAGGTAAGTGATAGTGAAAACGCATAGATAAGGTCGTGAGGGTGCATGACTTCTTCCTCGGGACCGAATTGTGCCTTGTAGCAACTGTAAAGTGGTTTCCAGTGTGTGAATGCACTACCCAAATGATGGGGTGCACCACGGGATAGAGAAGGTGGAAGTACTGATCGGTGCGTTGGTGTTGTAATATGGGTAGAAGTGTCTGACACGAAGTAAGCAAAGACAGGTTTCCTACTTGTAAGGTGCTATAGCAATTATCTAGGTATTGCCCTACTAGATGAAAGTGTGAACACTTAGAAAGTTTTGGATGGGTGGTGATCATTAGCTTGACCCGCAGAGTCCACCTGGATTTCCATGCAATACAAGTAGTTATTACGTGGGCCCCCGTAATAATAAATTGTCTTGCATGGTCAGCCTAACTTTCCCTCGTTCAAAGTAGATGATCAACCACAGAGGGGACACTACTGTCCTTACACCTCCGACATGGAAAGGACCATTAGGGTGGTCTATGCGTCATCATTTGCTATCGCTACGCGCGTATAGGCACAATGCTTTAGATGTAATAGGAATAAGGGTAATTCCTGGAAGTTGGAGGGGCACCTTCAAGATGAGTACTTCATCTTCCTTGATTGGACGGGAGTGTCGTCAATATCGCTTCGTAAAAGCCGTCAAGGTCTCGTCTCACTGATAAGGTCGCTGTCCAAGGTTACCTCCTCTGCCTCGCTGTCACTGCCGTAGTCAGGCACCTTCGCATTCAAGGGGGAAGAACAGCCATTTTCTACAGAATCAAGCTCGGGGCCTCATTTGGTAATTAACCATAAGCTCCGCAGTGTACGCGAGGTCGATAATCTCATTGCGCAAGTCAAAAACAATAATAGGATTCAAAGTCGAAGGTATCTCGTCAATAATCATTCCGTACACATATATGCATATATATTAATATATAATAACGTTACTTAGTATACACAAGCAAATAAATGCTACATGTCTCATATAACTCTAGTTTGTTCTTTCCTTTGAAAAATGTTGGATTCATGGATCTTGGCGCTTTTTGTAAATGCAATGAAAAACCTTTTGTAAAAATGTTTTTGTGAGAGAGTCCTAATGATTGTAGTCTAGACTCGATGAGGAATCCTAGTTCACTACAATCGAAGCTCTGATACCAAACTGTCACACCCTGACTTTTGCGGAAGCGTATGATTTGTGACTTGCTCAATATCATTACATTCAATTATAATAAACAACTATATGATTTAAAACAAGATGTTCATCCATTCATAAGATTGAAGGTTACAAACACGAGCCATTTAAGTTTCAACCAAAACCCTCAAGTTATGATACAAACAAAAGTGGATGACATCTAAACTTGAAATTTACATCTTGAAAACAACACCAGCGCCCAAGATCCAACTTGTTTCCTGAAATACATGTAAGTTTTGGAAAATCATCAACATAATGTTGGTGTGAGTTCATGCAGTTTTGTATAGAATGTTTTATACTTGTAAGAAAACATGGTATGAAACTTGTAAAACGTATCTGTAATTAAGTATTTGTGAATGTAAGGAATACAAGATCGCTAGTGGGTTGCAAGGCCACTAACATGTGTAATGACAAAGGAAGCATCCAAACCATAGGCATTTTTAGTTGTCGATTCACGACTAGAGATACAAAAGCACTGCTTGGTAAAAGAGTGGCCAAGAGTGTGGTTGCCTGAAACCTATTAGATCTAACCTTTTATTCCACGGTCTTGGTAGGTAACTGATTAATGGTGTTTATGGCACCCTATTCGTGACATGATCTAAAGTATCATTCCTTAGTTTTTGTATTCAACATACCATAACACATGTATTTTCCCCAAGTTTAGAAAACAAGTAAAAGTTTAAAAGTGGGGACATGAACTCACAACTTTGCGTATCCTGCGCCGTAAACTTCACCGGTTGGTTTTGTAGGGTCGTGACCTATACGTGTTCTATGTATGTTAGTCACTAGACTTGTATCACACAAGTACAAGTCACCATCGTTTGTTTATGTATATGTTCTTTGTATGTTCATTCTTTATGAGGTTGTACCCTTGTTGGTCGGGTCTCGCCCGTTTGTCATGCCTTTGCACTTTATGTATGTAATGTATTTTTGTAAATATATATTTTACTTCCCAAATATATATTCATTCCTGTAGTCCCTTTTCAAGGTAATAGATGTTAAAAATAATTTATATTTTTAACTTTTCATGTATGTTACTCATATTATTTTCCCAAAAATAAATATAAGTATTTCGTAAAATAATATTCTCAATATTATTTTTGTACAAGTATTCTTAGGAAAGTATACTTATATTTTATTTAAATACTTGTGTACTTTGTATTTTTCACCAAAAATCAATACTTTGATTTTTATTACTTTTCGGAATTATATTTCTTAAAATAATGTATTTTTAAGACTTGTATGAAACATATATATTTTGGTCATGCTTTAAAATATATATGGTTATTCTTGATATTCTCCCGATTTTGTATAAATTCAAATACTTGGTATTGGTTATATATTCTTGTCCAAAAATATATTTTTAGTTCATAACCTGTCCAAGTTAAATAATATGTTAAGAAATATATTCTCACAAATATATTTTCTTGTATTTTTCCATGTGCTTCTTTGTGAAGAATTTTTGTACTCTTGTATACTTATGTATTCTCATGTATTTGTATGTGTATTTTGTACTCATACTCCTTGGGAGTATTTAGTGTATTTTCAAGTTCCTAATACACTAATACATATACTACACATAATATACACTTAGCACAAAATTCGGTGATCAATAAATATATATATTTTCCTTAAAAATATACGTACTTAATATCAATTTTTTATCTTGAAGAAATCCTCATTTCTTAACTTGAAATTTACACAAAAATTAGGAAGACCTTGGTAAATATTTTTAGGTGACTTTTTAGGGAATAAGTTTCACCAAAACTTATATTTTTCTAAGTGTCAGAATTTTATAAAAATTTTGACATAGTTTCCCCTAAAAATGGAGGTTTGCCACGTTTTCACAACATGTGTTTATTTTTTTTCAATCATCAAAACAATTTTCCAACAATAATCACCAACAAAACATACAAATCTCTTCATATGAAACATCATGGTGAACTTGTTTCTTGTTAAAAATGTGTACTCTTTTAGATCTACACTTTACATAAGATGATCTTTCCAAAAATAAGTGTTCTTGAGTATTTTAACAAACTTTTTATGAAACTTTATTTCATTAACCAACTAATCGACGAGTTTAATGATCTTTAAAGTTTGTAAATCATGTTCTAAAACCACTTTTATGTTTATTAGAAAGATCATTATTTTTAACATCATGTTTAACCATGGATCTTTCAAGATCCATGCATAATATCTTTAGACCTTTCAAAACAAGCTCTATGTTAAACTTTTAAAAAACTTTTTATGAGTTTTAGTTTCAAAAATTAGTTCTACACACACTTTATTGTTCATAATTACAAGTTTATGTGTAAAAATCAATTTTTCATTTCTCATAATGCTTCATATGTTCATTTTCAAGTTTAACCATGGATCTTTCAAGATCCATGCTTAAACTTGTTAGATCTAAGCTTTAACATACTTGATCTAAACATAAAATCAAGATATAATATCAACAACATCAATACACACTCTAAAATTTCATGTAATCACTTATTTTCTTCATGAATATGTTAGATCTTTTCATTTTTAACATTAGAAGTTAAGTTGTTTAGATGGTGAAACTTGTATATAACATAAACATGACTTAAATTAGTGATCAAGAAGCTTACTACTAGCTCTAATGGCTAGGGAAGTGGCACAAAAATGGAGATGATGATCAAGGAAGAAATCAAGAGGTTAAAAGCTCCACAAGGTGGTCCTTCAAGTTCTAGCACCATACACCTTCCTAAATGGCCTCCATACACCACTAGATCACCTTGGATTTAATGATTGAAGCTTGAAAACGGATGTGTAAGTGTGTGGGTGTTGAGCCATGAGCAAGAAGAAGGAGACAAGGAAGAAGAAGATGAATGAGAATGTGTGATTAGTTTAGGCTTTTATAAAAATCTTCCAAATCTTTTTAGGGTATATTTGATGGAATATTCCCCAACATAAGATCTAATAAAATCAAATGAAATCAAATAAAATCCCCATGGTGGGACCCTTGTCCCAACCGTCCAAGGAGGTAGGGGGTAAAGTGCAATTTTTGAGAAGTTGAAGGTTTAAAGTGCAAATGATAAGGTTTAAGTATGTTTAAGTGTGTTTAGGGGTTTTTATGATTTTTAAGGTGTTCTAGAATCAATACTAGTTTTAATATCATAAAAATATTACTTCTAGTCAAATTTTGATGTCCCAGTTATTGTCCGGTTGTTCGGTTCATTACGGTTCATTAAAGTGCTGAATTACGCAGTTTCACTAGGTATAAAGCACTTTTTATGGCAGTTTTAATTCCTGACACTTTGTAAGTTATTTTGGACAATAAAACATAAATTTTGCATGATATTAATGTGCTTAAAAGCTGATTATAGCTGAATTGTTGCTGATTTCAGCATTTTAGATAAGTTTTGGGTGCTTTTTAGTGCATAGTTTGGCTTCAGGAAAGTTTATATGTTAACCCTCATATCCACACTTGGGTTTTAATGTATTTTAGATGCTGGACCTACTCCTAGGCCCTAATTCTATTATCTGACTGATTTCTGCAGAACTGCTGACACAGTGTGTTTTACCGGTGAGTTTACTAGTCTTTCTGACGCAACGCTAAAGTAATTCATAAAGCAATATTTGAAGTATAAAACGTGCATGAATTCACATGTATAGCATGAAATTAGACAATGTTGACATTTAAGCACATAATTGCAGATATTTACTAATAATTAAACTGTACGGAAATTACCGGTTTTGTGCCAGTTGTCACAATATATTCTAAGAATACAAGAGCATATATAACAAACACGCGGACATACGTACTCCTATATGTGCAACGATATGCACATTCACATTCACCTAACACTTGGTGAACACATTTTATACAACTACGATACAACTCACGATACATGAATATATATATTTGGCGAAATATATATACACTAAACAGTTAACAGTTAATACATCTAAGACACAGTTCAACGAACAACAAAGACATACAAGTCTTACACATATTCAAGACACAAGAGTTGTACTCAAGTCATTTACAAAGACCGAGGTGTCTAACAAATATAAGAACATTTGTAGGTCGCAACACTATTCAGGACGACCGCACGTGAGATCACGGTTACTTCTATTCATCGACGCGATTCTGTGAGTTCATGTCCCCTATTCATTTAAATGTTTTACAACTTTACAACTATTGGGGAAAATAAATGTTCAACGTATGTTAAAGTTAGGGAATGAAACACCTTAGATCATGTGCGAATTAGGGTTATACATCTAAGCACCATTAATCCAGTTTGGACCTAGGTATAAAGGTTTAGATCTAATGGGTGTTGGCGAGCTCCACTCTTGGTCGTGGACCCATACAGAAGAGTGCTTTTGTGTCCCAGTCGATAGTAGTCGACACAAAATCGTCTAGGGTTGGATTGCTTCCTTTTTCGTCACACATATTAATATCCTTGCAAAACATTAATGATCAACGAATTCATTGACGCTTTACATACTACAACTTACACTTTAAATACATCTTTTACAACTAAACTGCATGAATTCGCCAACTTTTGTTGATGTTTTCCAAACTTAACATGTATTTCAGGGAATTAGTGGACCATGACGGGATTCTCAAACAAGATAACAAGTATCGGAACTCCATGCCATCTTTTGGAGGGTTTAACTGTTATACTCCGCCTCTTTGCTGCAATATGATGGTTTAAACCTTAGTAGTTTAATTTCATTTTGATGTATGAAACAATAACACTTTACTTTCATGTTAATGGTTTGTAACTGACACACTAAACTTATGTTGTGATCTTTTGAAAACAATTATGTATTGGTAATGGAGTATGTTTATTCATATAGTATGTTCATATACATCGATATTTATGCAATGAAAACCATACAGATTACACCTCGCGCTTCCGTTATGAGCGGGTGTGAGACATATGTGTTTATGATTAGATTTAAAAATAAATTAGTATATATATATGTTTAAAGTTTAAAAATTATATATATTGTCATATTGTGTATTTGATATGCGATTGCTTAAAAGTTATCATATTAGTTTAAAAAAATAGTCGCTCGAAATTGAAATCATCATTTACAACATAACGAACATAGAAAATACCCTCTTGAAATTGAAACCATCAATTAAAACATAACCAAATTAAAACCATCATCTAAAACATAATGAGCTTAGAAATACGTGCCCGATAGTGAATTTTTCATTTTAAACAGAGCTTAGAAATACTCGCCCGAACTTGATTTAGAAATTATATTCTTAAATTATCATTCAGTTGCATAATGTCTATCGATAAAAGCCGAAGTGATTCTCCATGTCAATCAGCTCACTACGAGCAAGGACTCAAGTCTTTTTTCGCGATGTGTGAAAGAGTGATCCCCAACCATAATGAAGTTAGATGTTTGTGTTCAATATGTAAATGTTCTCATGACAAAAACGAAACTACATTTGGGGCATATGGGTTTTGGAAAGATTACATAAAGTAGGACTATCACGGAAAAAAAACGGGGCCTCCAGTTGTAGAAGTAGATAATGTTGTGCCACAGGAGGGTATGGAAAACGTAATTGAAGACATTAGGGGGGAGCGTATGGAAGAAGATACATACCGTAACCAAGAGATGTCGGGGGGAGATTCTTGCGGTGTTGATGACGATTTTGAAGCCCTGCTAGAGGAAGTTGAAACAGAATTATATCCTGGCTGTACTGAGTTTTCTTCCATTGACATTTTAGCAAAGCTTATGAATCTAAAGGAGATGCACCATTGGCCTAATATTTCATTTGATCATCTACTTGTGAGATCTGTGCTTGTAATCATTGTATAAACTTTAAACAGTTCAATTATCAATAAAACAATGTGATTTGATCCCAATATTTGTGTATTTATATTTCACATTTTGCACGTTTTGATTTTGTTCGATTTCAAACTCTATATTGCTTTCTAGAAAGTTATACGCAAACTGATGCGTAAACGTAATCAGTTTAACACGACAAACACTTCAGAACCTCAACTTATGCTTAACATACCTTAAATAACCTTTACATAACTTAGAAATAAGTTTTAAAGGGTTTGGTAAGGCAAAATCAAGTTTATTCGCTCGCAGGGACTATTTGCCACAAACTGCGAAAGTATGCCGATTCGTATAGTGACGAACATTTTGAAACATGATCATCAGTTAAACATACCATAAATATCCTTTACATAGCTTAGAAATAGGCTTTGAGGGGTTCAGTGTGCAAAAATAAACTTATTTGGTCAATCAGGGACTAAAAGCGTCAAAAAGTGCATAAGTTTGCATTTACGCGCATATCTTTTGTTATTAACATATCCGGACATCCAAAAATTTTTTAATCATTAAAATATTTTATTTTAGTGATTGGAATGAAAAATTTGCGCGACGAATCGTAATTTGGATCGTCTTTCGCATCCGCTCGTGTTTCGTCGTAAATAACCGAATAACGTGACCGTACGACCAAACGAACCGACATCCGAGATGTTTTCAAGCTTATTTCATGTTCCCAATACTTTGACACCATTATTGAGCCTTGAAAATGGGTTAACGGGGCTTGAAAATCAAGTTTTAAGCATGCAGGGACCATTTCTGTCAAAACTGGATACTTTTATCTGACCTCCCACGCGCCACGCGCCAGAACCAGTCATACCTGGCGCACCACATGACAACACTGTTTTTCAGCAAACCTGTTTACAGCAACCAGCTTGAATTTCTGGGTCTTTTGTGCAACATTTTCAATACCTTGAGCTGGTTTTTGGTTTCCCATTGTATTAGACACCATGTTCCACAAGTGTATGGCTTAGATCATACCTTGATTTGCTCAAAAACACTTGTAATCATCTTGATGGATCATGACTTTCTATTAACAGCCACTTGCTTCATTCTCATTCTTCACACATTTGATTCAATTCTGCTCTAAGTTGAAGTTTAACACTTCATACCTGAGTGTTTTGAATCAAATCTTCCTTGCTTGGACCTTTTATAAGTCTCCTTCATGCTTGTTTATGCATTTCAAGCATGAAAGTCAAACAGTGTTTGACTTTCTGCTTTGACCAGTTTATAGTCAACACAAAGTTCGTTTGAACTTTGCAACATGAGCATAATCATGATGGTCATAGTCCCTTGTGACTATACCTACTGATTACCATGTTGAAATACGTATTTATGCGTATTTTTCAACGAAGCTATTTTCGGGTATCAAAACACTTTGTTTTGATATGAAACTAGTTTTCTAACTTAGTTAAACATGTTTTAACATGTTTAACTCGTTACTTTTAGTCTAGTGCTTATATAGGATCGTAAGTGAAGTGGTTTAAACAACCGCTTAGAATTTCGAACCGACCTGTTTGGTCAATCATTAGGTTCCGACCAAACATATTTTGTGACCATAGTTGTATAGGGAATAACCTTCCGAGATTATACCTTATGGTCACTTTATTTAGTTAGTTATATGATAGGTAGTTATATGCCTTAGGAAAATGACCAAAATGCCCTTTTTACGCATAATTTCATTTTAAGCATATGTAACTTAAATTTTGTCACATAAACTGATTATTAAACATGTTAAGGCATATAATACTTGTCATAGGACTAGTTAGGCGGTCCGAACGCGCGTTTGCGCGAACGACGCGTTAATGTAGCGTAGACTACCTTAACGAGTCGTAATGGGTCGTAAGCAATTAGGATAGGTTCCGATTTAGAATGTAGGATTTGTTAAACCGTATTACATGAGTTCCTATACTCATTTGGTTTACGAAACCTCATTTTATCCGATCTTCTGATTTAGGTCCAGTTTATAAACATAGTTACCTATATTAGGTGCCGATTGATTCCGTGATCCTTCTAGCGTTATTTGATTGTTATCACAAGACTACTAAGCATTATCAAGTGAGTACATAGTCCCCTCTTTTACCGCTTTCAAATATTTTGGGGTGAAACACATGTGCCTACTTGTTACTTTCGTTCTTTTCGTGCTTTCATGACATATACTTGCTATGTTCATTAGTACGCTTATAGTACACGATTTCATTTATGCTTTGCTATTTATGTTGACTGAGCATGCTAGCACATTGATTTCATAAGCATTTTTGTTGCATATGTTTACTTAGCATATGGACACATTGATTTACACTAAATTTCTGCTATGTATGTTTACTGAGCATGCTAGCACATTGTTTTACATGACATTTCTGCTTCGTATGTTTACTTAGCATACTTAGTACATTGTTTTCACATAACATGCTTACATTTGGTATGACATTTAGTTTGTTTAACGAAACTAAAATATGTTCATTAACATTGATCACGCCGCTCGGTAGTATGTAGTGGTACCATAAGAATTGACAACTCCCATTCCTGGAATCCTAGGTTTGTTTGGACGTAAGGAATGACAGAACCCGAAAATATTTTAATAAACCTTTGATTTGTTTAAAGATTTATATTACAGTCTCAAGGCTTGAATGTATGTGTTTAACATTACCGCATAAATGTTTGTATCAGTAAAACATGGATTTTGCAAAACATAACTTTTGACTTAAACTATGATTTATATCAAATACATTGTTTTGTACATTTTATCTATGTGGTTGAGAAATACTTTTATTCACTATACATCACATTTGATTACACATTAACATTATACATATGGTTTGAGTAGATACTTCTTACTTGCCATACATAACATTTGATTATACAAGACATATTTTACATTTGACAATATACATTGTTTACACATAAACATTTTGACACTGGTTTAAACAAGACATTTTGGTGATTATTGATAAGTTATTTACGTAACGAGACGTGTGTAATATGATAGAAACATGGTGGATACACCACTGGTACTTCCTATATATAAGTGCTTTTATAATATTACATATCGTAACATTATCTAAATCATTTCAACAAAGACATGATACATTTTACATAAACGATAGATTTTCACCGAAGTATTGGTTTACAAATAACATATTGTATACAAACTCAATTTACTTGGTTATTCAGTTAACCATACATTTTTCTTTAATATCATTTGAATTTCATATCGATTTTCGTATGATTTACAAAAGAAAACTTATGTATCTCATAGGCATTTTTATGCTGACGTACCTATTTTCACATGTGTTTTCAGGAGCTGATGCATAGGGTTGATCGTGATCCACTTAGGCGGACTCGGTCCTTAGGGACAATAAAAGATGCAAGACTAGTTTAATTTATGTTATGTTTTACATGTTTTAAGACAATGTAATCAATGGTAATAAATAAAATCGAACTTCAATTACCATGGTTGTGAAACAATAATTCTGTTGCTCCACTCCCCGACGTTTCCATCGTGGTTTGTTGTTTTACGCGGTCGGGGTGTGACAGAAGAGTTGGTATCAGAGCCAATGGTTATAGGACATTAGGTTATTAGTAATGCTTTGACCTAGACTATAACTTTTCTAGGACCCTAACACAAGTTGTATTGTGTTTAGATCATAAAACATACACGTCACCTATCTTTAGGTGACAACCAAAACAAGAACACAATTTTCCAAAACGATTTTGAAAATCAAACATCTATTATTAGATGATTTGTTATAAGGTTTTGAACCCTCTAAGTTTTCAAGATCTCGTCAAATTTTGGGTCTAAATAATGTGAACACATGGAATCTGGAAGGGTGGATGCATGTATCTCGAGTTTCTAGTCTAGGCTAGAGTGTTCATACAAATCCTCATAATCGGACCAGTCACTCTTACGTGGGAACTCTTGGGGTGAGTGTCCACTTATAGGCTAAAGCATCTCTTCGCGATACATTATTATGACCCATTTACTTTGATTAGTCATTGTGCGTTGTTTGTTTGCTTTGTGGTAACGAACGAATAACCACCATCCATGCTTTTTGTCGATATTTGTAGCATTCTATTCTTATCCAATGTCATCTCACTCGTTTTCTCTCATGTTTCCTCTTTTAGAATGCCTCATCGATGTGATGCTCAGCCACCTAATGCCGAACTAGCAGCTATCATTGCGCATCAAATGGCTGCTGCACTTCCAAATCTCATCACTCAAATTAACCAAGCCAATAACAACAATAATGCATCTGCTCCGAGCTACTTTAAAAGTTTTAACTCGGCTAAACCACTCAAGTTTAGTGGTTCTAAAGGGGCAACTAGGCTCCTACAGTGGTTCGAGAGTATTGAGAGTACTTTTCGTCATGTTCAGTGTCCTGAAAATTGCAAAGTCGAGTTTGTTTCCAGTGTGTTTCAAAAGAGGGCCCTTACTTGGTGGAATGGTTTAATGAGAGATCGTGGTGCTAATGTCGCTTTGGGTCTAACCTGGGAAGAGCTTATGGCTCTTATGATGAGGGAATTTTGTCCTCGTCATGAACAAAGGGCATTAGAAAGGAAATTTGATGATCTGAAACAGGACAGTGGTGAGCATCGGGCTTATACGAACATATATGAGGAGTTGAGTTTGTTATGCCCTACAATGGTTAGCCCACTTTATAAAGCTATCGAGAGGTATGTCGATGGTTTACCTGACCTAGTGCAAGATATCGTTACTGGTAGCAACCTTACCACTGTTCAACAGGCCATCGAGTTGGATGTGAATTTGACCGAGTCGCAAATCAGAAAGGGTAAACTTCACAGGAAGGGTGACAAGAAACAGAATCTGTCCGAAAAAAGTGAGAAACAGAAGGGTAAGAAAGTTGAGTCTTCAAGGAGATCGAGGAAGCGCAAGGATTCCAAGAACTTTGCTGTTACAGCGCAGGCAAACCAAGCAGCTCCAAATCAGCCCGCGCAACCACCTACCAAGAAACAGTACATTGGTAATGCACCTCTGTGCAACAGATGTAACAGCCACCATCATCCACACGTTCAGTGTCGTTATTGTACCAACTGTGGGAGGTCTGGTCATCTTGCCGCCACATGTCGCCTTCCTCCTAACCAGAATCAGGCAGCCCAAAACCCAGCTCAACCACCTGCTCAACAACCAGCACAGGCTGCACGACCTCACTATCCTCCTGGATCTTGCTATAATTGTGGGGATCTGACCCACTATCGAAATCAGTGTCCGAGGTTGACGAACGCAAATCAGGCTCAGGCTCGTGGACGAGTCTTTAATATGAACGCAAATGAGGCGCGTGCCGATAATGAGGTGGTCAATGGTACGTTCTTTGTTAACAATCAGCCTGCATCTGTTCTTTTTGATTCGGGTGCCAATAAGAGTTTTGTGTCATTGTCTTTTGAACCATTGCTTCGCATGACTAGAACGAAACTAGGAAAGCCTTTGACAGTAGAAGTTGCTAGTGGTGAACCCGTTGTTCTTGATTCTGTTCTTCGAAATTGTCAGTGGAACCTTAATAACCATCTTTTTCCTATCGACCTCACGCCAATGCAACTTGGAAGCTTTGATGTTATAGTAGGTATGGATTGGTTAGCCAAGTTCCATGCAGAGGTGATTTGTTTTGAGAAGATTGTTCGTGTGTCGATTTCGACTGGTGAGATCTTAGAGGTTCATGGTGAGAAACCTGCTAGTGGTCTTAAACTCATGTCGTGTATTCAGGCTCAAAATTACCTGTGAAAGAACTATGTTGCCTTCTTGGCACATGCCGTTGAGAAGAAAGGCAAAGGTAAATCTATTCAAGACATCCTTGTTGTTCGGGATTATCCTGAAGTTTTTCCTGAAGAATTACCTGGTTTACCCCCTATTCGCCAAGTTGAGTTTCGTATTGATCTTGTACCTGGTGCTAATCCTATTGCTAAATCTTCGTATCGTCTTTCACCGTCTAAGATGCAAGAGTTATCTAAACAGCTTCAGGAACTTTCTAACAAAGGTTTTATTCTTCCTAGTTTTTCACCTTGGGGTGCTCCCGTTCATTTTGTAAAGAAGAAAGATGGATCTTTTAGGATGTGTATCGATAATCGGGAGCTTAACAAGCTTACCATCAAGAATCGATATCCCCTACCTCGCATTGATGATCTCTTTGATCAGTTACAGGGTGCTACTTGTTTTTCAAAGATTGATCTACGTTCTGGGTTTCATCAGCTTCGAGTGCTCGAGGAAGATATTCCCAAGACTGCTTTCCGCACAAGATATGGGCATTATGAGTTCACTGTTATGCCATTCGGTTTGACTAATCCTCCTGCTGTTTTCATGGACTTAATGAATATGGTTTGTAAGCCTTATTTGGACAAGTTCATCATCGTTTTCATTGATGACATCTTGATTTATTCCAAGAATCGAGCCGATCATGAGCAACATCTCCGTCTTACTATGGAACTCCTAAAGAAAGAACAGCTTTTTGCCAAATTCTCCAAGTGCGAATTTTGTTGCATATGTTTACTCAGCATATGGACACATTGATTTACACTACATTTCTGCTATGTATGTTTACTGAGCATGCTAGCACATTAATTTACATGACATTTCTGCTTCGTATGTTTACTTAGCATACTTAGTACATTGGTTTCACATAATATGCTTACATTTGGTATGACATTTGGTTTTTTTAACGAAACTAAAATACATTCATTAACATTGATCATGCCGCTCGGTAGTATGTAGTGGTACCATAGGAATTGACAACTCCCATTCTTGGAATCCTAGGTTTGTTTGGACGTAAGGAATGACATAATCCGAAAACATTTTAATAAACCTTTGATTTGTTTAAAGGTTTATTTTACAGTCTCAAGCTTGAATGTATGCGTTTAACATTACTGCATAAATGTTTGTATCAGTAAAGCATGGATTTTGCAAAACATAACTTTTGACTTAAACTATGATTTATATCAAATACATTGTTTTGTACATTTTATCTATGGGGTTGAGAAATACTTTTATTCACCATACATCACATTTGATTACACATTAACATTATACATATAGTTTGAGTAGATACTTCTTACCTGCCATACATAACATTTGATTGTACATTTGATAATAGACATTGTTTACACATAAACATTTTGACACTGGTTTAAACAAGACATTTTGGTGATTATTGATAAGTTATTTACGTAACGAGACGTGTGTAATATGATAGAAGCATGGTGGATACGCCGCTGGTACTTCCTATATATAAGTGCTTTTATGATATTACATATCGTAACGTTATCTAAATCATTTCAACAAAGACATGATACATGTTACACAAACGACATATTTTCACGAAGTATTGGTTTACAAATAACATATTGTATACAAACTCAATTTACTTGGTTATTCAGTTAACCATACACTTTTCTTTAATATCATTTGAATTTCATATCGATTTTCGTATGATTTACAAAAGAAAACTTTTTAAGATTCATGACTAACTTTTTGTTAAAACATTTTTCTCTTAACTTACAAGTCATGAATCCTGATTCAACAAAACCTATGTATCTCACATGCATTTTTATGCTGACGTACCTATTTTCACATGTGTTTTCAGGAGCTGATGCATAGGGTTGATCGTGATCCACTTAGGCGGACTCGGGCCTTAGTGACCATAAAAGATGCAAGACTAGTTTAATTTATGTTATGTTTTACTTGTTTTAAGACAATGTAATCAATGGTAATAAATAAAATCGAACTTTAATTACCATGGTTGTGAAACAATAATTCTGTTGCTCCACTCCCTGACGTTTCCGCCGCGGTTTGTTGTTTTACGCGGTCGGGGTGTGACACTACTCGTGTTGTTGCAAGTTTCAATGCCAAAAGGAAAAAAAGATACCCCTATGCATTATGTAGTTAATAAGAAATTTAAGAAGATTGGCTTGGCGTATGATTTGATAGACGCGTCCGTAAATGATTGTGCTCTTTCTGGAAAGAACACTAGTCGTTGCAAAATTGTCCCGTTTTGTAATGAGAGTCGATGGGTCGATAAAGACACAAAAGGCACGAAGGTAGCTCGCAAGGTGTTACGTTACTTTCCTTTAACGCCTAGACTTCGACGTCTGTAAATTGTACAAGGCACCCGTTAAAAGACATGATATGGCATAGTACCCGACGTTTAGAAGATGGGACCATGCGACATCCAGTTGATGGATCTTAGGGCAAGACTTTAATAAAAAGTACCCAAACTTCGCGATGGAGCCGCGAAATGTTCGCATGGGGCTTGCTACTAACGGTTTTAATCCGTTTAACGGTAACGGATCTTCGACTCATAGCACGTGGCAAGTTATACTCACCACATACAATCTGCCTCCATGGCTATGCATGCGGGAGTCCACATTCATGTTGACCGTGTTGATTCCTGGCCCTAAATCATATGGGAAAGACATGAATGTTTACCTTAGACCGTTAGTGTATGAGCTTAAACATTTGTGGCACTCGGGTGTACGTACTAAAGGCGCAACAACAAACGAATTCTTCACAATGAAGTCAGCCTTGTTATGGACCATAAACGACTTTCCAGCCTGAAGTAGTCTATCAGGTTGGAGCGGAAAGGGCTACATGGCATGCCAGCCTTGCAACAAAGACACTCCTTCAATGCGTGTAACTGGTAAATGTGTGTATGTTGGTCATCGTCGTTCTTAGATGTCAACCAGCCGTGGAGAATAGGTCTCGACTTTAACTGGAGAATCGAGACATAAGGCCCTCCGAGACAGTTTAGTCCTGCTGACATAGAAGCTCAACACGGTCGTCTACTTCATCATCTACCAGGCAAGCATCCAACTTTTGGAGGTGGGAGGATAAACCTGGCAGATTTCTAGCTGAACTAGACCAAACGAAGCATATTTTTCGAACTTGGGTATTGGTCTTCTTTGCAGCTGAAGCACAACTTAGAAGTAATGCATATTTAGAAAAATGTGTGTGACAGCTTGATTGGTACTCTCTTACTGAATGACAATACCAAAGACACGCCAAACACATGAAACAACTTGGAAAAAACTAAATATTCGGTTGACACAATGGTTGAAACAATCGGGTAGCAAGTTCCTAAGTCCCCACCTGTAACATCCCGAATCGTCTGTTAAATAAAATCCAAATGTCCTGAATAAACCGTAATCGAAACCCCAAACACGTACGGTGAGAACAAGCACGAAAACGAGAAAACCAAGTTTTGGTTATTGTCGCATGACTCGACAAGATCTTTAAGGATTGTTGCGTAGTGCGGCGGGTCCAGGTTCCCCCGATGCCACGTGTTGCCTCGTGTCGCCACATGGTAGACGTATAGGGGTGACTCATGCCACCTAAGCCCTAGCCTACCCCGTCGCGTGACGCGAGGGGAGAATGTTGAGTTGGTCATGTGACGCCATGGCGTCAAATTCCAACTATAAATAGAGCAGTTCTTGGGCATTCCAAACTGCTCATATTCGATTTCTGAATCTGTTTCTCTCGTTTTTCTGTCCTGATTCCCGTGTACAAAACCCTAATCGTTGAAACGATACCCTGTCCCATTGATCTAAAAACCCTAGCAACGAAAAACTGAAGTTCCTCCTGAATAAGGTGATACTTTATACGTTGCGGTTTTGATCTCGTGATTGTTGTTAAAAGTTTGATTTGGTTTCTTACACTAATCCATTTCACATTTTGATATATCTAGAAATTAAAACTTATAACCAGGGGGCTGCTAAACCCGAAAACTTAGCGGTTAAGAAAACTTAATAGTTAGAGTAAATTACAAGTTTTGTCCTTTATGTTTACATCAAATTGCAGGCGCTATCCTTTAGCAAAAAAAGTTAACAGGTTTTGTACTTAATGTTCCAAAATCTTGCACGTTATGTCCTTAGACCAAACCCAATTAGATTTTTATTTAAATATGGTCATGTGCAAGGCACATGAGGGTAATCATGTCATTTTACATCATCTTCTTCGTTTAACCTCGCCAGAACCCTCTACAGAAAGCTTGATAGGGAGAGAGAAGAGAGAGATGGAGGTTAGTTTAGATTAGAGAGAGAGAGAGAGAGGAGAGAGAGATGTAGGTTCATATGAGAGAGAGAGAGACAACGAAAGAGTTTTTATATTTTAGTTTTCTATAAATAGCCCTTAAATAATAATTCTTTACAAAATAGCCCCTAGGAATATGAAATAACAAAATTGCCCTCATATGCCTTGCACATGGTCATATTTAACTAAACAATCTAACTCGGTTTGGCATAAAGGACATAACGTCCAAGATTTTAGAACATTAAGTACAAAATCTGTCAACTTTTGCGCTAAAGGACAACGCCTGTAATTTTGTGTAAACATAAAGGAAAAAACGTGTAATTTACTCTAATATTTAAGTAAACTTAGTAGCAAAGGAAACTTAACAGGAAATGAAAATTAACAGCTAAGTAACTTAATCAGTTAAACAACTAAGTAAGTTAATTAATTAATCAACTAAGTAAGTTACTTAATTAAACTAAATTAACTAGTTAAAGTGCTAAGTTTAACAACAAAACGGTTAAGTAAGTTTAATAACTTGACATCTACAAAGATATATATATATATATATATATATATATATATATATATATAGGGAGGGGCTCATGCGAGAACCACCCTTATTGTGAGAACCATGAGAACCAATGTGAACACAACCTAAAATAGCTAAAAAAACCTAAAAAAACCCAAAAAAACCTAACCCCCCCCCCCCCACCCAAAAACCTAAACCCCCCACCCCCCCCCCCCCAAAAAAAAACCTAACCCCCCCCCCCCCCAAAAAAACCTAAACCCCCCCCCCCCCCCCAAGCTAAAAAAAACCTAAAAAAACCTAAAAAAAACCTAACCCCACCCCCCCCCCCCCCAAAAAAAAGCCTAAACCCCCCTCCCCCACCCCCCAAAAACCTAAACCCCCCCCACCCCCCCCCCCCCCCAAGCTAAAATGCTAAAAACTAAACCCCCAAAAAACCTAAAAAAATCTAAAAAAAATCTAAAAAAATAAAAAAAAAATCAAAAATTTTTTTTTTGATTTTTTTAATATTTTTTAGGTTAAAATCGCTACTTTTCGAACCAAAAAAAAAAAAAAAAAAAATTTTTTTAAAAAAAAAAAAAAAAATTAAAAAAAAAAAAAAATTTTTTTTTTTTTTTGGGTTCGAAAAGTAGCGATTTTAACCTAAAAAATATTAAAAAAATCAAAAAAAAAATTTTTGTGTGATTTTTAGCTATTTTTATGCATTTTTGGTGTGTTCACATTGGTTCTCGCGGTTCTCGCAATAAGAGGTGGTTCTCGCATGATCTTCTCCCTATATATATATATATATATAAAACTAAATTAACTAGTTAAAGAGCTAAGTTTAACAACAAAACCGTTAAGTAAGTTTAATAACTTGACATCTACAAAGATATATATATATATATAGGGTTAGGATCATTTCAGAACCATAAATATTTACAGAACTCGCAGAACTCCTAATAAATAATCTTTTTATTTATACATTTTTATGTTTAGGATAATTTTATCATTTATTATGTGTATTTTTACGATTACATACATATTAAGAGTCATTTTAACATTTTTTTATATGTAATTTTATAAACTACACATATGTAAACTAGGTTTTTTTACATATATGTAATTGGTTATGACACATATATATAATTTGGCAATTAAACATATGTAAACTACTTTTAACATGTATGTAATCAAATAAATACAGATAATAGATGATAAAAAGATCCTAAATACAAAAACTTATATATAAAATGATTGTTTATTAGGAGTTCTATAAGTTTTGCAATTATTTAGAGTTCTGAAATGATCCTAACCCTATATATATATATAGGGGATCGCTAGAATGAGAACCACCACGAGTTATGAGAACCACGAGAACCGCGCCCCGCGGGTGGCCGTCGGCGACGAAATTTTTTTTACACCTAGATCCGTATATTTTAGTGGGGGGTTTAAATTTTCGGTTCAAACGGCGCGCCTGAGGGGGTAGTTTTTTACGCCCAAAGTTTGGGTTTTTTTAATTTTTCTTTTTTTTTTTACCAAACTTTGGGCGTAAAAAACTATCCCCTCGGGCGCGCCGTTTGAACCGAAAATTTAAACCCCCCACTAAAATATACGGATCTAGGTGTAAAAAAAATTTTGTCGCCGACGGCCACCCGCGGGGCGCGGTTCTCGTGGTTCTCATAACTCGTGGTGGTTCTCATTCTAGCGGCTCCCTATATATATATATATATATATAGGGAAGGGCTCATGCGAGAACCACCCTTATTGTGAGAACCATGAGAACCAATGTGAACACAACCTAAAATAGCTAAAAAAACCTAAAAAACCTAACCCCCACCCCCCCCCCCCCCCACCCAAAAACCTAAACCCCCCACCCCCCCCCCCCCCCCCCAAGCTAAAAAAATCCTAAAAAAACCTAAAAAAAAACCTAACCCCACCCCCCCCCCCCCCCCCAAAAAAAAGCCTAAACCCCCCTCCCCCACCCCCCCCCCCCCCAAGCTAAAATGCTAAAAACTAAACCCCCAAAAAACCTAAAAAAATCTAAAAAAAATCTAAAAAAATCAAAAAAAAATCCAAAATTTTTTTTTTGATTTTTTTAATATTTTTTAGGTTAAAATCGCTACTTTTCGAAGCAAAAAAAAAAAAAAAAAAATTTAAAAAAAAAAAAAAAAAAAAAAATTAAAAAAAAAAAAAATTTTTTTTTTTTTTTTGGGTTCGAAAAGTAGCGATTTTAACCTAAAAAATATTAAAAAAATCAAAAAAAAATTTTTTGTGTGATTTTTAGCTATTTTTAGGCATTTTTGGTGTGTTCACATTGGTTCTCGCGGTTCTCGCAATAAGAGGTGGTTCTCGCATGATCTTCTCCCTATATATATATATATATATATATAGGGAGGGGCTCATGCGAGAACTCTATTTATTGCGAGAACCGCGAGAACCAATGTGAACACAACCTAAAATAGCTAAAAAAACCTTAAAAAAAACCTAAAAAAAACTAACCCCCCCCCCTCCCAAGCTAAATGCTAAAAACTAAAACCCCCAAAAAACCTACCCACCCCCAAAAAAACCTAAACCCCCCCCCCCCCAACCTAAAATGCTAAAAACTAAACCCCCCAAAAAACCTAAAAAAATAAAAAAAAAATCTAAATTTTTTTTAATATTTTTATGCTCAAATCGCTACTTTTAGTGGCCAAAAAAAATTTATTTTTATTTATTTTTATTATTTTTTTTTTGCTTCGAAAAGTAGCGATTTTTATATAAAAAATATTTAAAAAAAATTGTGTGATTTTTAGCTATTTTTAGGCATTTTTGGTTGTGTTCACATTGGTTCTCGCGGTTCTCACAATAAGAGGTGGTTCTCGCATGATCTTCTCCCTATATATACATATATATATATATATATATATATAAATGGTAGATAACATCTAAAAAGGTATATATAATGAAGGTACATATAAAGAAGGTATATATAAGGAAGGTATATATGGGTAACTGGGGAAAGTGTATATGGTTAGCTAGTGTCTAGGGAAGGTTTATCTAGGGAAGGTTTACCTAGGGAAGCCTTATCTAGGGAAGGTATGTATGAAACTAAATAGAAAGCTTAGGATTTATTTTCCCTTGCTCATTCCTTCTCTTATTTTCTCTATACGTTGGCGTTTTAACCAATAATCACCCATACAATATTCTTTCTAAACCATCAGAGAGCCAACTAACGAATGCCTAAGTGTTTCCTGAATAAGGTTATACTTTGTTAAGTTTTGTTATGGTTTTGATCTCATGAACATCGCTAGGTATGAATTAGTTTTACACTAATACGTATTGTACTCTATTAAACTTAATGTTTAACAATCAGAAAGCTCAAAACTATAAACTTACTATTAAAATAGATGCTTAATTACTAGAAGATTCAGAATTATAAGTAGATGCTTAACTATCAGAAGGCTTACAAACCAGGACTATAAACTTATAAGAAGCTTAATTATCTGAACTCTCAAGAACTACTAGCTAGCAAGGTGAGTTTCTCTGAACCATCTCTAAAACGTGATGTGATGTTCTGTCTGATTGGTAATAACTATGGAATCGATTATGTATGGCATCTGTGATATGTGGCAATGATTGATAGGATAATTGAGGGCTTATTGTATGTATCTGATTTAGCCAGTATAGTTTGTATACATCGCGTTGTTATGTGAACATACTGGGCTTACTCTGTTCTTATCTGTTTGCCATGATTATATCTGATTGATGTTATAGTCGATAAATATATGTTTTAAATAAAATCATTTATGTTCATGAACTCACTAGTTTATGTTGAGTCCCAAATATTTTTCGGGCACACATCGTAGGTGCCATGTGATTGCTGGAGTTGCAAACAATGAGACTAGCATACGAAGAGATAGAGCTCTAGAAAGCTGCTGAAGGCTTAGATCTCTAGTATAGTTAAACTGATATTATAGTGTAATATGATAGATTATAATACTCTTAAATAAAAGTTCAGAAGCTTCCGTTATGAATTCTCTAATTACTATGTGTGATGTATATCTGATGCGTAATACTCCCGGAGCTTATCCTGTGATGCGGGTGTTACACCACCCAAAGTACTTATTCAAGTCCGTTGATCGAAAGCTTTTCTGTGAATTTATAAAAGTTGTTAAACTACCAGATGGGTTTGGATCTAAGAGGGTGACATATAACAATTCTAACATTACTCGGTTGAAATCTCATGACTGTCATATTCTCATGCAACGTTTGATAACGATTGGGGTTAGAGGGATTTTGACCAAAGATACATCTACACCAATGGTAGACCTTTGTATGTTTTTAAGCAACTTTGCTCGAGAACACTATTGGTTGAGGATACGGGGAAAGCGAAGGATGACATTCTTACCATTCTATGCAAGTTAGAGATGATCTATCCCCTGGCATTTTTTGACATTATGGTTCATTTACTTGTGCATTTACCTGATGAAGTGATTGCGGAAGGTCCAGTAGCTTTCAGATGGATGTATCCATGTGAAAGGTAGATGAAAAAAAAAACTATGTCAGAAACCCAACAAGGCTGGAAGGTTGTATAGCTGAAGCTTATGGGATTGAAGAAGCTCTAACATTTTGTTCAATGTATCTTCAAGATGTTCAGACTAAGTTCAATTACCCAGATAGAAACGAGGATGTCATTGTTGAAAAACAAAAGTTTTGGGTGTTTGAGTTTAAATGTCGTCCGACAAGCGTAACTAAGAGCAAATATCTTTCGACCATCCAAAAAAGCAAGATGGAATGTTTTGTCCTCGAAAATCGCGCAGAAGTCAGAGAGTACATGAAGTGAGTGTTCCTATATTTACTTTTCATAATTTGTTAATTACTATTTTCTCTTCCTTGCTTATATTTGTCATCAATGTAGTGAGTTCATATCTACACATCCCTAAGATGATCTTAAAACCAAATTTCCGGGGTGGTTCCTTGATAAGGTATAAAACATATATAACCAGCATTACTCTACATCTGTTAGGTAATACATATATAACAAGTATTCTTACTCTATATTTGTTAGTCCATTCGATGAAAACACAGAATTCTCCAGAATTCCACCCAGAGTTGTATGCTCTTTCAATTGGTGTGAAAATGAATGCTAAAACTTACACTGGTTGCATAGCCAATGCTGTTAGGTTTATAACACTTGAACGTGAAATGCGCAACGCAAAACTCTGGGGTTGAAGTGGTTGGAGAGAACGGTATGAAATTTTATGGCCAATTAGAAGAATTTATCGAGTTGAATTATACAAATGGTTATTCATCTGTCTGATTTAGGTGTAAGTGGTTTGATACTCGAAGGGTGTAAAGTATGACAATAATATCACCAGTATAAGTATAAGCACTGAACAAGAATGGGACAAAGACGATCAACTCATATTTGCTTCGTAAGCAAAACAAGTGTTCTTCATCCAAGAACCGTCTCGAAACAAAAAAAAACATAGATGGGTAGTCAAAAACATTAATCTTCGAAAAATTTGGGATCAGCCATTAAATGATGACCGCGTCAAGCCAGTTTGAAATGTTGATAAGACTTTGAAGATATTGACGTTGTCCACAACAACTCTTCATCTGATTGTCCACTTGTCATCGACCTCACCCAATACTTTCAAATTGGGTCTTCTCATGTTACTTAAGGTGAGCCTGCAACTGAAGTTGATCCCCCAACGGCTATTGTCGATGAAGTGTTGGAGGTTGAGACTGATTATGATGAGGACGATCCCGATTATGACATCGAGTTTGATTAAAAGAAAAGTTATTGTAATTTATATTAGTTGGTATTTGAGAAACACTTGTTGAAATCTTTATTTGCATATTACTTATACTTGTTGTACTTTCTATTAATTTCTATTTGATTCACTTGTTGTAACATTTGTAACTTTTTAGGAAAAATGTTTTCTTTGTGGTTTGTATTTGTTTATCTTATGGCGGATGTGCTCCCCCGAGGACATGGGGGAGACGGAGTTGGGGATCCACCACATCCCGATCCTTTTCGGAGAGGGACTCACGAGATCGACCATAAGTTATCAATTATTATTTAGTACTTTTATTTCATTTATTATAAATGTTGTCACTAATTATATTTAATTTTAATTTTAATTGCAACGGCAAGGAGAGTTAGGAGAGAAGCAAAAAATCAAAAGCTTCGCAGAATGGTGAAAGTGGGGGGACCGTGTCTCTTACATTCGATAGGGATGTAACCTATACCCACGTCGGTGTACCGAGCGACCTATTTTCACGTGAGGCGGGTGTGTATATGTGGTGGACCATCCCGTTCGATAAATGAATTGGGGCAAAGTTTTGAAACCTCATAAGGATGCCATCATGAACCACCTAAAGGTAAATAATTTATTTCGAGTTAAACGGATGTAAACGCAGCAGCAAACAGCTTCGTTTTACACCTGTTTACTGTTGCGTTTGCAGCCGTAAATATGTCGTTAAACGGCTGCAAACGCGGCAGGAAACGGCTGCGTTTTTGCCCCCGCCATTTGCTGCTGCGTTTGCAGCCGTTTAACGGTGTGTTTACGGGTGTAAAAGCATGGCTATTTAATGGCGTGTTTACAGCTGCAAACGAAGCAGCAAACGACTGTGTTTTTGCACTCATTTGCTGCTGCATTTGAAGTCGTAACCGCGTCATTAAACGGCTACAAACGCGGTAGGAAACGAGTGCAAAAGCGCAGCCGCTTAACGGCGCGTTTACGGCTGCAAACGCAGCCATTAAACTGTTTTGACGCATTTTATATAATTTTAACTTTTTTATTTAATTCCTAGGAAAACTTCAATTTTGATGATGTTAAACAAGATTTGGAAGCTCAGAACTTGACAGGCTGCATTAATCATGTGCTTATGAAGTGGTACTCCGGCCGCACGCACGATGCTAAAGAAGAATTTCTTGTTAATGGAGGTTATGGCGATATCGAAAGAGCAAGGGCATACCACCCGTGGATATGCCGTATGAAAATTGGCAGAGAACCATTGATCACTTCTTGGACCCCAAATATATTGCAAGATGTGAGGCTAATGCAAAAGTCCGCCATCGTCAACTATTCCCAAACCATGAGGGGACATCGTCATACAGTATCACCTCATGTGGGGTCCATTTGGTCAGATTTAACCACAAAAAAATTAACTGAGTTAGGGTTAAAGCACATAACTTGCAAGGGTTTGCAAACATTGAATACGTTTTCTATAATTATTAAAGACAAAGGATACAGTTTGCAATAAGTGACATACATAAAGGACGAATTTTGTAGCTGGATTGGCTCCACCACCTCACTCAACCAATTAGAACAAGGAACTATACATAACCTAGATAATTTTTACATAGATAATGTCACATATTTCTTTGTAAAGCAAAATTACTTTAGATGTATGATACAAGATTACTTTAGATGTGTGTTCGATATAGGGGTGTTTGGCCTGGCTTTTTATTTTTTGGCTTATGCTTATATTTTAAAGTAGTTTATAACTTATTTTCTATCATTTGAGTAACTTAACACCCTTACACAAATAAGTTTATTCAAATAAGCTAAACCAAACACCAAGTTAAGCTTATTTTATAAAAAAAAACAAAAAAGCTATAAGTTTTGTTAAAAAAGCTAGGCCAAACACCCCATAATCGTATTTAACATATTATCTATTTATAAAGTCTCTTGTAAAACTTGAAATAATATATTGTTGGCCAATCAAATGTAGTAAATTGTCTAAACATTATACAGTATCATAAATTTCATCAAGAAACATCATTTTCTTTAATTTGATTCTTGGCTCCAAAATTGTCTGCGGGTCCCGGGATGAGACTAGAAACAGTAAGTCTTCCATTCATTTAATTATGTTCGTGGAAATTATGTTGAGGAGACTTCAAACAGCAAGTCGCCGAAAATAAACAATATAAATTAAGGCTAGGAACCTTACTTGTTGACACCCATACACAAAGCATGGCACCTCTTTCCCTTTCAATCATCTTACTTGCTTCATTTACAACTTTTTTCTGTATTCTGAATGTCTCAGGTTCTTCAGATGAAGTTAATGCTCTCCTAAAATGGAAAGCAACACTCCATAGCCAAAATACCAATACCCTTCTTCCTTCTTGGACACATGATCTTAATCTCAATATTTCTGCTCAAAAAACAGTGTCTCCATGTAACTGGCTTGGTGTTTCATGCAATAAAGATGGCAGCATAAACAGATTGAACCTTTCGTCATCCGGTTTAATTGGTACGCTTGATCACTTGTCCTTCTCCTTGTTACCAAATCTCGCGTATTTTGAACTTAGTTTTAACAACTTTTCTGGGATTATCCCATCTGAAATCGGCCAATTGTCAAAACTTGTTTATCTTGATCTGTCCAGAAATCAGTTCACTGGAATAATCCCAACTGAAATCGGCCACCTGTCAAAACTTGTTTATCTTCACTTTAATCAAAATCAGTTTAATGGTTCTATTCCTCAAAGCATTTGTCAAATGAAATTCCTTTCTGGGCTTGCATTGGCTAACAACAATCTTTATGGTTCGATTCCAACCTGTTTGGGTCAGTTATTAAATTTGCGTTATGTTTATCTGGATAGTAACAGTATCTCTGGTTCGATTCCTACCTCTTTTGGTCAGTTATTGAATTTGCATTCTCTTTTTCTGAGCGATAACAATATTTCTGGCTCAATTCCTCATGAATTGGGAAATCTATACAATCTAGAGGAGCTTTATATAAACAATAACACTCTAACTGGATCTATCCCAGACACTTTGGTCAATCTGAAAAATCTAACCGACTTAATTCTATACCAGAATCAATTGAATGGATCAATCCCAAGAGAAATAGGTAACATGACTTCACTCATATGGCTAGAGCTACAATTGAACAATCTCACTGGTCACATCCCTACCTCTCTAGGCCAACTCAAATCCGTTGTTGATAATCATCTCTACTCTAACAAATTTTCTGGTCCCATCCCTCAAGAGTTAGGAAGCTTGACATCTCTTTCTAGTCTGCATTTAGCATTCAACGAACTCAATGGTTCCATTCCAAGTTCATTTGGTAACCTACAAACCTTAGAAATATTGTATCTTAACGACAATCAACTTTCCGGTTCTATTCCACGGGAATTAGGAAAGCTGAAGTTGGTCGTTATTGAATTGACAAACAACAATTTTTCTGGTAGTTTGCCTGACGAAATCTGTGACGGTAGGATGCTTGGATATCTTGGTGTTGTTAATAATAAGCTAACAGGTCGAATCCCAAAGAGCTTGTACAACTGCACGAGCTTGATCCGAGTCCGTTTGGATGGAAACCAGATTACCGGAGATGTTTCCGAGAGCTTCGGTATCTATCCAAACCTCAACTACATCAATCTCAATGATAACAAACTTTACGGTAGAATATCAGACAACTGGAGTAAGTGCAGAAACTTAACCACGATACAGATGGGAGGGAATCGAATCCAAGGTAACATACCTCCTTCCCTTGGTAACTCGATTCAGTTGGGACTTCTTAACCTTTCCTTCAATATTTTTGTTGGAGAGATACCAAAAGAATTTGGAAGGTTAACTCGCATGGTAAAGCTTGTTTTAAGCAATAATAGATTTTCTGGTGTAGTGCCACAAGATCTAGGATCACAAATTGAACTTCTTGATCTGTCCATGAATAAGTTGAATGGGTCCATTCCATCTTCTCTCGAGCAATGCACAAAACTCCATTTCTTAAACTTAAGCAACAATGAATTAACTGGTGAAATCCCTGTCCAATTAGGTAGTTTGGTTCAGCTGTCTGCTCTTGATTTGAGTCATAATTCACTCATCAAAGAGATACCTTCTGGGTTTTCAAGTATGAGTATCTTGGAAACTCTATATCTCTCTCACAACAAACTCTCAGGTTACATTCCAAAGAGTTTCGGATCGATGAATTCATTGGTGAACATTGATCTTTCATATAATCACTTACGAGGTCCCCTTCCCAAAAGCAAAGCGTTTATAAATCTTACAATTGAAGCATTGCAAGGGAATGATGATTTGTGTGGAAATGTTAGTGGATTAAAACAGTGTGCATTAGAAAGTCGTGTCCCAAATCGAAAACACAATCTCGCACTCCTGATTTCGCTTCCACTTCTTGGAGCTCTTTTACTTGGCACTCTCATGGCAGTATTCATTTTCTATAATTGGAGACCAAAGGGGCTGCCACCGATACCACATGTGGACGAACATAAAGATGGAAATAACTTCTTTTCGATTTCAACTTTCAATGGAAGAGAGACATATGATGAAATCCTCAGTCTAACCGAGGAGTTTAACGAAGCATATTGCATTGGAAGGGGAGGATGTGGAAGTGTGTACAAAGTGAAGTTGTCATCAGGTGATACAATTGCTATAAAGAGACTCCACTCGTCTTCTCAGGTGATTAATCACGATGAATTCATAAATGAGATTAAAGCATTGACAAGAATACGACACAGAAACATCGTTAAGCTACTTGGCTACTGTTCGCATTCTCAAAACTCGTTTCTGGTTTACGAGTATCTACAAGGGGGTAGTCTTGCTGATGCTTTACATGATAAAAATGCTCAACATCTGGATTGGACGATGAGGGTGAACATTATCAAAGGTGTTGCATACGCCTTATCGTATATGCATCATGATTGTTCACCCGCTATCATTCATCGTGACATATCAAGCAAAAACATTTTGCTTGATTCTGAGTACGAAGCTTGTGTTTCGGATTTTGGTACCTCCAAAATTCTGAACCCAGATTCATCGAATTGGACTAACATTGCAGGAACATTTGGATACCTTGCACCAGGTTATTTCTTTTCCTGTCATTCATAATCACAAACTATTATTAAAATAAAACAGAATGCATCATGTTAATATATATATATATATTTTTTTTCAGAACTGGCTTACACAATGAAGGTAACAGAAAAGTGTGATGTATATAGTTTCGGGGTTCTGGTTATGGAAATCCTCAAAGGACAGCATCCAGGTGATATCATTACTTCTCTAGCATCTACAACAACTGAAGCAGTCAAGCTCACAGATTTGGTGGATCGTCGACTTCTCCTTCCACTCCGAGAAGTCAAAGAAGTTATAACGTCAATATTGATTCTAGCCATTAAATGCGTTAATTCAAACCCTGAAATAAGGCCTACAATGCTGGAAGTTTCTCAAAAAATTGCATGTATTATTTCCGACATGTATAAAGGGCGCTGATGTGTAGTGTCATATATTGGTTTTCACGAGGGTTTCTGTATATGGTGTTTACAGTCTAGTTTATCGGTTCAGTGTTACGTGATAAGATGGTGGGGTCGGATTTCACTATAGTTATATATATAAGCCAGCTTGAGTGATCAAAAAAGTTAACAAAATATCAAATACAAATATGCTTATTTTACAAAACATGCAAATGGCGTGGAAAAGTAAAAAACACGGTGGCATTTTCTTAACTATTTTACTTGTAGATTAACTATCAAAATTACTTTAAATATGATGTTGTAGGGTAATTTTATAGAATATCATAATTACTCTACAAATGATCTTTTAGGATAATTTTGATCTTATTTGGTAATTTTGATAATTACCCTAGGAGTAAAATAATTACGAACATGTCACCGTGTTTTTTTACTTTTCGACGTCATTCGTACGTTATGTACGATAAGTCTATTTGTATTTTCTAAAAGTTGTAATTGTGTGTATCACATATCTTTTGTCTTATACATGTAAGTTTGTAACATTCGTCATGATGATATAAAATAGGGGTTTGTTGTATCGAATTCTTGTTTTATATTAGCTCAGGATTCGGGACGTGCTTGGAGAATAAACATGACGTGGTGAGTAATTGTCGGTGATGAAAAAAATGTGTATTTATGTGGATGTTGCATTTTTTATATTATATTAAAAACAATATATTTTCATCTAAATGTAAAAAATATTGAAGAAAATAAGGTTCTTGAGAAGATTTCACGTAGCCTAACAAGAAAATTCGAGCATATTGTTGATGCTATAGAAGAATAAAATGATATCTCAGGTTTTATCAATGGAAATCTTATTAGGCACTCTTCAATCTCAAGAACTACGTATGCGACAATTTGATACGTCTTCATTTGAACAAGCTTTTCAACTTCAATCAACAAATAAAGAAAATATTGGGGACAAAAGCAATAGTTCTGGTAATGAACAAACACGAGATCAAAGAAGAGGAAAATCATAATTACATATTCGATGTTACCATTGCAAAAAATATGGACAAACGAGTAAAGTATGTAGGAAGAGAATCAAAGAAGAAAAGAGGGGATCCAACCTTCTACATAAAGAAAAGACTTTGATAGAGAAGATTGGATTTTCATGATGCTAAGCTAACGGACCTCATGGATGGTAAACGAAAAAAATCGTAGGTATGGTACAGGTCCCATGGATGGAACAGGTAAATAACTCCAATGGGTGTGTTAGAATAATAATAATAATAATAATAATAATAATAATAATAATAATAATAATAATATAATTATTATTATTATTATTATTATTATTATTGTTATTATTATTATTATTATTATTATTATTATTATTATTATTATTATTATTATTATTATTATGGCAAATTGGAAATAAATAATCTCACCTAACTCAATATGGCCGAAAGTCTGTTATTGGCTGATAATAATCCGAACTGGTCAATTTTTTTTGTAAAATAGTCTGTCGTTAAAATAGCTTAACGGAGTTAAGATTTTTTTCTGAATTACAACCGATGTTTTAGAGGTTTTGATCAGAACGAGGATACGAGTCAATTGATGTAAAACTTACCTCGTACTACTGCCCCAACCCACAAGTCAATTGATGTAAAACTTACCTCGAAAAAAAAACTTAACTCTGTTAATCTATTTTAACGACGTACTTTTTTGCAAAAAGCGGAATTGGCCTGTAATAATCCCAACTAGAGGTCATTGGCCATTGACAGTCCCACCTTTAAATACTCCCCCCACCGGTCACACATTTCACCTATTTTTCCTACACCGGTCCCCCGTTAAAAACAACTTAACGAAGTTAAGCTTTTTTCCAAATTACAAACATATTTTTAGGGCTTTTCATCAGAACGACGATACAAGTCCATTGATGTAAAACGTACCTCGAAATGGTGCTCAAAATGACTTGATTTTTGTTAATTGGAAATTTAAACACCCGAATTGAAGCGTCGTTTTTCATCGTTTGGAGCACCGTTTCAAGGTAAGTTTTACATCAATGGACTCGTATCATCGTTCTGATCAAAAGCCGTAAAAAATTGTTTGTAATTTGGAAAAAAACATAACTTCGTTCAGTTTTTTTAACGGAGGACCGGTGTAGGAAAAATAAGTGAAAAGTGGGACTGGTGGGAGGAATATTTAAAGGTGAGACTGTTAATGGCCAATAACCTCTAGTTGGGATTATTAAACGCCAATTCCCCTTACAAAAAAAATTGACCAGTTCGGATTATTATCTGCCAATAACTGACTTGGGATTATTATCGGCTAAATTGAGTTAGGTGGGATTAGTTATTCCAATTCACCTAATACTATTAATACTATTATCATTATTATGTCCAACAATAATTAGCAAAAGTCAAAATTAGGGAAATAAGTTAACCATATAACCGTTATGTCGGTTCAGGATTAGTATATCTACACACATATGAAAACAGTTTCATAGTTGTTAATCACTGATTCAATACAAGAACCTTAGGTATTCCCTATCAGTATGTGTTGTTGATCACGCTTGAAACAAAACATGATTCAATCGGTAGTTCTTAATCTTTCTTCCAATGATTTGTTTGGAGAGATACCTAAAGAAATTCGAATGTTGACTCATACAGAGAAACTTATTTAAGCAATAAACTACTTTCTAGAGATGGTTGTTCTTAATCTTTCTTCCAGTGACTTGGTTGGAGCGATACCTAAAGAAATTGAATGTTGACTCATATGGAGAAACTTATTTAAGCAATAATCTACTTTCTAGAGAAATCCCGGTTCCAGGATCGCTAATTTAACTTCTTGATATGTCCATGAATAAGTTGAACAGGCCCATTCCCTCTTCACTCGAGCATTACTCAAAACTCATTTTCTTAAACTTAGGCAACAATGGATTTACTTGTAGTCACTTACGATGTCCCCTTGAGCAAAGTGTTTTTAGATCTTACAATATAAGCATTGCAAGTGAACGATGTTTGTTCAACGACACATGAAGTTGAGCTAAAATTAGCAATGTCCTAGACGATTAGCTCATTCATTCTCTTTTCAGTTCAAGTTTAGTTAGAGTTTTGCATAGAGTTCTCGTCATTGTGTATTTCTTGTCGGTTGTGTTAGTAGCTCCACCACATTGGGTACTGGCACTACTATATCTTTTGGTTGCCATACTATACAAACATATTATACATTTGTAAGTATTCAACGACTAATGACCCTCTTGTAATGAGTAACGTTTAAAGTTGTTAAAGTATAGAATATAGATACATAAACAAGGCAAAACGTAAATGTTAGATAAATGAGTTGCAAAATTTGGATGTAATCATTCATAGCAATAGTCGTTTTACATATCAAGTGGCAATTATACTACTAAGTTTGACATGAGTGTAATCACTTGAAATCTAGTACAACTAGATAAAATAATAATAATAATAATAATAATAATAATAATAATAATAATAATAATAATAATAATATAATTATTATTATTATTATTACTATTACTATTACTATTACTATTACTATTACTATTACTATTATTATAAAATTACGGCAAATTGGAAATAAATAATCTCACCTAACTCAATATGGCCGAAAGTCTGTTATTGGATGATAATAATCCGAACTGGTCAATTTTTTTTGTAAAATAGTCTGTCGTTAAAATAGCTTAACGGAGTTAAGATTTTTTTCTGAATTACAACCGATGTTTTAGAGGTTTGATCAGAACGAGGATACGAGTCAATTGATGTAAAACTTACCTCGAAATACTGCCCCAACCCACAAGTCAATTGATGTAAAACTTACCTCGAAAAAAAAACTTAACTCCGTTAATCTATTTTAACGGCGTACTTTTTTGCAAAAAGCGGAATTGGCCTGTAATAATCCTAACTAGAGGTCATTGGCCATTGACAGTCCCGCCTTTAAATACTCCCCCCACCGGTCACACATTTCACCTATTTTTCCTACACCGGTCCCCCGTTAAAAACAACTTAACGAAGTTAAGCTTTTTTCCAAATTACAAACATATTTTTAGGGCTTTTCATCAGAACGACGATACAAGTCGATTGATGTAAAACGTACCTCGAAATGGTGCTCCAAATGACTTGATTTTTGTAAATTGGAAATTTAAACACCCGAATTGAAGCGTCGTTTTTCATCGTTTAGAGCACCGTTTCAAAGTAAGTTTTACATCAATGGACTCGTATCATCGTTCTGATCAAAAGCCGTAAAAAACTGTTCGTAATTTAAAAAAAAAAACATAACTCCGTTCAAATTTTTTAACGGAGGACCGGTGTAGGAAAAATAAGTGAAAGGTGGGACTGGTGGGAGGAATATTTAAAGGTGAGACTGTTAATGGCCAATAACCTCTAGTTGGGATTATTACACGCCAATTCCCCTTACAAAAAAAAATTGACCAGTTCAGATTATTATCTGCCAATAACTGACTTGGGATTATTATCGGCCAAATTGAGTTAGGTGGGATTAGTTATTTCCAATTCGCCTAATACTATTAATACTATTATCATTATTATGTCCAACAATAATTAGCATAATTCAAAATTAAGGAAATAGGTTAACCATATAACCGTCATGTCAGTTCAGGATTAGTATATCTACACACATATGAAAACAGTTTCATAGTTGTTAATCACTGATTCAATATAAGAACCTTAGGTATTCCCTATCAGTATGTGTTGTTGATACTAATTTGATCCACGCTTGAAACAAAATATGTTTTGTTGATACTAATTTGATCCACGCTTGAAACAAAACATGATTCAATCGGTAGTTCTTAATCTTTCTTCCAATGATTTGTTTGGAGAGATACCTAAAGAAATTCGAATGTTGACTCATACAGAGAAACTTATTTAAGCAATAAACTACTTTCTAGAGATGGTTGTTCTTAATCTTTCTTCCAGTGACTTGGTTGGAGCGATACCTAAAGAAATTGAATGTTGACTCATATGGAGAAACTTATTTAAGCAATAATCTACTTTCTAGAGAAATCCCGGTTCCAGGATCGCTAATTTAACTTCTTGATATGTCCATGAATAAGTTGAACAGGCCCATTCCCTCTTCACTCGAGCATTGCTCAAAACTCATTTTCTTAAACTTAGGCAACAATGGATTTACTTGTAGTCACTTACGATGTCCCCTTGAGCAAAGTGTTTTTAGATCTTACAATATAAGCATTGCAAGTGAACGATGTTTGTTCAACGACACATGAAGTTGAGCTAAAATTAGCAATGTCCTAGACGATTAGCTCATTCATTCTCTTTTCAGTTCAAGTTTAGTTAGAGTTTTGCATAGAGTTCTCGTCATTGTGTATTTCTTGTCGGTTGTGTTAGTAGCTCCACCACATTGGGTACTGGCACTACTATATCTTTTGGTTGCCATACTATACAAACATATTATAGATTTGTAAGTATTCAACGACTAATGACCCTCTTGTAATGAGTAACGTTTAAAGTTGTTAAAGTATAGAATATAGATACATAAACAAGGCAAAACGTAAATGTTAGATAAATGAGTTGCAAAATTTGGATGTAATCATTCATAGCAATAGTCGTTTTACATATCAAGTGGCAATTATACTACTAAGTTTGACACGAGTGTAATCACTTGAAATCTAGTACAACTAGATAATAATAATAATAATAATAATAATAATAATAATAATAATAATAATAATAATAATAATAATAATAATAATAATAATAATAATAATAAGAAGAAGAAGAAGAAGAAGAAGAAAATAGAATGGAATTTTATCTCCGAACAAATCAGATGAGGGCCCCCACGTTCGCGCACTACAACGTGATAACTACATACTCTCCAATCATGCACTCTATATAGTGGTCTGGAGCCTCGAATGGCAGCCTCAATGGGGTATAGTAGGGTCATATGTAGTCGGTCAATACACGAAGTTGGCTTGGCACTCACTAGTGGTGTTTGGTTCTATACCAAGATAATACAGTGGAAGACTGGCCCGGAAGTTAGATCAAACCCCTTATCCTAGCCACTCCAAAATATGCGTTTAATTAATGGGTTACGTTGGTGACTTTAGGTGTCTGCTCATGGTGTCCCTGAAAGATGTTCTATGTAATGACAGTCTCGAAATGTGGATAGCAAGAGGACCTCTAATATCAAATGCTCCTTATCCTAACATTTATTGGGATCTTCTTAAGCCCTAAAAAATCTTGTAGAGTCAATAACTTGTTAGTGGGGTTAGTATCCTTAGACAAATCTAACATCCATCGTCATAGTGAGGAGTCCACATGTAACACCCGAAAATTTTTCATCCAATTGTTGGACCGTTGTACGACCTTAAACTGTCAGTAAAAGTAGTTCATCTTTGTGTACGAAGGCGGAATCAACGTAAACAAAGTCATAACAGCTTTAATCTTTCTTTTCTGATTAATTTGAGTGCTTATACAAGGTTTTCTGATACAGATCCGTCAGCACTTCGTCACACGTACAATGACAACTCTCATTTTGCTTCAAATGATCAACACACCTATATATAGAGAACAAGATTTCGCTTGAGGATGTCTGAAGCAAAATCATATGTTGTTGATTTCGCTTCAAGCATATCCAAATCCTTTCAGGCGAAATCCCATGA
Source organism: Helianthus tuberosus (assembly GCA_030545235.1). Lineage (NCBI taxonomy): Eukaryota > Viridiplantae > Streptophyta > Magnoliopsida > Asterales > Asteraceae > Helianthus > Helianthus tuberosus. Next base: position 189,311,552 of record CM060365.1, on the reverse strand, counting down.
ATACAACATAAAAACCCTAATTTAAACCCTAATATGTAATCATTCAAACAATCCTAGACACAAGACTTGATAATGATGTAATCAACAGACATTTTGTGCACCAACAGACTCCCCCTTGGATGTTGATGAAGTCTTTGGCTTCAAGTCTTTGTCTTTCACAATCTTCAAACATTAAACTTTAAACTTCAATCTTCTCTTTAACTGTTGATCCAGACTCCCCCTTTCACAGACTCCCCCTCTCGATATGCTAGAATCTGAGAAATCTGGTTCAAGCTTTAACATTTAGCTTCCGTTGGGAACAATGATGATCAAACCTGTTACTCAACCAGCAAACATAACCATTCTATCTTTTCAACAATAAAACACAAACTCAATCAGCTTTAACAATCCACTCAAGTATTCAGGTCCAAGTTAATGACCCTGATAACTCAATTAATCTACCAAGTCCAATTTAATGACCTTGGTTGATCTTTTGACAAAACAAAACTGATTTTAAAACAATCAATTTCAAACATTTTCTGAAAATAACAAGTATCAATTTAATGAACTTGTTTTTATCATTTCAAACAATTCAAACTTCTTTAAAGTAAGCTCTCCTCATTCTTCAGTCCAGAATCTCCTGCATCTGCTTCACACATCTTAGAATCCAACAATCAACTTTCCACTTTGGTTTGTCGGAAAAATAAAGCAGAAATAAAATCTTTTTGGATTTTATCAAAGTGTTCTAAACTAAGAAATGAAATTCAGAAAACTTAAATTGCAGAAAGTAAACAAAGTAAACTATTTACAAACATATTTTTGGTGAGCGTGTCAGGGAATCATATCAGCTTTTCAGACAAATCACAAGTACCGTTAAGCTACATTTCATACTCAGATTTAAACAATTTACCTCGATTGTCGATATACTGATCCATCTTAAATTCTCACACAAATTTCAATCTATTCAGGATACGATTTAGATGAATTAGGAACTTAGCTCATTCATGTGTCCCACCTCTTGAATATACTCCCGTATCCAGAATCTCAATAATCAGTCTTACAGATGAGAATACTACAATGATATCTGTATATAATTTAGGTATGCGAGGGCCGAGGGATCTCAGATCGATACTTCCGTATACGCAGAGAGATATCAGCTTCGACTTATCGGTTTGTCCCCTTTAGAGGATCTTTTTGCTTACAACAGCAGCATATATCAATTTTATTGTTTCAGCATGCTGAGGGTTTAATGCTGTGTTTCAAGCATTTAAGCAAGTATTAGCCAGGGACTAGGTCAGAACTACCGTTCAGCAAAAGTCCCGGAATAATACCCCAGATATCATAGAGTATAAAGACCTAGTATATCAGATTACGAGACCTTTCAAACGAGATTTCAGGGGTTACCTATATATCCAAGTAGTGTTCCCCACGAATTCACAAGTTTGAATTTTAAGTTTATATCCCGAATAAATCTACTAAATGTATGAAAACCTATCGACACATCATCAGTAAGATTGTTTAACTCTTTTAAACTATTCAAATCTTTAGCATACTGTAATCGTCTAGCTGATGTACTATCATTTTCCCTATATACACAAGCTCTTTTTCATTTTATCATTTTTTTTTTTTTTTTTTTGCATTTTTTACTGTTTTTGTATTTTCTGAAAAATAACTATGTACAAACATCTACTCCCCCTAAATACCAAAACAAGTAAAAATTCGACAAACCATTGCAGATTGTTTCTCGTCTTCATCCGCAACAGTACCCTCATCAACGCCAATTATGCCATCCGACACCGACAGAAGCTTCATACCATTCAGTTTTAACAAATATTTAAACCGATTTTTATCAAAAGCTTTGGTATGTAAATCAGCTTTCTGTTCGTCTGTGTGGATTTTCTCAATTCGTATCAACTTTTTCTCAAAGCAATCTCGAATAAAGTGATGACGAATTTCTATGTGTTTAGTTTTAGCGTGATGTACTGGATTCTTAGTTATATTTATGGCGGCCTCATTATCAACAAAAAGAGGTGTGTTAAGAAACTGCAAACCGTAGTCGCGCATCTGTTGCTGTATCCACAAGATCTGAGAGCAGCAACTGCTAGCAGAAACATACTCCGCTTCACATGTAGATAACGCCACAGACGTTTGTTTCTTACACTGCCAGGTAACCAATCTAGGACCAAAGAACTGGCATCCTGCAGTTGTTGATTTTGAATTAACTTTGCAGCATCCGAAATCCGAATCGGAATACCCTTCGAGCATAAAATCGCCTTTTCTAGGACACCACAACCCCAATGAAGGAGTTCCTTTCAGGTAGCGCAATATCCTCTTCACAATAATCATGTGTGATGCTCTCGGATTAGACTGAAATCTTGTTGCGAGGCACGTTGGGTACATGATATCAGGACGTGAAGCAGTTAGGTACATTAAAGAACCTATCATGGATCGATAAAAGGTTTCATCAGCCCTGTCTCCGGTGAGATCTGGGTGAATCCCATGATTTGTTGCAAGTGGGGTAGCAGCTGGAGTAGAACTTGACATCCCAAATTTCTCTAGAATATCATGAACGTACTTTGACTGATGAATGAAAATTCCCTCAGGAAGTTGTTCAACTTGTAATCCCAGAAAGAATTTCATCTCCCCCATTGATGACATTTCAAACTTCTGCTTCATCACTGATTCAAAATCTTTGCATAGATTTTCATTTGTCGACCCAAAAATTATATCGTCCACATAAATTTGAACTATCAGAAGATGACCATCAACGACTTTAGTGAAGAGAGTGGCATCCACTTTTCCACGAATGAACTTGTTAGCTAGTAGGTGTTGAGACAAAGTCTCGTACCAGGCTCTCGGCGCCTGATGTAGACCATACAACGCTTTGTCCAATAAGTAGACCTTGTTTTTGTGGATTGGGTCAGTAAAGCCCGGCGGCTGACCGACATAAACCTCCTCTTTAACCTTCCCGTAAAGAAACGCCGATTTAACATCCAACTGATAAACTTTAAAGTTCTTCCAAGACGCAAATGCAAGAAAAATTCTGATTGCCTCTAGTCGTGCTACAGGAGCATAGACTTCGGTAAAATCAATTCCCTCCTGTTGACTAAAGCCCTGAACAACGAGTCGAGCTTTGTTCCTTACTACAACTCCTCTATCGTCCCTCTTACACTTAAACACCCACTTGGTGTTAATTTTCCTTTGACCATCCGGCAAATCAACCAATCTCCACACTCCCAGTTTCTCGAATTGAGTAAGTTCCTCCTGCATTGCATTGACCCAAGAGTCTTCAGTAAGCGCCTCTTTGTAAGTTCTTGGTTCAATCTGCGAGATAAAACAACTTAATGAGAATTCAGTTTGCAAAGGAGCAACTTTTGTATAAAAACATGTAAGTCCTTTATCAATCTGATTTCGAGTGCGAACACCAGCTTGCAATTCTCCTATAATCAACTCCTCTGGATGATACGAAAAAGTTCTCGGCATCACTTCACTCGGAACATCTACATTTCCCTCCAGATTAGTAACATTCTGCTCTGCATCTTGTTCACCAACTTGGTTTGTTTGACCTGAAATCCGAATCTGCTCCCCCTCGGAATGTGAATCTGAATCATCGTGATCAAAAACTGGCATGTTTTCAGCTTCTAAATTTTCATTCTGAACCGACTGATTATCCTGAGCAACTTCATTCTGTTGGACATCATCATGTTCACCAGCATTACTTGGACCTGCTTCATCATCATTTGAAGTTTCCCGTGGTCTCCACGAATACTCAGCTGGGAATCTTAACTGCGACTCATATTCACGCAAAATATCCAACTCATCAAAGAAATCTTCATCATCCTCTGATTCTTCTCTCATGTCAAACGAATCCCAAAGTTTGTCATAATGATAACGCCATGAATCACCAGGATTCTGCGGCGGCATAGTATAACCTTGACATTCAACATTTGCAGCTTCAATAATCCGCTTCTCACTTGGAACGAAGACACGTCGCAATGGATTTGAGTAACCAACAAATATACCCTCAATGCACTTCGGACCAAACTTTCCAAAAGGTTCTATAACCATACAGGGTGACCCGAACGGTTCTAGATACTTCAAATTCGGTTTGCGATTATTGATTAGCTCAAAGCATGTTTTGTTGAACTTTTTGACAGTGAGAACTCTGTTGAGCGTATAGCATGCTGCGGAAACAGCTTCAGCCCAGAAATTAATCGGTAACTTTGAATCTGCGAGCATCGTTCTAGCCGTCTCGATTAGCGTCCGGTTTTTGCGTTCTGTGACTCCATTCTGCTGCGGAGTGTACGGAGCACTAAACTCATGCAAAATACCTCTTTCATCAAAAAATTCTTCCATCTTACTGTTCTTGAATTCAGTACCATTATCACTTCGAATTCTCTTTATACACCTTTGGTACAAATTCTCTATCTTCCTGAACAGCGCCATCAAACTGTCAAATGTTTCATCTTTCGTCTTCAAGAAAGAAACCCACGAAAATCTGGAATAATCATCAGTAACGACCAAACAATAGGAATCTCCTGTAATACTTTTGACATTCACCGGACCAAACAAATCCATGTGAAGTCTTTCCAGAGGTCTCGAAACTGAATTGACTTTCTTTGTAGGGTGTGACTTTTTCTTCTGCTTTCCTTTGATACAGCTAATGCACTCCCCTTCCAGATGAAAACCTTTGATATTAACTCCCAATACCAAATCATTGTGCACCAAATGATTCATTTTTCTAAGATGTATATGCCCCATCTTTCGGTGCCACAATCTGGATTCTTTCTCAGTTGCTCTAGACACGAAACAATGTGCTTGACCAGTAGTTGTAGTTGCTACAGACATGTCTAACACATATAAATCGTTCACTCTAGGTGCCCTCATAATAATCCATTCTTCAGGGATAACAAAACCAGGTTTCAAAATCAAACACTCTTTATCAGTGAAGTGAGTAGTATACTGATTGTCACAAATCTGCGAGATACTAAGCAGATTGTTCTCCAGCTCAGTGATGTAGTTAACTCTCTCAAACATCACAATCCCATTGGATAACGTTCCTTCACCAACAATTCTGCCACCTTCATGACCAGCAAATCCCACATAACCACCATTAATGTTCCTTACATCATACAGCAATGCAGTTTTCCCTGTCATATGTCGAGATGCGCCACTATCCATGATCCATCTGGATATCAGTTGTGGAAGATCCTGCACAAAAACAAACTACAATTTGAACAACTTCAAGAAAGATGCCGATTCATGCTTCGCAAACAAGGAAGCTCCGGCAATTCAAACTGCTTATTCGAACATGGTGTCCACCCAGGCCTCATCCGCCTTAGGTGTAACCTTGACTCTAGCAATTTGAATTTTGAAATTTTCAGCCTTCAAAGGTGGAAATTTTGCATCATAATCAACCGTAATTGATTCTTCACCCTTTTTCACTTCAGAAGTTGAAATTTTCATTTCCGTTTTTGGTTTCCAAATTTGTTCAGTTAAAGCAACCCGTTTATAAAATTTGTCATTTTGAGTTACCAACTTCTTTACAGGTTCATTTTTTGCTTTTACATTGTTGATTTTAGCTTTTTGCTTCTCAACCACTTTCTTCTCAACATACATTGGTGATTTACCCTTCACATCAACCTTCTTTTGTTGAACCTTCACAGTTTCAGTCCTAGGCTTCACATATGTACACTTTCGTGCAATATGACCAACTTGTTCACATCTAAAACAAGTACGAGTATCAACTACTCGACTCGTGCCTTCAGACTGATACTGTGAAGCTCTTTTCTCAAAGAACTCTTCATTCGATTTTGAAAAGATTTCATTTTTCTCATCAGAAAGTAACCGTGAACCATTCACAAACACCTTCTTTTCAGTAAACCTCTTGTTTTGAAAACTGTTCTTCCGATAACTATTACCACCTCAATAATCACCCGACCAATTGTTTCGATTGTTATTGTAAAAACGTGGTAAATAAACATTTTTCTTGTTATAAACCCTGTCTTTCTTTCGACTCAGATTATTCACTGCTGACAACTCGACTTCAACAAGTTTAAAAACATTTGTCAATTTGTTCATGTTAACATTCTCAATGGGAAATTCAGAATCCGAAAACAACTTATCAGATCCAGCCATCTTGTACATTACAAGATCCGGTTCATCACTTAAGTTGTTTTTGGACTTTGATTTCTGAATGTATTTGTCCAAGAAACCCCCATCCTCCTCAGAAGTGTCACAATCCGGTTTAAGCACTTTGTCTATCACACTTTTCACCACATCACTTTGGACACCCTCGTCATTGGAAGATGTGAACGTGACATCAATGTTTTCAGGAAGTTTAACTTCACTTTCTTCCTCAATTTCCACCAAACTAGACTGCTTTTTCGTGTAGTTATCTAAAATTGGCGGTGGAACTTTGTGAAAACCTACACCCGTTCCATCATAAAACACATCCTCGCCATCTTTGTTTTTCCCTATAGGTTTAGGAACAATATGCTGCAAAACAAAGCTTGCCGATTTATAACTGTTAAGCTTCAACTGGATTCGTTCATTCTCAATTTCAGCTTCTTGAACTTTAAGTTTCAATTTAGCAATTTGATCCAGTTGTTCATTAATCGATTCTTCTTTTAATCTCAAAACAGCTCTTAGATGTTCATTTTCTTTAAATGTTTTGCCATTACGATCATCACTATCTTTGACAATGTTTTTCAATTTCTCAAACTTTTCAGAAATCTGACGGTTTTCAAGAATTAACTTTTCATTTTCAGATTTAATTTTCTCACGTTCAGTTTTATCATTTTCAATTTGAGCCGTTAATTCTTTGTTCCGTTCAGTTGAAGCTCTTACACTTTTGTCACGATCGAGAATCTGATTTTCAACATTTCTAACCTTTGTTGTCAGATTCTGAATTTTCTCATTGTTAAGATACGTGACAGTGCTACAAAAATTGCATTGTTTGGTGCAATTTTTGCAGTCAGCATTTCCATCAATCTTGTTACCTGACGCATTTGTTGACACACTTTGACTGACCGATCTCTTTGACTCAGTGACAGAATTAGGATCTACCTCAAGTGCTTTTGCAGCTAGCACTTTATCAGCCATCACTCCTAGGTTCTCAGCTGTCAACTCTTGCGTAGTATCAATTATGCCTGTATCAACTTGCTTTTCTTTCTTCTCTTTCTCCTTTCTCTCTTTCTCTTTCGCTTCTTCAATCATTTTCGAAATTGGAGTTCCCCACCACTTATGTTGCCAATATTCATCTTCTTCTTTGTACTCCTTGATAATGGCTTCGATATCTAGCGTTTTGTCATCAATTGCAATGTTGCCATACCTATCAAGATAGCACTCTCTATCTGGATCCCATCTGTTTGCTCTTCTAGCTTCCAGAAAGATACCAGAAAGTCTGATAATCTTGGTTTCAGCAGTCATTTTCCGGTAGTGATACTTCTCTTCCTCAGTACGATCATCTTTCCATGGCTTAGGTTCATCATTGCTTGCCATGAATGCGTAACCAACCGCATCTTCTTCCGGTAGAACTTCTTTACTCCAATCATACCCCTCATCATCATAAATCACAGCAAGAGCCCTTGATTTGTCTCTGTTATCTTCGACTTGCTTCAATCTAGGCGGCTCAGATTTATTCTGATGGTAGATTGCCTTTTTGTAATAATCATCTCTGAAAGGGTTCTCTGACTCATCAGCATAAGCGCTTCGGCATTCTCGTTTGAAATGACCCTTTTGCTTACACTTGAAGCATGTCACTTTGGTTTTATCGAACCCCAGTTTTGTGGATGAACCACCGATCGTTTTCCTTCCTGTAATCTCCATGAAGCGTTGTGCACGTCGAACTGCACTTGCCATTGCCCAACGAATGTCGATCAGCTCCATTTCTTCAGGATCTATCTGATCGTAGTCTTCTTTCGTCAGATTTGTATTACCAATCTTCCCAGCCACCAACCCTTCGTAGGATTCCAAAACAGACGCTAGAAAGACCATTTGTTGCTTGGCCGACTCCGCATCAAAATTCTGTGCATTCTTCAAATCTATCGCGATATTGCAAGAAAACTTCGCATCAGAATGATTTGCAGAAGACGTAGATCCACTGTGATAACCACTATGGCTTCCACTGCTTGAATTGCTTTGACTTTCTTTGTTTGCTGAAGAAACGTTCTCAGCAGAAAATGCAGTCTTTGGAGAAGTAGCTTTCTGCATCATACTCTTTGGATAGTATAAATCCAAATTCTGCTGATAAGATGAATTATTGACTTTAAACGTTTTCTTCAGTTCTAGCTCATGACTTTCCAGTCTTTCAATCAACACATCTGGAGTCAACAATTCAGAAGGAATAGTATTTTTAAGCATGAGAGCATAATATCTCCACTCCATCTCGTCTGGCAATGAATCGAACAACTTGTCTACTTGCTCATCATCTGAATATCTGATATCATGTCTTGCTAATTCCAGCTTCAGATGACCGAACCTTTCAATCATTTTACACACCGATTCATTTTTCATACAACTAAACATATCAAACTCTTTCCTAAGAAGTTTCTTTTTATTTTTTACAATCTCTTTGCTTCCAAGACACTTCTTTTCAAGTTTTTCCCATAAGTCTTTAGAATTTGAGTAATCTATCAGTGAAATGATGTCTTCACGCACCGATTGAAACAATAATGCCACACATTTTTGCTCAGCCACAAAATTATCAATCTCTTCAACTGATCTTAATGCTTCACCATTTTTCTTTCCTTGAGCAAAACCATTTTTCATACTTTTCCAGGAAGGAAAAGCAAATGCCATCAACCAATCTTCGAACTTTGTTGCCCACCTGCTATAATCTTCTATAGCCATCAGCTTAGGAGGTTTGTTAAATGTTCCAAATGCGCTTTCGGACTCCCAAGCTTCCTTCTTTCTTTCTTTCGGAGTATTCTCGTTCTCATTCGTATTGTTGTTGTTTGTAGAAGTATCATCTCCCGAGTTTCCTGCAAATGCGTACATATCGCTAAACGGGTTCAAGAAAATATTATCCATCGTGAATGTACCTGAAAAATCAGTCAAACACTTAGAAAATTTTAGGTTTTGAAAAATCAGCAAGTTCAAGCGAAATACTATGAAATGTAATGATTTCAAGCGAAATCAGCACTATGATACTGTTCAAGCGAAATCTGCTATAAACTATTTCGCTTCACCTTCAAGCAAAACTCAAACAACAATTTTGATTCAAGCGAAATCTGTTAACAAAATGTTTCAAGCGAAATCATCCAAAAGTTAGATCTGAAGCGAAATCAACCTATAATTTCGAACACCTTTCAAGCGAAATCTAGTTTTAGGTCAATTTTAACATGTTTTAAGCTGAATTTTAGTCCGAATCTTTGTAGGCTTTGTTAAAACACTGTTTTACACGATATACTCGAAGATTAGACCATTTTGACCGTTGGAACTAGTTCAGATCTGAAAAATGTAAAAAGAAGTGAGTAGAAAGAAGATAATCCGCTGCTATGGTATGAACTGCTCGTCCTGAGCTCTGATACCACTTGTTGGACCGTTGTACGACCTTAAACTGTCAGTAAAAGTAGTTCATCTTTGTGTACGAAGGCGGAATCAACGTAAACAAAGTCATAACAGCTTTAATCTTTTTAATCTTTCTTTTCTGATTAATTTGAGTGCTTATACAAGGTTTTCTGATACAGATCCGCCAGCACTTCGTCACACGTACAATGACAACTCTCATTTTGCTTCAAATGATCAACACACCTATATATAGAGAGCAAGATTTCGCTTGAGGATGTCTGAAGCAAAATCATATGTTGTTGATTTCGCTTCAAGCATATCCAAATCCTTTCAAGCGAAATCCCATGAATACAACATAAAAACCCTAATTTAAACCCTAATATGTAATCATTTAAACAATCCTAGACACAAGACTTGATAATGATGTAATCAACAGACATTTTGTGCACCAACACCATTTATGCGACAACACGTGTCTCGAATCTCCAACTAAGGAGAGGGAATTTATCGTTCAACTATGTAACGATACATATCCAATCCTCCAACTAATCCCGACTATGTGGAGGGAGGAACCTTCAATTAATCCCGACTATGTGGAAGGAGGAAGGACCTACATTATACGTTGATTGAAACGTGTTCCGTATCTCTGCCTGATCCCGATTCTGGGAAGGAGAGAGAGACTATTATTGTGCGTTAACTAAAACGCTTCTCGGGTCTCCAATTAATCCCAACTATGAGGAGGAAGAGGGACTAGAAGTGCCAAATGGCAAAAAGAATCAAAGTCCAAGGACTAAAGTTGTAAAAGTCTCAAATTATGGTTTCTAGAGGTCCCTTACGGACCGCAAGGCTTAGCCCTTATGGTGCGCAAGGGTATTTGAAATCAGGTGCGTGCTTAAGGTCCTTACGGACTGTGAGTGCATAATGTCTATCACTTCCGTCAATCGCGTTTCGTAGCAGAAAACTTAACAAAACAAGGTTTTATATTGTTAAATATAGGAGAATGGCATTCTTGTAATTAAAGACATCTTCTTTAATGCCTTGCCTATAAATAGGAGGCTTATGTAATGTTTTTAGAACTTTTGCATTTTTAGAGCTTTGAAGATCTGAAGAGAGAAACTCTTGTCCAAGGTGATTCACGGTTTTGTATATTGTTATATCATCAATCGAATCATTGTTTTTACGTTCTTGTGTCGATCCACACACATACACGGATTCCACACGTGATACGTGTTCTTCGCAATCGTGTCGGGAGTTCAAATTCGATCCGGATTCGCATCTACAAGTGGTATCAGTGCTACGGTACCGATTCAATCGATATAACAGTTGATTGAATGACCTACGCTTAATATTTTTTATGTGTAATGAGTTTTGACGTAAAAATCAGAAAAACATCAAATTCAAGGTCAATTCACGGATGGAATTCAAAATTGAAGACATCATTATGTTCGGAATTGATTTTCGTACAATATTGTGAAGTTTCATCATGAAATTCAAAGAAATGAAGATTCTGGATCGAAAAATGTGTTTGAAAGTGTTCTCGAGGTATCAGCTCAGCTTCGTTCGAACGCGTAGCTTCGTTCGAACGTGTAGCTTCGTACGAAGGGAGATTTCAAACTGTCATATAAGTTGGTACAAATCCACCTCTTGGTTCGTACGAAGGGACACTCCTGGGTTCGTACGAAGGCGCACATCTGGATTCGTACAAACGGGTTTGGAAGCTTAATTGTCAAAATTTCCAGCTTCGTTCGAAGGGATATTTGTAGCTTCGTACTAAGAGACACATGGTGCTTAATTGTTATTTTGTCCGGAACTTTAGCCAACATATTTGATGATGCGATCACGGATTGTAGAATTAGTGGGGTAGTGATGATACTGGTGCATAATGTTTATCATCCTGGGTATCTGACTATTTATGGGTCGTAACGTTAAATCTGCATAGATGAAAAAGTGACTTTTGGTGGAAGAGTTGTTATATTCTTCTTTTAGTCGAGTTTTTCCGAGATGGCCAAAGAATGAATTGCCCAGTTTGAGGGGGGAATTCAGTGAGAAGACGTCAGAATTTGCAAAAATGAGGGGGAATAAAAATTTCAATGTCATATATTGAAATTCCAGCATTTTTGAAATTCGTGAGACTACAACAGTATTCGGGTGGTTCCGACTTCAGAATTATCCGAGAATGTGAATCTGATTGTGGATGAAAGCTTCTTGGATCGAGATTATACGAGAGGGTGAATCTGATTGTGGATGAATGCTTCGGAGATCAGTATACGTTTCCAGATGATTCGTTATCCTGATGAAGATTTGCTGATTGTGGAAAGTACCGTTTACACGGATCTATCATTCTTGAAGGTGCTTAACATTGATCATGAAAAACGGGATTTCAGATTTTCAGGGGTAATCACAGATTTGAATTTAACAAGTGGGGTATTTGAAGTTTCTATCAATTGCCGGTTGGGTTTTTGTACAATAGTCGGATCGAGCAAGCGGATTGCGAGATCGTGGTGCTAAAATGTTATATCAAAAACCAAACACGGATGTGATTAAAGTTGAAACAGAGATTGCCGCATTGATTAGTTTCAAGTTAGTGATTGTTCGTGAAGATTGCAGTTTAGCAAATTAGATGAGGAGTCATGAACCGTGCAAACAAAGACCTGAAGATTTATTTCAGGGGGAATTTATACAAACACTGTCAAAGCAAACCTGGATCATCAATCAAGGGAGAATCGATTGAAGATTTCAAGATGCCTGATTGAAGTTGTAGAATATTTGAAAGTTGCAAAATATTCAAACACAACTCAAGGTTTTCAACGTGACAATTCGATAGTGACAGCCAAGGGGGAATCTGTTGGTGCATATTTTGTATGTCTGCCATTGTGTGAATAGGCAAGATAGAGCGTGTGTTGAATAGTGTATAGAATAGAGTAAAATCCGTTATGAATCAAAGGTGTTGTGATGTAATAGCCCCTTCGTACAAAGGGAGTCACTTTATACGAACGGACTGCTTTGTGGGTTAGTAATAGATGTGCAAGGCCTAGGCGGTTCGTACGAACGCACTCTATGTGGGTTCATACGAACCCACCATGCCTAATTATATGGGCTTTGAGACCTTGTGTTGGACAAGCTTTTGGTTCCCTATGGGGAGATGCTGTCCAACTGGTTTCGCAGGTATGTAACTTTCATATATTAATAGAAACCAGATTATAAGTGACTGTTCGGTGTCGTTTCTCTACTTCTACTCATTTCTTATCATCGATCATCTCGGGACCAAAGCTCCATCAAACTCGACGTTTCCTGGACTTTCAATGTCCACACTTAAGATACCTGCTAATCCAGTTGAATTATTTGATTTGGAGATCTTAAAGTATGAACCAAGAAATGATCCAGTAGTTTCGAGTGTCAATCAAACTTCTAGTGTTGCATAGGAGGATTATAGAACAAATGTCTTTAAACAACCATTTCCACCAGAAAATAATAAAGACAAAAGTGCTGAAGTGAGTTTTGACTTTGGAAATATTTTTCCAGCACTTGTTGAAGGCTCATAAGATCACTCTCCTACCACATATTCTGAGACACAAACTACTAGAGTTTCAAAAGAAGCAGACATTGCATTTTCTGAACCTTTGGGTCTGATTCCTCCACCACCACAGTATTTTGACTCACCGAATGGTTGTTTAAATAACCAATTTGAACCCAATTCTTCAAACACTATAACTAATATTATTCTATATGTTGGAGGACATCCATTTTGATATTTAATACTCCAGAACAAGTGATAGGAGACATGAGTAAAGGTGTTTTCACAATAACCCAAACAAAAAAACATCTACTTATTTGTTGGGTTTCTATCAATGGCTGAGTCCCTAAAATACCAAGATGTCTTAAAATACAACAGCCGGGTGGAAGCTATGCAACAAGAATTACTTCAGTTTAAAAGACAAGAACTATGGCAACTTGTTCTACTACTTGAAGGTAATACCCCATTAGAACAAATGATATTCAAGAAGAAACCTGATGAAAGGGGTATTATGGTAAAGAACAAAGAAAGATTGATGGTTTAGGGTTTTAGGCAAAAGGAAGGGGATTAACTATGATGAGACCTTTGCTCCTGTGGCTAGATTGGAAGCTATCGGATTGTTCCTTGCGTTTGCTATCATTCACAAGATGAGCGTGTATCAAATGGACATCAAATGTGCTTTCCTTTAAGGGAAAATAAATGAAGAAGTTTATATTTGTTAGCCTCCTGAATTTAAAGATGCCCACGATCCTGATCATGTCTACAAGCTTGATGTATGGACTCACGCAGGCTTCAAGAGCATGGAATGAAACTCTTTCATCATTCTTAACTACAAATAACTTTAAGATGGGTGTAAATGACAAAAAAGCATTATTTTTAAAATGGGAGGGAAAAGATTAGAAAATTGCTCAGATTTATGTTGGTGACATAATCTATGCATCAACAAATTCAAAATTGTGCGAAGCTTTTCAAAACTTAATAACATCAAGATTTAAAATGGGTGCAATGGGAGAGTTACATTGTTTTCTAGGCTTACAAATTAAGCAACTCGAAAGAGGAACTTTTATACATCACAACAAATATGTGAAAACTCTCTTAAAGAAAATTTGATCTGCAAAATTGTATAACATGCACCACACCCATGTGCACATTGAAATCATTAGACTTTGATCCAACTGGCAAACCTGTTGCTCAAACTTTATACAAGTGTATGATAGGGTCTTTGATGTATCTCATTGCATCAAGACAAGATATCATGTTTGCCACCTGTGTAATGCCCGGTATCAAGGTTCTCCTAGAGAACCTCATTTAACTATTGTGAAAAGGATATTTATATATCTTAAAGGATCTCCTTCCTTAGGAATCTGGTATTCAGCTAATGATAATCTGGAGTTGGTTGGTTTTTCAGACAATGACTTTTGCAGATGTCTTACAACAAGGAAGTCAACCATAGGAGGATGTCAGTAACTAGGAAATGCCTTAATATCCTAGCAAAGCAAGAAGCAAACTGTTGTATCTATTTCAATTGTAGAAGAAAAGTATATTGTTGCAACCTAATTTCTAGGCTGGGAATGTTGAATTTGGAATAATCAATCAATTTTAAAACTTAAAAAAATAACAATTTCTTTCAATTTCTCCAAACTAGTAGTTTTGCTATAAAGAAAATGAAACTTCTAGTCTATATCAGTAGTTTGCCAAAAGATTGGATTCTCATCTAGTAGTATCTAGTAGTTTTCACATCCAGTTGTTTCTAGAACACATTTTTAGAACAACTATTTTCTCTATCCAGCAGTTCCACAGAAAGAACATAGGTATGATCTCTGATCTTTAAATTACTTTATGGAATTGGGCCCACTGCCCCTGCCTACCTAAGGAAAACTCCCTTCCTGTGGTAACTAAAGGCAGAAACACTCCATAAACATTTTGACACGTTATATTCTACCTCATAACGCACTTACCCTCAAAAGAACATGAGTGACACACATATTCACCCAACAAAACATAGGTGTTACTTCTTCATACCTGATCTTAAATGTCTGCTGATAAGACCTAAACTACTGGCCAAACTCTCTAACTTATGTCTATCTTTGCAAAGACATTAGAAAAATTATTCATGAAGGATGAACATTTGAACATCATAAAAAGAGAAAATCTCACTCACAAATCAAAGAGATAATACTTTAGATCAATACTCAGACTAACCCACATGAAGAAGAGGTGAAATCCATCACAGGTATATCATGTTGATGAGATTGGATGTGTGGCTTCTACTTTTCTAAATGATCTCACTGGATCATGTGACACCTGTGCCTCCACGGCCATCAAACAAGTACCAAATCAATGAAATATTGTATTTCATACTTGGGATTGGTATAAATATGTGTATCATTTGCACATATCAATTCTTGTTCGATTTCACGCTCTAAATCGCTTTCTGGAAAGTTATACGCGCACTGATGCGTAAACGTAATCAGTTTAACACGAAAAAAACTACGAAACAGTGACATAGGCTTAACATACCTTAAATAACCTTTACATAACTTAGAAATAAGTTTTGGAAGGTTTGGTGTGCCGAAGTCAAGTTTATTCGCTTACAGGGACTAAATTCGACAAACTGTGAAAGTATGCCGATTCGTACTGTAACGGACATTCCAGAACATGACCATAAGTTAAACATACCCTAAATATCCTTTACATAGCTTAGAAATAGGCTTTAGGTGTTTGGTGCGAAAAAATAAACTTTATGCTCATTCAGGGACTAAAAGCGTCAAAAAGTGCATAAGTTTGCAGTTTCGCGCATATCTTACGTTCTGAATACATCCGGACATCCAAAAATTTATGTAATTATTAAAATGTTTTATTTTAGTGATTGGCATGAGAAAAATCCATTCGTCGCGTAATTTGGATCGTTTTTCGGGTTCGGGCTTATTTCGTCGTAATTAACCAAACAACGCAACCGTACGATCAAACGAACCGACATACATGATATTTTTGAGCATGTTTCATGTTCCCTATACTTTAACATCATTTTAGAGCCTTGAAATGGGATTAACAGGGCTTAAACGTGTCAAAAATGCATCAAAAACCATGTTTTGCACATTCAAGGACCAAAATTGACAATCTGCCATAGTTATCTTAGGAATGGACCAAAGTTGAAAATCTGATTTCTAGCTTGTTCCAGCTGTTCCCCTCATTTTCACATGGTTATAATGAAACTAGGGGCTTGTTTCGGGGTACCCATGGTATTCTAAAACCATGGGCACACAAGTAAGGTCCAGATCGAAGCTCGGTTTTCGATGAACGATCCTAACGGTCTTGGTTTTCCTATAAATACCCTACCCCCTTCACTCAAAACTCACACCTTGATCTAATATCTCTCTAAGTTGAAGTGATTTCACTTCATACTTGAGAATAATAGGGTCAAACATCCGTTCTTGGACCTTTTGTAAGTCCTCTTTCGTTCTTTTACGCGTTTTTAGCGTGAAAGTCAAACTTTGTTTGACTTTCTACATTGACCTGTCTATGGTCAACACGAAGTTCGTTTGAACTTCATAACATGAGCGTAATCACGATGGTTTTAGTCGCTTGTGACTATACCTACTGATTACCACGTTATTTAGGCATAGTGACGAGTCGTAGTTTCGGCCAAAATGCGTATTCTTGCGTATTTTGTAACCAAACTACTTTTAGGTATCAAGACCCTTTGTTTTAATACCAAACCTATTTTCAAATTTCGTTAAACATGTTTTAACATGTTTAACTCATCACTTTTAGATTTGTGCTTATGTAGGGTCGTAAGGTAAGCGATCTAAACAATCGCTTAGACTTTCGAACCCGACTCGTTTGGTCGATCATTAGGAACCGACCAAAAACATTAGGTGACCATAGTTGTATAGGGAATAACCATCCGAGGTTATACCTTATGGTCACTTCGTTTAGTTAGTTGTATGATAGGTAATTGTTATGCCTTAGGAAAATTACCAAAATACCCTTTTTACGCCAAAACTCATTTTAAGCATATGTAACATAACTTTTGACATCTAAACTGATTTGGCAACATTATTAGACATGTTAAGGCATATATTACTTGTCATAGGACTAGTTAGGCGGTCCGAACGCGTTTCACGGGAACGACGCGTTAAAGTAGCATAAGCTACCTAAACGAGTCGTAATGGGTCGTAAGCACTTAGGATAGGTTTCGTATTGGAATGTGGGCTTTGTTGAACCATATTACATGAGTTCCTATACTCATTTGGTTTACAAAAACGCATTTTATCCGATCTTCTGATTTAGGTCCGTTTATTTACATAGTGACCTATATTAGGTGCCGTTTGATTTTGTGATCCCTCTAGCTTTGCTTGGTTTTTGTTCAAGACTTCTAAGCACCCTCAAGTGAGTACATAGTCCCCTCTTTTACTGTTTTTCAAACATTTTGGGGTGATACACATGTGCCTACTTGTTACTTTCGTGCTTTCCATGTTTTCATATCATATACTTGTTATGTTCATTAGTACTCTTATAGTACATGATTTCATTATGTTTTTGCTATATATGTCCATTTAGTGCATACTTAGTACATCGTTTTACATTACATTTTATGCTATGTATGTCCATTTAGTGCATACTTAGTACATTATTTTCATTTACATTTCATGCTATGTATGTTCATTTGTTGCATACCTAGTAAATTATTTTCATAAAACATGCTTACATTTTGGTATGACATTTGGTTTGTTTAAATGGCTCAAAAATACATTCATTCACATTAGCTACGCCGTTCGTTAGTAGGTAGTGGTACCATAGGAATTGACAACTCCCGTTCCTGACATCCTAGGTATGTTTGGATGGAAGGAATGACCGAATTCGATAACCATAACTGAGATAAATCTTTAATTCGTTTAAGGGTTTATCGCCACAGTCTCAAGGCTTGAATGTATGCATTTTCACAACACCGCATAGATGTTTGTATCAGTAAAACATGCATTATTTTACAAAACATAAATTTTGATTATAATTTATCAAATTGCATTGTTTTGTATGTTTCTTTCTTATAGGGTCGAGTAAATGCTTTTAATCAATAAAGGCTTTTTATTCACTCTACATTACATTTGTTTACACAATAACATTTCAACATTTGTTTAGAACATTACATTTGATTATACATAAACATTTTTACATTGATGGTTTGTTTGGTAAGTGATTTAAGTAACTAGGCGTGTGTAATATGATACAAGCATGGTGGATACGCCGCTGGTACTTCCTATATATAAGTGCTTGTGTGATAGTACATATCGTAGCGTTATTTAAATCATTTCAATTTTTGTCATATTACATTTTACACAAATTAACATATCTTTACAAAACATTGTTTTACAAACAACACATTTTATACAAATTCATTTTACTTGGTTATTTATTTAACCATACATATTTCTTTTATATCATCAGTTTCCTTATCGATTTTATATGATTCATAAAACAAAAACATTTTACATGGATCATGACTGACTTTTGTTAAATAACTTTTTCTAAACTTATAAGTCATGAATCCTAAATCAATAAAACCTATGTATCTCACAGGCATTTTTATGCTGACATACCTATTTTCACATGTGTTTCAGGAAAAGATGCATAGGATTGATCAAGATACACTTAGGCAGACTTGGGCCTTAGTGACAATAAAAGATGCAAGACTAGTTAATTATGTTATGCTTCCTTGTTGTTAAGACATTGTAACTCTTTTAATCAATAAAACAAAATTTCAAATTTCCATGTGTTATGAAATAATGATTCTGTTACAACACTCCCCGACGTTTCCGCCACGATTTGTCATTTTACGTGGTCGGGGTGTGACAGAAAAGTTGGTATCAGAGTTCATGGTTATAAGGAATTAGGTTATTAGTAACGCTTTGACCTAGTCTATAACCTTCCTAGGACCCTAACGCGAGTTTACTTGCTTTTAGATTCTAAAACAATACCGTCACCTATCCTTAGGTGACAACCACAACAAGAACACAAATTTCAAATCCGCTTTGAAAACCAATCATCTGTTCTAGGATGATTGATTACTGGGCTTTGAACCCTCTAAGTTTTCAAAACAATTTTGAAAATAATCACCCACCCTTTTGGATGATTTGTTTTGGCTTAGTGCCTTCCGAATTTTCAAAATCTCGTCAAAGTTTGGGTCTTATAGTGTGAACACGTGCAATCTGGAAGAGTGGATGCCTGTACTCTGAGTTTTCTGTCTAAGGCTAGAGTGTTCGTACAAATCCACATAATCGGACCAGTCACTCTTACCTGGGAACTCTTGGGGTGAGTGTCTACTTATAGGCTAAAGCATGTCTTCTCGATACATTAATATGACCCGATTACTTTAATTAGTCGCCATCTCATTTGTTTGCCTTAGGTAACAAACAAATGATCGTAATTTTTATGCGTTGCCATTCTGTTTTGATTATCCAATAACATTTCACTTGTTTCTTCCTATGCCTTTTATTTCTTCAAGAATGTCTCTTCATCTCAGCAACACTCAAATGTCCGAGCAAACTGCCAAATTTGCCCAGCGAATAGGCGAAGTAATCCTAAAGTCTATGGATTCAGGTGTCGCCATGTCTCGTCTCAATAATGAAGCCACCCAAGAAGCATCGAAAGAAGCAGAAGCCAAGCCTTCGAAAAGGTCAAGGAAGCGTAAAGCTTCAAAGAAACATGCAGCAGTTGCACCAAATCAAGCGGGACCTAGCCAGGTGGCAGCACCACCAGCCAAGAAGCGGTACAAGGGAACTGCTCCCTTATGCAATCAATGCAACTGTCATCATCCAGATCAAACACCATGTTTCAAATGTACCCATTGTGGACGATGGGGACATTTGGTTGACATATGCCGCTATGCTATCCAAAACAAAGCTATTGCAAATCTTGCTGCAGCTCAGCTCCGAGCCAACCCTGTTCAAGCTCGCTTTCCACCTGGATCGTGCTACAACTGTGGCAAGATGGGTCATTTCGTGAATAAATGCCCAAAGCTTGCTAATGCAAATCTGACCCACGGATAAGCATTTGGCTGATTAGTATTAGGAGAAGCTGCTGCTTTAAATAATTTGAATCTTCTGCTTTTGTATCTTTTGTTGAATCCTAAAACAATCTGCTTTGTTTATAAATAAATTGTGGTTCACAATTCTGATGTACAAGTGTAGTTACATATGTGTTTGGCATTTCCCTATGATACCTATATCAAGGAACTATGTTCTTTAAACAAACTACTCTTGTGATTCTCCCATTCTCGTGTTTGCTCACAAATTCCTCGAAAATTTTAAGTACTTGTTTCATTCTAAGAGACGGGGTACAGGAAATAAAGTGACATTATGAGTAATCCTGCTTTTTGCACATTTGTGCCTTTAAATCCTTGGTTTGATAACTAAGGGTATTCCTCAATCTCATACCCATTACATTCTGATTTTCATAACAACATGCATAGCATAAGTTTTCAAAACAACCTTCATGATTTCAAAATATTTCATATAGTTTGAAAACAAATTTTATGTAATATATCAAATGCATGATTTCAAAAGCATTATCTATGTTTCAAAAACAACCTTCATGATTTCAAAATGTTTCATATAGTCTGAAAACAATATTAACACAATATATTTTCTTAATATATCAAGTGCATGATTTCAAAAAGCATTATTCATATTTTCAAAAACCTTATACATAATTTTAAAATCTCATCTCGCATGATTTTAAAACATTTTATAAATATACTTACCTAATACACCTACTTTATGATTTCAAAAGTATTATATATAAGGTTTCAAAAACATTAAACACATTTCTAAAAGAACCCCATGCATAGTTTTCAAAAAAAAAAAAACATTTTCTCATGCATTGACTTAACCTTCAAATTCTGCTTCGTATGTCGCTTTGGCATATCTAGCACCTCAACTTCATGAGCATTTTACCTCTTGTATCGACTTAAGCACGTCCAGTGCAAGGTTTTGAAACGCCTCCTGCTTTTCAAATCCCAAAATCCATATGGGATGTTCTTATCTTCACAATTAGATCCTTGTGGATGATTATTGCTTAAATCGGAATCCTTAATTGAATTCCTTGTATACCTTAATTCGAATATTACGGTTCCTCGTAATCGAAATCGAATTTTCCTTTTTAATCTTCCTATCTTCATAGTTAGATTCTTGAAATATTTGAAGTACCAATCAAAATCCACGGATTGGATACCTAGTGTGCTTTAAATACATGTGCACAATTAACAAAACAAAATAACAAAATGATAACAAATTAAAAGATCAAGATAAACAATTTTGTGATTATGTGATTATGTGTTATGAATTTTTTCTTTTGTGTTTTTGTTTTCATTATCCAAATCCTCGTAGAATCTTCCATATCTTCATGTGAAAGATTCATAGTAGGCTATCCAAAAGCACTACCTTAAATCCTTAATGGGCTTCTACGTAATCGTTAAGACCCTTGGATTATATAGTACCATTCCAAAATTCAAAGAGACCCTTTAAGTGGTCTAGTCAAAAGGATTGATTCAGAATCTGGTCAAGAATGACATGTGATGCTATAGCTGAAAAGACTCCTTGGTGGTCTATTTAAAGAGATCATTTATTGATTTCAAGGACCCTATGGTGGTCTAGTCACGCTCATCACAAGTCTGTTCATTTGGTTTTCCCCTACACATTATAAAATGCACTGTGCGGACTATGCAAGGAATTACATAATTATGGATGCGTACATAATTATGAAATTCAGTGCACAGGAACCCCAGTAAGATTTATCATGTGTAAGAACCTATGGTGGCAACAATAACGAAACGCGAACAATGTAATGAAGGTACGGTGGATGCACCAATAACACTTTATATAATTGTATATAAGTGTCCCTCTTACATTGCAAGCATGATGTTATTAAAGATACTAGAAGTTTGGAACCTTAACCAGTGTTGTTTTATCTTTTCAACTTCATGTTTCAGACTCTCACAAGTTTCCTCTAAATAAAATTTCGGTACGAAATTTCCTGAAGTAGGGGAGACTGTGACACCTGTGCCTCCACGGCCATCAAAAAAGTACCAAATCAATGAAATATTTTATTTCATACTTGGGATTGGTATAAATATGTGTATCATTTGCACATATTAATTCTTGTTTGATTTCAAACTCTAAATCGCTTTCTGGAAAGTTATACGCGCACTGATGCGTAAACGTAATCAGTTTAACGCGACAAACACTCCGGAACAGCGACATAGGCTTAACATACCTTAAATAACCATTACATAACTAAGAAATAAGTTTTTGAAGGTTTGGTGTGCCGAAATCAAGTTTATTCGCTTACAGGGACTAAATTCGACAAACTGCGAAAGTATGCCGATTCATACTGTAATGGACATTCCGGAACTTGACCATAAGTTAAACATACCCTAAATATCCTTTACATAGCTTAGAAATAGGCTTTTAGGTGTTTGGTGCGAAAAAATAAACTTTATGCTCATTCAGGGACTAAAAGCGTCAAAAAGTGCATAAGTTTGCAGTTTCGCGCATATCTTACGTTCTGAATACATCCGGAGAACCAAAAATTTATGTAATCCTTAAAATATTTTATTTTAGTGATTGGCATGAGAAAAATCCATTCGTCGTAAGTAACCGAACAACGCAACCGTACGACCAAACGAACCGACATCCGAGATATTTTTGAGCATGTTTCATGTTCCCTATACTTTAACTTCATTTTAGAGCCTTGAAATGGGATTAACGGGGCTTAAACGTGTCAAAAATGCATCAAAAACCATGTTTTACACATTTAGGGACCAAAATTGACAATCTGCCATCGTTATCTTAGGAAGGGACCAAAGTTGAAAATCTGATTTCCAGCTTGTTCCAGCTATTTCCCTCATTTGCACATGGTTTTAATGAAACTAGGGGCTTATTTTGGGGTACCCATGGTATTCTAAAACCATGGGCACACATGTAAGGTCCAGATCGAAGCTCGATTTTCGATGAACGATCCTAACAGTCTTGGTTTTCCTATAAATACCATACCCCCTTCACTCAAAACTCACACCTTGATCTGATTGCTCTCTAAGTTGAAGTGATTTCACTTCATACCTGAGAATAATCGGGTCAAACTTCCATTCTTGGACCTTTTGTAAGTCCTCTTTCGTTCTTTTACGCGTTTTTAGCGTGAAAGTCAAACTTTGTTTAACTTTCTACATTGACCTGTCTATGGTCAACACGAAGTTTGTTTGAACTTCATAACGTGATCGTAATCACTATGGTTTTAGTCTCTTGTGACTATACCTACTGATTACCACGTTATTTAGGCGTAGTGACGAGTCGTAGTTTCGGCCAAAATGCGTATTCTTGCGTATTTTGTAACCAAACTACTTTTAGGTATCAAGACCCTTTGTTTTGATACCAAACCTGTTTTCAAATTTCGTTAAACATGTTTTAACATGCTTAACTCGTCACTTTTAGATTTGTGCTTATGTAGGGTCGTAAGGTAAGCGATCTAAACAATCGCTTAGACTTTCGAACCCGACCCGTTTGGTCGATCATTAGGATCCGACCAAACACATTAGGTGACCATAGTTGTATAGGGAATAACCGTCCGAGTTTATACCTTATGGTCACTTCTTTTAGTTAGTTGTATGATAGGTAATTGTTATGCCTTAGGAAAATTACCAAAATGCCCTTTTTACGCCAAAACTCATTTTAAGCATATGTAACATAACTTTTGACATCTAAATTGATTTGGCAACATTATTAGACATGTTAAGGCATATATTACTTGTCATAGGACTAGTTAGGCAGTCCGAACGCGTTTTACGCGAACGACGTGTTAAAGTAGCATAAGCTACCTAAACGGGTCGTAATGGGTCGTAAGCACTTAGGATAGGTTTCGTTTTGGAATGTGGGCTTTGTTGAACCATATTACATGAGTTCCTATACTCATTTGGTTTATGAAACCTCATTTTATCCGATCTTCCGATTTAGGTCCGTTTATTTACATAGTTACCTATATTAGGTGCCGTTTGATTTCGTGATCCCTCTAGCTTTGCTTGGTTGTTGTTCAAGACTTCTAAGCACCCTCAAGTGAGTACATAGTCCCCTCTTTTACTGTTTTTCAAACATTTTGGGGTGATACACATGTGCCTACTTGTTACTTTCGTGCTTTCCATGTTTTCATATCATATGCTTGTTATGTTCATTAGTACTCTTATAGTACATGATTTCATTATGTTTTTCCTATCTATGTCCATTTAGTGCATACTTAGTACATCGTTTTACATTACATTTTATGCTATCTATGTCCATTTAGTGCATACTTAGTACATTATTTTCATTTACATTTCATGCTATGTATGTCCATTTAGTGCATACTTAGTACATTATTTTCATTTATATTTCATGCTATGTATGTTCATTTGTTGCATACCTAGTAAATTATTTTCATAAAACATGCTTACATTTTGGTATGACATTTGGTTTGTTTAAATGGCTCAAAAATACATTCATTAACATTAGCTACGCCATTCATTAGTAGGTAGTGGTACCATAGGAATTGACAACTCCCGTTCCTGACATCCTAGGTATGTTTGGATGGAAGGAATGACCGAATTCAATAAACATAGCTCAGATAAATCTTTAATTTGTTTAAGGGTTTATCGCCACAGGCTCAAGGCTTGAATGTATGCATTTTCACAACAACGCATAGATGTTTGTATCAGTAAAGCATGCATTATTTTAAAAAAAAATAAATTTTGATTATAATTTATCAATTGCATTGTTTTGTACATTTCTTTCTTATATGGTCGAGTAAATGCTTTTAATCTATAAAGGCTTTTTATTCACTCTACATTACATTTGTTCACACAATAACATTTCAACATTTGTTTAAGACATTACATTTGATTATACATAAACATTTTTACATTGATGGTTTGTTTTGTAAGTGATTTAAGTAACCAGGCGTGTGTAATATGATACAAGCATGGTGGATAAGCCGCTGGTACTTCCTATATATAAGTGCTTGTATGATATTACATATTGTAGCGTTTTTTAAATCATTTCAATTTTTGACATATTACATTTTACACAAATTAACATATCTTTACAAAACATTGTTTTACAAACAACACATTTTATACAAATTCATTTTACTTGGTTATTTATTTAACCATACATATTTCTTTTATATCATATGTTTCCTTATCGATTTTTATATGATTTATAAAACAAAAACATTTTACAAGGATCATTACTGACTTTTGTTAAACAACTTTTTCTAAACTTATAAGTCATGAATCCTAAATCAATAAAACCTATGTATCTCACAGGCATTTTTATGCTGACGTACCTATTTTCACATGTGTTTCAGGAAATGATGCATAGGATTGATCAAGATACACTTAGGTAGACTTGGGCCTTAGTGACATTAAAAGATGCAAGACTAGTTAATTATGTTATGCTTCCTTGTTGTTAAGACATTGTAACTCTTTTAATCAATAAAACAAAATTTCAAATTTCCATGTGTTATGAAACAATGATTCTGTTACAACACTCCCCGACGTTTCCGCCACTACTTGTTGTTTTACGTGGGTGTGACAGATCATAGATTAAAAATATAAACATAAGTAAGACCACCTAGTAGGCAACAACATTATGCATTCTATGAATGTCATACAAAACTAGAAGTCCCCAGTATCAAGAAAAAAAGGACATCACAGTTTATCCCTGTAATAGTTTCTACTTCATATAACGAATGATACAACCACCATGAGTTGGGATGAGATGATTTCGTTAATTTAAATGATGCTCAAAACAAATTGATAAAATTGATGGGATAAGCTGAGAGCTGAGGTCTCCAATCTCAAGTAGATGGTCACCAATATGCCCAGCTAAGTCCAGCTGAACCAAAATTATACCCAACAGCTGGCCTCCTACAAAGGAGCTTGTATACTCTAAATTACTAGTCACTAAACATCAACCACCAACCACAGAAAGGCAAACTACTAGTGAGGTTATAACCACCTATTCATTTACCAGTAAG
This sequence comes from Helianthus tuberosus, assembly GCA_030545235.1. Classification (NCBI taxonomy): domain Eukaryota; kingdom Viridiplantae; phylum Streptophyta; class Magnoliopsida; order Asterales; family Asteraceae; genus Helianthus; species Helianthus tuberosus. The sequence goes on along the minus strand of CM060365.1, from coordinate 189,285,484 downwards.
AGCTAAACATCGTTTTCAAATCTTCTCTGCTGATATCGAAAAGGGGGAGAATAAGCATACTTATGAAATCATCTTTCAAACCTACTTTTCAAAAACAAAAGAATTTGCAAAACTTTCAAGAAAAGCCAGTATTCTTCCTACCCCATAAATTTTAGCTGATATCTACTAAAAGCCTCTTACTAATCACATGAGAAGCAGATAAGAGTCAAGATGGTAGGCTAATAAGGGTCAAAATGTTGGTTCTTCCAGAAAAACTTCTATCAATACTGATCAAGGAATTAGGATTTATTATCAAACCCTAAACTATTGAAAAAACAAAAACTAGAAACTTAAACAAATGGGTTTAGTAGTTTCTAAAATCCAGTAATAAACAAAAATATGAAGTTGCCCAAATGAAATCCTTCATAATATTTTCTGGAGGTCATTACCATATAAACTTAAATATCTGATGAATCATTTATAGATAAAGGCTATGTAATATAATCTTTTGCCTGTATCTCAGTTGTTCATGAATAAAGACACGATCCTCTGTTCTTCTTTGGAGATCTAGAGAGTAGCCTCTAAGCTTCCCTAACCCTGAGACCAGGAGATCCCAAGCACTTACAACCTCCCCGACCCAAGGATTGTGAGATGGAAAGTATTATGGACTCTAGTGTTGTGGATATCTTTTGAGAATATGGCTCTAGAGCCTAGGTGGATGGGTATGAAGTTCTGAGTCTGTGCCTAGAAGTCATTCTTCGTATTGAAATGGAAAAGGATGTTGATCAGTGTGATATTTTATGGTGCAAAGTGTGTTTAAATGCGTGTTTTTATGTGATATATATGTGGAACATGTTTACTTTATGAGTGTTTGTGGTTCGCAGGTTTAAACACGTTAAATATGTGTTTCAGAAACCACCTGGACCAAAAAATCAAGACCGGAAATGCAAATCAGAAAAGAGGAGAGATTTTCAGAAGAAATCAGGTCCTGATTTTTCAAAAGTGGGGTTGGGCGTTTCAAACTCCCGGGCGTTTTAGTGGGCATTTTTACCGGCAATTACAGAAACTTATGGGGGTTTTACTATTAGTTGGGCGTTTCATACGCCGAAGATGGGCGTTTCATACGTCGCGGCCTAGTTAACTATGAATTTTTATGTTTTCAAGCCCTATTTAAACCTAATCTCTAGGGTTTCAAAAAGAGCTTCCTTCCCAGCAGTTTTGGATGAACTAAGAGCAATTTTGAGGCTTCTCATCATTCTTATCAAGATCCCCATCAAGAAATCAAAGTTCCAGTCAAGGATTAAAGATCAAATCATCCTGATCGGCTAATTTATTGGTGATCATCTCTAGAGCTAGGGTTTGTGTCAGGAATCAGGTCAACTTATGTTTACATACCTTTGGATTGGGATTTGTCTGATTATTCAGTTAGTTTATCTTGATGTTTAATTGTTTTAATTAAACTATGTTTAGATTATCGTATACACACTTTTTCATCAGTTATTTGATTTTATCATCAACAATTTGGATTAGATTTTAAGTTGTCACTGTTCTTTAACCTTTAACCATTGAAGTTGAAAGTGTTTGTGAATTCTAGGATTGGCAATTAACTAGGTTACTATTCAGTTGCATCAATCTTTTGGTTTTGAGCGTGGATCATTACAATCAAATATATTATCTGTTAGTTTTATATCAAACAAGTAGGTTAACAAATCATGTCTATGTGATTTCCAACTAGTAGTAATTAGGTTACTTGATTTTCCACACAATCCCAAAACCTGGAGATTGGTCATTTTCTCACAGTTGTTTATAACCATGTTAATTAAATTCGTTTTTAAAATAACTCTCTCAATCAACAAAAATTTATAATTAGATCAATACAGACAAAACAATGAACTTTAACACTTTCCAGTAATTATTTGCGGATTCAATACCCTACTTGCTCTTTACTAATAAAGGTGCTTAGGACACTCTTTAATTATATTTTTTTTTGTCCGACCTTACGACATCGATCAGATGCTGATGATAATCAAGATCTTTGTCTGGAACTTGGCATCAGGGAAAAAGAATGAAGGACTTCATCAAATAGAAGAAATAAAAGACAAGCTGAATAAAAGAGATTTTGGCATCAACAGATCTAGGGGAGATTGTTGGGTTATATAAGATCTACTGATAATGAAAGCCAAAACCCAATAGGACCATCTACCCTGCCAGATGGAATAAGTTGAAGTACATTTATAGTCCAGAAGTTTCCCCCCTAGAAAGCCTCACAAACAACCACCAAAAATGTTGGAACAGAACTGCTGCCTCAAAGAATAGTAGAACTGAAGTACAAGTGTTGGATTGTCAAAGTGCTGGTTAAATAATCAACAACTAAGTAAACCAAAGTCAAAGCTGAAGACTAGAAGACCAAGCCAATAAGTAAACAATTGACTAAAAGTAGTGGATTCCTAAAAGTGTTGGAATCCTTCAGCAGTTTAGGAATCCAGGTGTTATCTCTTTTATATCAAAGCAGTAGTTTAGGAATCCTTCAACATAACGCCCCGCTTGCGGTATGCTCATATAATGTATATATGCGTGGGCATGCACTAATCGGCGTTTGTCTCAATTGCTGAGTGTTATGTGCCTTATGTCCAAGGCTTGATGCAAAACCACAATCGAGCCGGGGGTCTCATTGGAAGCAGCCTCTCTATTCCTACGGGGTAGAGGTAAGGCTGTCTACATCTCACCCTCCTCAGACCCTACCTTAGCTTTGCTATTGGTGGGATATACTGAGTATGATGATGATGATGATGATGAGTAGTTTAATGTAACAGTACCTTTTTGTAACTATTCAACAATTTTGTTAACCGCTGGCAGTTACACCATTAATTAGGTTGTTAGGGTCGTTTTCATGGTGACGTCACCAACAATTCTCTCATCCTATATATAGTTCTTAACCTTCAATGTAACAATTAACACTTAGAGCCAAAAGGCATAAGAACTAAGAGAGAGAACACTTGGTGAGGGGGAGTACATTTTGTACTATCTGATTGTATTGTAAGCATTTGAATTGGATGAAATAATTATGCAATCAGTCGCAAATCCAATCGTGTTGATGATGTTGTGTTTGTATTAACTGTTTAGATTGAATTTCCATCTTGTTCTACTATTTAATCAAACACACACATTTCACACTCTCAGATCCAACAAAAACTGTTGGAAGGATTCCAACACTTTCGTAATCTAGTTTTTATGTTCTTGTGTTGACTTTGTTGACCCACACTTTTACATTGCAGCACATTGTACTTGTCTTCATGTTTATTTGATACAGAAGCTCTATTCTAGTAGTTTGGGTGGTTGTTTGGGAAGCCTTCAAGGGGGAAACTTCTAGACTGTAAATGTACTACAACTTATTCGAACAGGCAGGGAAGATGGTTCCCTTGAGTTTTGTCTTTCATAATCAGCAGGTCTAACATAACTCAACACTTTCGAATTTAAAATCGCAAGGGCATAGCCTATGACTGGCTGGGCGTAGCCCACACCTAACAACACATTTCTATATTGATTTCACTTTCTTGCTAGCTTATTCACTCATTTTCGATTCCATCTTTTGATACCGTTTCACCGTTTACCTAAGAATCATTAAAGACCATCAAAAGTAACAATATTCCATGTGGAAAAATAATCAAAACAATTCAATTACCCATTTTAAACATGTAAAACTAACCGATCCGTCAGAGAGCATGTGAAAAGCCATCTACGGCCTGCCAACACCATCTAATTATATAGTTTTTGTGATATTAAACAACTATTTTATTCACGAAGAATTTGGAATTAAAATCTAACACTAATTTGGTAACTAAGAAAAAGTATTGTAGGGGCAGAGTTTTATATTTAGTGATTCGAGAAGAAAGAGGGTAACAACTGTTAGGAAACTTTATTTGTATGTATTGAAGAAAATCCAATTCAGCTTGATCTATGAAGAAGATAAAGTCCTAAAGATCAAACAACAAGAAGAAACCAGATAGGACAACTGAAAAGAACAACATCTACTTCAAAGAATCAGAAGTTGATCAAGAACTAAAGAAGATTATTAGAAAAAGGCCATTCTCATGGATCTGATGATATTTCAGGTCAAATATCATCAGTTTCTGGCAAATCTGATCAATAGACTTTCCGATGATTTGTTCACCAGAATTTCTAATGAAGTGGTTATCAGAAATTCTGATGAAACCCCACTTGTCTAAAATGAGTTCTACCCTGCCACAATAACCGAAGCAACTTGACATTATTTGATCTCATGATGACAAAGGCAACTTGATAATTGGAATCAATGAATATGTTAAGAATCTACTTTTGCAGGACATATACATGAATAAAAAAATGTTTATTCATGTATCCGGGCTCTCTATAAATAGAAGGCTTATCAAGCAAAGGATAATGAGTTAAGCCAAGCATTCAATACATACAAAAAAAACTCCATTGTCCTTTCACCACAGAATTATACAAGTATTCATTTGATATAGATAAAAACCTCACAATCACCTTCTAAACCATTTTGTTTAAAAGTGATATGAACTTAAAAATTATGTAGGTCTTCTTTCTTGAAAGTCTGATTTCTATTTCCGCACACTATTTTCATATTTGTTGAAATCATTTGTCATATTACGTGAAAAGAAGTTTTTAAGCCTAACTGGGTCCAACAATTGGTATCAGAGCAGATTGAATAAATCATATTCAAACGATCAATTGCTCATCTTCTTTTTCTCTAAATATGGAAAACTTTCAAAAATGTAATAACGCTTTCAACGTTGGTTCTATGTCTAAACCTCCGACCTTGGTCAGAGAGGAATACGCACAATGGAAAATCAGGATGGTCAACTTCCTTAATGGACATGACCAAACTCTGTTTCAATCCATTATAAGGGGTCTATGTGTACCAACGACTGAAATACCAGCTATTCCACCAACTGATGAATCACCAGGAGTCCCTGCCTCCTTGGCTCCCAAAAGTGAAAATAATTGGAGCCAAGAAGACAAGGACCTCATGGCTGCAGAAGATAGGGCAAAATCACTTTTAATAATGGCTCTTCCTAATGACATATTCTCTCAAGTTGATGCATGTGCATCAGCTAAAGAGATATGGGATCAGTTAGAAAATCTTTGTGAAGGAGGGGAAAGGATGAAAAGGAACAAAAGAACAAACTGTGTTTCCTCCTATGAGAGGTTTAAAAGTTTATCAAATGAAAAACTTTATGAAACTTATCATAGATTTGCTAAACTCTTAAACGAGCTAATGAAATTTGGGATAACAAAATCAAATGATGAAAGAAACATAAAATTTCTGGATGCTTTGCCTAGAGAATGGAGAAGTCTAACCATGACTTTGTCCTCAACCTTAGAACTAGGTAATATGAGTCTTCATGACTAATATAGCATTCTGGTCCCAGAGAAGATGAGATATTTGAAGAATCAAATCAGAGAGGGGGATCTTTAGCTTTAATCTCAAACTCACAAAGAACTCCCATCAATGATCCACAAACCTCAAACAGTCAAAATATTGAAAATTCTAATACATCATCAGATTTTTTAGCTTTTACTGAAGCAATTGCACTGCTCACCAAAACTTTTGAGCAACGGTTAAGGGGAAGTGGGCAAAGATACCATAAAAGTGATAAAAGGAGGATGGAAGGAAGATCTAGGGATGAAGGAAGATCAAAGGATAAGGGAAAAGCATTGGTTGTGTGCTACAAATGTAAACAAAAGGGTCACTATGCATCAGAGTGCAAAACCAAGAAACTGAAGGATGTTGCATACTAAGAGAAGAAGCTGGAAGAAGCAATGAAGCAACAACAAGTCAGTTTGATTGCAGGGACAGATACATGGTTGTCGGATAACTCTTCTGATGAAGAAGAAGAAGAGATGGCTAATTTCTGCCTCATGGCACTTTCTGATGAACTACTACCTAAAACATCAGAACATAAGGTAAATCTAGATAATCTTGACCTTGAACACAAATTAAACAAACTCATGTCAGATTTTCTAAGTCTGCAAGATAAACAGAAATCAAATAGTAAAAAATCTGATGAGTTGCAAAGAACCCTGAATAAAGTTATACTTGAAAACCAGTTACTGATAGAAGAAAGCTTAGATCACAGAGCTAAAATTGAACTTTATGAAAAAGAAAGAAAAGATCTATACAAGAAAATTCATGATAAAGAAATAAATGTAAAAGGTTTTCAACAAGCAAAGGAATTCATTAACTTTATTGAAGCCACACCAAAGAACAAAGGTGAGGGTTTAGGGTATGTAAAAACAAGTGAAATCAAACCCACAACCTTTGTGAAAGCAACACATCAGATTTCTGATAAATTTACATCAGAGAATCTGATTCTGAATCAAGCAGATCAATAAGTTCTGAGAACTCTTTTGAAATCTCAAAACTCAACTTAAAAGCAAAAAGGAGTAAATCCAAACAAAAGTGTGTAAAAATTCCAGAACTAATTCACTCAAAGTTTCAAAATTATCCAACAGTTCCATCACAAGTAGAGAAATCAAATACTTCTGATAAAGAAACTTGTATGTGTGTTGACATTCTGAAGCTGGTTCAACACCATCTCTAAACAAAAATTGAAAAAAAATCTGTTCATGGCTCAGCATGCAACAGATACTCTGATGAAAGTTCATCAAAGGAAGATAATCTGATTAAAACTTCATCAGAAAGAGTACCCAAGCAAGTCTGGGTACCAAAAACCCTCTAATTTTTCCATTTCAGGACCATCATGTGCAGCAGATCTGGTACTGCGATTCTGGAAGCTCCAAGCACATGATTGGGGACAGGAGCTTACTCAGTAATTTTTTTTCAAAACTGGGTAAAATGGTTAATTTTGGGAATGGAGTAAAAGGGAGGATTTTGGGGTATAGATGTATAAAGTATGGATGTTTGACCATCGAAAAACTAGCCTATGTAGAAGGCTTAAAGTACAATCTGTTGAGTTGTAGTCAATTCTGTGATAATGGTTTTTAGGTAATCTTTTTACTAGAAAAATGTTTGCTAATTGGTATGGATGATAATAAGATTTATTTAAGTGGAAAAAGAATAAGACAGTCAATCTACTATTTTGATTTTAAATAGGAAAATGAACATCCAAAATTATGTTTATTTTCAAAAATTAACAAAGGTAGTAGTTGGTTGTGGCACAAAAGATTAGCCCACTTAAACTTTAAAAATTTAAGCAAATTAGCAAGCAAAGGACTAGTAAAAGGATTACCTTTCATATCCTCAAAGTAGGATAAAATTTGTGAGGCTTGTGAAATGGGTAAATCTAAAAGAAGCTCACAAAAAACAATTTCTGAATCTTCAAGAACACAAAATTTAGAACTTTTGCATATGGATCTTTGTGGACCCATAAGCACTGAAAGCTTTTCTGGAAAGAAGTACATACTTGTAATTGTAGATGATTTTTCCAGATACACATGGGTAGAGTTTTTAAGAAAGAAAAGTGAAACTCCTGATCTGATCATAAATTTTATCAGAAAAATTGAAAATCTGTTAAAATTGACAGTCGGAAGAATCAGAATAGATAATGGAACATAATTTAAGAATTCAAAAGTTGAGAACTTCCTTGTAAGTAAAGGAATCTCTCATGATTTTTCTGCTCCAAGATCACCCCAACAGAATGGAGTGGTAGAAAGGAGGAATAGAACATTAGTGGAAGCAGCTAGAACAATGCTTGCTCAGGCAAAACTGCCCACTCATTTTTGGGCAGAGGCAATAGCAAATGCTTGTTTTACCTAGAACAGGTCGTTAATCAACAAAAGACATAATAAAACACCCTACAACATTATAAATGGAAGAATTCCAAGTGTAAAGTTTTTGCACACATTTGGTTGTAGATGTTTTGTTTTCAATGATTTTGAAAGTCCTGAGAAATTTGACAGAACAGCAGAGAAGGTTATTTTTCTTGGATATTCAATGTCCTCAAAAGCATATAGAATTTTTATTCAAAACACTAGGACAATCAGAGAAAGTTTATATGTATCTTTTGATGATTCATTAGAAACAGAGGTTTCTGATGAATATATGAAGGAAATAAACCTTTCTGATAAACAAGAAAAACTTGAACATCTTTTTGAAATGATAACAGAAGATTTCCTAGAACATGATCAATCTCTCACAAACAAATCTATAGATAATTCATGTGCTAACCCTGCAGAACAAATGGAAAATGTATCAGAAACATTGAATCAAAACAATGAAAATACATCTGACAATCAAAATTCTGATACATTCCATACAACTGAGGCAAATGTTCAGGGGAAAACTTCAAATCCATCAGAACCAACAACTTTTCACAACAAGTTAAGATGGATAAAATGACATGTTCATTCTGACATCGTTGGAAATCCAGAAGATGGTGTGAGAACAAGATCTGCAACAGCACATGAGTGTGCTTTTACTGGGTTCTTAAGCAAGATAGAACCCAAGTCTGTCAAAGAAGCTCTTAATGACTCAGACTAGATACAAGCAATGCAAGAAGAGCTTGATCAGTTTGAAAAGAGTAAGGTATGGGATCCGGTGAAAATGGCATAATAACCAGGAATAAGGCAAGGTTAGTGGTTAAAGGTTATTGTCAACAAGAAGGTATTGACTATGATGAAACCTTTGCACCAGTGGCAAGATTAGAAGCTGCAAGAATCTTTCTTGCTTATGCTGCATCCAAAGAATTCAAAGTATATCAAATGGATGTGAAATCTGCCTTCCTGAATGGTAAGATTGAGGAAGAAGTTTATGTGCATCAACCTGAAGGCTTTGTTGATCCTAAATTTCAAAACCATGTTTAAAAATTAAACAAAGCCTTGTATGGTTTGAAGCAAGCTCCAAGGCCATGGTATGAAACACTTTCAAACTTCTTACTCAATTCTGGCTTCACAAAATGTGATAACTCGAAATTTCAAGGTCTTTCTCTATGCGTCACTTGTTTCACGAATCCTGTTTTTACAATTCGCTTTTACGTTGTATTATGTGCTTTAAATTGTGAATGATTATAATACTATTGTGTCTGGTTGCTATATGGAAGTTAGAAACTGTGTTTGATGTCACACCCCCAAAATCCACCTGCGGAGTACTACCGCTTGGAGGCGCGACTGACCAGGATCCAGCCACCAATCATATTGAACATGCGAGTTAAAAGATATAAAAGTTTAACCAATACAATTGGTGTCCAAACAAAAACATAGTTAAGTTGCTAGCGGAAGCATAAGTCTTAAATCAATACATAAGTTTAATTGTTCCAAAGTTTAACATGGCACTCAGTCGTCCATGTCCCACAACGATCCTCCTCCTTGCAAGCTCCAGCTCAGAACCTAAGGACCTGCAAAGCATGTAGTAACGAGTCAACAACAAGTTGAGTGAGTTCACGGTTGGGTGTTCGTTTTAAGTTGTTTCGAAAACAGTTTCCTTTAGCTGGCATCCTGCCATGGGGGTTACCCCAAAGTTAAAAACGTGATTTGTATGTTCCTGGTTACTCTGGCAATCCAGCCGTGGGGGCTACCCCGTGTTAGTTATCTGGCATTTCGGCCGTGGGGGCTACCCCATGTATACACTAGACTCGTTACCATATCGACTGCTGACTGTAGTCATGTTTATGTGCCCTGAAACTGTCAATGTCTATCATCATTGACGTGCCCCAGATCCATTAGTTCACGCCCGTCCTCTGCGGCACGGTGTGAGGTTTGTCAGACCTAAATAGCGCTATCTAACTAATGACCCGCTCGCCATTGGCCCGGCGATTAAGTCGATATAAAAAGGAGGGACTTCGTGATAGAGTTTTGGTCTAGTACGAGTTATCTGTCCGTGAGGACGAGGAATTACATTCCTGAACCTTTGCTGTCCTACCCAAGGAGGACGAGGAACCCATGTTCCTTAACCCCAATTCCCGACCCCTGGGAATCCCATGCTTTGTAGAGGGTGTGAACTCACCTTGGTTTGCTCGGTAGAAACACAGAAAAGTCAAACAAGCAATGTTGTGGTTACTCGCGTCCTATCATAGTTGTATCATACAAGTCAGGTTCGTAACCAAGTAGCACACGGATGTTTCTAGCATATTGCATTCAAGTATCATCTATGGCAGCCCAAACAATTATTCATGTACATCAGCACGTATAAGGTCCATGTAGTAGGCCCAAAGGTCCGGCCCAATTACTTAAGTCCGAAATGAGGTGCAAGCCCAAACAGCGTGTATCTGCGTATAGTCTCGAGTCGCAACTAGGCGTTTGCGACTCGCAACCTGAGTCGCAATCATGGTCTCGGTTCGTGCTGTTTTGGTCTCGAGTCGCAACCGGACTCGTAACTGTGGTTTCGAGTCAAACGGTTTATGTGCTGATCTCGTGTGGTTTCGAGTCGCAACCAGGTGTTTGCGACTCGCAACCGATGTCGCAACCGGGAGATTTCGACTCATCATGCACTGGTTTCGAGTCGCAACTGGAGGTTTCGGTTGGACAACTGCTGATTCGGTACAGTGTACTATCCAATGGGAATTTGATTTCATGAAATGGTTTGTACTACCCACTTAAACATGTTTGTTTGTCTAGCAATTTACTAAATTGGATCAAACATATCAGATTTCAAATATTCAAGCATGTTCATATCACATTCAAGTTGTTCATCATACATTCAAATAGTTCATCATGATTATTCAAACTTGTTCATCATATTTTAGAGTTTTCGGCATCAATCACAAACATAATCATGAACAACAATCAAATACTCCAACAACTAATCCGAATAATATGAACATAAGAGCATATAACCCGAACAACATGAACATTATGTAAGCCGATGAACATCAACCATTTATGGTCTAACTTGCATCAAATCACAAAATATCATTAACTCATCATGCATAAACTTAACCAACCAACATATTATCAAGTCACACAAGATACATCATCCTTAATCAAAATATCACATCATCATCATTAACAACAACCGAAACATAAACACCCAATGGGAATCACTAACCGGTTCAAGTATAGGTTCAAAGGTGTGAGTGAAGCCTCCAAGTGGGTGTGTACGAGTTGATCCGAGAGCTCCTTAGTGGTCACCGGTTGATCCGAGAGTGAGGGAGAGGGATGTTGTGGCTTAGGGTTTTAGTGAGGGAGAGTGGAGAGTGTGTGTGTTAGAGGAGTATGAGTGTTGTTGCCCAAAATTGCCAAGTGTGACCATCATGAGGATTATATACTTGTTTCACTTGTGCACCCTAATGGGCTTTCGAATGAAGTGCACGGCCTAACCGGCCCATATGTTATACTAGTTCACTCGAGACCACATGGTCTCAAGTCGGGTTCGTGTTGTCTCGGTTCATATACATACTCGCATACATACACACAAGCATACATGTAACATAACACATAATCATATAAAGGTTCACTTATCATTCATTAAATCATCAAATTAGTTAGTCACTTAGTGTTCAAACGTACAACGAAAGGTTCTAAATTTCGAGTTGTCACATCATCCCCAAGTTGAAAGAAATTTCGTCCCGAAATTTGGTAGGCACTCACTGAGGAAGCTAGTTAAGTTGTATGGTTTTCCTGGTTTTCCTGGGGTGTCACATCCACCCCCCGTTGGTCTGGAATTTCGTCCCGAAATTCCGTAGCTTCAGCCTCAGTAGTGGGTGTACTGTTTGCGAACAGTTGGGGATACTTTTGTTTCATCTGATCTTCGCGCTCCCAGGTGAACTCTGGGCCGCGACGTGAGTTCCAACGAACTCGAACGAGAGGTATTCTAGTGCTCTTGAGGACCTTAACATCCCGGTCCGTGATTTCGACTGGTTCCTCGACGAATCGTAACTGTTCGTCGATAGTGAGTTCCTTTAGAGGAACTACGTGGGTCTCATCTGACGGACACTTCTTCAGATTCGACACGTGAAAAACGTTGTGAACTGCACCGAGTTCCGCTGGTAAGTTTAGTCTGTAGGCCACCCTGCCTATTTTCTCAAGGACTTCGAAAGGTCCAACGTATCGTGGGTTGAGTTTGCCGCGTTTACCAAAACGAACCACACCCTTCCAGGGTGAAACTTTGAGTAGTACCCGCTCCCCAACCTGGAGCTCAAGTGGTTTCCTGCCCATGTCGGCGTAAACTTTCTGACGTTCGCGAGCTGCCGTCATGCGTTTTCGTATTTGAGCAATCTGTTCGGTCGTGTCTACCACATATTCTGGACCAGTGATCTGACTATCTCCCACCTCTGCCCAGCAAAGAGGTGACCGGCATTTACGTTCGTACAATGCCTCAAATGGTGCAGCTTTAATGCTGGTGTGGTAGCTGTTATTGTACGAGAATTCCACAAGTGGCAGATGCTTTTCCCAGCGGTTGCCAAAGTCGATTACACATGCACGAAGCATGTCTTCTAAGGTTTGAATAGTGCGTTCGGACTGCCCGTCCGTCTGAGGGTGATACGCTGTGCTCATGTCTAGTCGTGAGCCAAAGGATTTGTGCATTGCTTGCCACAGCTCTGAAGTAAAACGTGCATCTCGATCCGAGATAATGGAGGTGGGCACCCCGTGCCTCGAAACGACTTCCTTAAGGTATATTTCTGCAAGAGTGGAGAATTTATCCGTTTCCTTGATGGCCAGGAAGTGTGCAGACTTTGTGAGTCGATCCACGATCACCCAAATAGTATCGTTCCCGCGCTGGGATCTAGGCAGGCCAGTAACAAAATCCATGGAAATCTGTTCCCATTTCCATTATGGTATCTCTGGTTGTTGGAGTAGGCCTGAGGGTTTCTGGTATTCAGACTTGACTCTCGCACAAGTCAAACACTTGCTGACGTAGGTCGCTATGTGGGCCTTCATGCTAGGCCACCAGTACGTAGTTTTGATGTCGTGGTACATTTTATCCGATCCAGGATGTACCGAGTAGCGAGACTTGTGTGCTTCGTCCATCACAAGCTCTCGTAGATTGCCATAGAGTGGGACCCAAATGCGTCCCGTTACGTAGTAAGCACTGTCTTCCTTTTGTTCTAATCGTTGCCTTGATCCGCGTAGGGCTTCAGCCCTGACGTTTTCTGGTTTTAGTGCTTCTATCTGAGCTGCTCGTATCTGGGAAGGGAGACTAGAGTGGATCGTGAGTTGTAAAGCTCGCACGCGCTTAGGCGCAGTGTCCTTCCGACTGAGGGCGTCAGCCACAACATTGGCCCTGCCCGGGTGATACCTAATTGAGCACTCGTAGTCATTCAGTAGTTCGACCCATCGTCGTTGCCGCATATTCAGTTCCTTCTGCTTGAAGATATGCTCGAGACTCCTGTGGTCGGTGTAGATCGCGCACTTGGTACCATACAAGTAATGCCGCCATAACTTAAGTGCAAAAACAACAGCTCCCAGCTCTAACTCGTGCGTAGTGTAGTTCCTTTCATGAACCTTGAGTTGGCATGAGGCGTAGGCTATAACCTTGTCTCGTTGCATCAACACGCAACCAAGACCCTGAATTGATGCGTCGCAGTAAACCACGAAGTCGTCTGTGCCTTCTGGCAAGGAAAGGATAGGTGCGCTACAAAGTCTATCCTTTAGGTGCTGAAATGCCAACTCCTGTGCGTTTCCCCAGCGATAAACAACGCCCTTCTGCGTTAGTGAGGTGAGAGGCTGTGCAATCTTAGAAAAATCCTTTATGAATCTCCGGTAGTATCCCGCCAAACCCAAGAATTGGCGAATTTCCTTTGGTGTGCGAGGTGCAGGCCAGTTCTTAATCGAGTCTATCTTGGATGGATCAACATGAATCCCATCCTTGTTCACCACGTGGCCTAGGAAATGGACTTCTCGAAGCCAGAAGTCGCATTTCGAGAACTTTGCATAAAGCTGTTCTGTTCGAAGGAGTTCCAGAATAAGTCGTAGATGCTGCTCGTGTTCCTCCTGACTCTTGGAATAGATCAGGATGTCGTCGATGAAGACTATAACGAACTTGTCCAGGTAAGGCTTGCACACTCAGTTCATCAAATCCATGAAAACCGCAGGTGCGTTTGTCATCCCAAAAGGCATGACCAAAAACTCATAGTGTCCGTATCTAGTTCTGAAAGCTGTTTTGGAGACGTCCTCTCCCCGGACTCTCAGCTGGTGATAACCCGATCTCAAACCGATCTTCGAATAGTAGCTCGACCCTTGCAGCTGGTCGAACAAGTCGTCGATACGCAGTAGAGGATAACGATTCTTCACCGTCACCTTGTTGAGTTCTCGGTAGTCGATGCACATTCTGAAGGTACCGTCTTTCTTCTTTACAAATAGCACCGGAGCTCCCCAGGGCGATGAGCTAGGACGAATAAAACCCTTATCCAGGAGCTCTTGTAGTTGCGTGGAGAGTTCTTTTAACTCTGATGGAGCCAATCGATAAGGTGCACGAGCTATAGGCGCAGCTCCAGGAGCTAGTTCAATCTGAAACTCGAGTTGACGATGAGGCGGAAGACCAGGTAATTCCTCAGGAAATACCTCTGGATAATCGCGTACAACTGGAAAATCTTCTATCTTCTTCTCTTTTTCTGAGGTGTCAGTAACGAGAGCCAAAATGGCAGTGTGGCCCTTTCGCAAGCACTTTTGGGCCTTAAGGAGAGAAATGACATTCTCAACAGCACTCCTCTTGTCGCCATGAATCATGAGAGGTTCACCATCGGGACCTGGAATGCGGACAACCTTCTCGTTGCAAAGAATCTCTGCTCGGTGTTGGGATAACCAATCCATCCCAATGACAACGTCGAAACTTCCCAAGACAATAGGAATGAGGTCGATGGAGAAGGTCTGGTCAGCTAGAATAAGCTTACAATCCTTGACTATGTGTGTGGCTTCTAAACTCTTACCATTTGCTAGCTCTACGGTGTGCTTGTTGTTCAAAGGTGTTGGGATACGCTTAAGCATTCGACTAACTTCTAGTGACATGTAGCTAGTATCGGCACCCGAATCAAATAAAACTGAAACATAAAAGTCATCGAGAAGGAACTTACCCGCCACAACATTGGGGTCATTCCTTGCTTCACCTTGGCCAATCACAAACACCCGCCCCCCTGGCGCCATTGTTGTTGTTGTTCCCATTGTTACCATTCCCCTGATTGTTGTTATTGTTGTTGTTGTTGTTCTGGTTCCTGTTCAGATGGGGACAGTCTCTCTTGAAGTGGCCCTCAGCTCCACACTGAAAGCACCCCTTGTTATCCCCTTGCTGCTGCTGCTGGCGCTGGTTCTGTTGAGCTTGCTGACGATTCTGATTGGCGGGGTATAAGCTCCTGCAATCCTTTGCAGCGTGACCAGGCTTGTTGCACTGATGACAGTTGCCCCTGGTGCATGGCCCGCTGTGGTGCAGGCTGCAGCGATTGCATTTGGGGTGATTTCCTTTGTACCCACCCTGGCTTTGACCACCAGACGATTGCTGATTAGGGCTCTTGTAGTCATCAGTCTTCCTCTGCTGAGACTGGGAATGAACAGAAGTTGAGCCCTTACTTGAAGTTCCATCCCATTTCCGTTTGTTGTCACTAGAGATACCAGAAGTGGTCGCAGCACCTATGCGTTTTGGTAACTTGTTCTGCTCCACCGCTTGATCCGTGAGACGGTGAGCCAACTGAACGGTTTGCTGGTAGGTGGCGAGGTTCGCTGAAGTCACATGACTTTGGATTTCTGGCACTAAGCCCTGAAGAAATAGTTCGATGCGTTTGATGGGAGGATCCACCATAGTAGGGCACAGAATTGCCAGTTCGTTCGACCTTTTCACATAAGCTTCAATTTCGGACCCCGTCATCTTGAGGTTGAAGAACTCCACTTCCAGTTTGTGAATCTCATCACGACTGCAGTATTCTTCTTTGATCATTTCCTTAAAATTCTCCCATGGGGTGGCGTTGGCAGCAACCAACCCTAGCATCTGAACTTGAGCGTTCCACCATGTGAGGGCTAAACCCTCGAGAGTACCAGTAGCATACTTCACCCTGCGCGCCTCAGGGCACTCACACATTTCGAAGACCGATTCTAGTTTCTCAAACCAGTGTAGGAGACCTACTGCTCCTTCAGTGCCGCTAAAAGTAGTTGGTCGGCAGTCCATGAAAGTCTTAAAAGTGCACACGGGTGGCTGAACATTATGACCTATCGTGGGTGAAAGAAAAGACAGAGTTTAACACAAAGGTTGGTTCACGAGAGTAGGATTCTAAAGATCCTAGAATGAGTTCGGACTGCGGGATATACCTCCTGCGTGTGCAGCTGCAAGTGCTGCGGCAACTCGTTCGTTGATCAGAGCCGTCAACTGGGCTTGTGTCAGGTTAACGCGTCCAGACATGATCTTCATATCAAGAGTAATACGAGTGAGGGAGGTTCGCGAAAGTACAACGATAGGATAGAGTAAGCACGCACGTGTTCAAGCAACAGTAGTTATACTAACCAAGCATACCATAAGCAATGTACTATGTAACTAACAAGGAGGCAATATGTACACAGATCATATCACCTAGAATGTCGAGCCTTGCGTGTGGAGTGAAGCATCGTTGTGGACCGTTGAGCACTGTACAGGTTATAGTCTGGTTTTAACAAAAACGTTTTTCCCTATATTAAAACCAAGTTCTCTATAACCAATGGCTCTGATACCAATCTGTCACACCCCCAAAATCCACCTGCGGAGTACTACCGCTTGGAGGCGCGACTGACCAGGATCCAGCCACCAATCATATTGAACATGCGAGTTAAAAGATATAAAAGTTTAACCAATACAATTGGTGTCCAAACAAAAACATAGTTAAGTTGCTAGCGGAAGCATAAGTCTTAAATCAATACATAAGTTTAATTGTTCCAAAGTTTAACATGGCACTCAGTCGTCCATGTCCCACAACGATCCTCCTCCTTGCAAGCTCCAGCTCAGAACCTAAGGACCTGCAAAGCATGTAGTAACGAGTCAACAACAAGTTGAGTGAGTTCACGGTTGGGTGTTCGTTTTAAGTTGTTTCGAAAACAGTTTCCTTTAGCTGGCATCCTGCCGTGGGGGTTACCCCATAGTTAAAAACGTGATTTGTATGTTCCTGGTTACTCTGGCAATCCAGCCGTGGGGGCTACTGTCACACCCCCAAAATCCACACGCGGAGTATCACCGCTTGGAGGCGTGACTGACCAGGATCAAGCCACCAATCATATTGAACATAGTAAGTATTAAATGTAAAACAATCAAACCAATATGAAAGGTGTTCAAAACATATGTATAAATCCAACGTTTAGCGGAAGCATAAATAAACCCAATCATAAGTAGCAATTTCAAATGTTTAAATGTTGTTCATAACATCCACAATCTGTGCCCACAACGACCGTGCCTCCCGTGCAAGCTCCATAAGTACCTAAGGTCCTGCAAGGCATGTAAGAGAGAGTCAACAACTAGTTGAGCGAGTTCACAGACAATAGTTTAGTAATAGTATAGCGTGAGTAGTAGTATGATCGTTCGTTACAATGTATCGTATTAGTTTCCATCGCGGCCCTCCAGGCAGGTGTGCGAAGATGTTGGGGAAGGTCTTTCCCCAAGTTTTTCTAGACTAGGTTTGTTCGTATCGCGGCCTCTCTAGGCAGGTGTGCGAAGATTTGTAAATTTAGTTCGCGGCCAATGTCCTTGGCAGGTGTGCGAAGTCAGTCATAATATCGCGGCCAATGTCCTTGGCAGGTGTGCGAAGATCGTTCAATAAGTGTTACTAGTCTAGCAGTAGGTTCTGTTATCTAAGTATGTACAGTAATCATCAAATCCCCATTCCCCCCTGGGAACCCCATGCCTTGGCTTGTGTGAACTCACCTTGGTTTGCTCGGTATGCTAGGTTATGTGCTCGCAAATAAGTCAATCACGTCCTATAGTATGCACGTACGTGAAATCAGTTTGTGTTCACGTATAAGTACACAGTTGATAAGCAAGTAGCACGTAGCACGTATTTGAGATCGTACACAAGATGGTGACACTTAACAGCAGTTAACTAACCAGGTTAACACTTAACAGAAAAGTAAACAGATTACTGTGCTGATTACCCATTTGGCGAAACACCCCTGTTTCGCCATAAGTCCCTTCGACGAAACACCCCTGTTTCGTCTACCATTTGATTCGTCGTTGAGGTCTCGACGAAACATATCCTGTTTCGTCGTTACCTCTGTTTCGTCAATAGCATTTTGATTCGTCACAGATTTGATTCGCCAAGTAACAGTTACGTCAAAGAATCAGTTACGTCAAATAATCAATTACGTAATGAGAAACCCTAATTCTGCCGTCACATCAACATACATGATCATACAGGAATCATTAGCATGGAAATCATCATCTAACCATCAAGAAATCATCATCTAGCATAAACCCTAGTTTATGTGTACCACATATCGATTAACACATCTCCTCATATTACCGAACCCTAACAAGATACTAACGTGTAATCAGAACCAGATCATATAAACAACAACATGAAAAACTGAGTGTTCGATCATATTATGTTTCGCAAAGAGTTACGCATCTAATTAACCATGTATATCGGAATCAAGAACATCATAAACACATATATATATAACACCGTAAATCTGCATTCATGTCATTCACTAGCACATAAGAACAGATATTCATGCAACAGGATTAATCACTAACCGACTCGAGATGAACAAACAAAGATTCGAGAGCTAGGGATGATGGTGAACGATGGTCGTTGCCGTCGCACAGAAGAGAGGGAGTTCTAGGGTTTCTGTTTTGCTAGAGTGTGGCGAATAGAATAGTATAACTCAATAAAAAAAACTATACGTAACATGCTGGGCCCATAACTGGGCTTCGTCGAATCTGGGCTCGGCGAAACACTTTGTTTCGTCGAGTCGTTTATGGCGAAACATATCCTGTTTCGTCGAGAATGGTTATGGCGAAACACACTTGTGTTTCGTCGGGTTCTTTCCTATGTTAGGCAGTTTATGTTTCTCAACAGGTTCCATGTTATACAATCAAACACATATTCATGCAAACACAATGTATTTTATCATATCACAACTAAATAGTCAAAGTCAATCGTGCATTAAATGCGAATAAAGAATGTCGGAAATTCGGGTTGTCACATTATCCCCAACTTGAAAGAAATTTCGTCCCGAAATTTAGCATGCAGTTACTGAGAAAGCTAGTAGTGTGACGTTGTTTACCTGTATTGTATCGCGGCTCCCCTGAGCATGTTTGCGAAGGTTACTGGTTTTCTTGGGGTGTCACATTATCCCCCCGTTGATTTGGAATTTCGTCCCGAAATTCTGCATTGGTAGCTTCAGCCTCAGTAGTAGTTGCTTGGTTTCCGAATAACTGGGGATATTTGAGTTCCATTTGATCTTCGCGCTCTCAGGTGAACTCTGGGCCGCGGCGGGAGTTCCAACGAACTCGTACAAGAGGGATTCTCGTGTTCTTGAGGACCTTAACATCCCGGTCCGTGATTTCAACAGGTTCCTCGACGAAGTGCAACCGCTCGTCGATAGTGAGTTCCTTCAAAGGAACTATGTGGGTCTCATCTGACGTACACTTCTTCAGATTCGACACGTGAAAGACGTTGTGAACTGCACTGAGTTCAGGTGGTAAGTTCAGTCTGTAGGCCACTTTGCCTATTTTCTCAATAACTTCGAAAGGTCCGACGTATCGTGGATTGAGTTTGCCGCGTTTGCCAAAATGAACCACACCCTTCCAGGGCGAAACTTTGAGTAGCGCTCGATCCCCAACCTGGAATTCGAGTAGTTTCCTGTCTTTATCAGCGTATACTTTCTGACGGTCACGAGCTGCCGCCATGCGTTGTCGTATTTGAGCAATCTTTTCAGTAGTATCAACTACCATTTCTGGACCTGTGATCTGACTATCTCCCACCTCTGCCCAACAGAGAGGTGACCGGCATTTACGCCCGTACAATGCCTCGAATGGTGCAGCTTTAATGCTCGTGTGGTAGCTGTTATTGTATGAGAATTCCACAAGTGGCAGATGTTTTTCCCAACCGTTTCCAAAGTCAATTACGCACGCCCGAAGCATGTCTTCTAGAGTTTGAATAGTGCGCTCAGACTGCCCATCCGTCTGAGGATGATACACCGTGCTCATGTCTAAACGAGAGCCAAAAGATTTATGCATTGCTTGCCACAGTTCTGAAGTAAAACGCGCGTCACGATCAGAGATGATGGAGGTGGGCACTCCGTGCCTCGAGACCACTTCTTTCAAGTAAATGTCTGCTAAGGTAGAGAACTTGTTTGTTTCTTTGATGGCCAAGAAATGAGCAGACTTTGTGAGTCGATCCACGATCACCCATATAGTATCATTTCCGCGCTGAGATCTAGGTAGGCCAGTAACAAAGTCCATGGAAATTTGCTCCCATTTCCATTGTGGTATTTCAGGTTGTTGGAGTGGTCCTGACGGTTTCTGATATTCTGCCTTGACTCTCGCACAAGTCAAGCATTTGCTAACGTATGTGGCTATGTGGGCCTTCATGCTAGGCCACCAGTATGTAGTCTTAATATCGTGGTACATTTTATCCGAACCTGGATGTACCGAGTAGCGAGACTTATGAGCTTCATCCATCACTAGCTCACGTAAATTACCATAAAGTGGGACCCAAATGTGTCCCGTGACATAGTAAGCACCATCTTCCTTCTGTTCTAAACGTTGTCTTGAGCCACGTAGGGCTTCAGCCCTGACATTTTCTGGTTTCAATGCTTCTACCTGAGCATCTCGTATCTGGGAAGGAAGGTTAGACTGTATGGTGAGTTGTAAAGCTCGTACGCGCTTAGGCGCGGTGTCCTTTCGACTGAGAGCGTTAGCCACAACATTGGCTTTGCCTGGGTGGTACCTGATTGAGCATTCGTAGTCATTTAACAGTTCAACCCATCGTCGCTGTCGCATATTCAGTTCTTTCTGTTTGAAGATATGTTCGAGGCTTCTGTGATCAGTGTAGATTGCGCACTTGGTACCATACAAATAGTGTCGCCATATCTTAAGTGCAAAGACAACCGCTCCCAGCTCTAGGTCGTGTGTCGTGTAATTCCGTTCGTGAATCTTAAGTTGGCGCGAAGCATAAGCAATAACTTTATCCCTCTGCATCAATACACATCCAAGACCTTGGATAGATGCGTCGCAGTAGACTACGAAATCGTCCGTGCCTTCAGGCAGTGAGAGGATAGGTGCGCTACAAAGTCTATCCTTTAAGTGCTGAAACGCTGACTCCTGTGTATTACCCCAACGGTAAACAACACCTTTCTGTGTCAGTAGTGTAAGCGGCTGTGCAATCTTTGAAAAGACTTTGATGAACCGTCTGTAATAACCCGCCAAACCCAAGAATTGGCGTATTTCGGTTGGTGTACAAGGCGCAGGCCAGTTTTTAATCGAATCCACCTTGGATGGATCTACATGAATCCCATCCTTGTTTACCACGTGGCCTAAGAAGTGGACTTCACGAAGCCAGAAGTCACATTTAGAAAACTTAGCGTATAGCTGTTCCGTTCGTAGAAGTTCCAGTATCAGTCGTAGGTGCTGCTCGTGTTCCTCCTGACTTTTCGAATAAATCAGGATGTCGTCGATGAAAACAATGACGAACTTGTCGAGATAGGGTTTGCACACCCTGTTCATAAGATCCATAAATACGGCAGGCGCGTTCGTTAGCCCAAATGGCATGACCATAAACTCGTAGTGGCCGTAGCGAGTTCTAAATGCTGTTTTAGAGACGTCCTCGTCCCGGACTCTCAGCTGATGGTACCCTGACCTTAAGTCTATCTTGGAGTAGTAGCTCGACCCTTGCAGCTGGTCGAATAAATCATCTATGCGCGGAAGAGGATAACGATTCTTGATCGTCACCTTGTTGAGTTCCCGGTAGTCTATACACATCCTGAACGTACCGTCTTTCTTCTTCACAAATAACACTGGAGCTCCCCAGGGCGAAGAGCTAGGTCGTATGAAACCCTTTTCCAAAAGTTCTTGCAGTTGCTTAGATAGTTCTTCCAGTTCAGTTGAAGCTAAACGATAAGGTGCTCGAGCTATGGGTGTTGCTCCTGGAGCGAGCTCGATCTGAAATTCGACCTGACGATGAGGCGGTACCCCAGGTAACTCTTCCGGAAATACTTGAGGAAAATCGCGTACCACAGGAATATCCTCAATCTTTTTCTCTTTCTTCGATGAATCGGTAACGAGAGCTAAAACAGCTATGTGGCCCTTTCGCAAACACTTCTGAGCCTTCAGGAAGGAAATGACGCCACTCACGACACCACTCTTGTCGCCTTGAACTTCGAGAGGTTCTTCACCAGAACGTGGGATACGAATGATCTTCTCCTTGCATAGGATCTCTGCTTGTTGTTGGGATAACCAATCCATACTAATGACGATGTCGACACTATCGCAACGCTGGGGTCATTCCTAGTATCACCCTGACCAATCACGAACACTCGACCCCTGGCACCATTGCCGTCGTTATTACCCCCGTTGTTGTCTTCCCTGGTTCCCGTTTCCTTGGTTGCGGTTCTGGTTCTGGTTTAACCGTGGGCAGTGTCTCTTGAAGAGACCTTCAGCACCACCCTGATAACATCCCTTGTTACCCTGCTGTTGCTGCTGATTCTGAAGATCTTGTGTCTGTTGTTGTTGGTTCTGGCTTGCAGGACGTGAGTTTCTACCATCTTTGGCTCCATGACCAAGCTTGTCGCATCATTGACAATGATTGCGTTTGCCCTGCCCGCTGTGGTGCAGGTTACATCGTTTGCGCTTAGGGTGGTTTCCCCCTGTATCCACCCTGCCCTTGGATACTAAATGTTGCTGATCAGGACTTTAGTTGTCATCGACCTTTCACTGCTGTGCCTGGGACAGAATCGTAGTCGAACCCTTGCTAGAGGTTCCATCCCACTTTCATCCGTTGTTACTGAGGGTAGCAGAAGTAGTTGAAGTAGTAGTGGTAGTAGTATCGCTGATACGTTGAGGCAGCTTGTTCTGTCCCACTGCCTGGTCTGTGAGACGATGAGCAAGATGAGTAACATCTTGAATAGTAGCAAGTTTAGCCGTCTTCACATGGTTTTGAATTCCTGGTATTAAACCCTTGAGGTATAGCTCAAAGCTCTTTATGGGAGGATCCACCATAGTTGGACACAAAATTGTCAGTTTGTTGGATCGTTATCGTGCACGCTTCTATCTCTGACCTCGTCATCTTCATGTTAAAGGACTCCACTTCCAGCTTGTGGATGGCATCAAAACTACTGTATTCACGTTTGATCAGTTCCTTAGAATCATTCCATGGGGTGGCATTAGCAGCCGCCAGCCCCAGCATCGTGACTTGCGCGTTCCACCAAGTTTGCGCAGTGCCTTCGAGAATATCAGTGGCATATTTCACCTTACGAGCCTCAGGTCATTCGCACATTCGAAGGCCGATTCGAGTTCCTCGAACTAATGGAGGAGTCCAACAGTTCCTTCAGTGTCGCTGAAAGTAGTAGGACGACAGTCCATAAAAGTCGTGTATGTGCATACAGGTGGCTGAGCGTGTTGACTTGTCGTGTGCGTTAGAGTAATCAAAATTAGGCACAAGTGTTGAGTTACGAGAGTAGGATCTAAAGATCCTAGAGTAAGTGGTGATGGCAGGTTACACCTCCTGCCTGGGCAGCTGCGAGTGCTGCAGTAACTTGTTCAGTGATCGAAGCCGCCAACTGGGCTTGAGTTAGGTTAATGCGTCCACTCATGATCTTGACATCAAGGAGAACATGTGGGTGAGAGGTTCGCGAATAGTGCGAAGAGAGTGAGAACACAAGTATTCTTGAGCAATATCATATAATAGGTTCTGTAATCTGAGCATACCACGAGCAAAGTTCTATGTAATTCTAGCAAGTAGGCAATAAACATAAACCTTATTACCTAGGATGTCGAGTCTTGCACGTGGAGCGAGGCGTCGTTGTGGATCGTTGAGCACTGTTCTGGTTATAGTCTGGTTTTAATAAAAATGTTTTCCCCTTATTAAAACCGAGTTCTCTATAACCAATGGCTCTGATACCAATCTGTCACACCCCCAAAATCCACACGCGGAGTATCACCGCTTGGAGGCGTGACTGACCAGGATCAAGCCACCAATCATATTGAACATAGTAAGTATTAAATGTAAAACAATCAAACCAATATGAAAGGTGTTCAAAACATATGTATAAATCCAACGTTTAGCGGAAGCATAAATAAACCCAATCATAAGTAGCAATTTCAAATGTTTAAATGTTGTTCATAACATCCACAATCTGTGCCCACAACGACCGTGCCTCCCGTGCAAGCTCCATAAGTACCTAAGGTCCTGCAAGGCATGTAAGAGAGAGTCAACAACTAGTTGAGCGAGTTCACAGACAATAGTTCAGTAATAGTATAGCGTGAGTAGTAGTATGATCGTTCGTTACAATGTATCGTATTAGTTTCCATCGCGGCCCTCCAGGCAGGTGTGCGAAGATGTTGGGGAAGGTCTTTCCCCAAGTTTTTCTAGACTAGGTTTGTTCGTATCGCGGCCTCTCTAGGCAGGTGTGCGAAGATTTGTAAATTTAGTTCGCGGCCAATGTCCTTGGCAGGTGTGCGAAGTCAGTCATAATATCGCGGCCAATGTCCTTGGCAGGTGTGCGAAGATCGTTCAATAAGTGTTACTAGTCTAGCAGTAGGTTCTGTTATCTAAGTATGTACAGTAATCATCAAATCCCCATTCCCCCCTGGGAACCCCATGCCTTGGCTTGTGTGAACTCACCTTGGTTTGCTCGGTATACTAGGTTATGTGCTCGCAAATAAGTCAATCACATCCTATAGTATGCACGTACGTGAAATCAGTTTGTGTTCACGTATAAGTACACAGTTGATAAGCAAGTAGCACGTAGCACGTATTTGAGATCGTACACAAGATGGTGACACTTAACAGCAGTTAACTAACCAGGTTAACACTTAACAGAAAAGTAAACAGATTACTGTGCTGATTACCCATTTGGCGAAACACCCCTGTTTCGCCATAAGTCCCTTCGACGAAACACCCCTGTTTCGTCTACCATTTGATTCGTCGTTGAGGTCTCGACGAAACACATCATGTTTCGTCGTTACCTCTGTTTCGTCAATAGCATTTTGATTCGTCACAGATTTGATTCGCCAAGTAACAGTTACGTCAAAGAATCAGTTACGTCAAATAATCAATTACGTAATGAGAAACCCTAATTCTGCCGTCACATCAACATACATGATCATACAGGAATCATTAGCATGGAAATCATCATCTAACCATCAAGAAATCATCATCTAGCATAAACCCTAGTTTATGTGTACCACATATCGATTAATACATCTCCTCATATTACCGAACCCTAACAAGATACTAACGTGTAATCAGAACCAGATCATATAAACAACAACATGAAAAACTGAGTGTTCGATCATATTAGGTTTCGCAAAGAGATACGCATCTAATTAACCATGTATATCGGAATCAAGAACATCATAAACACATATATATATAACACCGTAAATCTGCATTCATGTCATTCACTAGCACATAAGAACAGATATTCATGCAACAGGATTAATCACTAACCGACTCGAGATGAACAAACAAAGATTCGAGAGCTAGGGATGATGGTGAACGATGGTCGTTGCCGTCGCACAGAAGAGAGGGAGTTCTAGGGTTTCTGTTTTGCTAGAGTGTGGCGAATAGAATAGTATAACTCAATAAAAAAAACTATACGTAACATGCTGGGCCCATACCTGGGCTTCGTCGAATCTGGGCTTGGCGAAACACTTTGTTTCGTCGAGTCGTTTATGGCGAAACATATCCTGTTTCGTCGAGAATGGTTATGGCGAAACACACTTGTGTTTCGTCGGGTTCTTTCCTATGTTAGGCAGTTTATGTTTCTCAACAGGTTCCATGTTATACAATCAAACACATATTCATGCAAACACAATGTATTTTATCATATCACAACTAAATAGTCAAAGTCAATCGTGCATTAAATGCGAATAAAGAATGTCAGAAATTCGGGTTGTCACATTATCCCCAACTTGAAAGAAATTTCGTCCCGAAATTTAGCATGCAGTTACTGAGAAAGCTAGTAGTGTGACGTTGTTTACCTGTATTGTATCGCGGCTCCCCTGAGCATGTTTGCGAAGGTTACTGGTTTTCTTGGGGTGTCACAGCTACCCCGTGTTAGTTATCTGGCATTTCGGCCGTGGGGGCTACCCCATGTATACACTAGACTCGTTACCATATCGACTGCTGACTGTAGTCATGTTTATGTGCCCTGAAACTGTCAATGTCTATCATCATTGACGTGCCCCAGATCCATTAGTTCACGCCCGTCCTCTGCGGCACGGTGTGAGGTTTGTCAGACCTAAATAGCGCTATCTAACTAATGACCCGCTCGCCATTGGCCCGGCGATTAAGTCGATATAAAAAGGAGGGACTTCGTGATAGAGTTTTGGTCTAGTACGAGTTATCTGTCCGTGAGGACGAGGAATTACATTCCTGAACCTTTGCTGTCCTACCCAAGGAGGACGAGGAACCCATGTTCCTTAACCCCAATTCCCGACCCCTGGGAATCCCATGCTTTGTAGAGGGTGTGAACTCACCTTGGTTTGCTCGGTAGAAACACAGAAAAGTCAAACAAGCAATGTTGTGGTTACTCGCGTCCTATCATAGTTGTATCATACAAGTCAGGTTCGTAACCAAGTAGCACACGGATGTTTCTAGCATATTGCATTCAAGTATCATCTATGGCAGCCCAAACAATTATTCATGTACATCAGCACGTATAAGGTCCATGTAGTAGGCCCAAAGGTCCGGCCCAATTACTTAAGTCCGAAATGAGGTGCAAGCCCAAACAGCGTGTATCTGCGTATAGTCTCGAGTCGCAACTAGGCGTTTGCGACTCGCAACCTGAGTCGCAATCATGGTCTCGGTTCGTGCTGTTTTGGTCTCGAGTCGCAACCGGACTCGTAACTGTGGTTTCGAGTCAAACGGTTTATGTGCTGATCTCGTGTGGTTTCGAGTCGCAACCAGGTGTTTGCGACTCGCAACCGATGTCGCAACCGGGAGATTTCGACTCATCATGCACTGGTTTCGAGTCGCAACTGGAGGTTTCGGTTGGACAACTGCTGATTCGGTACAGTGTACTATCCAATGGGAATTTGATTTCATGAAATGGTTTGTACTACCCACTTAAACATGTTTGTTTGTCTAGCAATTTACTAAATTGGATCAAACATATCAGATTTCAAATATTCAAGCATGTTCATATCACATTCAAGTTGTTCATCATACATTCAAATAGTTCATCATGATTATTCAAACTTGTTCATCATATTTTAGAGTTTTCGGCATCAATCACAAACATAATCATGAACAACAATCAAATACTCCAACAACTAATCCGAATAATATGAACATAAGAGCATATAACCCGAACAACATGAACATTATGTAAGCCGATGAACATCAACCATTTATGGTCTAACTTGCATCAAATCACAAAATATCATTAACTCATCATGCATAAACTTAACCAACCAACATATTATCAAGTCACACAAGATACATCATCCTTAATCAAAATATCACATCATCATCATTAACAACAACCGAAACATAAACACCCAATGGGAATCACTAACCGGTTCAAGTATAGGTTCAAAGGTGTGAGTGAAGCCTCCAAGTGGGTGTGTACGAGTTGATCCGAGAGCTCCTTAGTGGTCACCGGTTGATCTGAGAGTGAGGGAGAGGGATGTTGTGGCTTAGGGTTTTAGTGAGGGAGAGTGGAGAGTGTGTGTGTTAGAGGAGTATGAGTGTTGTTGCCCAAAATTGCCAAGTGTGACCATCATGAGGATTATATACTTGTTTCACTTGTGCACCCTAATGGGCTTTCGAATGAAGTGCACGGCCTAACCGGCCCATATGTTATACTAGTTCACTCGAGACCACATGGTCTCAAGTCGGGTTCGTGTTGTCTCGGTTCATATACATACTCGCATACATACACACAAGCATACATGTAACATAACACATAATCATATAAAGGTTCACTTATCATTCATTAAATCATCAAATTAGTTAGTCACTTAGTGTTCAAACGTACAACGAAAGGTTCTAAATTTCGAGTTGTCACATCATCCCCAAGTTGAAAGAAATTTCGTCCCGAAATTTGGTAGGCACTCACTGAGGAAGCTAGTTAAGTTGTATGGTTTTCCTGGTTTTCCTGGGGTGTCACATTTGATGTTTAATGTTAGGTCATAACTTGTCCATACCACACTCTTTTCGACGAAGAGTAGTTCTTCATCACAATACCTCGACAAAGAGTGGTTATTCGTCATAATCAACCTTCGACGAAGGTTGATTCTTCGTCACTCACACATCACGGTGAAGAATGTACTTCGCCAGGAGGATCTTCGCCAAAAGGGCCCTTGGCCCAGGTTACTCAAGGCCCAGAAGGGTCTGATTTTCATTGTATACGTAAAATCCCTCATAACCTGTAACCACCAGTATCAAACCCTAAAACACTCTCTTTCTCTTCTTCCTACGTGGCGGCATTTGTGAGTCTCGAAGCCTCTCCATCTCTAGTAATCTAATCCCCTCGGTATCACGATTAATGAGATATTGATCGAATGATTTATGTT
This sequence comes from Helianthus tuberosus, assembly GCA_030545235.1. Taxonomy (NCBI): domain Eukaryota; kingdom Viridiplantae; phylum Streptophyta; class Magnoliopsida; order Asterales; family Asteraceae; genus Helianthus; species Helianthus tuberosus. Next base: position 189,256,923 of record CM060365.1, on the reverse strand, counting down.
CTTTTGTGATACTTTTTTAGAGTTAAAATGGTATTAAACTGATGTTGTGTTAAACTGATGTTGTGTTAAATTGATGTTGTGTACTCTTGCTTAAGAAATCGCACTCAGGGTTGTATGTTCTTAGAATCAATGATGCGTCTAATGTAGATTCACTGTCGAATCTAACCTAATGTACAACGGATGTAGATTGGTGATGAGGTTTTGTATAGTGATTAGAAATCATTAAAGATCGTTTATTGATTGTGCATTGATAAGTGATGATGATTGCTGTGTTTTGATGATGATGATGATGATGATGATGATGATGAAACTGTTGATCGATGATTAGGGTTTCTAGGAAAACCAAAACCGTTTGTTGGTGCTGCGTCGAAGGTTCCCCACGAGGAACTTCAGTCGACGAAGAATATGATTCTTCGTTGGCTGGCCTCGACGAACCTTTAAGGTTCTTCGTCAGACGTGAACTCGACAAAGGATAGTCCTTCGTCACACCAACCCCCGACTAAGAATAATACTTCGCCATGATCATTTTCGGTGAAGAATGGTTCTTCGCCGTGCAAATGAACAGTAGCAGTGATAGTTTGAAATGTATGTGATGTTGGATACTTATGTGTATGAAACACTGTTGTTGCATGATAACCACACTGATTAAGAATGAGAAATCCTGTTATATATTGATAAGTGACATGCACATGGGTTGTGGACTTGTATGAGAATTGGATATGTGCTACATGTTGAATAGTGATCTTTGTGCTTGATGCAAACTGTGTAAAATACGTGACTTGAATGATTGTGAAACTGATTTTGATTGGTAACCACGGTAGGGTTTGGGTTTACCAACTTGGACGGGTAACTAAACATACCGAGCAAATCTAAGGTGAGTTCATTCCTCTTGAGCATGCGTCCCGGTGGGTGGGACAATCAAATGGGTATTCATGAGAGGAATAGGTCTTTTGGGTAAAACTAGAATGTTAGATAATACACTCATTTCCTATCATTTTAAGTCCCATGTTATACCGAATAGTTATCTGAGAGGTAACGGGGTATTAATTGATAGCGCTATTAGGCTTGGCAACCTCACACCGTACCTGAGAGGATGGGCGTGAACTAATGACCTTAAATCATGACCAATGCTTAGATAGGGGGCATTGGGGACGAGCAAAATAATCTGGAAGCCATCTTGTACGGTACTCGAGTTATTATCAACATTATAATCAATGAACTGAACTAAACACTTGGTAACCAACGTTTTCGTAAAACTATGAACTCACCAGCGTTTTTTGATACACTTGTTGCATGTTCGCAGGTCGTTAGGTACTATGGACATGGAACTTGCTATCTGGATTTGCTGGAGTGGTCAAGGGTCACACTGCTTGGATATGCATGACTTGCTTACTGATTTTACATACATTTGGTTTTGAAACACTTAAACAATTAATTACTGTTTGCTTCCGCTGAACATGTTAAACTTGGATTATGTTTGTGGTTGTTTTTATTATAATGAAAGGAATCTTTGTTAAACATTTTGATATTAGTTCAATGTGATTAGTGGCTGGATCGTGGTACGTCACATGCCTAGCGGGGTTTCCGCATGTGGTATTTTGGGGGTGTGACAGTTTGGTATCAGCGCCACTGGTTATAGTGAACAAGGTTTTAAAACGTTTTTATAAAACCAGACTATAACCGAACAGTTCAGAAAATCGACCATGATACTCAGCTCCAGATTGCAAGGTTCGTCTCTCGTTTACTTATTGCATAGCATACCTAGTGTACATTTATGTATGACATTGCACGTGAACGCACACTTAGCACTACAACATGAATTCCTGTGTTACTAGCTTACGTTATGTGTTTGATAGTGTGACGCTCCTCTAAACCTTCATGATCTATGTTATGGAGTCTTTTATTTTGCTACTCGAAATTGAGGAACCCTATAGCACAAGTTGGGAGGATCTGAGATAAACATGCAAATCGCATGTTATTATGGGTGCACACATAATAATAATGTGGGGTGCATGTGGGTCCCAGTGAGGCCTGACGAGTGTGAAAGGGGTTCTGCTCTGTTGTCTGAAGTAATGATAGAACTCTGTAATCTGTAGAAGTCATAGTGATGCTTGACTCCTACTCAGACCCGACTTTTAACCTTTTTACATTGATTATATAGAATCATGAGCGGACAAAACGGTGGACGTGGTGGAGGCCACGGCGGTGGACGTGGCAACATTAATATGACCCAGGCTGAATTGACCGATTTGATGAATACTCGTGTGGCTGAAGCCTTGGCAGCTCAGCAGGCTGGTACGATATGTGCCAAATACTCTTTATCCTTGTGTCGCGTACTCGAATCTTACCTGTGTGTTGCGTTCTCTTTCGTCTTTAGGTCAACACATGAATCAGAACAATCCGCCTGTGTGCACATTCAAGACGTTCATGGATTATAAGCCACAGACGTTTAGTGGGACTGAAGGAGCTGTGGGACTACTACGTTGGTTTGAGAAGGCAGAATCGGTGTTTGCTATGTGTAACTGTCCTGCTGTGGACAGAGTTAAGTAAGCTATGGGCACATTGGAGGATGGTGCCTTGACTTGGTGGAATGCCCAAGTCGAGATGCTAGGCATTGAAATGGCGAATGCCACTACTTGGGAGGATTTCAAGGAGTTGATGAGAGAGGAGTACTGTCCTCGTGATGAAGTGCAGGAACTAGAGAACGAGTACTATAATCTGAAGATGGCAGGATCTGAGATCAAGGCGTACACAAAACGGTCTCATGAGCTTGCAAATATGTGTCCTAACTTATCTCGACCACCGCCTCGTAGAATCGAACTGTACATCAAAGGATTAGCCCCGCAGGTTAAGGGCTTAGTTACAGTAGCAAACCTTAACAACTTACCTCAGATCATCCGCTTAGCTCACAAGATCACAGATCAGGAGGTGGAGCGTGGCTCGCTACCACCACATGTTTCTACTACTGCTACTACTGCTACAGATACTACTCCCGCTACTGACAGCAAACGAAAATGGAATGATGTGGACAAGGCGTCCAACTCGAATCAGTCACAGAAAAAGCCAGACAACAACAGCAATCGCAGTTTTAGCCAGTCATCTTCAGTGAATCAGAATCAGAGCAACAATTCGAATCAGGGCTCCTACGCGGGAAAACAACCAAAGTGTAACAAGTGCAATTTTCACCATCATGGTCCGTGTACCCGAGTCTGTCACAGGTGGAACAAGGTAGGCCATATGGCTAGAGATTGCAGGGCCCCACTCCCAAGACAGCAGCAGCAACCCCCACAGCAACAGCAGCCACAGCAACAGGAGAGGCAGCAGCCTCAGCAGAATCAGGGAAATCGTAAGGGGTGTTCTCAGTGTGGAGACGAGGGTCACTTCAGGTGGGATTACCCTCAATTGAATCAAAATGCTGGTAAAAACAACAACAACAACAACACTGGGAACAGCAACAATGGGAACAATGGAGGGAATGGTACGCGTGGAAGAGTGTTTACCATTGGTGCTGGGGAGGCTAGGAATGATGGCAATGTGGTGACCGGTATGTTTTCTATGAACAATCTATTTTCTTCTGTTTTATTCGACTCTGGTGCCAATTGGAGTTATGTGTCTTTGGGGTTCAGTCGTCAGTTAGGGTTGACTCCTACACCTCTTGTAAATAAGCACGTAGTAGAATTAGCTGATGGTAAATCGATTGAAGCTTCACATGTTCTTTTTGGGTGTAAACTTGATCATATGGGTCAAGTGTTCTATATTGACCTACTTCCCGTTACTCTTGGAAGCTTTGATGTAGTCGTTGGTATGGACTGGTTATCTAAACATCAGGCGGAAATTCTCTGTAAAGAGAAAATCGTGCGTATCCCTCTCCCCAGTGGGGAATCCTTGACGGTTCAAGGTCATCGTAGTGGTGCTATGGTTGGCATCATCTCAGCCATGAAAGCCCAGAAGTGTATACGAAAGGGCTACCCTGCTATTCTAGCACTTGTTACTGATACTCAGCCTGAAGAGAGGAAAATCGAAGACCTTCTAGTTGTTCATGAGTTTTCCGATGTGTTTCCTAAAGAACTTTCTGGTTTACCTCCACACCGTCAGGTGGAATTTCAGATTGACCTTACACCAGGAGCAGCCCCAATTGCCCATGCTCCTTATCGTCTTGCACCAGGAGAGTTGCAAGAGCTGTCAAATCAACTCCAAGAACTGTTGGATAGAGGTTTTATCCGACCCAGTTCTTCGCCCTAGGGAGCCCAAGTTTTGTTTGTGAAGAAGAAAGACGGGTCCTTTCGTATGTGTATAGATTACCGTGAGCTCAACAAGGTGACCGTCAAGAACCGTTATCCTTTACCACGCATCGACGACTTTTTTGACCAATTGCAAGGGTCAAGTTTTTACTCGAAGATCGATTTAAGATCAGGCTATCATCAGATGAGAGTCCAAGAGGAGGATGTCCCTAAGACAGCTTTTAGAACGCGATATGACCATTATGAGTTTCTGGTTATGCCATTCGGGTTGACAAACGCACCGGCGGTTTTCATGAACCTCATGAACCGTGTGTGCAAGCCGTATTTTGAAGATTTCGTCATTGTGTTTATCAATGACATCTTGATCTACTCTAAGAGCAAGGAGGACCACGAGCGACACTTGCGTCTTATCTTGGAACTCCTGAGGAAGGAGCAACTCTACGTGAAATTCTCTAAGTGTGATTTCTGGATTCGAGAAGTGTACTTCCTTGGTCACATTGTTAACAAAATGGGGATACATGTGGATCCTGCTAAGATTGATGCCATCAGAAATTGGGCGGCACCGAACAATCCTTCGGAGGTGCGACAATTTCTTGGTCTCGCTGGGTACTATCTCAGATTTATTAAGGACTTCTCGAAGATTGCTCAAACTCTTACTTCATTGGCATAGAAGGGCGTGGTATACTCTTGGGGAACGAAGCAGGAAGATGCTTTCCAGCTCTTGAAACAAAAACTCTGCAGTGCACCAATCTTGTCATTTCCTGAGGGTACCGAGGATTTTGTGGTGTATTGTGATACTTCTATTCAGGGTCTCGGTTGTGTGCTAATGCAATGCGAGAAGGTGATAGCGTATGCTTCTAGGCAGTTGAAGGTTCATGAGAAGAATTACACGACTCACGACATAGAGTTGGGGGTCGTGGTCTTTGCGTTAAAAATCTGGAGGCATTACTTGTACTGTACTAAATGCACTATTTATACCGACCACAAGAGCCTTCAGCATATCTTTGACCAGAAGGAATTGAATATGCGACAACGTCGCTGGGTAGAACTCTTAAACGACTATGACTGTGCGATCAAGTATCACCCAGGTAAAGCTAACGTTGTAGCTGATGCCCTTAGTTGAAAGGAAACTAAACCCAAGCGTGTACGAGCCTTACAGCTCACTATTCACTCAAATCTTCCTGATCAGATCCGTTCGGCTCAGACTGAAGCATTGAAGGAAGAAAACCTGGAAGCTGAATATTTGTGGGGGCATGGAAAAACGACTCGTGGTGAGATCAGACGGCCTCTATTATTTTATGGGACAGATTTGGATTCCTTTGTATGGTAATCTTATAGAGCTCGTGATGGACGAAGCGCACAAGTCTCGATACTCTGTTCACCCAGGATCAGATAAGATGTATCAGGACCTCAAAGTCTTATATTGGTGGCTGAAGATGAAAGCTCATATCACAACGTACGTGAGTAAATGCTTGACTTGTGCGAAAGTCAAGGTAGAGTATCAGAAACCCTCAGGCCTACTTCAGCAACCAGAAATACCCATGTGGAAGTGAGAGCAAATTGCTATGGATTTCGTCACTGGTCTGCCAAGAACTCAAAATGGAAACAATTCCATCTGGGTGATCGTTGACCGCCTCACAAAATCTGCGCACTTTCTAGCGATCAAGGAAACTGATAAGTTCTCTCAACTTGCTGCTGTTTATCTGAAGGAAGTGGCTTCTAGGCACGGGGTGCCAACCTCTATTATCTCTGATCGTGATCCGCGTTTCATATCTGATTTGTGGCAATCAATGCATAAATCGTTCGGCTCACGTCTCGACATGAGCACTGCTTATCACCCACAGACGGATGGTCAAAGTGAACGAACCATCCAGACACTTGAAGACATGCTGCGAGCATGTATGATCGATTTTGGAAAAGTATGGGAGAAGCACTTGCCGCTGATAGAGTTCTCTTACAACAACAGCTACCATACCAGCATCCAGGCAGCTCCGTTCAAAGCATTGTATGGACGGAAATGTCATTCTCCTCTCTGTTGGGCTGAGGTGGGTGAAAGCCAGATCACAGGTCCAGAACTTGTACTTCAAACTTCAGAGAAGATTGTCCAGATCAGAAACCGTATGGCTGCAGCGCGCGACCGTCAGAAAAGCTACACTGACTAGCGTAGGAAACCCTTGGAGTTCGCTGTAGGCGATCGGGTTATGTTGAAAGTTTCACCCTGGAAGGGTTTGGTGCGCTTTGTGAAGCGTGGCAAGCTTAATCCACACTATGTTGGGCCATTCAAAATTTTGGAACGTATTGGTAAAGTGGCGTACAAGCTCGAGTTACCTGCTGAGTTGGGTAACGTTCATGATGTATTCCATGTTTCGCAACTGAAGAAGTGTTTGTCTGATGAAACACTTGTGGTACCACTTCAGGAGTTGAAAATCGACAACAAATTGCAGTTTGTCGAAGAACCCATCGAAATCATGGATCAGGAAGTTAAGGTTCGTAAGCACAGTCGGATTCCAATCGTGAGAGTCCGTTGGAACTCAAGGCGTGGACTGGAGTTCACGTGGGAATGCGAGGATCAGATGAAGCTCAAGTAACCTCAGTTATTCCCAACTGACCAATCTAAATCTGATACAACTAGTGAATTTCGGGGCGAAATTCCCTTTCAAGTTGGGGATCATGTGGCACCTGCGGAAAATCCACAGTCATCCTGAGTTAACATCGTGCCGCTTTGGATTACTTGTTAAATTTCGGGACGAAATTTCTTTCAAGTTGGGGATGATGTGACAACTCAAAATTTCAAGGTCTTTCTCTATGCGTCACTTGTTTCACGAGTCCTGTTTTTACAATTCGCATTTACGTTGTATTATGTGCTTTAAATTGTGAATGATTATAATACTATTGTGTCTGGTTGCTATATGGAAGTTAGAAACTGTGTTTGATGTTTAATGTTGGGTCATAACTTGTCCATACCACACTCATTTCGACGAAGAGTAGTTCTTTGTCACAACACCTCGACAAAGAGTGGTCCTTTGTCATAATCAACCTTCAACGAAGGTTAATTCTTCGCCACTCACACATCACGACGAAGAATGTACTTTGCCAGGAGGATCTTCGCCAAAATGGCCCTCGGCCCAGGTTACTCGAGGCCCAGAAGGGTCTGATTTTCATTGTATACGTAAAATCCCTCATAACCTGTAACCGTTAATATCAAACCCTAAAACACTCTCTTTCTCTTCTTCCTGCGTGGCGGCATTTGTGAGTCTCGAAGCCTCTCCATCTCGAGTAATCTAATCCCCTCGGTATCACGGTTAGTGTGATATTGATCGAATGATTTATGTTCTTTTGTGATACTTGTGTTAAATTGATGATGTGTACTCTTGCTTAAGAAATCGCACTCAGGGTTGTATGTTCTTAGAATCAATGATGCGTCTAATGTAGATTCACTGCCAAATCTAACCTAATGTACAACAGATGTAGATTGGTGATGAGGTTTTGTATAGTGATTTGAATTCATTAAAGATCGTTTGTTGATTGTACATTGATAAGTGATGATGATTGTTGTGTTTTGATGATGATGATGATGATGAAACTGTTGATCGATGATTAGTGTTTCCAGGAAAACCAAAACCGTTTGCTGGTGCTGCGACGAAGGTTCCCCACGAGGAACTTAAGTCAACGAAGAATATGATTCTTCATTGGCTGGCCTCGATGAACCTTTAAGGTTCTTCGTCAGACGTGAACTCGACGAAGGATAGTCCTTCGTCACACCAACCCCCGACGAAGAATAATACTTCGTCATGATCATTTTCGGCGAAGAATGGTTCTTCGTCGTGAGGAATCTTCGCCGTGCAAATGAACAGTAGCAGTGATAGTTTGAAATGTATGTGATGTTGGATACTTATGTGCATGAAACACTGTTGTTGCATGATAACCACACTGGTTAAGAATGAGAAATCCGACTTGACCTGTGTAAGTAGAACACTCTCTTGTTATATATTGATAAGTGACATGCACATAGGATGTGGACTTGTATGAGAATTGGATATGTGCTACATGTTGAATAGTGATCTTTGTGCTTGATGCAAACTATGTAAAATACGTGACTTGAATTATTGTGAAACTGATTTTGATTGGTAACCACGGTAGGGTTTGGGTTGACCAACTTGAACGGGTAACTAAACATACCGAGCAAATCTAAGGTGAGTTCATTCCTCTTGAGCATGCGTCCCGGTGGGTGGGACAATCAAATGGGTATTCCTGAGAGGAATAGGTCTTTTGGGTAAAACTGGAATGTTAGATAATACACTCATTTCCTATCATTTTAAGTCCCATCTTATACCGAATAGTTACCTGAGAGGTAACGGGGTATTAGTTGATAGCGCTATTAGGCTTGGCAACCTCACACCGTACCTGAGAGGACGGGCGTGAACTAAGGAACTTAAATCATGACAAATGCTTAGATAGGGGGCATTGGGGACGGGAAAAATAATTTGGAAGCCATCTTGTACGGTACTCGAATTATTATCAACATTATAATCAATGAACTGAACTAAAAACTTGGTAACCAATGTTTTCGTAAAACTATGAACTCACCAGCATGTCTGATACATTTGTTGCATGCTCGTAGGTCGTTAGGTACTATGGACAAGGAACTTGCTATCTGGATTTGTTGGAGTGGTCATGGGTCACACTGCTTGGATATGCATGACTTGCTTACTGGTTTTACATACATTTGGTTTTGAAACACTTAAACAATTAATTACTGTTTGCTTCCGCTGAACATGTTAAACTTGGATTACGTTTGTGGTTGTTTTTATTATAATGAATAGAATCTTTGTTAAACATTTTGATATTAGTTCAATGTGATTAGTGGCTGGATCCTGGTACGTCACACGCCTAGTGGGGTTTCCGTATGTGGTATTTTGGGGGTGTGACACAAAAGGTACTATTGATACAACTGTTTTTCTTAAAACACACAAGGGTCACACTTTGTTAGTCCAAATTTATGTTGAAGACATTATATTTGGATCAACAAATGAAAAGTTTAGCAAAAAGTTTCAAAAATTGATGACTAGCCACTTTGAGATGAGCATGATGGGTGAGTTATCCTTTTTCTTAGGTCTACAAGTCAAGAAAAGAAATGATGGTATATTTTTGAGTCAATCTAAGTATGTGAAAACTATTTTAAAAAAATACTCACTGGAAAATTGCTCAGTCTCAAAAACTCCCATGGCAACAGGGAACAAACTTGATTCTGATAAAGAAGGTATAAGTGCGGATATTAAAACCTATAGGGGGTGATAGGATCATTGTTATACTTAACTGCAAGCATACCAGATATTATGTTTGATACATGCTTTCTAGCCAGATATCAATGCAATCCTAAAGAATCGCACCTAAAAGCAGTCAAAAGGGTTTTTAAATATCTAAAGGGCACATTAGAACTTGGTCTCTGGTATCCAAAAGATACAAATCTTGAATTAATTGTATACACAGATGCAGATTATGCAGGATGCAAGATTGACAGGAAGAGCACATCTGGTGCATGTCAAATCTTGGGAGATAAGTTGGTATGTTGGGCAAGTAAGAAACAAAACTGTGTTGCGACATCAACAGCTGAATCTGAATATGTAGCAGCAACAAGTTGTTGTTCACAAGTGATGTGGATGCAAACTCAGCTGAAGGATTATGGAGTAAATCTGACAAAGATACCCATTATGTGTGAATCAAAGAGTGCAATTGCAATCATAGAGAATTCGGTTCATCACTTTAGAACCAAACACATAGATGTCAGATATCACTTCATAAAGGATCATGTTGAAAAAGGTAACATAGAAATGTACTTTGTTCCAACAGAAAACCAAATTGCTGACATTTTTAAAAAACCTCTTGATGAAAAGAGACACAATTTTCTAATCAGTAAACTTGGCATGGTTAACATAAAAGATAAAGATGTTTCAGAAAACAATAAGTCACAATCTGAAAACCAAACTGATGACAATCATGTTGCAAATTCTGATAATCAAAGAATGAAACAACATATTTCTGATAAAGCAATCTGATGGAATATCAGAAAATCTGATAAATTATCAATAATCTGATAATTTACTAGAAAATCTGATGAATTATCAGAAAATCTAATGAATCATCAGAAATTCTGATAAAACATCAGAAAATCTGTTAGAACATCAGAATTACCACTGATCATTGGAAAATTTCATGAATTTACCATCTTTATTCATATCTCATATTTGTATAAACACATAACTGTAGATAATCTGTTTTTGATTTTGTTTTGTTTTGTTCATATTAAAAAAAATCAAAAAGGGGGAAAGTAACTTGCTTTAAGATAAATTCAAAGCCCTTCATAGGGAAAATCAACCGTCACGGTAGGTAAATTTTTTGCAGAAAATTGATTTCTCTTCTACTTCCAATACATGCAACGTCATCTTTTCATAAGATAGTAGAGAGACATGAGGGCATGAAAATGATTAGGGGCTATAATAGTATCCACCTACTTATTCAATGCTTACTCACAAATGGGGGCTTCAAACTCTGCCATATACCCACAGCACCAGATATCATCTTAAATGAAGAGATAGAAAAGGGAAAAGAAAATCTTTAGTTGTTAATACCATTTATGGCATAACTATCACTTTCATCTATAAATATTAACAACTCTTGAAGACTTTCTTCATCACAACAACCTACTTTTCAAAACTTTTTCAGAAAACTTAACCTTCAAAAACCTCAAATGGCAAAAGAAATCAGAACCGAGCACTTTCCTCTCATTCTTCACAAAACACACAACCTTACACTAAGGTTAAAACTGGAAGGTCCTGCATGGGAAGATTGCCAGTACGTGTACAACATGTTAAAGCAAAGTCCTTTGGGCCATGCTATATCAACACATGTCACAATCTATCCTGAATCCTTCAAGAGTTTTGGTGGAATGCGGAAACCGTCTACAGTGGCACCAGCATGTGGATACAAAGCCAGGTGATGGGCTTTACAATCATTCTAAAGGAGGAAACTCTTAGGGATGCCCTCCAGTTGGGTGATGATCCAGACACCACCTTCTTCCCAAGGGAAATGCTGGAAGAAACTCTGAAGGACATGGGTTATCGTACACCCAATGTTTCGAGACAGATCAGCAAGTTTGGTTTCATTCAACCATTCCAGTACTTGGTAACACAACTCAGTGTCTGCTTCTCAAAGAAGATTGGACACTTCAATGAGTTGTCTTACAAGATGATGGAGGTGGTACATGCAGTTGTACAAGAGAAACCGTACAACTTCTCCAAGTTTCTCATGTGAAACTTGGAATCAAACATGCACACTCGTCAACCTTTTCTGATCTACCCTCGCTTTGTGACCAAAGTGATAACAAGTCAGCTGGACTTCGGAGGAGTAAGAAGCTTGTACCCGAGGGCCCAGGTGGTTTTACAATAAAACTTGAATGTTCCTTCCCTTGTTCCTTCACCTAATCATAGTGGACAAAGAACCTACTTATGGTTGTATGTTAAGGGTATCTATAATGAGTAGTTTTTGTTTAGTTGTATTTTTTTTTTGGTTGAAAAGTATATATTTGCTTTATATTTTTCTCAAAAACATCACAATAGATATAGGAGAAGTAAAATAGCATATCTGATTAAATCAAGAAAAATCTGATGAAGTTCAAAGAAATCTGATGGATCTGATGAAACATCAGAAAATCTGATAAGACATCAGAAAATCTGATGATTCATCAGAAAATCTGATAAATCATCAGAAAATCTGTTAATACATCAGAAAAGTTTTAAGATAACCAGAAAGACTGATAAATCAACAGAAAAATGTGAATAAATATCAGTTAATATTGCTTAAAACCATATTCAAAGAAACTTGTGACAAAGTAGAAAAAGATTCATAAAAGTTTCTGTCAAGGATTAATTTTTTTTGGTTAAATAATCTTAAAAGGAATGAAAACAATAATGATGTGAAATTTTTCACAACAAATATTCCTTGAAGATCAAGAGCAAAAATTTGAAGTTCATAAATTCTATGTAAGTAATATCTTCAAAACCTTACTTATTCCCTCTCATCTCAAAAAAAATGATGATTCAATATCTAAATTTGAATCCAATGAATTCTGATGAAATATGGAGAAAATCCAACACCCAAAAGTTTTATTCAAGGATTTTTTGATACTAATCATCAAAAGGACAAGTTGGGAACAAAGTCAGTTTCAAAAATGATTTTTATTGGACATTTTTACAATAAAGGGGTCCCATAGAAAGAAAAGGTGCAAGTTGCATGCTTTTGTTTATCTTTTAAATCTCCGATTTTTAATAAAAGATTTCCATCAAAATTTAAGGAGATATACGAAGAGTTTTAAAAACGGATGTTTCCTCAACGGATTAAAACATCATTAAGGTGTCATAAACCACCTTAAATACAAATAACCTACGAAAAACACTCAAAAATCTCTATCTCAAAACACTATAAATACATCTTTCAAAGACAGAGAATTCCACCTTCAACTTTCTTTCTCAAAAGCAAAAACCCTAAAATCCTTTTCGAAGCAAAAACCTCAATTCTCCATGTCTGCAATCAACATCAACATGCCACCAGTTGAACACTCTGTTCAATTCATCACTGAAGCACAATTCCTACCATTGAAGAGCAACAATGAAGCCATGAACAACAACATAGAAGAATACGACACAAAGTGCCAAATTTTGATCGAATTTCTGACAAGATGTCCTATAGCTCAAGCTCATATAAAGACCAGAGAGGTACCAGAAAAACTTATACAACAAGTGGTGAAGACACTCAAACTCTCAAATCCAAACGAGCTTACAACACATGTATGGGGAGATATCTTCATTGCAATCACACCAGAAAAGAAAAGGGAATGTCTGGAATTACCCATAAGCCAAAATTATGATGAAGCTCTGACAAAAGATGATATGTTTGCACAGCTTGATGCTGTGATGGGATACAAGGTAAGAATCTCAAAGATTGGTGAATTTAAAAGAAACAAGCTACCTGCCTTCTGGCAAGTGCTAATGGAGATTCTGAACAAATTCTTATCATCAAAGATTGGGAGAACAGATCAGATAAATAAGAATGTTCTAACAATCATGTTCAGCCTCATCACAGGGATGAACATTGAATTTGGAGCAGAAATATTTAATCTGATCAGAAGATCAATATTAACCAACACTGGAAGAATAGATTCACATCTACCTTTTCCCAGATTCCTGTCAATCATAATTTCTGATGCATTTTCTGATAGGAATATGAAAATTCCTACATCAGAAAATATGTGGAGTACAGAGGTAATGAGACCATGGTTTGCTGTGGGGTCTTGGAAATCAGATTTTGATGTTCCTGTTTTGTCAGAAAGTGTGTTGAATCTGATACCAGAACATTCACCCTACAGAGTAGAATATCTAAAGATGTTGAGCAAGAAACCAGAGAATAAAGAAGTTTTTGATAGTGTGTCCCCTATGGAGCATGATGCACAAGAATCAAGTGCACCTCAAATAGAGAAGGAGGCTCAGTCAGAACCTCAACAAGGTGATGAAGATGTACACATGAGTCCTGTGGCAGAAGAGCATCATGCAGAAACCTCACATATGGGAGAAACAGGTGCACAACACTCTAAATTTAATATTGTTCAAGATTCTGATAGTGATTCTGATGAATTAATTCATGGAAATTATATTATTGAACAAAGAAGTACTGTTTCTGAAAAACAAGATGTGAGTGAATCCAAAGACCCATTCTCTGAATCAGAATCTGAGGAGGAGAATGTGGTGGCAACAGGAGGAGATCAGTCTACTGATCAAGGAAACCTGGATGAGAAAAACAAGAGTTTCTCAACAACTCATGGAGAACCTAAAAAGGTTTAAGGATATGAGGAAAACCCGAATTTAAATGAGTTTCAATATTCTTGTAAGGGTGTAGAGAATTGGGAATATTTCAATCCTCTTAACCTTAAAACAACAGCAAGTGTGTCTTCTGCTTGTGTTAGAGGTGGAACATTTGTTGTTCCTCCTGTCACCCAACAGCATCAAACTATGTCAACAGAACAACTACACAAGGAGCTTGATGACATCACAGTTGTCTGTACTGGGAAGACAGCAACAGAAGAAAAGCTGGATCTGATACTGGAAGAAATCAGAAATCAAAGATCTGACATTAAAGCTTTGTCAGAAACTGTTGAAACTGTGAAGAAACAAACAGAAGATAACACTGCAGCCCTCAGCAAACTATAGCAGTCATCAGAAAGTAAAGAAAAGTCATTAGAATTTGAGAAAGCTCTCAAAGAACTACAAGAAATCAAGACAAAGATGGCAGAAGTTGCAAGTGTAAGGGAAAGCTTAAGTGCTAGAAGGATTCTTGAAGAAATTCAGTTCCTAAGAGCCAACAGCAGCAGCATGGTTGTGGCTCTTGAAAAATTGATAGTGGAATGGTCCACACAAAAGAATCAAGACAAACTGGAGTTTCAGAAAATACAGAAACAAGAAGAAATAAATGCTCAGACTCTTACTAATGTTCACTGGTTAGTAAAGAGGTTGCAGCATAATGTTGCCAAACTAGCAAATGTTGACATGCATGATCTGAAAGCTCCAATTCCACAAGATGAACGAAAAAGTGGACTAGAAATTTCTAAACAACAGTCCAAACAACCAGAAATTTCTCAACAACAATTCAAGCAACCAGAAGTCACTCAACAAGAACCACCCAGGCAATCAGAAACATCAGCACCACAAAAACAGAAGCAACCCATGGGTCCTCCTCCAAGTGTGCCAAAATTACTCATGGGTCCTCCAACAAATATGCCAAAACCAGACAAATCAAAACAAGAAGCAGTTCCAGTTGAATCATCTTCCATAGCTCTCACAAATGAAACAGAATTTAGCAAACAATTTCATGAGAAAAAGAAAAGAAAAAGGGAAGATGAAGTGACAGCCTCAAAAAGACCAAGCACAGTGACCAGAGAAGGACCAGATGGAAAGCCTAAAGAATTCACAGTCCTGAAAGGTGATCTACATACAATAATGTACCCTGAAGAACACTTGAAGCATTACTACTGGAATAATGAAGAAGATAAACAGGAAAGGCCACTCTCTCCAGTAAGCAAAAGAATCATTGAACTCAGAAATGAGAGAAATTTGGAACTCTTGCACAATCCTGTTAGAAATCCAGTGGTTTCCATTGAGAGGATTAGCAATGTGAGTATTCAAGGAAGGGTCATAGGTACTTACGGGCAGAACAAATATACTTTGGCCAGGGAAGATGGAACTCCAACAACTGTTACTGATGGGGATCTAGCTGGTGATATTCACCCACTAAGCATAATAAAATTGAAACAGCTAATTGATAAAGAAAAGGGCAACACAGTACAAATCAGAAGAGCCCTTGATAGCATCAAGGATGTAGGAATGAAGATATATCATAGAGCTGCACTGGCAGACTTTAACTTGTGCATCAACTTTGAGTATAGCAGCAAGGTACTAACACCTCCTCCTGACAACACCATTCCAGCTGAAATTCCACCCTCCAAAGTAAGAACTGGAGCTATCTTTGATAAACCAGAAATGTCAGTGGTTTTCAAAGATGCTCATGATGATAAAGCTCTGTTCGGAATCAGTGAAATAAACAGGTATTCAAATCAGACTCTGAACTATATCAAGAACTGCATGAATGAGAAACAAGAGCAGCTCAAGAAGAAGGGGAAGAATAATGAACAGGTAAGGATGGCAATTGAAGATATCATTGAAAGGTGGAAGGAAGCAAGAGGTTGGTACAAGGATCTTTACAAAACAACTAACAAGATGATTGATTACAAGAAAAGGTTAAAGCCAGGAGACAAGTTCAAAAGTGGGCTGAAGATCAATTAATAAATTCATGAACTTACATTCTGTTATGAAAACAATATTTTTCTGTTTATTTTGAACTTGGTTGGTTTGATTTTGTTTAATGTTTCTGAATTTAGTTGTTTGAATTGTGTTTTTAAGGATTGGTTGAAAGTTGTTTATGTTTGATATAGATAGTTGTTTTTCTTACAATACTTAGGCGGAAACTGTTAGGAAACTTTATTTGTAAGTATTGATGAAAAGCCAATTCAGCTTGATCTATGAAGAAGATAAAGTCCTGAAGATAAAACAACAAGAAGAAACCAGATAGGACAACTGAAAAGAACAACATCTACTTCAAAGAATCAGAAGCTGATCAAGAACTAAAGAAGATTATCAGAAAAGGCCATTCTGATGGATCTGATGATATTTCTGATCTTTCTAGCAAATCTGATCATCAGACTTTCTGATGATTTATTCACCAGAATTTCTGATGAAGTGGTTATCAGAAATTCTGATGAAACCCCACTTGTCTAAAATGAGTTCTACCCTGCCACAATAACCGAAGCAAGTTGACATTATTGGATCTCATGATGACAAAGGCAACTTGATAATTGGATTCAATGAATATGTTAAGAAACTACTTTTTGCAGGACATATACATGAATAAACAAATGTTTATTCATGTATCCGGGCTCTCTATAAATAGAAGGCTCATCAAGCAAAGGATAATAAGTTAAGCCAAGCATTCAATACATACAACAAAAACTCCATTGTCCTTTCACCACATAATTATACAAGTATTCATTTGTAATAGATAATAACCTCACAATCACCTTGTAAACCATTTTGTTTCAAAGTGATATAAACTTGAAAATTATGTAGGTCTTGTTTCTTGAAAGTCTGATTTCTATTTCCTCACACTATTTTCATATTTGTTGAAATCATTTGCCATATTACGTGAAAAGAAGTTTTTAAGCCTAACTGGGTCCAACAACAACTACAGTAGAACACAAATATCACATAAAACTACTCGAATACCCTTCTTTGCATAAATTGAAGGCTACGTATGAAATAAATGGCAATTAGTACTAACTCAAACTAAATCCTTGATATGATAATATGATGGCTAGAAAGTGTCCCATGGTGCCAGTGAGCTGTAACTCAATTGACATTGGAGGGGGAGTGAATATTTAAGTTTGCGGCATAAAGTCTAAAGTTCAAGTTGTATCCCAACCAGGTTTAACCATAGTGGACTTTCGATGGTGGGTTTCCTCGAAACTGGTGATGGTAGGCTCGAGTCATGCAGCGTTGTCTACGGTTATGAGGTCGCCTTTTGCCATTGAGTTATCAAGGATAGGCGGGCACTTTTCTTCGTTGACAGTAAAAAAAAGAAATTATGTCCAATGGTAATTAGGCTGGAGGGTGTGGTATAAAGCCCCTCACGCCACCTCAGCCCCACATCAACGCCACGTCACACAGGGGGCTTTAAAGCCCCTTCCTTTAATTTGCAGGGTGTGGTATAAAGCCTCACCATCATTACCTAATTATTATTTTTTATTTATATATTTTATATTTTTAAATTAAATGCCAATTTTAATAACTAGAAAATTAAAGAAAAACATAATTTCATTAAAAAATAAAGAGTAAATTACAAAAATCGTCCTTTATGTTAACACTAAATTGCAAAGTGTGTCATTTGTCTTCAAAAAGTAAAAAAAAAAACGTACTCGATGTTTGCAAACTCTTGTATGTTATGTCATTTAACCCTAACTCAGTTAGTTTTTATGGTTAAATCTGACCAAATGGACCCCACATAAGGATATCTTGGTCATTTTACATAAATGCTAAAATAAATAATAAATAAAAGAATTAGCTTTAAAATTATATGTATATATTTGCAGACATCATATACACAGCCCCCTCCTTTTCCTTCTCTATCTAACAATCCTAACACCACCACAATCCACCTGTCGCCGCCACCACCACCACCACCCACTTGCCACCACCACCACTTCACTGTAACGCCCATTTCGCCCCATTTCGTAAGCCCTGACCCCCACCGTTCGCAACACCCACCATAAACCCCAAATTTCCTAAAAGCCGACCCAAAACAACCCTTGTTTTCTCCGTCACGTACAACATAATCGTTTTGCAAAAACACAGATGATGCCATTTTGTCTCGTTCTAGACTCTCTTACAGCCCCTGTTTGTTCTCATCCGTCGTTGAACACTATATTTGAACCAATTTTGAAGTGGGTGAGTGAAATTGATGAATTTTTATGCTCAAGTTTTGTGTGGGTTTTGATTGAAGACACCATTTTTGTGTAAGATTGTTCATATTGATGGGGTTAGTATACAGAACATTATTCTTGATGAGGGAGGATCGAATAATAACAAGAAGGGTGAATCTATACTATCTATAAAAGGAGCTTAGAGCATGACCTCACTTTGCTTACTTGTCATGATATTAGGTATGCCATCTAGGATGCCACATAGACTTCGCTGATGTCATGATTCTGATGTCATAAATAACAATTTATTATAGATAGTATATATAGATAAATAAATCAATATATTATTATAAAAAACTTCAAATATAGTTTTGGCTCCATTTTTTTAAGTTTAAACATGTCTCTCTCTCTCTCTCTCAAATACAGTGCAGACTTCATTTTCAAAATTTAAAAACCTCTCTCTCTCAAATATACTTAAAGCTAAAATCAAATTCAAAATTCAAACCCTCCTCTTCTCTTTCTCTCTCTCAAATTCCATCAGATCTATCTGCAGCCCCTTTCTCTCGATTCAACTTAAATCAAAGAAGAAAAACATGCCATGGATTGAAGATCTAGGGTCTAAAAAACAATCGACAGATCTTCTTTCATTCGCAGGGAAGGTAAGGTTCACTCAGCCAACATGTAACCTTCGATTCAGCAACTTCGATTAGCCCCCATTTCTTCTCTATTACATTTGAAATCTAATCTCCATTGCTAATTTCTTCTCTTCATAGAGGGACGTTGATCTCAGGATCAAAAAATGGTTTCAGTCAAGAAGACGGTAATATAAAATTACACATCTGTATATGCTCGCTTGTGTGTGTGTGTGTGTGTGAATTGATTATTGACTCTGGTGATTTGTATTATGTAATCGCAGAAGAAGACTCATGAGAGCATCAACAATAGGTTCCTCAACACTGAATCACTGTGTTGTTGGATACACTAACGTATAGCTGTATACGTATACATCTGTGTGTGTTATGTATATCTAAACATACATGCATCTCAAATATCTCATGTAAAATGATCAGGGTGTTCATTGATGACGTCAGTCGGACCGACTTACAGAAGTGCAAAAATGATTATGATTTATGTTTATATAAAATAGGGAAGTTGATATGTAAACATAGGGCATTAGCTCTGTTAGTTCAGATTTAGGGTTTTTGTTTGCTCATTAGTTAGTTGAGAATTTGCTAGATGATAATGAAACCCTAGGTTTCTGTTTGGGTATTTATGTATCTGTTTGTGAGTGTTTTGTAGCATATACATGTTAAAAAGGTTGTAAACTTTAAATTTGTGCGGATTGTTTATATAGAATTGGAGTTAAGAGTCTTGAATTTGATAGCTTAATATGCAGAGGATCTTCTGTATTGCTGCTCTCCCTTTAGACCTGTTTATGATAATATAAGAATAAAGTTGGTAGGGGAAATAGTGAACACTGTGGTTTAGAAACTCTGGTTTGAGTATGAATATCATGTTTTTGCTTATTAGTACACGGTCCGACTCCTATGTTATAGGTCTTCATTATATTAATATCATGTACTGCAAATTAGCAAACCATATCAACCATCAACGACAAAATGAGCAGCGTTGTTTACAGGAAATAGAGGAGTTTAAAGAGGTCTTCGTTATATTACACCTCATCTGGATCAGTTCTGAAGAATGATAGTTTTCATAAACAAAGTTCTTATTGTGAAATGTCGTTAATTGTGTTATTCAAGCTCGAAGAAGTTAATTCGTAAAGGAGATGCAGGGTTGAGATATTTCAGATGATGATGATGAAGTTTCAGTTTCAGTTGCTGTTAGTGCAATCGAGAAGTTATCTTGAAATGGTTCGACTTCCAGGCGGGTAATGAAGCTGTAACTCTACTTTTTGGCGTCGCTGCAACTGCTGGACTAAGTTTGTTTGCATTTACTGAGGTTAGGATCTTTAGAAAAAAAATAAATAACAAATCTTCTGCTTTGGATTCTTGAATTCGGTGTGCATAATTGTGATAATCTTCAGGTTGAAACAATACTTGAGGTCTTGGGTTTTGCTGCATTGGTGCAACTTGTCAGCAAGAAGCTACTATCTGCAGAGGTCCTTTTTTAATTTTATTGCTTTTGTTGACTATTAGTTCTTGCTTATTGGTTTAAACTTGTATCCAAACACCCGGCGTATTAGGTAGTTCAAAAATAATAGTGTGGAAAGAAAGATTCTTGTGAAATTTTGTTTTTGGTATGTTGGTTTTGTTTATAGATTAAAGATTCGTTTATGAATTTTCCATGGCAGGATCGAAGGAGAACTTTAAAAGAATTTGGTGAGTTTGTGAGTGCAAACATCGGGCCCATAGAGATCCTAGATGACGTTAAGGTACTTAAACAATATTATAGTTTGGTTTTGAAAGCAAGTGCTTAATGATTAAAAAAATCATGATATTGGGAAAGCATATATGTGTTTTGAAATGAAATCTGCAAGTTGGACCAGTGGTATTTAATATCTTACTCAGTGTGTAAGAAAGTTAATGTGAATATGATGAAAGCCAATGGTTTATATCACACTCAAGGTGGTTCTATTATTCTATTTCAGGTAAGAAGGAAATATCCCAAACGTCTGATCGAAACGGTTATGAGAAGAAATTCAGTGAAGAATCGTTTGGATTATTAGACAATAATATGCACGAGAATCTTGAACAAGAACATGAAGAAAAAGTAGCAACTGCGGAAACGCAAGATGAAGCGGAAAGCCATAGCGAAGAAGAGAAGTTTTACGATGTTTGTGACGCGGAAACGATTAAAAAAGCATAAACGTATGGTTATAGTGGAGAAACGAATGATCCGTCTCAAAAAGCCATCTGTCGTAGTACCGGATGACATATCGTTGTCGGCCGAAAGATTAAAGAAACGCCTGCTCGAAGAAGGAATTAGTGACGTACTTGTCAAGGATTGTGAGTAGATCATGCTCTTGGAGTTTTCCGATATTCAGGAACAGATTAAATTTATTTGTGAAGAGCATTCAAATTTGCGGGACACTTTGAGACAGTTAGAGGTATGTTTTTCTGTTTATGATTCTTATTACTTTTGATAACAAAGCAATATACAAGTTATTGCTTATAATTCCAGATCATATATGTGTTTTGAAATGAAATCTGCAAGTTGGACCAGTGGTATCTAATATCTTACTAAGTGTGTAAGAAAGTTAATGTGAACAAAGTTTCTGGATATAATCAGACCTGCAACTTTTTCCAAACTTAAACGTGTGTAAAAATTGAAGGCCCACCCATGTGATTGTAGTGATCTTATTACTTTTCTAGCAGCCAATAATTCAGCAAGAGCCAATGGCTTATATGACACTCAAGGTGGTTCTATTATTATATCTCAGGTAAGAAGGAAATATCCCAAACGTCTGATCGAAACGGTTATGAGAAGAAATTCAGTGAAGAATCGTTTGGATTATTAGAAAATAATACGCACGAGAATCGTTTGGATTATCAGCAAGAGCCAATGGCTTATATGACACGCAAGATGAAGCGGAGAAACGAATGATCCGTCTAAAAAACATGAAGAAATTGAATTCTAGGTGCCCATGGGTATATCTAGAATTATTCCACTAACTGTCTTCAAAAAAATTGGTGGCTACAATGGTTGTTGCCATAGGTTAAATGTCCCTATGGATTTATCCATAATTCAGGTAAAAAATTTACTTATCCATTTCAAAGTGACCAACACTATTCCTTTCATCATAAGCCCAATTTTAAACCCTAGGCAAAGTGTGACCCAAGCGAGTCACTTTGGCTGCTAATGTTAACAAGTCAGGCCCAACATTATTATATAACTACTACAATGAGCTAAAAAAATTAAACAAAAATTAGATCAACTAGAAACCCCATTGAACAAAAATTAGATCAACTATGATTTTGTATTATATTTTCATAACTAATGCTCATCAATTAAAAATTACTGTTGTTGATACATCTGTTGATACAGTGGTGGATGGATTAATTATAGACCATATATAACTACTATGATTTTGGATTTAGTGTTTGTGTTGACAATGTTAGAGAAGCAAGGTTCGTGTTCATTTTTAGGACTCTCGTGGTGGATGGATTAATTATAACAGTACGATTTAATTGCAGTTATCAGAGGGCTGATCCGAATTTTGTGATGCCAAAAGAAGTAAGAAATTTTAAACCAAATTTGCCGCAACATGTTGTTCAACAATCGATTAGCCCAAAAGGTGAAGTTCTTTATATTAGTTTGCAAATAAAAATTTATTTTGAAATTCATGTTGCAGGTGCTAATTTATTTTTTATGATAACTGTAACAGAAAAAGCTACCCTGCCTACATGTGAAAGGGTACATATTAAATCCCCAAAAGAAGAAAGAATTGTTAAGCAATCAATGAGCCCAAGAGGTGAAGTTCCTTATGAAAATATGTTAGTTTTCAAATAGAATACTATATTAAAATCATGTCAAATGTGCTAATTTATGTCTTATAATCAATATATCAGAAAAAGCTGCCGTGCCTTTTCAAAACAGAGTTAATGCTAGGCAGCCTGTTAAGTCTCCCAGAGTTGAAGGAACAAATCTAGAAAAGGAGCCGAAGACAAGTATGCATCATGAAAAAACCGAAACAATATCAGGTACAAAGATTGATATGTGTGTTTTGTGGAAGTCTTTGTTTTCTTGATATATTCAAGAACACCGGTGGCAACTATTGTCAAATTCAAGAACACCGGTGGCGATCGCTATTGACAACTATGAGCTAAAAGAGAAACGGGTTAGAGTAGTTAAATGGGTTGAAAGTCGTCTAAAGTGCATTTCTAATGCTTATAGCCTCTTAATTTTAAATTTAAAAGGATTAATATTGTAATACATAGCTTTTGTAATCATATTTTCGTGCGTTAGCTATTTATTTAGATATGGACACAAATGCGTGACCTGACCCGTTTTGGAATGTTCTATAAACAAGCCAGTTCAATCCAAAGAAACATTTGCTACTATTTTATTTTGTATGTTGTAAATTATCAGTTTCTTTTACATGTTGAATGCTATTTTTTTTTGGTAGGTTGCAAGAATCATGCTGATGTGGAGGCTGGGAGATCCTGTGCTGCGAAACCGAACCTAACAAGTGGTTCAAGAGCTAGAAGACGACTTGGTATGGTATGATAAGCCTTTAGTTAAGTTTCATATAGTATGTTTTTCACAGTTTGTCTTAAAATTTAATATACTTTGTAAATGTAGGATGGTTATTTAGAAAGATAAATTCGAGTGATGTTATTAAATATGCATCTAATGTAAGCAGCGCAAGGAGGGAAAGTTGACTCTGGCCACCCTCCAATTTAGTAGCATTAGTTTTCAAAGAGAAATTATGAGAAATAACACGTCAACTAAAAACTAATTTAGTAGCATTAGTTTTCAAAGAGAAATTATTGTAAATCTGTTTGACAGAACCAGGGGCTAAAGTATCATTTAATTGAAGGTTAGTTATCTAAGATAAAAAAATATATATATATAGTATATAAATGAAAAAAATATATATATATTGTTTACTTCCTTTTTAATTTTTCAAAACAATTCATTTTCCATAAAAGAGAGAGAAAACTATCAAAAGTATGCATTATTTGTATTTTGCAGAACTTTTTTATGTTTCTGACTTGCACTTGATAAATCATCTACTAAAATAAAATTGGGTAATTGACAGGCCCAGGATGGGGTAGATACTATGTGGGCCCAATCCAGTTCATGGTCTGCTATGGTGCAGTGGTGGGCTAAGGTTCTCTTTATTAAATTATGTGGTAATTTTTGAAGACAAAGATGATGCAGCCGTAAAGCTAAGGTTTCGAAGACATAAAATTCTCGATCTTAAGTCCGAGAATAACAGTCCTGGACGTTGAAAACAGGCTGGTCTTAGTGTTAGTATATAATCTTTGACTTGAACAAATTTATGTAGTTTTGTTAAATTTTGTTTAAGTTTGTCAAATTTTGTTTGTAAGTTAACGTCATCGATTCCCAAACAATTTTAGGCGAGCTCTTGGTGTATGTTGACATGATTTAGTATTGTGACAAATGCAATTTTTAATGTACATACTGTTGAATTCATTATTAGGTTAAATTTTAGGCGAATTGAGTATATAATATAGGTATAGTTGGAGTTGAAGTTGTTAGGGATGCTACGCTGGTGATATATTAAGTTTATTTTTATATCAAACATGTACACTAACACATACTGTTTTTAACATTGTTTTATAAAGATATGTAACTAAACACAAAGAATTTAAATAATATATTATAATATGTTTTTTAGTATTTGATTCCGATCGTTATTAGAACAAACCCGTGTATTTACACGGGTATACACCTAGTTAGAGAATTATAGGTGGAAAATAAATAAATATAAAATTATTATATAGATTTTAAGTAAATGAGTAAAATTACCAATCTACCCTTATTTAACCATGAAAACTAATTTAGTTAGGGTTAAAGGACATAACGTGCAGAGGTTTGCAAACATCAAGTACGTTTTTTTGTAATTATTGAAGATAAATGACACGGTTTGCAATAAGTAACATACATAAAGGACGATTTTTGTAATTTACTCAAAAATAAAAAATAAACATTACAAATGTAAGTAAACTTGATTTTAGAAAATGTAAATACATAGACACGTGCAACAGATTAATTTTTTAAATAGGATTTTGTAAATTGGTTTTTTAAATTTGATGTTTTAAAATTTGTTTTTTTTAATTGGATTTATTTTTAAATAAGTCAAACCTAAAGGTTTAATATGTAGTTTAACTCAATTGAAGGGGTGAATGTAAAACTTTTGATATTAAAATAAAAAGTTTTCCTCTTGTAGAATGTAGACTTCATCTCCTTCACATCAATTTAATTTCTCCATTATAGCTCTATATAAACTGAAAATTTTCAATAAAAAAACATAAAAGAAAAGTAAATGGCTCGTTAACCATTCCTCCATCGAACAATTCAAAAATTGCTTGTTAACGTGCTGGAGAATGGACGATGACGCCCCCCCCCCCCCTTCAATGTGTCGGTGTGGACGATGGCGCCCCGGGGCACTCAAGAGGCTGAGGTGACGGGGTAGCGTTAAGCCACACCCTTCGACCTTAGTATGAAATAAATATTGACCCTTGATAACATAATAAATGGTAATTAGTAGTAATTAAATATAAACCCTTTGACATTTAGATAAGTGCACTTCTAGATGTGCGGAATGTATTTAGGCTATAGGGTATGGGGTTCGTCCCCAGCCCCGTCGAGCCCCCCCCCCCCCAGTCCCCGTCCTTTACGTCATGCTCAAGACGTTGCCGACAATCCAAATCTGGTGGCCCCCATTGATGATTTCGACCGTTAATAAAAAAATAATAGACAACAACCCACCACCGCCGGGAACTACAACCACCACCACCCCAAATTCGCCGCAGGTTCCAATCTTGCAGATCTGGTGAACGAGAGAGAAGCTAGAGAAATGGAGAAAAAAATGCTGGAAACCGGGTGAACGACTGTGGTGGTTGTTGCGACGGTGGTGTGGTTACAGGCGGTTGAGAGAGAGAGAGAAACAAAAATGATGACTTTTTATGGTGGTTTTTTTCTTCTGGAAGCACAAAGATTTTAGAGAGAGAGAAACAAAGAGATGACTTTGTTGAGAAGATTAAAATTGATATAAAATAAGATTTTATGGTGGAAACAAAAGGCAGTTGAGAGGATTAAAATTGATATAAAATAAAACTACCAAAATATATATAAAATAAAACTAATAAAATTGAGATAAAATAAAACTAATAAAAAAAGATAAGCAGTTGAGAGGATTAAATATTTTATAGTTTATTTGTTAAATGTTAAAAAAAAAAGTAGAAGATTAAAAAAATAAAAAATATAAAGTGGTAGGGTAGGATCATCCAGGACCATCCTCCATACCCTCTACTTTTGTAGGATGGATCATCCTTGGGAGGACTATGACGTGGCGCCTACGTAGCGGATCATCCTCCCTTGGAGGACCATCACCATACCCTCTAGCCTTAGGGTCCATTTTGTATGGGGTATTGGAATGGATGAGGTAATGGAATGAACGAGGCAATGCAATGATTTATTACCATTTCATGTCTTGTTTGGTTACCATATGAATGAAATGAATTATTATTGTGTATTATTTGGTAGGCAAGAAATACAAAGGAATAAAATCAATGGTGAGTGGTGGCGGTCATCGGTGAGAGTGATTGTGGGTGGTGTTTAGTGGCGGTGGTGGTGGCGTCCAAGGTGGTGGTTGGTGGCAGCGGCGAGTGGCGTTGGCGACAATGGTGGTTGGTGGTGGCGATGCGTGGCAACAGTGGCGGGTGGGTGACAGCGGCAGCAGTGGCTGTCGGGGTGGCGATGGAGGCGGTGGCAGGTTGCGGCTGGCGGCGGTGATGGCGTCAATGGTAGGAGGTGGTGGTTATGGGTAGTGGCGCAAGTGGTGGGTTGTTGATAAATGGTGCAAGAGAGGATGTAATGAAAAAAAAAAACATGGGGGTGGATAGAATGATTTTAAGTGAAAGGAATGACTTATGGAATGAGTGAATCTATTTTATTGACCAACCAAACACCTTTTTCTTCATTTCCTTGTAATGATCCATTCAATTTCATCTTTCATTACCAAACACTACCTGCTATTAAATAAAAAAGTGTTTTCTATTTTTTCCAAAATAAAAGAAACTGTAGGTGTATATGTGTTTAGAAAAAAAAATGTTTCCTTTATCACACAAACATCGAATCATAAAAAATCTGTTTTTCTTTTCCTTGTATACAAGTAAAAAAATAAAGTATAATTTCATACTAAACCTTCTCAATGGTAAGAAAGTAAAAAATAAATTAATAATAAGAAATTCAACAATAGAAAAAGGTTTAAGTAGGTTTTATTATTTCTGTATATTCAGTTAATTAATTTATACTTTTACTAATACAACAATAGAAAATGGATTAATTATAAACATTGTATGAATTAAAAATAAAATGTAATGAAAAATTACAAGTTTTGTCATTTATCTATATACCACTTTTCAGGCGGTGTCATTTTCAACGAATTTTGACAGGTTTTGTCCTTTTATAGGGAATTTTGTTGCAAGTTACTTCCTCTGAGTCTAACTCAGTTAAATTTTTCTGTTAAATCTTATTACACATGGGTAATTTAGTCTTTTTACTTATTTAAAGGACAAAAATTGTAATTTATTCTTTAAAAAATATTTTAAAAATATTTCAAAAAAATTATATATATGTGTGAGTGTGTATAACAAACAAGATATTTATCTCTCCCTCCTCTTCCTCCCCCTCTCACTCCCTTCACCTACCACCACCGTCTTCACCACCACCATGTGTTGCCGCCGCCACCACCACCACCAACACCACCATATGCCGCTGCCTCCACCGTCTTCACCATCCCTGTTCGCTTCTACATGAATGTCGGTATACCACTGCGCTTTCACTTCAACACGCACTCTCTATTCATCTTCCTTCACTCCTTCTAGAACCTTTGGGATCCTTCACCGTCATCGCTTAATCACCACCTCCAACATCTCCGATTTCCACTCCACCATGCCACATCACAAGGTATCTCTTCAATCAATCAACACCTGCTCTATCTATCTATTCGTTTTTAGATAATTATCGTGTTTCTATTGACCTAGTTGAAGCAGATTGTGCTATTTAGTTATCACGCTATTGACTAATCCTGTGCTGCAATTATCTGTTTAATTAGGATATCATATTGATTAGCGTAATAATTAATTCGTACTATAATTTAGAGGAAGATTGTTTTATTTATGTGTTTTATATGTAATTGTTGGTAGTTACTGGATTAATTTGATAACATTTCATCAATCAAGATTGGCAGATGAGTTAATTTCTACTATATTTTGGGGAAGATTGTTTGATATATGCGGTTAGATGTAATTGTTGGTAATTACTGGATTAATTTGATAATATTTCGTCAAACAACACTTGTATTTATTTATATGTTTGTTATTGAACGTATTTGCTGGAGTTTATTTATTGATTGTAAGAAAATTATTGCGCTTCAATTGACCGAGTTGAAGAAAACCGTGCTCGGTTTTACACATGTCGTGATGTTTAGGCTCTATGCTATTTACTAACCATGTGCTGCAATTATCTGTTTAGGTTGAATATTATATTAACAGTGAAGAGATCATATTGACTACCGGATGAAATGATCCCTGATTGTTTAATTTTTGTGGTTTAGATGTCATTGTTAGCAACTGGATTAATTTGATAATGTTCAGAAAAGAAGTGGTGAGAAAGAACAAAAGTGGACTCAGAAGCCAGGCAGTGATTAATCGTTGCTGGAGAGTTTATGCCTGCAGCTCTGCAGAAGGTTTTCATGGTGGTGGGATGGTGAAGACGGTGGTGGCGGCATATGGTGGTGTTGGTGAAGACGGTGGTGGCGGCAACACATGGTGGTGGTGAAGACGGTGGTGGTGGTAGGTGAAGGGAGAGAGATGTGGAGGGGGGAGAGATAAATATTTTGTTTGTTACACACACATATATGCTATATAGGGAGGGGCTCATGCGAGAACCACCCTTATTGTGAGAACCATGAGAACCAATGTGAACACAACCTAAAATAGCTAAAAAAACCTAAAAAAACCCTAAAAAACCTAACCCCCACCCCCCCCCCACCCAAAAACCTAAACCCCCCACCCCCCCCCCCCCCCCAAGCTAAAAAAACCTAAAAAAAACCTAACCCCACCCCCCCCCCCCCCCCCCAAAAAAGCCTAAACCCCCCTCCCCCACCCCCCAAAAACCTAAACCCCCCCCACCCCCCCCCCCCCCCAAGCTAAAATGCTAAAAACTAAACCCTCAAAAAATCTAAAAAAATCTAAAAAAATCAAAAAAAAATCCAAAATTTTTTTTTTGATTTTTTTAATATTTTTTAGGTTAAAATCGCTACTTTTCGAAGCCAAAAAAAAAAAAAAAAAAATTTTTTTTAAAAAAAAAAAAATTAAAAAAAAAAAATATATATTTTTTTTTTTTGGGTTCGAAAAGTAGCGATTTTAACCTAAAAAATATTAAAAAAATCAAAAAAAAAATTTTTGTGTGATTTTTAGCTATTTTTAGGCATTTTTGGTGTGTTCACATTGGTTCTCGCGGTTCTCGCAATAAGAGGTGGTTCTCGCATGATCTTCTCCCTATATATATATATATATATATATATAATTTTTTTGAAATATTTTTTAAAGAATAAATTACAAATTTTGTCCTTTAAATAAGTAAAGACTAAATTACCCATGTGTAATAAGATTTAACAGAAAAATTTAACTGGGTTAGGCTCAAAGGACGTAACTTACAACAAAATTTCATATAAAGGGCAAAACCTGTTAAAATTCGTTAAAAATGACACCGCCTGAAAAGTGGTATATAGATAAAGGACAGAATTTGTATTTTTTCCAAAATGTAAAATGTGATGATGATGTAAAATGTAACTATTGATAAGGATATTTGTAGGATCAGAGAGAGAAAAAGACTTGTTTTTGGGTGCATTTATAGAAATCTAATGTAATTTGTTTTTTATAATGGTAACTTTCTTTTTGAGTGACCCAATGTCACACCGCCTAAACGGCGGCACTAGCCAAGATCTGCCCAGAGTACGTTGTCTTAATCGGGCTCGCGTTGGGTTGGTCAGACTTGGTTACGGCGTTCCTCCGGAAACCGTACTGCCTCCACACGAGAAGTCTCATTGAAGTAACAACCGGATGAAAACCGGGGTGTGGCTCAGGATCGAACCTCACTCGGTAGGTTTGTCACCATTATTGTCCATATCCACCCCAATATGACACAAGTGAAAATTGAACTTGAGTCACCATTCTAATTTGTAGATGCATTTAGTAGTTTGTATTGGTAATCATCAATTAAACACATTAAAGGTTGCAATTTCAAACACCATTTGTTTGTTATTTTTGGTATTTTATGCTAATGGACCCTTAGAGGAAGATTCCAAAAGTAATTAAAATCATTGGATGCCTTATGCCGCATCATCTCATCTTAAAAAAACTAGGATATAAATCTCAACAAGCCCTACAAGTCTCACATAAATGTGTAAATGCTCATTTAAGCCCATAGAATTATCATGAGTAACAGTGTAATGCTCTTGTTGAGGAATTGTCTTTTCCTCCTATTCATAAATGTGTCACCAAAGCTAAAATGGTATATTTCAATGTGCAACTAGCATAGGGGTAACTATGTTGGAAAATGATTATACCCTTGTTGTCGGATCTGTAAATGATATACAAAATTTATGAGTTATTTAAGAGCATGTGTAGCGGTAAATCAAAATAATGCCCCCACCATGGGACATTATTCGACACGTGTCATCCTAGGCAGCATGGGGCATTATAGCATAAAGTGGTGTAGTGGGGCATTATTCCAATAACCCCCATGTAATCATTTCCCAATTATTTTTTTTAATTTAAAACATAAAAAACTTCATTAATTTAAAATAAAAATTACACTACTTGAAATAAAAAAAAAACCGAAAAAAAAAACAGAAAATAAAAAAACAGAAAATAAAAAAACCGAAAAAAAAAATAAATTTAAAAAAAAAAGATGATCTAGAGTCCATATTTTTCTCGAATTTTTTGGCGACGCATTTGCGCAAGGATCAACGCATCGCCTTGGAGGTGGTCGATAGGTTTGGACAAAAACTCAATGTCCTTTTCCATTTGTCTCGCCTCTTGCATCTCGTTAAATTTTTTGGTTTCGGCCACTCGTTCTTTCATAATCTCATAACGTTGGTGGCCGAGGTCGCGAATGTCTTGGAGACGACGGTTCATCTCCTCGAAATCTTCCTTTAAATCGAGATCGGCAGACGACTCGACCGTTTTTTTCCCGGTTCGCTTATCCTTTCTTCTACCGGGCGGTCGGGTCAACTCTTCTTGAAGTTCCTCGTCAACGTCCACCAACTCATTTAAATCGACATTGCGGGCATCCGATGTCGGAGTTGAAGGGTCAACGGAGGATGATGTTTTTGACCTTTTAGCTCGACGTCTACTACTAGACGTCATTGGATTAACTAGCGCCCACTTTGGACTTTTTCGTAGTAGCTCCCAACACTTATAGTACGTGAAAGGGCATTTCGTCCTATCGAACTCCTCCAAAGTCCTCGTTAAAACCCCGACGTCACTTTCACCTCTCGGGCGATTATCGTAGTTACGTTGGTAAACTTCTTGGAACGCGTGAGACTTGTTGTTGATGTCGGTCCATTTGCTAGAAATGGAATCTTTGTCCCGATGTTCGCCTTGACCCCACGTGCTAAAAAAAAGTGCACGAACCCTATCCCAAAAAACGGTGTCCGTTTGAAAGTTTGCTACAAATTAAAAAAATAAAAATATAAGTTGTATGTTAAAAATAAAAGTAAAAAACAAGTAAAAAAAAAATATAAGAGTTACCGGTTTCTTCGTCCTCCGAAATGTCGAGCCACGTCCGAGTCAACGTGAATTCCTCGTCCTTCGTCCATTTAATGGTAGTTTTTGTACGTCGAGGTTCGTCCTTTTCCTTCTTCTTCTTATGCGACCTTCTGCCGCGCTTCGATTTCTCTTGCACCGGGTCGGGTTGCGTCTCCGGCACGACATCGACCTCGGGTTCGGATTCGGCTTGTTGTTGTGACGGTTGCGACCCGCCGGCTTGACCATAGCCGAAGGTGGGAGCCACGAACGGAGTGGCGCCACTCAAGTAAGCCGCGTACGAATAAAAGTTCGGGTCCATGTCTTGAAGGTTATACGGGTGTTGCGGTTGGGTTGTGTTCGGGTTCGTGGGCCTTGCGGGGACACCAAAAGGGGGTCGGAATGGATGCATGATTGTATAAAAAATAGGAGAAAGTGGGTTTTTTTATAAAAAAGAGGAGAAAGTAGAAGAGAAAGTAAGAGGTTTTTTATAAAAAAGTAGGAGAAAGTGGGTTGATATATATATATAGTGGGTAAATTTTTGAATTAAAAAAACACATTTGACCGTTTGCAACGGTCCATTCTCGCACCTCAAGACAATTTCAGCGTTTTAAATAAAACGCCAAACTCGAAATTTTTCGAAAATAACGCCCGGAAACGTCGGGTGCAGTGGGAGGGGGGGGGGGGCGTTATCCTGCGTTCTTTTTGAAAATTTTTTAAAAACCACGCCCACTACGGCTGTTCTAATAATGTAAAATAGAGGTACCATTATTGCTTATGAGATTTTATTCTTCAATCACATGGTCATGAACTACATCAGACCAAATGCTTGCTAACAAAGAAAGGTAATGTATTGTGGATGTTTTATAATAAAAAAAAAAAATCAATGTCCTTAGAATATTCATATATTAAAAAATCATCAACAATCTCACTTTATGAACCACCTTTGTTTTTGTCAAGTAAATTAAAAAAAGTCCTAGCTAAATTAGCACTCAATGGTTTTGGCCATCTTTTTCTCTTTAAAGAGGAGTGTTTGACGAGCTGAGGGGAAGGAAAAGTTATACAAAGTTTCATCAAGTGTATTTTGTTATGAATGTTATTAAAGATTTACCATAAAGATCAAGATTTACCTCTAGATTTATCAAGCAAGTGGATGAACTCTTTGTCAAACTTAGGGATAGCTTTATCTACTAAATAGTTAATCTTGTCTACCAAATAGTTAACCTTATCTACCAAATAGTTAATATTTTTGTAGTATAAATATTAGCTCACGGTAGAAGGAAAAATGCACTTCATGTATACACTTTCATAAGTTATACAATTCTCTTCTTCTTTCTCTTGTAACACTTCTAAAGTTCTTAAAGTTTTAGCACTAATCTTATGTTAATTCTTGTTATATTATAACACTTTATCAGCACGAGGCTCTAGCCAAGGAAACGTTCAAGCAATTATAATCAAAGTAAGCATTTGATTAATATATAAACTATAATTGTTATGATAAACTAATACCAGTGCAGATGTATCTTACGATGGATATACGATCATTGTTGGACTACAAAAACGTAACATGTCTTTTTATGTATCGTGGGATTGTTTTCCTTTAGGAGACCCTGTTATCCAGACACTCCTATCATAAAAACAATTAAGTCACATACTTAAAAAATGAAAAATAAAATAAAGAGACTGAAAGACTTGATAGCACTTGTATTTATTTATGCATCTAACTTTTATTTATACACACATACTAACATTTAATTTAGATTTTACATTCATGTATACTAACATTTTTATTCTTATTATTATACATCCTAATTCTATATCTTATAAAATAACATTTCCTTAATACATCATTTATTATATATACATATACATATACATATATATATAACCGTAATACAACGTCTATAAAACGGTAATATAACCATTACAAAACGGTTATAATTTACCACTATAAATAACCAATTATCAATCTCATTTTTTCCACAGCAAACACTCTTCTTCTCAAAGTTATTTAAGAAAAATTTTCGAAGATGATTCACCCGGTTTTAATGTTGGCCGGCATAATATTAATATTGTTGCCGACCTTAGTATATGAGCTTCCATCTCATCTTTTTAGTGCTTATGTATTCATTTATTTGTTTATAGTTGTACCTTTGTATGTTATCTCATTTTTAATGAGTATTTAGATTTTAATATTTTTCTTATTTATGTTTAGCAACAAAATGGCAAACATCGCAAAAATTGAATTCCCGGCTCTTAATATCACCGGAGAAAATTATATGCCGTGGACGGCACATGTTAAGCGACATCTCAAGTCAATGGGTGTTTTGGAAACGATAACGGAGTGGAACGAATGTAGTGATCAAGACAAGGCAAAAGCCGATGTCTTCCTCCACAAACACATTGATGAGATGTTACAATTTGAATATTCAAATTTTGAGGATCCATACGTTTTATGGGAAGATTTAAAAAGCAGATTTGATAATCAAAGGGAAGTTTTACTTCCCACTGCTAGAGATGAATGGAACAATCTCAGGTTCCAAGATTTTAAAAAGGTGAATGAATACACCTCTGCTTTGTTCAGGATATGCTCAACGCTCCAATTCTATGGGCAAACTGTTACGGAGGAAGATATGTTGGAGAAAACTTTCTCCACATTTCATGCATCAAATATAAACTTGCAACAACAATATCGGTTGCAAAGGTTTCAAAGATATTCTGATCTAAATTCATTTCTCCTCGTAGCAGAGAAAAACAATGAGCTACTAATGAAAAATCATCAAGCTCGTCCCACTGGATCATTAGCCATTCAAGAAGCAAATGTTGTTATTAATGATGATACTAAAGACTCTGGAAGAAAATGGGACGAGGCCGTGGCCATTTTGGTAAAGGTAATTGTCGCAATTATTCCTTCAAAAGAAATAATAATTTCCGAGGTAATTCCCATGGTCGTGGACGTGGTCGCAGTCGTGGTCGCGGTCGTGGTCGTGGTCGAAATCAAAGAACCCCCAATTACCACACTCCACAAAATACCAATCCCAACTAGTAAAACAAAAGGAATGAAGCTGGTAGGTCCGAAAACAATGACACTTCTTGTTTCAGATGTGGAAGTGCAAACTATTGGTCAAAGACTTGTCGTACACCTTCACATTTATGTGAACTTTACCAAGCTTCTCTCAAAAGAAAAGAAAAGAAAAGGAGATGAACCATGTGGATAATTTTAATGATATCAACGTCGAAATGAATGTCGTCGACTTTACCAATAACATGGAACTCTGAAACAAATGTTGTTAAACCATAATAATTATATGCAACAATTATGTAATTTCCTTTATTATAAGTATCTTTATTATGTTTCAGTAGTCTTTCTTTTCGTGTAACGTTTTCAACTAATAAATAAACTTCTTATTATAAAATAATTCACAATGCCTTCGTTATACAGTTATTATTATTTCTCTTTATATTTTCAAGATTAAAATGAATACCACTTGAGCACAAGAGCAGACAAATGATGCAGATATATGTATAGCGGATAGTGGAGCCACACACACTATACTTAAATCTAAGAAATATTTTTATGAGTTGAAACCAACAAAAGGAACCATTGATACAATATCAAGTCCTACAACTTGATAGAAGGAGTGGGAAAAGCTAATTTTATATTACCAAATGGTACAAAGCTCTTAATAGAGAATGCTTTATTTTCCCCAAAATCAACAAGAAACTTGTTGAGTTTCAAAAACATATATCATACCGGATATGATACTCAATCAAGGATTGTTGATAATAAGAAATATTTACACATCATGACCAAAGATCATATATTGGAAAAACTGTCAATGCTCCACTCTGGTTTGCATTATACACACATTAATGTGCCTCAAGCACATATGGCAGTAAAGGAAAGTTCTTGTGATCCTGAGACATTTAACTTATGGCATGACAGACTAGGCCATCCAGGATCTACAATGATGAAAATAATTATTGAAAACACACATGGACATCCATTGAAATATCAAAAGATCCCCCAATCAGATAAAATGCCTCTATGTACCTCTTGTTCACTTGGAAAACTAATTACAAGGCCTTCGTCCTTAAAACTTGACAAGGAATCACCAATGTTTCTTGAAAGAATTCAAGGTGATATATGTGGACCAATTCATCCACCATGTGGACCGTTTAGATATTTCATGGTCTTGATAGACGCATCCAGCAGATGGTCTCATGTCTCTTTATTATCAACTCGTAATGTTGCCTTTGCAAAATTTCTTGCTCAAATTATCAAACTACGAGCACATTTCCCTGATTACACTGTTAAAAGGGTGAGACTTGATAATGCTGGTGAATTTACATCACATGCTTTTAATGATTATTGTATGTCTGTGGGAATTGTTTTCGAACACCCTGTTGCTCATGTACACACACAAAATGGCTTAGCTGAATCATTGATCAAACGTTTACAGCTAATCGCTAGACCATTAATAATGAGAACAAAACTTCCTGTGTCGATTTGGGGTCATGCAATTTTACATGCTGGATCACTGATTCATATGAGACTAAGTGCAAATCATAAGCACTCCCCACTACAACTTGTTTCTGGCCATGAGCCAGACATTTCCCACCTTAAAATTTTTGGGTGTGCAGTGTATGTTCCTATTGCACCACCACAACGCACAAAAATGGGACCTCAAAGAAGGTTGGGAATATATGTTGGATATGAAACAGCCTCCATCATACGATATCTGGAACCTTTAACAGGTGATGTATTTAAAGCACGTTTTGATGACTGCCATTTTAACGAGGCAATGTGTCCAGCATTTGGGGGTGGAAATAAAAAACTAGAAAATGATGTCTCATGGTGTGTGCCTTCATTGTCTCATCTTGATCCAAGAACAAAACAATGTGAGACAGAGGTTCAAATGATAATACACTTGCAAGACATTGCAAATCAATTGCCTGATGCTTTTACTGATACAAACAGAGTTACAAAATCTCATATACCAGCTGCTAATGCTCCAACTCGAGTTGAGATCCCAAGTAAGGCAATAGATAATAAGATAGCTCATGAATCTCAAAAGCGTTTGAAATGTGGAAGGCCAATCGGTTCAAAGGATAAGAATCCACGAAAAAGAAAAGCACTTGTAAAAGAAATTGACCACAAAGAGAATGATCTTGATAAAACAGTAAATACCGAAACCTCTCATGAGAAAGATATTGATGATACTAACAATAAGATATCAATCAACTATGGTCATACACATATCATATGGAACCGATATGAAATGGAAAACATTGATGAGATATTTTCTTATTCTATAGCAAGTGACATCATGGGTGGAGATGATGATCCTGAACCAAAATATGTCAATGATTGTCAAAATAGACATGATTGGGATAAATGGAAAGGCGTTATGCAAGCTGAATTAGATTCACTCAACAAACGAAAGGTTTTTGGGTCTATTGTTGTTACACCTAAGGCTGTAAAGCCTGTAGGATATAAATGGGTTTTTGTACGAAAACGAAATGAGAAAAATGAGGTTACAAGATATAAAGCGAGACTTGTAGCTCAAGGTTTTTCACAAAGGCCATGGATCGAATATGAAGAAACATATTCTCCCGTTATGGATGCAATAACCTTTAGATACTTAATCAGCTTAGCAGTTTCTAAAAAGTTAGAAATGCATCTTATGGATGTCGTTACAGCTTACTTGTATGGATCACTTGATAGTGACATCTATATGAAAGTTCCTGAAGGATTTAAACTTCCTGAAGCGTTAAGTTCAAAACCCAATGAAATGTATTCGATCAAATTACAAAGATCTTTATAAGGGTTGAAACAATCTGGAAGGATGTGGTACAATCGTTTGAGCGACTATTTGACAAGTAAAGGTTATACAAATAATCTTATCTGTCCATGTGTCTTTATTAAGAAGACAACATCAGGATATGTGATCATAGCTGTATATGTTGATGACCTAAATATAATGATACGGATCCTGTTGCAATTAATGAACGTCCGAAGCCCACTAAAGACGAGGCCGGTCCATCCATTCGTGGCTAGGATTTTAGCCCAGTTATTTTCCAGCCATCCAACCAATTAGTTTAATATTTGAGTCTATTTTTTATGTTGCTTTAAATGGTTATCTTCTCATTGTTTAGAGGGATTTTGTTTCAAAGTTTTATCTTTTTTCGTTTCCTATTTATTCATTGTAATAAAAGGTTGGAGGCAGATAATTATTGAATAAAAGTTTTTTTTTTCTTTGAACAGTGTTCAGTTTTGTCTTCCGTTCGATTGTTCGAAGGAAGTCATCAGGCTAGGTTCTTTGGCCTCCACTAATACGAATCCGTATCAAGTGGTATCAGTAGCTTCAGGTTCGTCAGGATGTCCGATTATAGGAGAGATCGTCGTCAGCTACACCGCAGATTCGCCGCCGGAGGCAGTGGTCCTGAACCGCGTGATCCTCGTGACACCGAGATTGAACATCTACAACAACGGATTCGTGACCTCGAATTCAATCAGTATCATGGGCATGACAGGTACGACCCGCACGACCGGGATGACACATCAACCACAGACTCTGTCATCTGGGATGATTACGACGCCAATGACAGATTCGAGAATGTTTTTGCTCATCCAAATCGTCACCATGAACCACCCCCACGGCCACCTCCTATTGATCCGATAAGAGCCTTGGGTATTCGAACCGAAATTCCCGAGTTTGAAGGTCGGATGCAACCAGACGATTTTATCGACTGGCTTCAAACAGTCGAGCGAATATTTGATCTCCGCCAAGTACCAGAGAACCTTAAGGTACAACTCGTTGCTATTCGTTTACGTAAATATGCGTCTTTATGGTGGGAACATGTTCAGATTCAACGTAAGTGGGAGGGTAAACATAAAATTGAAACGTGGGATAAGATGAAACGCTTGATGCGTTCGAAGTTTTTACCAGTAACTCATAAGCAAGATTCTTTTTTGGAGTACCATAATTTCAAACAAGCTTCACTTTCGGTGGAGGAGTTTATAATATCATTTGAACAATTACGCATGCGATGTGGGATTGAAGAAGACGAAGAACAGATTATCGCTCGTTTTTTGGGGGCACTCCGATCGGACATCTCAGATGTCGTTATGTTGTCCCAGTATTGGTCTTTTTCTGATGTTTGTAGGTTGGCTCAAGGGGTGGAAAAACAATTAGCAGCGAAGATGAAACCGTCCAGTCGGGTTAGTTCCTACCGTGCACCGGCAGCGGCGAGTTCTCAGTCTCGGGTCGACCCCCTCAAAACCGACCCGCCTACACCACCAGTTATTCCGTCTAGCTCCGGTAATAATGCTAATCGTTGTTTCAAATGTCACGGCTTCGGTCACTTAAAGCGGGAATGCCCAAATAAACAAGTAATTGCTCTAGTTGACGATACGGTGCCAACCTATGATACTGATGCCGAGGATAACAAGGAAGCGCCTCCAGAAATTCTTTATCCAGATCGTGGCGAGAATCTTGTTATCCGACGAATTTTAAATACCACTGTGACGGATACAAGTGATGACACCGCATAGCTTCATAACAACATTTTTCGTACAAAGTGTACTTCAAAAGGAAAAGTTTGCACCGTTATCATCGATGGAGGAAGTTGCGAGAACATCGTTTCTACCACCATGGTTGATAAACTTGAATTACCAATGCAAAATCATCCTGAACCATACCAACTAACTTGGTTAAAAAAAGGAAACATTATCAAAGTCACTCATCGTTGCTTGGTACAGTTTTCAATCGGGAACAAGTACACATATGAGGTTTGGTGTGAGGTCATCCCAATGGATGCCTGTCACATTTTGTTGGGAAGGTCGTGGCAGTATGATCGCCGAGCGCGACATGACGGTTTTCGTAACACGTACACATTCAAAAAAGACGGTGTTCATATCACTCTCGCCCCTTGCGACCCTAGACAAGAGGGTATGGAGTCCATGCTAATCTCCAAATTGGAATTTTCCGACCTCACTAAGTCACAACCCCCGACACTTATCTTTGGGTTGTTGATTGCCGAAACCAACCAGGAAGTCCCATACGTCCCGCCGGAAGTCCAACCGATACTAACCGAATTCCGTGATGTTTTCCCTGATGATATTCCGGCTGGGCTTCCTCTTGTTCGCGATATTCAACATTGCATCGATTTCCTACCGGGGGCAAGTATTCCTAATAAACCGGCCTACCGAATGAACCCTAAAGAATTCAATGAGTTACACCGCCAAGTTACCGAGCTCCTAGAAAAAGGACTTATTCGTGAAAGCATGAGCCCGTGTGCGGTGCCGGCACTTTTAGTCCCAAAACCTAATGGCACATTTCATATGTGTGTCGATAGCCGAGCAATTAACAAAATCACCATCAAGTACAAGTTTCCCATTCCCAGGTTTGATGACTTGTTGGATCACCTTCATGGCGCGAAAGTTTTCTCAAAGATTGACTTGCGTAGCGGTTATCACCAAATCCGCATGCGCCCAGGTGATGAGTGGAAGACAGCCTTTAAAACTCGGGATGGCCTCTACGAGTGGATGGTCATGCCGTTTGGGTTGTCAAACGCCCCAAGCACATTCATGCGGTTGATGAATCACATCTTCAAGCCGTTTATTGGGAGATGCGTCGTCGTTTATTTCGACGACATTTTAGTTTATAGCTCCGATGTGGCGTGCCATTTGTTACATTTAAGGGATATTTTCATGGTGTTACGAGATCAAAAACTCTATGCCAATGGAAACAAATGCCATTTCATGACATCTGAGGTAATTTTTTTGGGCTATCTTGTTTCGGGTACGGGTATACGGATGGATGAGTCCAAAGTTTCCGCTATAACTACTTGGCCAACCCCGAAGTCATTACACGATGTTCGAAGTTTTCATGGGCTCGCGTCTTTCTACCATCGATTTATCAAGAATTTTAGTACTATCGTCGCGCCAATTACGAAATGTTTGAAGAGTAGTAAGTTTGTTTGGCCATCCACAGCTCAATCCTCATTTGAAGCCTTGAAAGTAGCGGTTACGCAAGCACCAGTCCTCGCTCTGCCCAATTTTAACCATGTCTTTCAAGTTGAATGTGATGCCTCTGGGGTGGGCATTGGAGGAGTTTTAAGCCAACAAAATCGCCCTGTTGCTTTTTTTAGTGAAAAGCTAAGCGATACACGACGCCGGTATAGTACGTATGACAAAGAATTTTACGCCATCGTTCGGAGTCTTGAATATTGGAGACACTACTTACTTCCTGCGGAGTTTATTTTCTATTCGGATCATCAAGCACTTAAGTTTATTCAAGGGCAAGCAAAGTTAAACCCGAGGCACGCTAAATGGGTCGAGACATTGCAAGATTTTTCATTCGTCATTCGTCATAAAGCCGGTTCAGCCAATTCAGTCGCTGACGCGTTAAGCCGACGCCCCGCCCTTGCTACGGCTATGACTTTTGAGGTGGTAGGATTTAAATCCTTCGCTACGCTTTATCCCGATGATCCTGATTTTAGTGACGCATGGGAACAAACAAAGCGGGCGCCATATAAATCCTTTGTACAAAAAGACGGATTGTTATATAACGGGAATCGGTTATGTGTTCCTTTTTCGTCTTTTCGAGAGGCCATCGTGCTAGAATGCCACCAAGGGGAATTGGTCGGACATTTTGGTCGTGAGAAAACCACGGCACTTGTTCGAGATCGATTTTATTGGCCGAACATTTCCAAAGAGGTTACAAAAGTTCTGAATCGTTGTCGTGTTTGTCATATTGCGAAAACTCGTCACACAAACCACGACCTTTACACTCCTCTACCGGTTCCTGTTCGTCCATGGGAGGATGTGAGCCTTGATTTTGTGTTAGGACTCCCACTGACTCAACGAAAGAAGGACTCCATTATGGTAGTGGTGGATCGATTCTCAAAGATGGCGCATTTTATTCCTTGTGTTTAGACTTATGATGCGTCACAAGTAGCCCGTCTTTATTTTGTCGAGATCGTTCGTTTACACGGGGTCCCAAAAACTATAACTTCTGACCGGGACGTGAAGTTTGTTAGCCACTTCTGGCGTACTTTGTGGAAACGATTGGGAGCCAAGTTACAGTTTAGTAGTTCCTACCATCCTCAAACGGATGGCCAAACGGAAGTCACAAATCGCAGCCTAGGCAATTTGCTTCGGAGCCTCGTCGGGGATAATCCAAAAAAGTGGGATCTCGTCTTGCCCCAAGCTGAGTTCGCTTATAATCGGTCAAATCATAGCTCGACGGGCTGAAGTCCATTCTTTGTTGTTTATGGATGCAACCCGTTTACTCCGATTGACTTAGCCCCGTTTCCTGATGTCGAGTATTTTAGTGCTGAGGGAGATGCACAAGCCAAACAAATAAAGTTGTTACATGAACAGGTGCGAGATCAAATTATCAACCACAACTTACAATATCAATCGCGTGTCAATTAGCATCGCAAAAAAGTGGTTTTCCAAGAAGGTGATTTAGTTTGGGTCTATTTACGCTGAGAGCGGTTTCCACATGGGAGGTTTGGCAAATTACAGCCAAGGGCTGATGGTCCGTCTCGTGTTCTTAAACGTATAAATGATAATGCGTACAAAATCGATCTTCCCGGGCATTACAACGTTTCCGCCACTTTCAACGTTGCAGATTTATCCCCGTATGAGCCAGAAGCCGATGATGACTCGAGGATGAGTCCTTTTTTAGAGGGGGAGGATGATACGGATCCTGTTGCAATTAATGAACGTCCGAAGCCCACTAAAGACGAGGCAGGTCCATCCATTCATGGCTAGGATTTTAGCCCAGTTATTTTCCAGCCATCCAACCAATTAGTTTAATATTTGAGTCTATTTTTATGTTGCTTTGAATGGTTATCTTCTCATTGTTTAGAGGGATTTTGTTTCCAAGTTTTATCTTTTTTCGTTTCCTATTTATTCATTGTAATCAAAGGTTGGAGGCAGACAATTATTGAATAAAAGTTTTTTTTCTTTGAACAGTGTTCAGTTTTGTCTTCCGTTCGATTGTTCGAAGGAAGTCATCAGGCTAGGTTCTTTGGCCTCCACTAATACGAATCCGTATCATATAATTGGGACGCAAAAAGAAATTCATGAGGCAATTATTCAAAGAAAGAATTTGAAATGAAAGACCTTGGAAAAACCAAATATTGTCTTGGTTTACAAATTGAACATATGAGCAATGGAATACTTGTGCATCAAACGAATTATACTGATAAGCTGTTGAAACGTTTCAATATGGACAAGTCAAATCCTTTAAGCACTCCAATGATCGTTAGGTCACTTAATGTCGAAAATGATCCATTTCGTCCTTGTGAGGACAACGAAGAAGTTCTTGGTCCAGAAGTACCATACCTCAGTGCAATTGGAGCACTTATGTATCTTACGAATTGTACGAGACTTGACATTTCTTTTGCAGTGAACTTGTTAGCAAGATTTAGTTCAGCTCCAACTACAAGGCACTGGAATGGGATTAAACATATTTTTCGATATCTTCGAGGCACTGTTGATTTAGGCTTGTTTTATCCTAATGATTCAAAAGAAGGGTTAGTTGGTTATGCAGATGCAGGTTATTTATCTGATCCTCATAAAGCAAAATCTCAAACTGGATATGTATTTATGAACGGAGGAACTGCGATTTCATGGCGTTCTCAGAAACAAACACTTGTCGCAACATCCTCAAATCATGCTGAAGTCATTGCACTATATGAAGCTTCAAGAGAATGTGTATGGCTAAGATCTATGTCACAACACATAGTGACTTCTTGTGGGCTGGAGAAAGATCGAAGTCCAACTCCTATCCATGAAGATAATGCCGCGTGTGTCTCTCAAATGAAAGAAGGGTATATCAAAAGTGACATAACAAAACATATACCACCAAGATTCTTTGCATATACTCGGGACCTTATTAAAGACAATCAGGTCGAGATGAGATATGTCCAATCAAGCAACAATTCAGCCGATATTTTCACAAAAGCACTACCTACAGCAACTTTCAGGAAACATGTTCATGACATTGGCATGCGTCATGTACGGCGAATGTGATTCCTTACAAATTGCAAACTTGAGGGGGAGTTATAAACTGCACTCTTTTTTCCTTAGCTAAGGTTTTTTCCCATTGGGTTTTTCTTTAGCAAGGTTTTAATGAGGCAT
The DNA here is from genome assembly GCA_030545235.1 of Helianthus tuberosus. Taxonomy (NCBI): domain Eukaryota; kingdom Viridiplantae; phylum Streptophyta; class Magnoliopsida; order Asterales; family Asteraceae; genus Helianthus; species Helianthus tuberosus. Next base: position 189,212,979 of record CM060365.1, on the reverse strand, counting down.
TACTTAAAGACCCCGAAGTTTGCAAAGTGTCATCCGAGGGGGAGTGTTATGAATGTTATTAAAGATTTACCATAAAGATCAAGATTTACCTCTAGATTTACCAAGCAAGTGGATGAACTCTTTGTCAAACTTAGGGATAGCTTTGTCTACTAAATAGTTAATCTTGTCTACCAAATAGTTAACCTTGTCTACCAAATAGTTAATCTTTTTGTAGTATAAATACTAGCTCAAGGTAGAAGGAAAAATGCACCTCATGTATACACTTTCATAAGTTATACAATTCTCTTCTTCTTTCTCTTGTAACACTTCTAAAGTTCTTAAAGTTTTAGCACTAATCTTGTGTTAATTCTTGTTATATTATAACACATTTCACATACTTTTCTTCAATAAAAAAGCAAGTCAGTATTACACACTCAAAAAGTCATTTCCCAAATTTTAGAGTAAACTGCCATTTTGGTCCCTGTGGTTTGGTCAGTTTTGCCACTTTAGTCCAAATCTCAAACTTATTACATCTGGGTCCCTGTGGTTTGTATTTTGTTGCCATTTTAGTCCAAAAGTGAAATTTGACCAGAATCCCCAAATTAAACCCCCTTTTTTTGTCATTTTGCTCAGGGGTATTTTCGTCATTTAGGTTTTATTATAACCCATTATTAATTAAAAATAACAAAACTAAATACAATCAACCTTTGACCCTGCACACAGACCCTTCTTCATCCTCCCCCAAATCCCAAACCCTAAAGTTAGAGAGAGAAACAGAGGAATCGAACTAGTCATCTGATTCCTCGAAAGTTAGAGAGAGAAATAGAGGGTTTCGTTTGCGTAGGCTTCCGGCATCACCGGCGCTTGTACCGGAATCATCACCGGTGAACAGTTAGAGAGAGAAACAAAGGGTTTCGTTTCGCCGGTGAACAGTTAGAGAGAGAAACAGAGGGTTTCGCTTGTACCGGAATCACCCACCACCACCGTTTCCCCTCCACCACCGTCTCCCCTCCACCACCGTACACCTCAACACCACCGATTTTCTGGAGTGTTTGGAGGAGATTTGGGGAAGGAGATGCTCTTTAGGTTTGGCAAACGAAACCCTCTGTTTCACCGATTTTCAATCTGCATACACATGAATCCTCCAATCCAGATGAAGATATTATTTGGGGAAGGAGATGGCTTTAACTTGTGTTATCACTTGATGCTCTTTAGGCTTGGCTACCGTGTGGCTGTGACCAAAGTGGTTATAATAAAGCCTAAATGACAAATTTAATTGATAATGGGTTATAATAAAGCCTAAATGTTATTTCCGGCATCTGATAATCGTATCCGGCGAGTGCAGGTAGGTACTATTTGTGTGAGGATCAGTTTTGGATGTTTGAGTTTATGATATTTTGTTTCTGAAAATTGATAGTGAGGACCAGTTTTGGATGTTTGAGTTTATGATTTTCTGCTTTTGAAAATTGATAATAGTTGGAAAGGAATCATAAAGTCAATTCAGGAACTCATTTTAGGTGCTGCAATTTATCTACTTTTGAAAATTGATAATAGTTGGAAAGGAATCATAAAGTCAATTTAGGAACTCATTTGTAGTTTATCAATTTATGTAGGTGCATAAATGACAGTGGATGATGCGATGGTGGGATGGTGGTGGGGATGATGCGATGGCGGCGGTATTTTAGAGAGAGAGCAGGTCATTTTAGAGAGAGAGAGAGCAGAGTTGGCGGCGGTGGGATGGTGGTGGGGATGATGCGATGGTGGGGGTGGTGGTGGTGTGGTGGTGGATGATGCAGGTGGTGGGGGTGGGGATGATGCAGGTCATTTTAGAGAGAGAGAGCAAAGCAAAGTCTGAGATGAGGTTGAAGATGATGATATAAGGGTTTTATTATAAATGAGTTATTATAAAGAGATAATAATTCTAAAATGACCAAAATGCCCCTGAGGGTAAAGACAAAATAGCAGGTCATTAATGGGAAATCTGGTCAAATTTGAAATTTGGACCAAAATGGCAACAAAAACCAAACCACAGGGCCCTGGATGTAATAAGTTTGAGATTTGGACTAAAGTGGCAAAACTGGCCAAACCACAAGGACCAAAATGGCAGTTTACTCCAAATTATAATTAAAATTAATAAATTAGCAAACGCGTTGTATGAGAAAATGCTTTTGGACTGCTTTATAAAATACATGGCAAGTTCATTCTCTTTTAAGGTTAAAACTTAATTTATGTCCTCGTTTGGATTGTTAAAATTGAGAGAAATTAAATAAGTCTTTTGATTCAGTTTTTTATAATATGGGTTTAAGTACTTTTGTAATTTTTATCACAGCTTGCAAATTTAGAATACATTTTAGAAATGATCACATATTCATAGTTCCTTGTTTTAAGATATCGTGATAATTAGAAATTGAAAAGTTTACTATACCAAGGATGCGGATTCTCTTGTTTCTCTGTGAATACATAAATTTTCAGCCGTTACATTTGTTGATAAAAAAAATTAATGGTTGTGATATATGGTTTTTAGGGTTTTTTAACACTATAATGGTAAAAGCGACTTTCAAAACTGATTTCTTTTCTCCATCACATATTGAACAAGATTAAAAGATTAGAATTCTACCTTCCTCTACAAGAACTTAGAATGGATAAACTGAATCGAAATTAAACGAACGAGGGCAAAATTATCAGAAAATAAACAAGCATAAAATCAATGCAGATGATAAAATAAATTAGGTATTAAAAGACCTCTTAATCATGTAGTATGTAAAACTTTTTTTTAATTAAAAAAACTACAGCTATACATTACTCGAATTAAAAAGAAAAAAGATTAGTTTTTATGGTGTAATCTATTATCTATTATATATAATAAATGTGAAGTTTTGGGCTGATGTGGCAGCTTCTTAGAGCTTCTCACAATGGGTTTTGGCGGGAAACTTCTCGGGTAAAGATATGGGACGCGGAGCGAGCATGATTTGAGCAACCCGACCCGTTATATTTGGATATAAATTCCTCTAAAAAAACGCTTTCTTTTTCTATACCCTAGATCTTCATCTTATTCCTTCTGATATACTCTTCCTCTTCTCTTCTGATCCAGATGATTCAAGCTTCAATAATCAGGTAAGAAATCTTCTTTTGCTAATTGTTAATCCTTTTGTTCATCTGTTCGACGTTATATCTTTCTTTCCGTCTTTCTTTTTTCTCTCCAAACCCTAGGTCGTCTCCAGAATTCCAGCCGTCACTCTCATCGGGATTTCTCATATCTCTGTCGGTTAAACTTTTGAATCAGGTTCGTAGATTTGCGCCCTATTTCACAAATTTCAGATTTTTTTTTGTTTCCAGTTTATAGCTTATTCGATCTGTTCTATTGAATCGGTTACTAGAATTGTTTAATTAGTTTGTTTTTAAAGGATGGAATCTACATATAGAACAATGATTCACGCATATGTTTGGAACTTGGAAGATATAAGAACATCAAGGTCCGTTTTGTTTTAACAATTAGAATGAAGGATAGCAGTTGGACAATAACAAATCATGGAAGCATTATTTTGTTAGGGTTTAATTTGTATGTGTTTGTTTGTTCTGTTGCAGACGAGTCAGACAAAGTTGATGAAGATTCAGCAAAAGGTGATTATGATTACACACTAAGACCATGCGTAATGGGGCGTTTTTTTTTTAAATTTTTGCCCGAAAACGCCCAATAACGCCCACCCCCCATTACAGGGGGCGTTTTGGGGCGTTATTTTCGAAAAAAAAGTGAAATCGCGTTTTAATTAAAACGCCCATGTGCATTGTGGTTGTCTGACATCATGTGCAACTTGTTTGAATTAGAAGGCTCCATGTTTGACTTTTAGAAGGCTCCATCCAATGAGAAGGAGTATGGTTGTCTGACATCATGTGCAACTTGTTTCCTCTTTTTTTTTTTTTTTTTTTTTTTTTTAATAATTGGAAGGGGGCATTATAGGGCATTATGCCCACTACACCACTTTTACTATAATGCCCAAGTGTGACTAGGATGCCACATGTCACATAATGCCCCATGGTGGGGGCATTGTAGCAACTTACCACTACACATGGTCTAATAGATTCAACATTTTTTTTGTTTGTTCAATGCATATTAAAGATGATTATGATTACACACTAATAGGTTTGAGCCACATGGGATTTTTCAGGTGAATATGTGAAAGAATACATTGAAGTTTCAAATCTCACTTTGTCATTGGAGAATATTGGGATAGATTTGCTTACGGAGGCGGTGATCTATGCTTTGTCATTGGAGAATAATGGTACATTTAATGTTTTCTATTGGGACTGAAATTTTGAAACTTAACATGTGATATCTGTATTTTAGAGCATAAAATTAGGGCATGGGTGGGAAGAAAGTGATTGTTATAAGCCATTAGGTGGTGTATTCAAGACTCTTTGTGATGGTTCATTGGCATATGATGGTGGTTAGGCTCTGCAAATAGTGAAATTAAGGAGAAATCCTCATCTTCTGGTTGTCTTTGTTGAGGATATACGCTCGACTTTATAAGTCAACACATATCTCCTTTCTATGTGAATGGAGTAATTCGTTTAAAAAAAACCATAAAAGACAGAAGATTATTAATGTTTAAGGAGAAATCCTCATCTTCTGGTTGTCTGGAAGACTAATTCTGTTTTTAGTGTTACACATCTTGACCCAATCATTTTAACCCGCATGGTTATTATTTGTCTTTTTGTTTAAAGGTAAAATGAATAAAACACTCTTATACTAACACATGAAAGCTAGCCAAGGTAGCAAACACTTCTGTCAAATTCTTTAGCTACGAAGAGTCATCCAAGTAAGTTACCTGGTCAACATGTTTTTTTTTCTTCAAAGTCGATTACTTTTAATATGTATGTTGTATGGTTTAAAATGCACTCTTTTATACATGAACAGGGGAATATTGTGGCTATATCAGCAACAACCTGGAAATGGTACTAATATATCTTGAGCTTTTCCTTATAATAATCAGCTTACTCAGTTAACTCGTAAAAAAACATGTTTATATCTTTTGTTCCAGAGGATGTTGAACTCATCCCCTCTTACGCCTCGGAGCTGGTGTTTACGCTAGAATAGTTGCCATGTCAGCAACCTATCCAAGGAAATTGGTTTGACGATGTCTTTCTGTCATGGTATGTATTACAATCTTCTGGTTCTTTGAAAGGTTTACTTGATACATAAAAGTGACGAGACTAATGCATATTTTGCGTTACACATACATCTTAGTTTACTGTGCGCAACGCCTTGTGTGCGGTAAGCTCTCTATTCAAATATTTTTGTTTTTTAGTTATAATTTTATGTTTCTTTGACAGATTCCTTGTGGGTGGCACTTTGCCCAGTCATCTACATGATATCTATGGCAGGTTAGAGATTAGTCAAGGACCTTAAGTAAGTAACTTAATAATTATTTATTTAAAGTTTTTCTTTGACCATGTTATTTCACAGCTGAGGTATGCTTTTATTGTTATTTCTTCATTGGTTAAGAATTTGATGAACAAAGCTTGGATCTTATTTGTCTACCATCTGTTATTCAGGTTATCTACCACCGCAGTGTTAATCATCGCTTTTTGTGAACCCTGAATCCATCGCCATTGCGACTTAATCATTCTATCATATTATTTTGTTTCTCAATCGCAGGTTTCTATCATCAACCCTAGATACATATGCTCTATTTTTTCTCGATTTAGTTCTTTACTTACATTCGTTTGCTAAAATCTGGTGCATCTTTGAATGACTTACGCTGGATATGTGTATTTGTTTTGGCATATAACATGGATTTGTTTGACATGTTTAGCTATGCGGTTAGGGATAGCAAGCATGACTTCAAACGTACGGGTGTTTTAAGTTTGTATTTTTGTTTGTCTAGGGAAACTTTACAATAACAAAAGATGATGGACTCTGTTGAGTGGTGGTAGAGATCAAGTATTTAAAGCAGGTTTGAGTGCAAAACTTCAAGTAGGCAATAATCCAAAACGTGTTGACTCAATGTCAACTGTACTTTCCTTCTGGTCTCTGTCGTCACTTTGTTTACAACTAAACCCCATATCGATCCTATTCGTGATGGCCATGTCTTGAACGGTGAGCCCTAACTCGATTTCTCAAAATTGATAAACTATAAATGAATAATCATTTGATATAAATGGGAAGATGATAGATAAACTGACTGACTGGTTTATTGAGGTAACTTTTTGTTGATTGTTTTTGTAAAACTTTAATTTTATTCTGTATACTCAATCTTCTTTCTCTGATTTTGGCAGGTGCCAATCCCTAATTTTGGTCCTCATAATCAAATCTCTAAACCTCAGTTGCAATCATTAGAACCACTTTGAGGTACGCTTAGTTGAAGACTGTTATACAATTATTATAACACTTATCTTTTTAGTGTGATGAGGACTTATTTTTCATGATTTCTTTTTTGCTTTTGTGTTATTTTTAATTAGTTAAAGCAAAATGGTAGTGTCTTTCATACGACAGTAATGGTAAATGAGATTGATTGGCAAAGGAATCAAACCTCCTTCTATAGGTAAGTGCTTCCATTCCTAAGTGTTGGACTAGGATACTTTGTAGCGCCCAATGGAATTGGATCTTAATTATGTTATTGATTATACAAGTTAATGAACTTCATGCCACATTAACATAGGAGAAATTTGAACGATCGTTGTTTATATAACTAGGCTGTTAATTTATACCCATAATTCTACTTGGTGCAAATGCACTTTAAGTATGCACTGCTCTTTTATAGGGGTGTTCATGGGTATAACCTTAAGCCAAACCGTTAGTAACGGTTTTTGAGCACCGAAAACCAAATCGTTGATAAAAAAACGAACCTTTAATAACGGTTTGGTTTCACGGTTTCGGTGTATTGGGTCTTCATAAAAATGCATTCAGTATAAATGAAAGAGGTTTTACAAAATAATAACCTAGACAAAATAATCATGGTTTGGGCGTACTGGTTTCACGGTTTGGTTTGTGTTCATGGTTCAACACTTCAACTGCACTTAGGTTTCCTTTGGAAATGAGTGCTTTTGATGTTAGATTAAGATGCCAAAATTATCAAAACATGTTGATTTTGATACTTCATGGTATATTTTCATCGTATTGATGGAACAGACAAGAAGTGTATATAAAACAATACAAAGAAGATATAGAAATAATAGAACTCGTAAGGATGTAGCCTGCTTGCAGGTAGACTCGAATTTCCTTTTATTTTAGAGCTTTTATATTGATGTGTCATTTAATAACCTTTTTTTATTCCATTGGCACTAGACTGTATATAAGGTAGTTACTTTGAAGACAATGAACATTAGAAGCTGGAATATGACTTTCTGCTTTCATAGACCAAATTTTATCATATAGTGGTTGTTTTCATGATGAAATATCCTTATTGAATAATGTTTTTAGTTAAATCACAAATTATTAGTTTTCTATATATATATATATATTGTCTTCTCTGTTGTGATGTGTAGAACAATTTTGTATTCCCTTTGTCACATATAAATTGTTGTTTGTAAGGATTTAGCTGCTAAGCAGCCAGCGTCATTATATATTATATATTATAAATTAGCAGCCAGTTTTGGCTATTGTGTCTTGTATGTTGTGCATAAAAGGTGTTTTATGCAGATAAATGTTGTACCTTTTCATTGATATTTTAGACTAAAATGTTCTTATTTGAGTGAGTGGTAGTTTTTGACTATTTAAATACCTTTCGTTCAATTTCTTCAAAGGTTACTTCAATAAACTACATGAGCCCATAATGACATGTGTAATTAAAGAATTCCTGTTATGGTCCCACCTCCAGGAAAATGCAACTTGGATATTGTTCACATTTTATAACTTTAAGAGAAATAGACATGTCTAAAGTTTTTTTTATCTACATCATAAACTCAACTCAAATGTTTTTTGGTAAACTCATTTAGTAATATTTTATACATCACGATACAAAGTAACTCAAATGTTTCTTGGTAAATTCATTTAGTAATCTATATTATATATAATCCAGCTATTTTATAGCTATATTTAACTTATATTTATATTTAAAAAATAAACAAAGTGTTACTATTCTCGCTATCCTTCGCTACAACCCAAATAGCGACACTGGACCTATACGCTACGTAGCGCGCTATAGCGATCGGTACGATCGCTATTGACAACTGTGCCATTTATTAGACAGATTAAATATGACAACCCTAAATTGATTATTTTCATGTCATGTCGAAAATTGGCACACATGTAATCGATTACCGAAAAAGTTGCCTTGAGTTTTCAAAAGAATCAAAACTATTGTTATGAGCGAATAATTGCGTCTTACTCTTTAGGTGGTTTTTTTCTTACAAAATTTGCTTCTAACATCTAACTGTGTCTTACTTTTTTTTTCTTCAGTTTATCCATTTAGTAGAGATAATTAAAAACAAGTGTCAAAAAAATTATTTAATGTTAGGTCTAGGAATTCATCAGTGATTATATATATTTATATTTTAAGCTCTTTAATAAACTAAATGGCTTACTTTTAGACTTGAAATTAGCAATTAAAAGTGTATTGTAAAATGGCATATGGGTTAAACTTGAGTAAAAGAGTTGCCTCATCATTCTTTTCATTATTTGAAATTTGAGAGTAATACCATTTGCTGTTTGTGCTAATAACAGGAAGGATAACAGAGGTCCGCTACAACTTTTGGATTGGAATGGTGTTTTGGTTGAATGTTTAGACACTAGATATTCACATCAAAGTCCAGTCTAAAAGGATGGTCTTCTCCTTGCAAAGGAATCATCCTTTTATTATGGTTGAAAATATCTTTTATATGATTTTAATTATATACTAATCCTAAATTATTCTGGTTGCAAATATCTTTTTGTATGTTTTTAATTGTATACTATATTTTTTATTACTATTTTGTAGTGGCTCTCTGAACACATCTCAATTGTTGCCGGTTTATAGAACAATTCCAATATAACCATTGAGATGATTGGTGTGGTGGAGCTGAAGGGGAATTGAAGATGTCAACAGAAGGAGATTTAGATACTACAGGGTTTTTTAATTTATTTATAGTGTGTTTTATCTTTAATTTACTTCTCATCTACAATTATTATTTATTGTTTGTTATTGATATAATGTTTTCATGAAACAACGAAGAGTTCCAATCGACTTATTCATATTTAAATAATTCAAAATATAAAAATCACATGTTTATATTATTGCTAAGATATAGATGGTTCAACATTTTGAAAAAGTGGAATATTTGCAATAACTTTCAACAAATATTTCAATGGATTAATTGATTCTATTAAATAGTAATCACCATTTCAATCGATGGATATGGGGTAAACTGAATTTATGTTTCAAACCCATTTTCATTTTACTTTTATAAATTATGTTATTAATCTATATGTTATACTTAGTAATACATTTATATGTTTCATTCGTTCATACAATGCTTTATATTCCTTTTGAAATGCTACTCTTTGATATTTTAACCAACCTAAATGCTATATCAATTCATTGCTTCAAATGTGTATCCAGAGAATGGCGAGACGGGTTATCTCCTTTCATCTTGGTCTGAATCATTCGACATACGTAGAAAATTATCTGGTAATGTTTTGAAGATTATATGGTAATTGTTACCATTGATAAATTGCATTGTTTGCATATATTATTATATACGATTCACATTGAATCATTGTATAAATATTCTCACAAATTTTATAAAAAAAAACCTTGTAATAAAATTAATAAAATATTAATATCCTTAAAATAGAGCGACCCGTGGGTACCACGGGTTATAACCTAGTTTTATTATATAAATGTTAACGTATGAAAAATTACAACCGTTTAAAATTTGTGCGAGAAGTTGGTTTACAAGTCAACAATAGTAGATATTTCTTTTTTGTCACTTCACCACTCTATATATACGTGATTGCTAGATTTTTCGACCACTGAATCTTAATCTGAACTATGGAATTTGTTAGATCAATGTTCCACATTCTTTCCTATATTGCATTCGAGATTTGGACTTTGTGCAAGAATTTTGATATATATATATATATATAATGAGAGAGAGAGAGAGAGAGAGGGAGAGGTCGGTTAACGTACAAGACTACCATAACGTTTGAAGCGTACGCGAGTAAATTACGCATGTTATAAAAACTCAAACCCTAATCATGTAGGACCAAAATTCATATAATCATGCATGAAGAAAACACATAATCATGCATAACATCACATAATGACGCATACCATAACATAATCACGCATACCTAATTACCCTAATCATGCACGTTAAGGAATGACACGTGGCGCAATCTCCTACTCGCATACGCTTCGCATGATAACCACTCTGGTATTTCACACACACACACTCTCTCTCCCTCTCTCTCTCTCTCTCTATATATATATATATATATATATATATAGGACAAAGATCCGTTAGGAACCACCCCTTATTGCGAGAACCAATGTGAACAAAACCAAAAATGCCTAAAAATAGCAAAAAAACACACAAATTTTTTTTAATATTTTTTTATGTTAAAATTCGCTACTTTTAGTAACAAAAAATTTTTTTTTGGCTACTAAAAGTGCGATTTTAACATAAAAAATATTAAAAAAAAATTTAGCTTTTTTTTTAGATTTTTTAAGGTTTTTTGGAGTTTAGTTTTTAGCATTTTAGCTTGGGTGGGGGGGGGGGGGGGGGGTTTAGGTTTTTTTTTTTTTTTTTTTTGGGGGGGGGGGGGGGGGGGGGAGGGTTAGGTTTTTTTAGATTTTTTTGGGGTTTTAGTTTTTAGCATTTAGCTTGGGGAGGGGGGTTTAGGTTTTTTTTTTTTTTTTTTTGGAGGGGGGGTTAGGTTTTTTGAGGGTTTTAGTTTTTAGCATTTAGCTTAGGGGGTTAGGGTTTTTTTTTTTTTGGGGGGGGGGGGGGTGGGGTTAGGTTTTTTTTAACTATTTTAGGTTGTGTTTTCATTGGTTCTCGCGGTTCTTGCAATAAAGGTGGTTCTCGCATGAACCTTAACCTATATATATATATATATATATATATAGAATAAGTATAATGTACAAAACAGCTTATCCTACGTTATCATACGCGACAAGGAGTATAACGTGCGTAATTTCATTTTTTGGTCAAAATAACGTGCGTGATTTTCAATCTTATGCGTGATTTTCCCAAAAAAACTAACCCCCATGCGTGATTACATGTCCAAACGTGATTACATGTCCAAAGCGTGATTATGCATCTGATCGAACGGTTACGCTTTTTGCGTACATGATGTACGATAAGGTTTTTTGTAGGTTAACCTCCCTCTATATATATATATATATATATAGGGAGGAGCTCATGCGAGAACCACCTTTATTGTGAGAACCGCGAGAACCAATGTGAACACAACCTAAAATAGCTAAAAAAACCTAACCCCCACCCCCCCAAAAAACCTAACCCCCACCGCCCCCCAAGCTAAAAAAAACCTACCCCCCACCCCCCCCCCCCCCAAAAAAAAAAAAAAAAAAACCTAAACCCCCCTCCCTCACCCCCCAAAAACCTAAACCCCCCCCCCCCCCCCAACCCCACCCCCTCCCCCAAGCTAAAATGCTAAAAACTAAACTCCAAAAAAACCTAAAAAAATCTATAAAAAAAATCTAAAAAATAAAAAAAAAATCTAAATTTTTTTTTTTGATTTTTTTAATATTTTTTAGGTTAAAATCGCTACTTTTCAAAGCCAAAAATTTTTTTTTTTAAAAAAATGTTTTTTTTTTTTTGCTTCGAAAAGTAGCGATTTTAACCTAAAAAATATTAAAAAAATCAAAAAAAAAAATTTTGTGTGATTTTTAGCTATTTTTAGGCATTTTTGGTTGTGTTCACATTGGTTCTCGCGGTTCTCGCAATAAGAGGTGGTTCTCGCATGATCTTCTCCCTATATATATAGGGAGCCGCTAGAATGAGAACCACCACGAGTTATGAGAACCACGAGAACCGCGCCCCGCGGGTGGCCGTCGGCGACGAAATTTTTTTTACACCTAGATCCGTATATTTTAGTGGGGGGTTTAAATTTTCGGTTCAAACGGCGCGCCCGAGGGGGTAGTTTTTTACGCCCAAAGTTTGGTAAAAAAAAAAGAAAAATTAAAAAAAATTAAAAAAACCCAAACTTTGGGCGTAAAAAACTACCCCCTCGGGCGCGCCGTTTGAACCGAAAATTTAAACCCCCCATTAAAATATACGGATCTAGGTGTAAAAAAAATTTCGTCGCCGACGGCCACCCGCGGGGCGCGGTTCTCGTGGTTCTCATAACTCGTGGTGGTTCTCATTCTAGCGATCCCCTATATATATATATATATATATATATATATAAGGATAAGAAAACATTTTTATTTTATCGTTAACCACCTATGAAATTCGATTGAACTCATTCAGCAGTGTTGGATCCGGTTCATCGAACGTTAGCGTCTTAACTTTTAGGGTTTAACATTTAGTGTTTAGCTTTTAGAACTTAACTTTTGCGTTTTGTGCTAGGGTTTATTTTAAGGGTTTAGGTTTACGATTTAACATTCGGATTAGCTTTAGGGTTTGTCGTTAGGATTTAAAGTCAGGGTTAGGTTATAGGGTTCGACAAGCCGGTTTCGATACCCCTGAAATGAGTACATATAACCGAAATTCTTTGAGCCGATTTTGATCCAAAACAAAAACATATTTTAGGCTATTTAGACATACACATATATAAGTTAGGATGATAAGAAAAATGAAAAAGATGCTAAAAAAAACTTCGAGATAACTACTTTTGAGCAAGATTTATTTTATTTCCTTTTTCCATTCTCCTATCAAAATAGTCAAACTCATGAAGAAAAGTTTCACCATTTTCTTCTGGCAAATCCGAAGAAGCTACGCCTATTAAAGCCATCCCTCGTCCTTTAACATGGACTTTTTTCGATTTTGTTAGCCTTTGCAAAAAATAAAAAAAATAAAACCATATTTAGATCATGAGATATACATATGTAACTCGTAAACTACTTATATATATATACACACACATACAAGGGTGCCAGCGTGATGTGACGGGGAAACACAACAATTAAAAATAATGATTCGAGCCAAGACTAGCTCAAGCTTGACTCAATCTTCATATTGAGTTGGCTTGAGTCAGACTTTAAGTCGAGCTCGAGTCAATTAAAAATGGAGAGGCCTCACTTGAGCAAAAAATATTATTTACTCTTGCCGAAAGGCTAAAACTAAAAACTTTACTTAGCCAAATAATCGAGTATGTAAGTTACACAATTATTTAACTCTTGTAAGGGCTTAATTTACCTTTATAAAGTAGGTGACTCCTCCATTTTGTTTCTTTCATCAAGGTGGGACAAAGGCAAAAGGGATTAGATGAAGTCTTTAGGTTAGGAAGGGGCCATTCTATAATCATTTCTTTCATCCAAGGTTTCCCACTTGCTTTCTTAATTCAATCTCGCGTTCTCACGCGACGTTTATGATCTCCGTGAGATTTTTGTATTTCGAAGGAGTCATAAATTCCATATATTTCGCGCTCAACATGTTGTAATAGTAGTAGATCTTCTGCTCCTCCGTTTGTACCAACTCATCACAAAAATTTAATTTGTCAATGAACGTCCCCGTGATCTTGTCAATCATTTCGCCCTTTTGTCTCAACTGTATAATTCTTCTTTAATTTTGTTGATCACGGCTTTAGGACTATGATGATTAAGGAAAGGTACCTTAAACTCTTCCTATGACATGGCCTTCATGGCCTCAACCCCTTGTTCCTTTTTAAGATTGTCCCACCAATCCTTCACTTGACCCCTTAATTGGTCTGTTCCGTAAGCCACAAAATCACTCGGATCACAGTGAGTCATTCAAATACACCTTCAATATCGCTTAACCATCTTGTAACACCCCAACCGATGGCGGAAACATCGGGATGAGATGAACAAATTGCTCAAAACGTCATAATACTATGTGACAATATAATTAAAATTCAAATTTCATAAATGGACTAAATGTCATACAAGATTCCGAAGAAATACAACACAGTTCAACAAAACATAACATCAAAAGATAAACTAAATTTAGGTGTGTATCTAAGTCCACCTAATCTTTGTTTTTCATCGCATCATCATCAAACTATCAACCTGCAACATGTATTAAAATATATCAACAAAAAGTTGGCGAGCATACAAGTTTGTTTACATAGCATAATATAGACTAAAAAGTTGCTCATATCCACATGAATCATAATATGCGAGTTACTAGTATGCCTAGATTGTGTAACAATATGTTCAAACCCAAGTTTCCACCGCGTTTAATTTTGCCTATCCCGAAGTATCGCGGGAGGTTAACATGTTTAACTTAACAATACCCCAAGTCTTGTGGGCGGTGCGTTAATCCTATAGCGCTATAATTGTTAAGGTAGGCTAGCAAAGTTAATGAGCATATATCAACATAAATAGTTATCATGGCATACGAGATTAACAAGCATCACACATAGTTTCATGTTTCAACAATGGATAGAGTTTGTTTAAAATAGTTTCAAAGTGAAGTGTAGCTTGTATAGTATACATGTTGCACCCAAATAGTGATTAAAAGGAAAAAGGGATCGATTATGCTCACGGTTTTTGCAAGCTTTCTTACTTGAATCTCGCGAGTGGTGTTGGTTGTTTAGTTTAGAGCACCTTGTCCTTCTACACAAAGGAATATAGATGTATGAGTTTGGGGAATAGCGGAAGATTATGGATTTCGGAATTTAAATAACATGAACACAGCTATATGAAACTAATCATCCATCACATATGATGTTTAGATGAAAACTTACTAACTTGACAATGTCCACTTGTTCATCATCAGGGGTTTGGTTTGTTTCAATATTACATAAGTATTATATAGAGTATACTATATCATATATGTCAAGCATGAGGTAGAAGATCAAAGTCTTCATTTAGGCACCTCTAAGTATCATAAAATTCATACATGAGGTAGGAAGAACAAGCTTCCATTTAGGTACCTCTATTATTCACTACTTCATTGTTGTTATGAACAACAAGGAGGGTTATGAACCTACAAGAATGTAGGATCGTATTCCGACCTAAACGAGTCGTTTGGAAGAGTTCTACTCCGTTTCAGAGGCGGAAACTAAGAAACGGATGGCAAAACAGCTTGTTTCACAATTTAATCCTCTTTTATATTGAATTGACAACGATTACAATCGAAAGGAAAACCGGCAGCACCTCGGTATCTTGTTCTGGCAAAAATTACAAATGACAAGTCAACATACCTATTTATAGCCTAATGATTTCGCTTGGAATCACTCAAGCGAAATCTACATATTATCACTTTGTCTTGAAGCGAAATTGATAATCTTGATCATTCTGTTCAAGCGAACCTCACATGAATTCTTGGAATTTGTTTTGTCTTTAATGATGTGATATCATTGATGATATCACCTAGATGATGTCATCATGACATCATGTCTTGTTTAGATCCGCACCGAACCCGAGACTCGATACAAGACGAAGACGACAGATGAATGCACCAACAGACTCCCCCTCAGATGTTGACGAGTCTTAAGTGTCGAGTCTTCTCAATCTTCAGTCTTTATCAGTCTTTGTCCTTCACTCTTTCTATCAGCATCAACAGACTCCCCTTGGCAATGTGCTGGCATTCCTTTAGTTCTTCAGCGTCATCTGCTTCAGGATCGTTGTCTGACTTTCACAATTTTGGCTTCTCAGAATTATCACTTCTCAAACTTTAAACCTGCATAAACTCTACCTCACAATAAATTTTACAATTTACACATTTCAAACATATAAACTTTCACTAATTCAAACTCTTCTCTAAAAATCTAATCAAAATGATCTTTCAATTTCATGAACCACTTGAAGATTTGACAAAAAATAATCAGTTTTGAACCCAATCCTCAAATCATACTCATCATGTTTAGCACTCAGAATTTTGAAAATCAGCTTTTCAATACCAGTTGTCGAAAATCTTTTTGTATTTTTCAAAATTTTATGCTAAAACACACTAAAAATCTTTTTGAAATTTTTGAATGTAATGAAATGCAATAAAGAAATATTTACAAACAATATTTTTGTGAGTTTGTGCAAGAGGATCATATCAGTTTCTGAGACAAATCATCAACACCGTTAAGCTTTATTTCATTTTCAGTTCTAAACAATTCACCTAGATTGTCAGTATGTTTGTCCACTTAAATTTTCACACAAAGTTCAACTGATCCGAGATACGTTGTTAATGTTTTAAGAGACTTAAACTTATCCGTGTGTCCCACTACTTGAATATACTCCCGTATCCAGATCCCAATATTCAGTCTTACAGGTGAGTATACCACAAATGATATCTATAAGGGGAATAAATTATGCAACCGTGATAGCTCAGGTCAGAACTTCCGTTCAGCAGAGAGCCTAGTTGACTTTTAGGTGTGTCCCCTTTAGAGGATCTTTTGAATTACAACAGCCATGATTAGCATTTTTCAATGTTTCATCATTTTTTAGCTGAGGGTGGTGCTATATTTCAAGCAAGCAGAAAGTATTCTCCGGGGACTAGGCCATTGCTTCCGCAAAATCAGAAGTCCCGGGATAATACCCCAGATATCACTGAGCATAAAGACCTAGTATCTCAGAATAAGGGACCTTTCAAACAAGATTTCAGGGGTTACCTATATATCCAAGAAGTTGTTAACCCACAGAATAAGCAAGTTTGAAATTTAGGTTTATATCTCGTCACAATCTACTAAATGTGCAAAAACCTACTGGCACATCATCAGTGAGACCGTTTATCACTTTTTTATCTTTCCAATTCTTTAGCATGTTGTGATCGTCCACTGATGAACTATCATTTCCTCTTTTATACAACAAAACTCATTTTTGAATTTTATCATGTTTTTTTTACTTTTTCAAATTTTCAAATGTTTTTGGATTTTCTAAAATTTTACTCCCCCTAAAATGCAAACACATTTTAGGAAATTTGAAAACAAACTATACAATAAAATGACAACCAATATCGAATTGCTTCAATTCGCCATTCACTTGGCATAAACAATCAGAACTCCCCCTCTCAACAAACTATTTTCCCATCGATTTCAAAACACTTAAGTTTGTTTTAATCAAATGGTTTTTCCGGAAAATAAGTTTTTATGATATAATCATTTGAAGATTCGGAGTGTGGTTCATCACATTGTCTATTCGAAATACCAATTGTAAGTATGGTCCAATCAAGTTCAACTTAATGACCTTGATTAACCTTTTCATGTATGCACCTACTATACCAAATGTAAAAATTACCACATGTAGGAATTTTACGTCTACATCATCATTTTACCAATCAGAATGCCGATTCCTGCTTCGCACTTACCAACCTGGAAGCTCCGGCGATTCCTGCAAAAATTCTCAAAAATTTTCAATTTTCAAACAAACAACATAAGAATGATGCCGATTCATGATCCACGATTACCAACTTGGGATCTCCGGCAAGTCCACAGACTTACTGTTCATAGTATGAACCATCCCAGTCACGAACTAGGGATGGTTCAATTTTCTCCTTCTGCATCTTCTTCTCATAAAATTCTTTAACCCCTTTAACTTTTCGATCAATCATTTTACCAAAAATGTGTTTCACCGCGGGGTTAAAGGCCTTATCAACATCAAAAACCTTGTTATCATCATAAAATTGGTTTGAAATCTCAACTTTACCAATTTTCTTCTTAAAATTTTCATCCTTCAAAGGTGGAAAATTAACATCATCCATTTGAGGGACTGAAGTTTTCAATTTTAACTCAACCTGTGGCTCCACTGATTTTATGGAATCAGATTCATCGCCAGAAGATAGCTCCTCTGATTTCAACCTATCAGAATCATCGCTAGAACTATCAACAGACTTCTTAACAACCCATTTCTGGTTGTCAAGATTTCCTTTTTTCTTGTAAAACCTGTTTGAACTTTCACCAATTTCAAAAATAGAATTTTTGAATAATTTGGTTCGGTCAATTGGCGGTTCAAACTTAACAACTTTCTCTTTTAGTTTACGAAAAACTCCCTGTTTTGATGATATTGCCTTAGAACAATCTCTGGCAATATGTCCAATAGTGTTGCATTGGAAACAGGTTCTCGTATCTTTCCTTTGTCCAGCAAACTTCATCTCTTCTTGCTTCGTTGCAATAAACTCACTATTTGACTGCCTCCAAAACTTTTTCTTTTCTTCCTCATCTCTTGATGTACCTGAAACAAATGTCATCTTTGCTTTAAAATCACGAACATATGTTTCATTTTTCTGTTTTTCTGTTGGAGTAAAACCAAGACCTTTCTTTTTGAAATTACGGTTAGGGTTTGGTTTCTTGTGAAAACCAGAACCAGAACTGTAACCTTTTTTCTTGTTTAATCTTTGTTGTACTCTTGAGGTGTATTTTTTAGGTTTATCAATAAGATTTACATCTTTTAATTCAGAAAAATTGATTTCTGTTAATTTGAAAATCTTTTTGATCATCTCAGTTTTTACACCTCTTAGTGGAAATTCCTCATCAGAATATAATTTGTCGGAATCATTCAATGTATATGCAACTTTGAATGTTTCGTCACTCAAATTAGATTTTGATAATAAGAATTCTTTGTTGTAAACCCTTTTAACTGAAGAATTTTGACTGTTGGCCGTCGAACTCGAACTTTCAGAACCAGACTTTGAATCTGACTCTGACTTTGACTCTGAGTTGGATTCCAACTTTGACTCCTCAGTTTCATCTTTATCCAACACCTGATCGACGACTTTCTTAATTAACTCGGACTCATGATCAGTGTCAGATGATGTAAACACGACATCAATATTTTCTGGCAAATTGACTGACGACTCCGACTCCCATTGTAAATTTGTTGCTTTTTCGACTCTTTCCTGATTTGGATTCCTGGGCAAATATCCATTTTCTAGCGGGGGTGGACATTTGTTATAACTGGCTTCTTGTTTCTTACCAGAATCCTTCTTGTCAGTCTTTTTCTTTGTATCATTCTTCTTCTTGTTCTTCTTTTCTGGAGTCTTTTCTTCAGTCTCTTTTCCATCATCCTTCTTTTCTTCAGTTACTTCATCTTCTTCAAATGCCTTCATGCCTTCAACAGTTGGATAAATCCTGTCAATGACATAAGAAGTACATGAGTAACTTTTCAACAAACGATTAACTCTTTCAGTTTCAATTCTTTGCAATTCCAGTTTCTGTTCAAGAGTAGCACACTTCTCAATGTAATTGTTCACCACTTTTTGCTTCGTCATAAAAGCTCCTTGAAGTGTTTTCATTGCTGTAACTTGTTCTTCACTTGTTTGGTTGTACTGATTCATCGCTTTGTTCAGTACATCGTAAGATTCCTTCAAACTATTTAAATTATAGATCAGTGTACTGTTTTGTTTCTTCACAGCTTCACAGTTTTCACACTTCACTGGAATCTTCTTTGCATCAACTTCATCTTCAACTTTGAACTTTGCAACTTCAACTTTTACTTTCCTTTTGATTACTGGAATTTCTTCATCATCACTACTCACTGGAGTCTTGACCTTTTTCTTCTTCTTTTTAACCTTTTCATCTTCACTATCACTTTCAGCAAGCAGTTTCATATCAGCTTTGAATTTTCTCGCCCAATACTCACGATCATCATCACTATCTTCTTCAATTTTGGCTACAAAAGCTGTATAAGCTTTGACTTGATCAGGAGTATAGTTATCCCAATTAAAATTTTCCCAGCTAAAACTCTCTGGTAGTTTTTCATCATCTTGATCTATTATCAATGCACTACCATCAGCTCTCTTTGAAGAATTTTGATTAACTGCACAAGCTCTCTTTCCAGAATCTTCAATCACATATCTTCCATGCGCAGTTTGTGCCTGATGTTGTTGTTGTTGAGGTGGGTGTTGAGCAATTTGATGGTAAATGGCCTTTCGATAGTAATCATTGTTGTTGTTGAACGGATTTTGAGTCCCACTGGCTTCGCGATTTTTGCACTCCCTCTTGAAGTGTCCTTTCTCCCTGCAACGAAAACAAGTGACTTTAGATTTATCAAAACCTAAAGTAGAATTACCAGCCTCACGAAGATCATCTCTTCCAGTGATTTGCTTGAATTTCTCAGCTCTCCTCAACACGCTGGCTAAGCACCATTTTATGTCCATCAACTCCATTTCTTCAGCATCTATCTGGTCGTAATCTTCCTTTGTCAGCATTGGATTCCCGATTCGACCTGCAACAAAACTACCATAAGATTCAAGAACAGTTCCCAATAAAGACATATGGCTTTTTAGCAATTTCTACTGAATAGTCTTCATCATTCTCCAAATTCAGTACAATGTTGCACTGAATCTTTTTGCCATTCTTTGTTGCTGAAATGTTTGGATCGAAAGACGTAAATGATGTGAAACTTGTTTTGTTGTTTGATCCTGATGATGAACTTCCAGAAGAATTCTTGGCATTGTAAGCAGTTTCTATTTTTGGAGATAAATTTGTAGACTTCTCATTCACCCCTGCTTTGTAATACAACCCAATATCCTGTTCACCATCAAAGTCTTTCATTCGAATAATCTTTCGTTGCTCCATTTCTTGAGCTTCCAGCTTCTCAATGAACTTGCTGAGTGTCAAACTGTTAAAGCCTTTCTTGTTTCTAAGCATCATGAGATATGTGCCCCAAGTCTCATGTGGTAATGCATCAGCAAGTTTTTCTATTAACTCTTCGTTGTCTTTCTCAATACTCAATCTCTTCATGTTTGTTAGCAGATTACAATATCTTTCAATAATCTGCCTTGTGTTTTCATTCTTCAAACCACGAAACAGATTGAACTCTTTCTTCAGAAGTGATTTCTTGTTCTTTATCATTTCTTGACTACCAACAAATTTTGATCTTAAAGCTTTCCAAATCGAGTAGGAAGTTCCGTTGTGTTGTAATAACACCAAGATGTCTTCTTTCACAGCTTGTTGTAGAAGGCTCAGCATCATTTTCTCATCTTTGTATTTCTTTCTAGCATCGGCGGTTAAATCTTTAATCGGAACCACTTCTTCATCATCATTCATCGGTCGAATATACTTTGTCTCGACACATTCCCACGCATCCAAGTAGTTAGCTTGCACCCAATTCTCGAAACGACCTTCCCAACCTTTATATTCCTCAATGTTCATTAGTTTGGGCGGTTTTTGCATCGTCCCCGTTTCGTTTTCCATCAATGTGTTCTGTGTAATACTGATCGGGGTAACTGGGGTAGCAAACGCGTTGTAAAAATCTTCGTCCATGATTCGGTTTTCAACTAAACTGTATCACCTTGTGAAAATTCCTGTCGAATACCCTTCGAAATCTTTGAACTCCAAATCGTATGAACTGGACTTTATCACGCGACTCGACCACGCAAAACGACCTGACTGACACACGTACTGATCAAACCGAGCGAACCGACTAAATTCCAAACCTTGTGACCTTACAACTGACAACAAATGTATAGATATAAATGTGATAAACTTTGATTGGACCTCTACATGAAAGTTGCCGACAATTCAAGTAATATCACTTCCACATGTACTGACAATTGATTTTTTTAAAAATCACGTGATGGACTTATCAATGTCAATACACATACACATGAACTGACAAACTATTCGGCAGTCAAATCTTCACATGGGTCGGTAACAACATTACTTCACATGCGCACATCACATGGCTGACACTTTAAATGTGATCACATGAATCGATGGCTTTCACATGGTCTGACACAATCACAATATCCCACTAATTTTTTAAGAGAACCTCACACAATCACAAAGACAACTATCTGACAACCTTTTAGACTTCACATGCAGATCTTGAACTTATACACATCTACAACTCATGACTGCCTTAAAGTGAAACTGACACAAACACATGATTCCATTTTTCAATACTACTTATCTGACAACCTTTAAATGTTCACGAGTACCAACACAGATCTGATTTCAAGTGAGATGTTCTATGTCATTATAATTCAAGCGAAATCTCAATGTATCTATTTCGCTTCATCAACAAATCAAGCTAAATCAGAATATTTCAAGCGACACCTTCAATTTCGCTTCAAACTCAAATGAAATTATCAAGTAAACTCAAGCGAACCAGCATGACATCATCATTTTCGGTCCGTTTTTGATCAGATTGAATGTGTAAATGATCGAATTAGATTCTGAAACTTTCAAGGATTGATTAAAACATGTTTGCGCACAACATATGTGATATTTGTCCGATTTTATCCGTAAAATGTTTGAAATTTCGAAAAAGAATGATGTAGAAACAGAAATCGTGGTGAAAACCGGCTGTTTTTGGCAAGAACTCCTCGTCCTGAGCTCTGATACCAATTGTAGGATCGTATTCCGACCTAAACGAGTCGTTTGGAAGAGTTCTACTCCGTTTCAGAGGCGGAAACTAAGAAACGGATGGTAAAACAGCTTGTTTCACAATTTAATCCTCTTTTATATTGAATTGACAACGATTACAATCGAAAGGAAAACCGGCAGCACCTCGGTACCTTGTTCTGGCAAAAATTACAAATGACAAGTCAACATACCTATTTATAGCCTAATGATTTCGCTTGGAATCACTCAAGCGAAATCTACATATTATCACTTTGTCTTGAAGCGAAATTGATAATCTTGATCATTCTGTTCAAGCGAACCTCACATGAATTCTTGGAATTTGTTTTGTCTTTAATGATGTGATATCATTGATGATATCACCTAGATGATGTCATCATGACATCATGTCTTGTTTAGATCCGCACCGAACCCGAGACTCGATACAAGACGAAGACGACAGATGAATGCACCAACAAAGAATAATGAAATACAACAACTAATCTATGAGAAAACATCAAGAAATTAGTGGATTTTTATGAAAGATAGCCCAAGCTAGTCTAACAATCACACATTAATCAACCTTCAAGCTTGAACACTTCTTGTGGGTAAAACCCTAACCAAAACAGAATGTTTGTGAGGTTTTAACCTCTGATTTAACATTTCTCATCCTTGTTTTTAAGCCCAACTAACCACTCGATTGATTATGAGGATTAGGACATAGGTTTGAGATGAGATTAACTCAACTTTACTAAGTTTAACAAAGTTCTGGATGAAAACAGAAAAGTCAGTCAACTTTGAAGCCTTTTGGTGACGTTCTAGGGCCTGGTTTTCATGGAAAACCAATGGAAACGTAGCTAAGGTCAAACCAAAGAAGTAGGAAAAAGAATCGAGTGAATCGAATAAGAAATGAGTGAGTTATGCTCACTTTTGTGAAGGTTGGTATTTCTGCTCGAACTTGAGATTTGCAGCTGATTATGGGAAGATTTGAGAGTGTTTAGAGTGATTAGAAAAGTGTAAAAGGCTTGGAAGAGGCTTGGTATTTATAGGGAATGATTAGGTTAGGTTTAGTTGGATATTTAATGTTAAAACAAGGTATAAAACTCAAAAAAACATAAAAATCCCGCTAAAAACGAGTCTGATCCGTTTCAGCGAGTTGGGCTAGTTTGGCGGGCCGCGGAGGCTGGTTGGGCTTTGGTCGCGGGCCGCCTGGGTGACTCGGGCCGAGAGTTTAAAGGATTAATGGGGCCGAGTTTAAACAATAAGGAGTCCCAGCTAAGTTGGTTTGCGCGTGTGTTTGTGAGACTGCCGACCCGGGTTCGAGTCCCGTGGTCTGCAGTTTTTTTTCTTTTTGTTGTTTTTTTTGTGTTTTAAAACATTAACTTCCAGCAATTAGCATAATCAGTCCCTGGACTTTATTTAACTATGTTTTATCGTTTTAAAAGAACTACTTTATATTTTAAACTAACTAAGTTAGTTTATATTTACTAACTTTATAATCTATTAAAACTAACTAGATTATTCATAATAATACACTTTTAAATAACAAAATTAATTAATTTAATTAATTTAAATAATTTGAATAATGACCATCTTTATAACAAATAAAAATCTTTAAACAATTATTCATTTCACGAAGCTTTCGAGTTTCGAGATTTATATCTGAATCTCATCATTTCAATTAGTTTAACGAGTATCAAGTGTCGATAGATATAGAATCAAGAATCCTTGAATAATATTTCGTTCAAATGAGAAATCGATTAACAGTTGCACATAAGTCTAATATGAATACAAAAAATAGCTTAGTTTTCATTATGATCAATAGTCTCGAATTACAAATGGAACGAAAGTAGATTACAAAGAGAGTACAAGTGTCTAATTATGGAAAGTACAACATGGCTTGCTAAAATAAGAAAGTGCGGAAATGCGGAGCGTTACAGTCTCCCATCCTTTAGGAAATTTCGTCCTGAAATTTAGGAAGAAGTAACGAAAAGATGCGGATACTTGGTCTTCATATCGCTTTCGAGTTCCCAAGTAAATTCAGCGCCATGTTTTCCTTCCCATCGAACCTTGATGATAGGAATTTGACTGCGCCTCAGTTTCTTGACACCTCGGTCTATGATCTCGACGGGTTTCTCCAAAAAATGCAAAGTGTCGTTGATTTGGAGATCTTCGAGAGGAACTTGAAGTCCTTCTTCAGTGAGACACTTCTTTAGATTTGAGACATGAAACGTTGGATGAACGTTGTTGAGTTCGTGAGGTAAATCGAGTCGATAAGCCACCTTGCCAATCCTTTCGAGTATCTTGAAAGGACCAACATAGCGAGGGGCAAGTTTTCCCTTTTTACCTAAACGAAATACTCCTTTCCAAGGAGATACTTTGAGTAGAACATGGTCACCAACGTTAAATTCCAATGGTTTGCGTCTCTTGTCAGCATAGCTCTTTTGTCGACTTTGAGCCTTGAGTAGATTATCACGGATTTGAAGGATCTTATCCGTTGTTTCTTGTATGATCTCAAGACCAGTAAATTGTTTGTCACCAATCTCATGCCAGCTTAAAGGAGATCGGCATTTGCGACCATACAATGCCTCAAAAGGAGCCATTTAAATACTGGAGTAGTAGCTATTGTTGTACGAGAATTTGATCAATGGTAAATGTACATCTCAACTACCACCAAAGTCGATGACACAAGAACGGAGCATGTCCTCTAGGGTTTGGATAGTACGTTCAGTCTGTCCATCCGTTTGAGGATGAAAGGCTGTACTGTGATTCAAATGAGAACCCATAGCGGATTGAAAGGTTTGCCAAAGTCGTGAAGTGAAACGGCCATCACGATCAGAAATGATGTCGAGGGGAATACCATGACGACATATGATTTCGTCAGTGTAGAGTCAAGCAAGTCGTTCAACCTTGAAATCTTCACGAATAGGAAGGAAATGAGCGGACTTGGTCAAACGATCGATAATTACCCAAATGCTATCATGACCAGAAGGCGTACGAGGAAGTTTGGTTATGAAATCCATAGCAATGCTATCCCATTTCCAAACGGGGATTTCAGGTTTTTCGAGTAGACTAGAAGGTCGTTGATGCTCGGCTTTGACTTTCGAACAGGTAAGGCACTTAGAGACGTACGTAGCAATATCTCTCTTCATACCAGGCCACCAATAGGATGTACGTAAATCGTGGTACATCTTATCAGCACCAGGATGAATCGAGTACTTGGAATTGTGTGCCTCGTTCATGATGAGTTCGCGAAGATTGTTGCGATCTGGAACCCAGATGCGATCACGATAGTATTGAAGACCATCGGATTTAGTCACAAGTTGATCTTCAGTAGCACCACGTATTTTGACGAATAAGGTTCCTTCGTTGGCCGATGCATATTGAGCTTTACGAATGCAAGTGTGAAGATCTCTAGAGATGTGAAAACAACGAATACTACTAACATGAGACTTACGACTAAGTGCATTGGCCACGCCATTCGCTTTACCAGGATGATAGCGAATCTCGCAGTCGTAGTCGTTAAGTAATTCCACCCAATGTCGCTGATGCATATTAAGCTCTTTTTGGTTAAAGATGTGTTGTAGGCTCTTATGGTCAGTGAAAACCACACACTTTGTACCATATAGGTAGTGTCGCCAAATCTTTAACGCAAAAAACTGCGTCAAGCTCGAGGTCGTGGGTAGTATAGTTTTCTCATGTATTTTGAGTTGACGAGAGGCGTAAGCGATGACTTTGTCTCGTTGCATGGGAACTCAACCAAGACCACGATTCGAGGCATCGCAATATACCATGAAGTCATCATTCCCATCAGGTAGAATGAGAATAGGAGCGTTACAAAGCAAATCCTTGAGGGTTTGAAAAGATTCCTCTTGCTCAGGACCCCAAGCAAAAGGTTTCTCTTTTTGAGTCAATGAAGTGAGAGGAACGGTTGTCACACCACGACCAGGAAAAATAACAAATCGTGGCAGAAATGTCGGGGAGTGTTGTAACAGAATCATTGTTTCATAACACATGGATTGAAGTTCGGTTTTATTAAATTAAATGTATTACATTACATTGGAATTAGAAACAAAACATGAACAAATAGACTTTCATTGTTATTAAGTCACTAAGGCCTCGTCCGTTCCTATGTGAATATGCATCAATATCATCATCAAATATCACCAACTATGGTACCTGAAACACATGTGAAAATACGTCAGCATAAAATGCCGGCGAGTACATAGGATTTATGAGAGTGTCAGATTCATGGCTCGTTTATGTTTTGAAAATATAACTTAAACACCTTTGTAAATTGATAATTAGAAAACCAAATTTTGTAAAATGTTTGTAATGTAAATTGAAATAACTAAGTCAAAACAGATTTGTTTTATAAAACCTCGATACCATGAATCTTGACTCCAAAACATTTGTTCATAGAAACCCAAATTGTAAATCGTTTTTGAAATAAAACTCGAATGTTTTATATTGTTAGAAAAACCTTGTAATATAACTTTGTTTTGATAAACTTGCCCAAGTGATCTAGATAACGCAACGATATATAATGTATTAAAAGCACTTATATATAGGAAGTACCAGCGGCGTATCCACCATGCTTTTAACACATTACACCCGCCCTGTTACCTAATCACTTCCCTAACCCTACGGTTCAAACAATACCAAACGGTTCACATAATCAAACAGTTACAAACGGTTCATATAAATCAAACAGTTACAAACGGTTCAGATAATCAAACAGTTACTAACAGTTCATATAAATCAAACAGTTACAAACGTTTCAAAATGTAAAACAATGTGTCCATATGCTGAGTGAACATATGCAACAAAATATAATATACAAAAATCAGTGTGCTAGCATGTTAAGTGAACATACATAGCAAAACATAATGAAATCATGTACTATATACGTACTAATGAACATAGCCAGTATATAATATAAAAACATGAAAGCACGAAAGTAACAAGTAGGCACAGGTGTTTCACCCCAAAACAGTTTGAAAAAACAGTAAAAGAGGGGACTATGTACTCACTTGAGGATGCTTAGAAGTCTTGACTAACAACCAAGTAAAGCTAGAGGGATCATGGAAATCAAACGGCATAGGTAACTATGTTAATAAACCGGACCTAAATCGGAGGATCGGATAAAATGTGGTTTCATAAACCAAATGAGTATAGGAACTCATGTAATATGGTTTAACAAAGCCTACATACTAAAATGAAACTTAACCTAAGTGCTTTCGACCCATTACGACCCGTTTGGGTAGCTTATGCTACTTTAACGCGTCGTTCGCGTAAAACGTGTTCGGAACGCCTAACTAGTCCCATGATAAGTAAAATATGCCTTAACATGTCTAATATAGTTGCCTAATCAGTTTAGATGTCAAAATTTATGTTACATATGCTTAAAATGAATTTTGGCGTAAAAAGGGCATTTTGGTAATTTTCCTAAGGCATATAAACTACATATCATACAACTAACTAAACGAAGTGACCATAAGGTATAACCTTGGAAGGTTATTACCTATACAACTATGGTCATCTAATGTGTTCGGTCGGATCCTAATGATTGACCAAACGGGTCGGGTTCGAAAGTCTAAGCGATTGTTTAGATCGCTTACTTTACGACCCTATGTAAGCACTAAATCTAAAAGTGACGAGCTAAACATGTTAAAACAAGTTTAACGAGGTTTGAAAATAGGTTTGGTATCAAGACAAAAGGTCTTGATACCCAAAAGTAGTTTGGTTACAAAATACGCAAGAATATGCATTTTGGCCGAAACTACGACTCGTCAGTATGCCTAGATAACGTGGTAATCAGAAGGTATAGTCACAAGAGACTAAAACCATCGTGATTACGCTCACGTTATGAAGTTCAAATGAACTTCTTGTTGACCATAAACTGGTCAATGCGGAAAGTCAAACAAAGTTTGACTTTCACGCTAAAACGCGTAAAAGAACGAAAGAATACTTACAAAAGGTCCAAGAACGGAAGTTTTGATCCGATTACTCTTAGGTATGAAGTGAATACTTCAACTTAGAGAGCCAAATCAGATCAAATGTGGGTTTTTCAATGAAGTGGGTTGGGGTATTAATAGTTTTCACACAACCGTTAAGATCGTTCATCATAAAACGTGCTTCGATCTCATCCGTACATGTGCACCCATGGTTTTGGAATACCATGGGCACTTAAAATGGCCCATAGATTGCTTAGAAAACCATTTGCAACACTCACAAACACTGGAACAGGCTGTAACCAGCTGGGAAATGGTTTTTGCAGGTCTGGAAGTTTTAGGCGGCCAGAGTAAAATTAAAAGAAGGCTTACGCGGCCGGCCTAAAATTAAGATCAGCAAAACAGTTTGAAACTTTGCAGTTTTGGTCCCTGCATGCATATAAGGCTCATTTTGATGTGTTTAA
The DNA here is from genome assembly GCA_030545235.1 of Helianthus tuberosus. Classification (NCBI taxonomy): domain Eukaryota; kingdom Viridiplantae; phylum Streptophyta; class Magnoliopsida; order Asterales; family Asteraceae; genus Helianthus; species Helianthus tuberosus. The sequence goes on along the minus strand of CM060365.1, from coordinate 189,184,240 downwards.
GGGTCGTTAAGCGAACTTTAGGGCCCTAAAATGATGCCTAAACATAGTGGACATGAAACATGCTCAAAAATATGCCGGATGTTGTTCGTTTGGTCGTACGATCGCGATATTCGCTTAATTACGACGGAATACGCATGAACGCGAAAAACCATCCAAATTGCGCGACGAATGGATTTTTCTTATGCCAAACACTAAAATAAAATATTTTAATGCTTACATAATTTTTTGGATGTCCGGATGTATTCAGAACGTAAGTTATGCGCGAAAATGCAAACTTATGCACTTTTGACGCTTTTAGTCCCTGAAGGACCAAAAAGTTTATTTTAGCATACCGAACCCCTCAAAGCCTATTTCTAAGCTATGTAAAGGATATTTAGGGTATGTTTAACTTATGATCAAGTTCCGGAATGTTCGTTACAGTACAAATCGGCGTACTTTCGTAGTTTGTCGAAATTAGTCCCTGTAAGCGAATAAACTTGATTTCGCCACACCAAACCCTCCAAAACTTATTTTTTAGTTATGTAAAGGTTATTTAAGGTATGTTAAGTCTATTTCACTATTCCGGAGTGTTCATTGCATTAAACTGGTTATATTTACGCATTAGTGCGCGTATAACCATCCAGAAAGCGATTTAAAGCTTGAAGTCGAACATGAATTGATATGTGCAAACGATACACATATTTTTACAATTCCCAAGTATGAAACACAATATTTCATAAGTAATGTATTTGTTTGATGGTCGCAGAGGCACAGGTGTCACAGTCTCCCCAACTTTAGGAAATTTCGTCCCGAAATTTATTCGTAGGAGTCTGTCTGCGATGCTGTGTTAAATAATTGTCTTACATAGAATCTACGGTTTTTATCTATTTGCGTAGAATAACCCATCAATGATATGCAAGGCATAATCCTGTTATTTTTCTCAACGGACATTTTTCAGAAACGAAAATGAACGGAATGAGTCATTTTCCTCAATGGGTATTCTTCAGAAATGGAAATGAAGGAAGAATCAAGGATATTCATTTCCCTCGAGGGATATTCTTCAGAAACGAAAATGAACGGAATGAGTCATTTTCCTCAATGGATATTCTTCAGAAATGGAAATGAAGGAAGAATCAAGGATATTCATTTCCCTCGATGGATATTCTTTCGAAACGAAAATGAACGGAATGAGTCATTTTCCTCAATGGTAATTCTTCAGAAATGGAAATGAAGTAAGAATCAAGGATATTCATTTCCCTCGATGGATATTCTTCAGAAACGAAAATGACCGGAATGAGTCATTTTCCTCAATGGGTATTCTTCAGAAATGGAAATGAAGGAAGAATCAAGGATATTCATTTCCCTCGATGGATATTCTTCAGAAACGAAAATGAACGGAATGAGTCATTTTCCTCAATGGGTATTCTTCAGAAATGGAAATGAAGGAAGAATCAAGGATATTCATTTCCCTCAATGGATATTCTTCAGAAACGAAAATGAACGGAACGAGTCATTTTCCTCAATGGGTATTCTTCAGAAATGGAAATGAAGGAAGAATCAAGGATATTCATTTCCCTCGATGGATATTCTTTCGAAACGAAAATCAACGGAAAGAGTCATTTTCCTCAATGGTAATTCTTCAGAAATGGAAATGAAGGAAGAATCAAGGATATTCATTTCCCTCGATGGATATTCTTCAGAAACGAAAATGAACGGAATGAGTCATTTTCGTCAATGGGTATTCTTCAGAAATGGAAACGAAGGAAGAATCAAGGATATTCATTTCCCTCGATGGATATTCTTCAGAAACGAAAATGAACGGAATGAGTCATTTTCCTCAAGGGGTATTCTTCAGATATGGAAATGAAGGAAGAATCAAGGATATTCATTTCCCTCGATGGATATTCTTCAGAAACGAAAATGAACGGAATGAGTCATTTTCCTCAAGGGGTATTCTTCAGAAATGGAAATGAAGGAAGAATCAAGGATATTCATTTCCCTCGATGGATATTCTTCAGAAACGAAAATGAACGGAACGAGTCATTTTCCTCAATGGGTATTCTTCAGAAATGGAAATGAAGGAAGAATCAAGGATATTCATTTCCCTCGATGGATATTCTTTTGAAACGAAAATGAACGGAATGAGTCATTTTCCTCAATGGTAATTCTTCAGAAATGGAAATGAAGGAAGAATCAAGGATATTCATTTCCCTCGATGGATATTCTTCAGAAAAGAAAATGAACGGAACGAGTCATTTTCCTCAATGGTAATTCTTCAGAAATGGAAATGAAGGAAGAATCAAGGATATTCATTTCCCTCGATGGATATTCTTCAGAAAAGAAAATGAACGGAATGAGTCATTTTCCTCATTGGGTATTCTTCAGAAATGCAAATGAAGGAAGAATCAAGGATATTCATTTCCCTCGATGGATATTCTTCAGAAACAAAAATGAACGGAATGAGTCATTTTCCTCAATGGGTAATCTTCAGAAATGGAAATGAAGGAAGAATCAAGGATATTCATTTCCCTCGATGGATATTCTTCAGGAACGAAAATGAACGGAACGAGTCATTTTCCTCAATGGGTATTCTTCAGAAATGGAAATGAAGGAAGAATCAAGGATATTCATGTCCCTCGATGGATATTCTTTCGAAACGAAAATGAACGGAATAAGTCATTTTCGTCAATGGTAATTCTTCAGAAATGGAAATGAAGGAAGAATCAAGGATATTCATTTCCCTCGATAGATATTCTTCAGAAACGAAAATCAACGGAATGAGTCATTTTCCTCAATGGGTATTCTTCAGAAATGGAAATGAAGGAAGAATCAAGGATATTCATTTCCCTCGATGGATATTCTTCAGAAACGAAAATGAACGGAATGAGTCATTTTGCTCAATGGGTATTCTTCAGAATTGGAAATGAAGGAAGAATCAAGGATATTCAATTCCCTTGATGGATATTCTTTCGAAACGAAAATGAACGGAATGAGTCATTTTCCTCAATGGTAATTCTTCAGAAATGGAAATAAAGGAAGAATCAAGGATATTCATTTCCCTCGATGGATATTCTTCAGAAATGAAAATGAACGGAATGAGTCATTTTCCTCAATGGGTATTCTTCAGAAATGGAAATGAAGGAAGAATCAAGGATATTCATTTCCCTCGATGGATATTCTTCAGAAACGAAAATGAACGGAATGAGTCATTTTCCTCAATGGGTATTCTTCAGAAATGGAAATGAAGGAAGAATCAAGGATATTCATTTCCCTAGATGGATATTCTTTAGAAACGAAAATGAACGGAATGAGTCATTTTCCTCAATGGGTATTCTTCAGAAATGGAAATGAAGGAAGAATCAAGGATATTCATTTCCCTCGATGGATATTCTTTCGAAACGAAAATGAATGGAATGAGTCATTTTCCTCAATGGTAATTCTTCAGAAATGGAAATGAAGGAAGAATCAAGGATATTCATTTCCCTCGATGGATATTCTTCAGAAACGAAAATGAACGGAATGAGTCATTTTCCTCAATGGGTATTCTTCAGAAATGGAAATGAAGGAAGAATCAAGGATATCCATTTCCCTCGATGGATATTCTTCAGTAACGAAAATGAATGGAACGAGTCATTTTCCTCAATGGGTATTCTTCAGAAATGGAAATGAAGGAAGAATCAAGGATATTCATTTCCCTCGATGGATATTCTTTCGAAACAAAAATGAACGGAATGAGTCATTTTCGTCAATGGTAATTCTTCAGAAATGGAAATGAAGGAAGAATCAAGGATATTCATTTCCCTCGATAGATATTCTTCAGAAACGAAAATGAACGGAATGAGTCATTTCCTCAATGGGTATTCTTCAGAAATGGAAATGAAGGAAGAATCAAGGATGTTCATTTCCCTCGATGGATATTCTTCAGAAACGAAAATGAACGGAATGAGTCATTTTCCTCAATGGGTATTCTTCAGAAATGGAAATGAAGGAAGAATCAAGGATATTCATTTCCCTCGATGGATATTCTTCAGAAACGAAAATGAACGGAAGGAGTCATTTTCCTCAATGGGTATTCTTCAGAAATGGAAATGAAGGAAGAATCAAGGATATTCATTTCTCTCGATGGATATTCTTTCGAAACGAAAATGAACGGAATGAGTCATTTTCGTCAATGGTAATTCTTTAGAAATGGAAATGAAGGAGGAATCAAGTATATTCATTTCCCTCGATAGATATTCTTCAGAAACGAAAATGAACGGAATGAGTCATTTTCCTCAATGGGTATTCTTTAGAAATGGAAATGAAGGAAGAATCAAGGATATTCATTTCCCTCGATGGATATTCTTCAGAAACGAAAATGAACGGAACGAGTCATTTTCCTCAATGGGTATTCTTCAGAAATGGAAATGAAGGAAGAATCAAGGATATTCATTTCCCTCGATGGATATTCTTCAGAAACGAAAATGAACGGAATGAGTCATTTTCTTCAATGGGTATTCTTCAGAAATGGAAATGAAGGAAGAATCAAGGATATCCATTTCCCTCGATGGATATTCTTCAGAAACGAAAATGAATGGAACGAGTCATTTTCCTCAATGGGTATTCTTCAGAAATGGAAATGAAGGAAGAATCAAGGATATTCATTTCCCTCGATGGATATTCTTTCGAAACAAAAATGAACGGAATGAGTCATTTTCGTCAATGGTAATTCTTCAGAAATGGAAATGAAGGAAGAATCAAGGATATTCATTTCCCTCGATAGATATTCTTCAGAAACGAAAATGAACGGAATGAGTCATTTTCCTCAATGGGTATTCTTCAGAAACGGAAATGAAGGAAGAATCAAGGATATTCATTTCCCTCGATGGATATTCTTCAGAAACGAAAATGAACGGAACGAGTCATTTTCCTCAATGGGTATTCTTCAGAAACGGAAATGAAGGAAGAATCAAGGATATTCATTTCCCTCGATGGATATTCTTCAGAAACGAAAATGAATGGAACGAGTCATTTTCCTCAATGGGTATTCTTCAGAAATGGAAATGAAGGAAGAATCAAGGATATTCATTTCCCTCGATGGATATTCTTCAGAAACGAAAATGAACGGAATGAGTCATTTTCCTCAATGGGTATTCTTCAGAAATGGAAATGAAGGAAGAATCAAGGATATCCATTTCCCTCGATGGATATTCTTCAGAAACGAAAATGAATGGAACGAGTCATTTTCCTCAATGGGTATTCTTCAGAAATGGAAATGAAGGAAGAATCAAGGATATTCATTTCCCTCGATGGATACTCTTTCGAAACAAAAATGAACGGAATGAGTCATTTTCGTCAATGGTAATTCTTCAGAAATGGAAATGAAGGAAGAATCAAGGATATTCATTTCCCTCGATAGATATTCTTCAGAAACGAAAATGAACGGAATGAGTCATTTTCCTCAATGGGTATTCTTCAGAAATGGAAATGAAGGAAGAATCAAGGATATTCATGTCCCTCGATGGATATTCTTTCGAAACGAAAATGAACGGAATAAGTCATTTTCGTCAATGGTAATTCTTCAGAAATGGAAATGAAGGAAGAATCAAGGATATTCATTTCCCTCGATAGATATTCTTCAGAAACGAAAATGAACGGAATGAGTCATTTTCCTCAATGGGTATTCTTCAGAAATGGAAATGAAGGAAGAATCAAGGATATTCATGTCCCTCGATGGATATTCTTTCGAAACGAAAATGAACGGAACAAGTCATTTTCGTCAATGGTAATTCTTCAGAAATGGAAATGAAGGAAGAATCAAGGATATTCATTTCCCTCGATAGATATTCTTCAGAAACGAAAATGAACGGAATGAGTCATTTTCCTCAATGGGTATTCTTCAGAAATGGAAATGAAGGAAGAATCAAGGATATTCATTTCCCTCGATGGATATTCTTCAGAAATGAAAATAAACGGAATGAGTCATTTTCCTCAATGGGTATTCTTCAGAAATGGAAATGAAGGAAGAATCAAGGATATCCATTTCCCTCGATGGATATTCTTCAGAAACGAAAATGAATGGAACGAGTCATTTTCCTCAATGGGTATTCTTCAGAAACGGAAATGAAGGAAGAATCAAGGATATTCATTTCCCTCGATGGATATTCTTTCGAAACAAAAATGAACGGAATGAGTCATTTTCGTCAATGGTAATTCTTCAGAAATGGAAATGAAGGAAGAATCAAGGATATTCATTTCCCTCGATAGATATTCTTCAGAAACGAAAATGAACGGAATGAGTCATTTTCCTCAATGGGTATTCTTCAGAAACGGAAATGAAGGAAGAATCAAGGATATTCATTTCCCTCGATGGATATTCTTCAGAAACGAAAATGAACGGAACGAGTCATTTTCCTCCATGGGAATTCTTCAGAAATGGAAATGAAGGAAGAATCAAGGATATTCATTTCCCTCGATGGATATTCTTCAGAAACGAAAATGAACGGAATGAGTCATTTTCCTCAATGGGAATTCTTCAGAAATGGAAATGAAGGAAGAATCAAGGATATCCATTTCCCTCGATGGATATTCTTCAGAAACGAAAATGAATGGAACGAGTCATTTTCCTCAATGGGTATTCTTCAGAAATGGAAATGAAGGAAGAATCAAGGATATTCATTTCCCTCGATGGATATTTTTCGAAACAAAAATGAACGGAATGAGTCATTTTCGTCAATGGTAATTCTTCAGAAATGGAAATGAAGGAAGAATCAAGGATATTCATTTCCCTCGATAGATATTCTTCAGAAACGAAAATGAACGGAACGAGTCATTTTCCTCAATGGGTATTCTTCAGAAATGGAAATGAAGGAAGAATCAAGGATATTCATTTCCCTCGATGGATATTCTTCAGAAACGAAAATGAACGGAATGAGTCATTTTCCTCAATGGGTATTCTTTAGAAATGGAAATGAAGGAAGAATCAAGGATATCCATTTCCCTCGATGGATATTCTTCAGAAACGAAAATGAATGGAACGAGTCATTTTCCTCAATGGGTATTCTTCAGAAATGGAAATGAAGGAAGAATCAAGGATATTCATTTCCCTCGATGGATACTCTTTCGAAACAAAAATGAACGGAATGAGTCATTTTCGTCAATGGTAATTCTTCAGAAATGGAAATGAAGGAAGAATCAAGGATATTCATTTCCCTCGATAGATATTCTTCAGAAACGAAAATGAACGGAATGAGTCATTTTCCTCAATGGGTATTCTTCAGAAATGGAAATGAAGGAAGAATCAAGGATATTCATGTCCCTCGATGGATATTCTTTCGAAACGAAAATGAACGGAATAAGTCATTTTCGTCAATGGTAATTCTTCAGAAATGGAAATGAAGGAAGAATCAAGGATATTCATTTCCCTCGATAGATATTCTTCAGAAACGAAAATGAACGGAATGAGTCATTTTCCTCAATGGGTATTCTTCAGAAATGGAAATGAAGGAAGAATCAAGGATATTCATGTCCCTCGATGGATATTCTTTTGAAACGAAAATGAACGGAATAAGTCATTTTCGTCAATGGTAATTCTTCAGAAATGGAAATGAAGGAAGAATCAAGGATATTCATTTCCCTCGATAGATATTCTTCAGAAATGAAAATGAACGGAATGAGTCATTTTCCTCAATGGGTATTCTTCAGAAATGGAAATGAAGGAAGAATCAAGGATATTCATTTCCCTCGATGGATATTCTTCAGAAATGAAAATAAACGGAATGAGTCATTTTCCTCAATGGGTATTCTTCAGAATGGGAAATGAAGGAAGAATCAAGGATATCCATTTCCCTCGATGGATATTCTTCAGAAACGAAAATGAATGGAACGAGTCATTTTCCTCAATGGGTATTCTTCAGAAATGGAAATGAAGGAAGAATCAAGGATATTCATTTCCCTCGATGGATATTCTTTCGAAACAAAAATGAACGGAATGAGTCATTTTCGTCAATGGTAATTCTTCAGAAATGGAAATGAAGGAAGAATCAAGGATATTCATTTCCCTCGATAGATATTCTTCAGAAACGAAAATGAACGGAATGAGTCATTTTCCTCAATGGGTATTCTTCAGAAACGGAAATGAAGGAAGAATCAAGGATATTCATTTCCCTCGATGGATATTCTTCAGAAACGAAAATGAACGGAACGAGTCATTTTCCTCAATGGGAATTCTTCAGAAATGGAAATGAAGGAAGAATCAAGGATATTCATTTCCCTCGATGGATATTCTTCAGAAACGAAAATGAACGGAATGAGTCATTTTCCTCAATGGGAATTCTTTAGAAATGGAAATGAAGGAAGAATCAAGGATATTCATTTCCCTCGATGGATATTCTTCAGAAACGAAAATGAACGGAATGAGTCATTTTCCTCAATGGGTATTCTTCAGAAATGGAAATGAAGGAAGAATCAAAGATATCCATTTCCCTCGATTGATATTCTTCAGAAACGAAAATGAATGGAACGAGTCATTTTCCTCAATGGGTATTCTTCAGAAATGGAAATGAAGGAAGAATCAAGGATATTCATTTCCCTCGATGGATACTGTTGATACATGATGTTTAAAGTCTACGTCATAAGTCTAGGGTCTAAATATGTCAAGTATGTAAAGTATAGGGGTCTGAATGTAAAGTTTAAGTTAGTATGTTAAGGTTTCGCTTCAGGGTCTTAATGTAAGCCTCAAGCGAAATCAAGTTATGAGATTTCGCTTGAGACATGTTGAAGCGAAATCTAGTTGCCTATAAATAGGCATGTTGTGTTCTCAGTTGGTACGCATTCCGAGAAGTTGTAACGAAGTGCTGCCAGTTTTTCAAGTGAATATATAACAGAGAACAAGTGTTAAAAGTGAATCTATTCTGTTTTCTACTCTCTTCTGTCTGATTCTAAGCTGTTTAGATGTTTCCGCCATCTAAATAGTGTAAACACATTCAAATTGACTCATTTGATCGGTCAAATCGATCCTACAATTGGTATCAGAGCCAGTTATGAGTGTGTTTGCTTGAATCAGTTGGTTTTTACTCATAAAAACTGATTTCTGGACGAAAACACGGACAAAATGGACTGAGTTTGTCACAGTGTGTGTAAAAGTGTGTTTTAACAAAGCCTTTAGAAATTCAGATTAAAACTCGGACTAAAATTGACAAAAATGACTTGAAAACCAGATTTCGCTTGAGCGAGCAGACTAATTGTTGGTATTTTTGAAGCGAAAACGTGGATTTCGCTTGAAATCTTCTGTTTGCTTGAAGCGAAATTGTATATTTCGCTTGAGGAGTCTGTGGTTAGCTGAAAATTTTGGTTTGAAGCGAAACCATAGATTTCGCTTAAGATTTTGCTATTTGAAGCGAAATCATACTGTGTTTGTTTTGTTGTTTTCGCTTGAAATTTTCTGTGATTTCGCTTGTAGTTTGAGTGATTTCGCTTGAAATTACTGAAAGTCCATAGTGTTCGTGAACTTGTTCTAAAATCTGATTTTGTGAAAAGTGTGTGTGTGAAAATTTTAAAACTACTCGGTAAATTTCTAAAAATGGAAAACCAAGAGTTTTATAACTTCTTCTCGGGAAATGGTATGGTAGCAGGACAAACTTCGGGTAGTGTTTTACAAAACGTCAACATGGAGAACGAATTGGGAACAATGCAAAAGCCTCCTAAACTCATGAACATCGACGAATATTCGAGTTGGGCAGGAAGATTTAAAACGTGGGTTCAAGCTAATCATTTTGAGAGCTGGTTAAAGATTGTGGATAAATATGTACCTCCTGTTAATGCTATGGGTCATCCAAAAGGGATTGCAGTTTTGAATCAAACGGAACAAGCTGACTTTAAGGCTGAAAAGAAAATGATGAGCATCCTTCAACAAGCAATTAAAGAAGACATCTTGGTACTATTACATCATGAAGACAATTCAAAATCTCTTTGGGATAAATTGTTGTTAAAGTTTGAAGGAAGTGGAGAAATGATGAAAAGCAAGAAGGCATTGATAAACAAGCAGTTTGATATTTTCACTGGAATGAAAGGAGAGACCACAAAGCAATTGATTGAACGATACTGTCATTTGGTTTTGGAGATGGGTAGATTGAAGATAACCAAGACAAATGAAGAGTGGATCGACAAATTAGCAGACGCGTTACCTTATGATGAATGGGGAACGTACCTGATGGTGTTGAAGAGCAATACAAATTTTGCTGACATAAATTTGAGTGATTTCATTGAGAAAATTGAGGCACATGAATTGGAACTATCAAAGATCAAACAAATGAATTCAGCAAATGTGCAACAAGACATATCTTTGTATTACAAAGGAAGTATTCCTGTTGCAACAAATCAAAGTCCAAAGATACAGACGGGTTTTAGTGCTGATGTAAATTTGGGTGGTTCTACAAACACTCCACAATCAAACAAGCCTTCACCATTTGTGAACTATGATCCAAATTTCAAAGTTCAAGAGCAGTCTTCACCTCAAAGCTCTACAAGTTCAAGTAATCAGGCTTATGTTTCTGGGGTGCAGTGCAACATCGCGGTGTATATTAAGAATGGAAATGAAATTACTGAAACTGCCGCGAGACAACACATTGCGGTACTTGCTTCCGTTCTAGAAGCTTATGAAGGCTTAGTGGCGGGTAGGATTGGTAATCCTGATATGACCAAAGAGGATTATGACCAGATTGACCCGGAGGAACTTGAATTGATTGATATAAAATGGGGCATGGCAAGTTTGGTTAGAAGAGCACAACGGTTTATGGAGATTACAGGCCGGAACAGTTTATCAGGCCCTGATCAGAAGTTAGGGTTCGACAAATCGAAAGTTACGTGCTTCAAGTGTAAAGAACGTGGTCATTTTAAGAGAGAATGTCCGAATCGTGAAGTAAACAATCATCAAAACCCGTTCACCAATGACTACTACAAGCAAACAATCTATCATCGATCAAATCAACAGCCTACTGTTCAAAGACCACAAATTGAGAATAAACCAGAAAAGGCGATGATTGTAAATCAAGATGATGAGAAGGTAGCTGCAGGTTTCAGCTGGGATAAATATATTCCTAGTAATGATGAACAAGCAATGATGGCTGAAGTTGTTGAAATTTCTGAGACAGTGTCTGAACCGAAAACAGTTATTGAAGATGTTTCTGTAGTTGTTGAAGAGATTTCTGTTGAAAAAGCAGACAATTTTGAAGAAATGACTGATGAAATTCATCAATCTCAATCTGAGCAGGAGGTATTAACTAATTCTTTGAAATCTATCATGCCTCCTAAAATTTTTGAATCTTTTGCAGATTTCTTTGAAGAACCGACAACTGGATTGTGTCCAAGATATGAGGAGAATAAAGAATTTGTTGAAGAAATGATAGATGTGACAAAGGAAATGACCGTAGAAACTTTGAAAGAAATTGCTGACAAAGCTCTCATGGCAAAACTAAGAGAGGTAGACTCAGAATCTGAGGAGTCTAAGTCTGTCAGTAGTGAGTCTGTCAAACGAGAGGAATCTGGAGTTCAGGGAAACGAATCAGTCAAACTGTCTGAGTCAGAGTCTGAGAATGTCGGTAAACAAGATGTGAAAAATGTTTGTCATGAACAGGTTGTTGAAAAAGTTGTTTCAATTCCTGAAACACCATGCCAGAAGTGTTTACAACCTTGCATGGAGTGTCTTGAGAAAGACACTAAGCATCAGGAAATGAAACATCATGTAGACATGCTAAAATTTGATCTGAGCGAAGTAAAAGAAGCATATGACAAATTGGCTAAATCTATCAAAATGATTCAGGATGAAAGTCTTGAAAATGATAAAGCCACGAAATTGCTAAAATCAACTGTTTTAGAAAAACAAGTGGAAGTCAATTTTCATTTGGACACCATTGCTTCATTAAAAAGGGAATTGGAGTTAACAAAAATTGAAAATGATAGAATTGATAAGAAGTTGATGAGTTATATAGCATCTTCATATGTGATTGAACAGATTGTCCCAAAACAACCTGATGAAACACCAGTCTTTAACAGTGTTCCACCCCCAATGTGGAATCATTACACACAGAAATATCCAGATGGGGTGGAAGCTGCTTTGAATCTCAAATTGAGGACAATTGAGGATGATTTGCCTGAAAGCATCGATGTTACATTCTCTGCATCCGACACCGACAACGAATCACAGATTATTAAAACTGTTGTCGATCAGGTGTTAGATGAAGAGATTGATAACTCTGAGAAGTCACAATCTGACAAAGGTGTTACAGATTCTGAAGATGAAAGTAATTTCTTGGAACGGTTTATACCGAAATCGGACAAGAGTGCGAATGATGATTCGATTATGGTAGTATATACTATGATTGGAACAGACAAACTTTATTCCGATTTTGAGTATCCTCTTCAGAATGTGAAAATTGAGAATGTTGAGAAAGTTTTTAGATTGATTGAAATGAACATTGATGAGGTTAATAACAAAGAATTCTTTTCAAAAACTAAAAAATCATTTGTTACAACACGTGTCCACAACTTTGGGAAAAAGGAATGGGAAGGTAATGGTTACAAGAAAAATGGTAACAACTTTAAAAACAAAGGAATTGGTTTTGAGAAAAAGTTGGCTAAGAAGGTTGTCAAGCCAAAAGATAAAATGAATGATGTTTTTGTTGTTGGTCCAAGTGTTGATGAAGAAAAGGAATACATTTTTAGTCAAAAATCAATTGACGATTTCAATGCAGCAAAGAAACTGAAAGAAGAGTCGTTCAAATCAACTTTTGTTGAATATGATAAAAGAGTTTGCTATCGCTGCAATGAAATCGGACACATGGCAAAACAATGCAAGAAAGTTTTTGAAAAACCTGTCATTAAACCATTTATTAAAAAATCTCAACCTAAGTCACCAGTTAATACAAAGGGCAAAAAGCCGATGGTTTCACCAATTCAAATCTTGAAAAGGGGTGAATCATTGAAGTCAGAAGATAAGCTGAAATCAACATTTGAGATTGGCGAATCTTCAAAGTCCCAAATGACTTCAAAGATTTATCCAAAAACGAAAACTTTTGAGAATCAATTTTGGATTGTAAAATCAAAACCATCGGTCGAGGAGAAAAAAATGGAAAACATTTTGAAAAATGAAACAAAAGTTGGTGAAACCAAATCACAATCAGTTGAGGTAAAGAAAATGGAAAATGAGTTAAAGTTTGATTCAAAAGCTTTTAATTCTACTGTTCAAAATATTTTTGGAAAAATGGTTGACAGAAAAGTCAAAGGAACAAAGGAATTTTATGCATCAAAAGTGGGTGCTAATGATAAACAAGAATTTGAATCTGAGCTTGATAAGTTTCTTGCAGAGTTTCCTCCTATTAAAGAAAATATGCTAAAATCAAAAGTGGAACCTGTTGCTTCGAATGTCACATTTGACTTTCCTAAGATTGATGAAAAGTGTGATGTAGTGTTTGGAAGTGTTTCAGAAGTTAAAAGGTCATGGAGTTCATTGTTTGAATGAATTTGATATGATATGTGCAGGGGCTGCCCAAGTGAATTCTATCAAAATGGATCATGGATAGTGGTGCGTCAAGGCACATGACTGGGACGCTTGCTTTGCTCTATGATGTAAAATCCATCAATGGAGGTCATGTAGGATTTGCTGGGAGTCAAGGTGGAAGAATTGTTGGTCAAGGAATTTTGACAAATGGTGTGATATCTTTTGACAAAGTAAACTACATAGTGGAGTTGACTAACAATCTACTCAGTATTTCACAGATTTGTGATAAAGATTTCAGTGTACATTTTACAAAAACTGAATGTGTGGTTATAAAACCAGGGTTTAAAATCCCTGATGAGATGGTGTTGTTGCGTGCTCCACGTGAGTATGATCTTTATTATCTTGATATGAGCACAGCAACGCCAACGTCTCATCAGAAACAGTGTTTTGTGTCTAAAAACAAAGCAACAGAAAAGGATTCAATCATGTGGCATCGTAAGATGGGCCACATTCATGTTCGCAAAATGAATTTTTTGGTTCATAATGATTTAGTTGAAGGTGTGAACTTTAAAAATTTTCATTTAAATGATGATTGCATTGCATGTAAGAAAGGTAAGCAGGTTCGGAAGTCACATCCTTTGAAGATCATGAATTCGATCAGGTTACCTCTTGAGAGATTGCACATGGATCTCTTCGGGCCTGTCAATGTTAAGAGTATCAGTCGGGATTTGTACTGCTTGGTGGTTACAGATGATTTTTCAAGATTTTCTTGGGTTGTGTGCTTAGAACGGAAAGATCAAACATTTGAGTCTTTGATGATACTTTTCAAAAAGATGGAAACAGTATACAAACTGCCTATCCGGAGAATTAGAAGCGACAATGGAACTGAATTTAAAAACAACAGAATGTACGAGTTCTGCAATGAAAAGGGAATTCTTCATGAATTCAGTGCGCCGTATACTCCACAGCAAAACGGCGTAGCTGAAAGAAAGAATAGATCCCTAATCGAGACAGCACGTACAATGTTAGCAGATTCCAAACTACCTATTTTCTTCTGGAGTGAAGCAGTATCTGCAGCGTGCTATACACTGAACAGAGTCCTTACTGTCAAGAAGTATGGAAAGACATGTTTTGAGTTGCTGCATCGTTACAAGCCGAATCTTGAGTTCTTGGAACCTTTCGGATCACCGTGTACGTTTATTGATGAAGACGGAAAGTTTGGGGCAAAATCAAATGAAGGTTTCTTTGTAGGTTATGCCAGCCCACTAAAAAGGGTGTTCGTACCATGTCTGAGCAAGGTGATTCAGGTGCTTCATGTGGATTGTCAGAAGCATACTCCGTCACCACAACTTCCCGGACAAAGATTCCTATTTGACTACGATAAACTCTGGGAATCGTTTCATATGCCATCCGAGCCGAGTGAGGAGGAAGTCGCTCTCATGTATTTGTATCAACAAAGTCATTTGTCAGAGCCAGAATCTAGACCGCTAGATGTTCCTATGCCCACAGTGGGTACTCATGATGATGAAGCCGGACCAAGTGAAACCGTTCATATACCACCAGAGGAATCAGAGGAACCAGCTCCGTCATTTGACGTTTCTGACCACTCAGAGGAGGAACCCGCTCCTACCTTTGACGAGGAACCAAATGAGACAACAGAAGAGACTGTTGACCAAATCGTTAATCTTGACATTTCAAATCTGGAATCGGAAGTTGTAGTGCCTGACAGTGCAATGCCACGAACGTTATCCTATCATCCCTCAGAACAGATCATTGGCGACTTGCAAAGTGGTGTTAAAACTCGACATCAAATAGATCAAGCTCTTACTTGTTTTTATTCATCTATTGCTGACATGCAGAAAGAAGTTTCTTTAAAATGTTTTATCTCGCAGATAGAGCCCAAGACATACAAAGAAGCATTGACCGAGGAGAGTTGGGTTAATGCAATGCAGGAGGAGCTACAACAGTTTCAAAAGCTAGGTGTCTGGGAGCTTGTTGATCTTCCACCAAATCAGAAGTTAATCAAAACAAAGTGGGTTTTCAAATGTAAAAGAGATGATCGAGGAGTCGTGGTGAGAAACAAAGCAAGACTGGTAGTTCAAGGATTCAGTCAACAAGAAGGAATTGATTACGATGAAGTCTACGCACCAGTTGCAAGGCTAGAGGCAATTCGGATTTTTCTGGCCTTTGCATCATGGAAGAACTTTAAAGTATATCAACTTGACGTGAAATCTGCTTTTCTCTATGGAACTATCAAAGAGGAAGTGTATGTGGGGCAACCGCCAGGTTTCACAGACCCACAGCACAAAAACAAGGTGTTTCTACTGGACAAGGCGTTATACGGACTTCACCAGGCCCCGAGAGCCTGGTATGAAACGCTATCGACATACTTGTTGGACAACAGGTTCACAAGAGGTACAGTAGATAGCACTTTGTTTATTAAAGAAAAAGAAAACCATTTGTTGATTGTGCAGATTTACGTGGACGATATCATCTTTGGATCCACCAACGACGATATGTGCAAAGAGTTTGAGCTAGTGATGAAGAAAAAGTTTGAAATGAGCTCAATGGGCGAAATGAAGTTTTTCCTCGGGTTGCAGGTAGAACAAATGCCCAATGGAATCTTCATTCATCAGTCAAAGTATGTGAAAGATGTGCTAGACAAGTTTGATATGGCAAATTGCAGTTCAGCATCCACTCCCCTTGCACAAAATCATGGGATTTGTCCTGATGAGAATGGAGTGAAGATGGATGAAACATTGTACCGATCAATAATTGGTTCCTTGATGTATCTCACAGCTTCTCGTCCGGACATCATGTATCCGACATGCTTATGTGCCAGATATCAGTCGAATCCGAAGCAGTCACACCTGACAATCGTGAAACGAATACTACGGTATTTGAAAGGCTGCCCAAACATCGGTTTGTGGTATCCTAGATTAGGTGACTTTACTTTATCCGGTTTCGCTGATTCAGATTTTGGAAGCTGCAAACAGAACGCAAAGTCCACCACTGCCGGGTGTCAGTTCTTAGGAACTCGACTTGTTACCTGGCAGTGTAAGAAACAAACCACTGTAGCGCTTTCCACTTGTGAAGCTGAATACGTTTCAGCTTCCAGCTGTTGTTCGCAGATCCTTTGGATCCAACAGCAAATGCGTGACTTTGGTTTGCAATTCTTAGATACTCCAATTTTCGTGGACAATGAAGCAGCCATTAATATTACTAAAAATCCGGTTCACCATTCAAAAACAAAACACATTGAAATCCGTCACCATTTTATTCGAGATTGTAACGAGAAAAAATTAATTCGGATTGAATATGTGCACACCGATGAACAGAAAGCGGATTTCTATACCAAACCATTTGATAAAAAGAGGTTTTATTATCTTTTAAAATTGAATGGAATGAAAAATCTGCAATCTGGGAGGGTTGTTGAATGTGATGCCGAATTGGACGGCGATCTGACGTGAACTTTTGTCGTGTTGTCAATTTTGTTTGTACAGTTTATTTTCTGCTTTTCGATAAAAACAAAAACACAAAAATATGTTTTTATTTTTAGGGGGAGAAAGTTTGCAGAAAAATACAAAAACATGATAAAATCTATAAAAACCAAAAACATTTGAAAAAGTAAAAAAAAATGAGTTTGTGTATAAAAGGGAAATGATAGTACATCAGCTAAACGGGTGCAGTACGCTAAAGAAATGTAAAGTATAAATGTGTTAAGCAGTATTGTAGATGATGTTCCGATAGGTCTTTACACATTCAGTAAAAATGTTCGGGATATAAACATAAAAATTACTTGCTTTTACGTGGGGAACACCTCCAGGATATATAGGTAACCCCTGAAATCTCGTTTGAAAGGTTTCATATTCTGATATACTAGGATTGTTTACTCAATGATCTCTGGGGTATTATTCCAGGACTTCTGCTGAACGGTGGTTCTGACCTAGTCCTCGAATAATACTTTTCGCAAATGCTTGAAATATAGCATCACCCTCAGCATATATGATAAGACAATAAAATTGCTTAGAAATGTTGTTGTAAAAAAGATCCTCTAAAAGGGGACACACCAAAAGTCGAGTCATGATCTCTCTGCTGAACGGTAGTTCTGACCTGAGCTCTCATGATTCTTCATAAATTATTAACCCCTTACAGATATCATTTGTGTTAAATCTTTCCTATAAGACTGAATATTGGGATCTGGATACGGGAGTATATTCTGAGGTGGGACACATATAAAAGTTTAAGTCTTAAGACATTAAATTCGTATCCTGAACAGATTGAGAAATGTGTGAAGATTTAAAGTGGATCAGTATATCGGAAATCAATGCAAATTGTTTAATATTGGTAATGTAACTCAGCTTAACGGTACTTGTATCTTGTTGGCAGCTGATATGATCCCTTAACACGCTCACAAAAAGATTGTGTGTACATAGTTACAGCTTATTCAGTTTAAAATCCAAAAAGATTTTAATTTTTCATTTTATTTTCGACAACTGACATTGGGAATCGAAAGTTCAAAGTCTTGTGCAGATCATGTCTGAGATTGATGAGGATTGGGTAAGCTTGTGATGCAGTATAATGATTGGTACAAGTGTTTGTTGATTAAAATGAGATTGAAAGATCAAAATGATTCGAAAGTTCATTAATTTGAACTTATTTTTTTTAGAAATCTGATATCTTCATTGTTTGGTTAGCCAAGGTCATTGAGTTGGACTTGGCAAACTTGTCAGTTGACCAAGGTCATTAGCTTGGACTTGGTTAACTGGGTGTGACATTAAAATCTGAAAAATAAAAAAAGTAAAACAAGTTTTTTTTAAGGTTTTCGCTTCAAGAAAATGCGCTTAAATCTGTTTCAAGCGAAACCTTTATGTAACGAATTCGCTTCAAGATGTTGTAAGTTTGCCTGAAGCGAAATCGTCAATAGTATATAAAGACAACATTGCTTCGCTTCAGTCATTTTTTCAAACACTTCGCTTCAAGGTCTGTCAGAGAGACTTCAAGCGAATTCTTCTAGACCTCGTTTTTCTACCGTTACTCTGCCCAAATTCACCCAAATCTTGTGTTTTTAGTTGGCATACACAACTACTAACATGGTGAATGTAAGTGATGGTGTTGATTTGTACCGATTTTTGTTGATTTTTGTGTGTCGGCGATGGTTAGGGTTAGAACACATAGTTTTAGGGTTTTAACTTGATAAAAATCAAATCAAAACTTATGTGTGTTGTCGGAATCATGTGTAGATTGTTGTGTTTAGTTTGATTGTTTCAGATCTGAGTCTGTATGATATTGACGTTTGAACAGATTTTTATTCTTAGATCTAGAACAGATGGATGGGTTAAAATGAATGAAATTCACATCATGTTGCTCGGAATTGATAGTAGTACAGGACTGTGTGATCAAGTTGATCATTTGTTTGAAAATTTTTGATGAGTTTGAACAGTGTCGCTTCAGGAGATATGTTAGTGTCGCTTCAAGGAAATGTTCACATATTAATTTCGCTTGAACAATTTTTATTTGCTCAGATGAGTTTTAAGCGAAATCATAGATATCGCTTGAAATGATGAGTAATTTTTGATATTTTATAAAAATTGTCTAATATGTTTGAATTTTTGTGGTATTTGATGTGCAGCCTTCGAATATTCTATTCAAAGCTCTTCACAACTCTTGTTGTGATCTTGATGTGACAAGGAGTTCAAAGTTGTCTGAGTTCTCTAGCATTCTGGAATTCATGAGAAGATTGCCGATTCAAAAAGCTTTAACAGATAGAAGAATGGTGTATAAGTCACACATCAAACGCTTTTGGAAGCATGCTGTATATGATGAGAAAAACAAAGTAATTACTTCGCTTGTTAAGGTTGCTGATGAAAAGAAACAAATTCTGATAACAGAGGCATATGTTCGTGAGATTTTAGATTTTCCTGATTCTGAAAAGTCACCAACGGCATTTCCTGAAAGAATGGTAAAAGGATGTTTGCTCAGAATGGGATACATTGGAGATGTGAACGCTGCTAATGTTTTGAAATCAAAGTTTACAAAGCCGTTCAAATTCTTTATTCATTCAGTATTGATTGCTCTAAGTCATCAAAAGGGTAGTTACGATGCTATGCGTGATTATCACATGAACATGGTAGTTGCTCTTGTTTTGAACAAGAAATACAATTTCTCACATATTGTATTTCATTATCTTGTGGAAGAGGTTACATCAAAAAGGAAAAGCTGGATATATCCTAGATTCATTCAAATGATGATTGATCATGCTTATCCAGGAATTGTTCGAGATATGGAGAATGACTTGTTGGTTCTGGCTCATATGAACAATGATTCTATTGCTCAATTAGCAAGATATCATACAAACCATCCTGAACCAGAGAAGGAAGTTGCATTGTTTGGTTTCATAAGCAATCCAGATTATCAAGATCCTGATCCAGTAAATCATGAACACTGGAGGAATGAAGATGAAAGAACTGAAACTGGTTATGCTGATGAGTTGAAGAAGTTGGAAAAGTTTAAACCTTCAAGAAGTGTGTGGTTTGTAAAAGAACAAAAGAAGAGGAGTCAGAAAGCAACTCCTAAAGTGCAAGCTGAAGAAGGTTCGTCTTCACAACCAAAGAAACGACGTAAGAAGGTTGCTAAAACGCTATTGGTTGATGAACCTGAAGATGAAGTAGCAGTTGAAGCTGTAGCAGAAACTAATGTTGAAACTGAAGCTGAAATCAACATTGAAGCTGAAACAGAAATTGAAACAAATGTTGAAGGAGATATTCGTTTTTCTCCAAGATCTACAGAGTTTTTGAAAGGACTTTCTGAATCTGTTCCTGAACAAAGTAAAGCTGCTGACAATGTAGTGATTGAAGACGTTGATGAAAGTTCTTCTAGTTCTTCTGATGAAACCATTGATGAAATTGCACGTCAAAGAAGAATTAAAGAAGCAACTGAAAAAGAAAAGTTGTTAAAAAAGAGAAAGAGACTAGAAAAAGATGATGATGTTTATGAACCTTCACCGGAACATGTATCTGAATCTCAAACTCCGGATAGTGGTAAAAAGAAGAGAGGAGCTCGAAAGAAAGTTGCTCAGAAGAAGACTCAAGTTGTTAGTCCAACAATCAAGATTCCAAAAATTGTCTTGAAGAAGAAAACAGCTAAAGGAACCAGTCAATCTATACCACCATCTGAACCTATTACACCTCATTCACCACCACATCAAACTTCACCACCAAATATCTCACCACCACATGAACCTATTTCTACTCCACAAGTTAATATCCAAACACCACCTTCTTCACAACCTATCCTTCAAACTACACCTGGTTCTTCTAGCTATAAAACTTTTCCTGGTATTCCTGAGAATGTTTCTCTTGATGATATTGGAAATATTACTTTTGCAACAGATGAACAAATCATACATGTTGAAAAGAGAATTGATGTCATAGCTGATGAAAACAAGAAGTTAGTAGCTGAGTGTAAAAAGTTGGAGAATCGTGAGAAAATTCGTGATTTGAGATTAAAGGCAACTGAAGCTGAAAACAAGTCTTTGCTGAAGAAATTGGAATCTAATGAAGCAGAGATGGATATTATGAAAGTTCAGATTGCAGAATTGTTGGAAGAAAAGAAGAATAGGGATGAACATCTCAAGTACTATGAGTTGAAAAATCAAGAGTTGGAGGAAATGAAAGCACGAAATGAACATGAAAGCAAAATGATGAAGAAAGTGTTGGAAAAGTTGGTGGGTACATCTCTAGAGTTGAAATACAATGAATTTGTTCGTGATGAAGAGAAAGCTAAGAAACAGGCTGAAATTGATAAGCAAATGAAGGATAAGGGAAAGGGTCTTGAAATTGAAGAAAAAGCTATTATTCCAGTTGATGTTTCTGATGATATTCTGAATGTTCGTCCTCTTACAGCAATTTCTGGTATTTTTGATGTTGATGTTGAAATTGATGATCTTCTTATTGGAGAGAATGAAGAGGATGATGAAGAGGATGATGATGAAGATGAAGAAGATGCAGAAGATGATGTGATCTCTGCAAGTAGTAGTGATGATGATGATGGAGATGATGATCAAGATCAAGGTGCTTCTGGTCTGAAAATTTCTGAGAAAACAACTGAAGAAGCAATTGATGATTTATTACAAGATGATGCAAATGTTGAACATGATAGTGCAACAAGTGAGGGGGAGCATGGTGATGATCAAAATGTTGATCAAACTGAAAAGTTGATTCTTAGATTGGATACATATCGGGAAGAAGGAGAGCATTTTCATAACTATTCGCTGGAAATCATAAAAGAAATGACTCGAAGAGATCATCCAGAGTTCAAATTTGATTTCGAAGAAGAAATGAATTCTGATTTAGAAAGAGAGCTTAATGAGTTTGATGCTGATCATTATGATGATTATGAATATCGATATGTTGAAGATGCTGATCTGTATGACAGAGTAGAAGTTGAAGACTGGGAAGATGATGAAAGTGTTCATGAAGATACTTCTCAGTTGCCTACACTGATGGAATTTTTCACTGAAGAGAATCGGGACGAGTTGAGGAGAAAAGTTGCTGAAGTTATTAAAAACTTTAATCCTGATGGTACAAAGAAAGACTTAGAGAAAGAAGAGAAGAAGAAATGGTTTAAGGTTGATCATGACAGAAAGTTCAAAAGACCATTGAAGTTTTATCAACGGGATCGAAGTATTTCTTTGGGAGATATTATTAGTTGGGGTTTTCTACCACACGTGAATGCTTATGCAGTCAGAAGAGAATGTGGTGTTCAGTATTTCGAAAAGTTATATGATCTTATGTCACTCCCATGGTGGGATGTTGAAGAGTTATCACAGGTCAAAGCTCTGGAATATCCTGTGAGGAAGAATGACATACAAATGTGGGGGTTTATCAGATTTCAATCTTTTAAGGGATTCAGATTCTGGAAGCCTCATCGTCCAAAGATTATTCCAAGAGTTAATCCTGAAACTGGTGTTGTAGAAAGGATTCTTAATATTAAGAAGCCAAAGACAATGAAGATTATACCAGTACCTCCAATGGAACAAGAATTCTATAAAGGATTTATACATTGGGTATATAGTTGTCTGTCTACTGAAGCAGTGATCACGTATCGAGCAGGAGGTGAACTTAGAGAAGTTCGTGTGTTTGATCCAATGTGGCTGGTTAATTGCTCGGCAAAAGATATAGAATGCTTGTTCATCAACAAGATTCATCATTCGCCAAAAGATAGAGATCAAGCAATGCAGTTTCAGAGAGTTGTGAATGTGTGTTTTCAAAAGAATATTAATTCTGAAACAAAATGGAAGTCATCTTGGTGGGCGTTGGAGAAGAAAGTCAAAAGGAAAGCTGAAAAGGAACGTAAAGCTCGTGAAGAAAAAGATAGATATCTTCGGGAGACATTTGCTTAAAGGCAAGCTGCTGAAGAAAAGAAAAGAGCTGATGATAATGAAAAGCTTAGGAAGATGTTGTCAAGGAAACCTAAGCCTAGAGAAGAAAAGTTCAAGTCCATGTGAAGACCTAGACTGAAGACTCCGGCTTTATCCAAGGGGGAGTTTGTTGATACATGATGTCTAAAGTCTACGTCATAAGTCTAGGGTCTAAATATGTCAAGTATGTAAAGTATAGGGGTCTGAATGTAAAGTTTAAGTTAGTATGTTAAGGTTTTGCTTCAGGGTCTTAATGTAAGCCTCAAGCGAAATCAAGTGATGAGATTTCGCTTGAGACATGTTGAAGCGAAATCTAGTTGCCTATAAATAGGCATGTTGTGTTCTCAGTTGGTACGCATTCCGAGAAGTTGTAACGAAGTGCTGCCAGTTTTTCAAGTGAATATATAACAGAGAACAAGTGTTAAAAGTGAATCTATTCTGTTTTCTACTCTCTTCTGTCTGATTCTAAGCTGTTTAGATGTTTCCGCCATCTAAATAGTGTAAACACATTCAAATTGACTAATTTGATCGGTCAAATCGATCCTACAGATACTCTTTCGAAACAAAAATGAACGGAATGAGTCATTTTCGTCAATGGTAATTCTTCAGAAATGGAAATGAAGGAAGAATCAAGGATATTCATTTCCCTCGATAGATATTCTTCAGAAACGAAAATGAACGGAATGAGTCATTTTCCTCAATGGGTATTCTTCAGAAATGGAAATGAAGGAAGAATCAAGGATATTCATGTCCCTCGATGGATATTCTTTCGAAACGAAAATGAACGGAATAAGTCATTTTCGTCAATGGTAATTCTTCAGAAATGGAAATGAAGGAAGAATCAAGGATATTCATTTCCCTCGATAGATATTCTTCAGAAAAGAAAATGAACGGAATGAGTCATTTTCCTCAATGGGTATTCTTCAGAAATGGAAATGAAGGAAGAATCAAGGATATTCATGTCCCTCGATGGATATTCTTTCGAAACGAAAATGAACGGAATAAGTCATTTTCGTCAATGGTAATTCTTCAGAAATGGAAATGAAGGAAGAATCAAGGATATTCATTTCCCTCGATAGATATTCTTCAGAAACGAAAATGAACGGAATGAGTCATTTTCCTCAATGGGTATTCTTCAGAAACGGAAATGAAGGAAGAATCAAGGATATTCATTTCCCTCGATGGATATTCTTCAGAAACGAAAATGAACGGAACGAGTCATTTTCCTCAATGGGAATTCTTCAGAAATGGAAATGAAGGAAGAATCAAGGATATTCATTTCCCTCGATGGATATTCTTCAGAAACGAAAATGAACGGAATGAGTCATTTTCCTCAATGGGAATTCTTCAGAAATGGAAATGAAGGAAGAATCAAGGATATCCATTTCCCTCGATGGATATTCTTCAGAAACGAAAATGAATGGAACGAGTCATTTTCCTCAATGGGTATTCTTCAAAAATGGAAATGAAGGAAGAATCAAGGATATTCATTTCCCTCGATGGATATTCTTTCGAAACAAAAATGAACGGAATGAGTCATTTTCGTCAATGGTAATTCTTCAGAAATGGAAATGAAGGAAGAATCAAGGATATTCATTTCCCTCGATAGATATTCTTCAGAAACGAAAATGAACGGAACGAGTCATTTTCCTCAATGGGTATTCTTCAGAAATGGAAATGAAGGAAGAATCAAGGATATTCATTTCCCTCGATGGATATTCTTCAGAAACGAAAATGAACGGAATGAGTCATTTTCCTCAATGGGTATTTTTCAGAAATGGAAATGAAGGAAGAATCAAGGATATTCATTTCCTTAGATGGATATTCTTTAGAAACGAAAATGAACGGAATGAGTCATTTTCCTCAATGGGTATTCTTCAGAAATGGAAATGAAGGAAGAATCAAGGATATTCATTTCCCTCGATGGATATTCTTTCGAAACGAAAATGAATGGAATGAGTCATTTTCCTCAATGGTAATTCTTCAGAAATGGAAATGAAGGAAGAATCAAGGATATTCATTTCCCTCGATGGATATTCTTCAGAAACGAAAATGAACGAAATGAGTCATTTTCCTCAATGGGTATTCTTCAGAAATGAAAATGAAGGAAGAATCAAGGATATCCATTTCCCTCGATGGATATTCTTCAGAAACGAAAATGAATGGAACGAGTCATTTTCCTCAATGGGTATTCTTCAGAAATGGAAATGAAGGAAGAATCAAGGATATTCATTTCCCTCGATGGATATTCTTTCGAAACAAAAATGAACGGAATGAGTCATTTTCGTCAATGGTAATTCTTTAGAAATGGAAATGAAGGAAGAATCAAGGATATTCATTTCCCTCGATAGATATTCTTCAGAAACGAAAATGAACGGAATGAGTCATTTTCCTCAATGGGTATTCTTCAGAAATGGAAATGAAGGAAGAATCAAGGATATTCAATTCATGAACGGAATGAGTCATTTTCCTCAATGGGTATTCTTCAGAATGGGAAATGAAGGAAGAATCAAGGATATTCATTTCCCTCGATGGATATTCTTCAGAAACGAAAATGAACGGAAGGAGTCATTTTCCTCAAAGGGTATTCTTCAGAAATGGAAATGAAGGAAGAATCAAGGATATTCATTTCTCTCGATGGATATTCTTACGAAACGAAAATGAACGGAACGAGTCATTTTCCTCAATGGGTATTCTTCAGAAATGGAAATGAAGGAAGAATCAAGGATATTCATTTCCCTCGATGGATATTCTTCAGAAATGAAACTGAACGGAATGAGTCATTTTCCTCAATGGGTATTCTTCAGAAATGGAAATGAAGGAAGAATCAAGGATATCCATTTCCCTCGATGGATATTCTTCAGAAACGAAAATGAATGGAACGAGTCATTTTCCTCAATGGGTATTCTTCAGAAATGGAAATGAAGGAAGAATCAAGGATATTCATTTCCCTCGATGGATATTCTTTCGAAACAAAAATGAACGGAATGAGTCATTTTCGTCAATGGTAATTCTTCAGAAATGGAAATG
This sequence comes from Helianthus tuberosus, assembly GCA_030545235.1. Lineage (NCBI taxonomy): Eukaryota > Viridiplantae > Streptophyta > Magnoliopsida > Asterales > Asteraceae > Helianthus > Helianthus tuberosus. The sequence continues at coordinate 189,158,336 of CM060365.1, read as the reverse complement.
AAGGAAGAATCAAGGATATTCATTTCCCTCGATAGATATTCTTCAGAAACGGAAATGAAGGAAGAATCAAGGATATTCATTTCCCTCGATGGATATTCTTCAGAAACGAAAATGAACGGAACGAGTCATTTTCCTCAATGGGTATTCTTCAGAAATGGAAATGAAGGAAGAATCAAGGATATTCATTTCCCTCGATGGATATTCTTCAGAAACGAAAATGAACGGAATGAGTCATTTTCCTCAATGGGAATTCTTCAGAAATGGAAATGAAGGAAGAATCAAGGATATCCATTTCCCTCGATGGATATTCTTCAGAAACGAAAATGAATGGAACGAGTCATTTTCCTCAATGGGTATTCTTCAGAAATGGAAATGAAGGAAGAATCAAGGATATTCATTTCCCTCGATGGATATTCTTTCGAAACAAAAATGAACGGAATGAGTCATTTTCGTCAATGGTAATTCTTCAGAAATGGAAATGAAGGAAGAATCAAGGATATTCATTTCCCTCGATAGATATTCTTCAGAAACGAAAATGAACGGAATGAGTCATTTTCCTCAATGGGTATTCTTCAGAAACGGAAATGAAGGAAGAATCAAGGATATTCATTTCCCTCGATGGATATTCTTCAGAAACGAAAATGAACGGAACGAGTCATTTTCCTCAATGGGTATTCTTCAGAAAAGGAAATGAAGGAAGAATCAAGGATATTCATTTCCCTCGATGGATATTCTTCAGAAATGGAAATGAAGGAAGAATCAAGGATATTCATTTCCCTAGATGGATATTCTTTAGAAACGAAAATGAACGGAATGAGTCATTTTCCACAATGGGTTTTCTTCAGAAATGGAAATGAAGGAAGAATCAAGGATATTCATTTCCCTCGATGGATATTCTTTCGAAACGAAAATGAATGGAATGAGTCATTTTCCTCAATGGTAATTCTTCAGAAATGGAAATGAAGGAAGAATCAAGGATATTCATTTCCCTCGATGGATATTCTTTAGAAACGAAAATGAACGGAATGAGTCATTTTCCTCAATGGGTATTCTTCAGAAATGGAAATGAAGGAAGAATCAAGGATATCCATTTCCCTCGATGGATATTCTTCAGAAACGAAAATGAATGGAACGAGTCATTTTCCTCAATGGGTATTCTTCAGAAATGGAAATGAAGGAAGAATCAAGGATATTCATTTCCCTCGATGGATATTCTTTCGAAACAAAAATGAACGGAATGAGTCATTTTCGTCAATGGTAATTCTTCAGAAATGGAAATGAAGGAACAATCAAGGATATTCATTTCCCTCGATAGATATTCTTCAGAAACGAAAATGAACGGAATGAGTCATTTTCCTCAATGGGTATTCTTCAGAAATGGAAATGAAGGAAGAATCAAGGATATTCATTTCCCTCGATGGATATTCTTCAGAAACGAAAATGAACGAAATGAGTCATTTTCCTCAATGGGTATTCTTCAGAAATGGAAATGAAGGAAGAATCAAGGATATTCATTTCCCTCGATGGATATTCTTCAGAAACGAAAATGAAGGGAATGAGTCATTTTGCTCAATGGGTATTCTTCAGAAATGGAAATGAAGGAAGAATTAAGGATATTCAATTCCCTTGATGGATATTCTTTCGAAATGAAAATGAACGGAATGAGTCATTTTCCTCAATGGTAATTCTTCAGAAATGGAAATAAAGGAAGAATCAAGGATATTCATTTCCCTCGATGGATATTCTTCAGAAACGAAAATGAACGGAATGAGTCATTTTCCTCAATGGGTATTCTTCAGAAATGGAAATGAAGGAAGAATCAAGGATATTATTTTCCCTCGATGGATATTCTTCAGAAACGAAAATGAACGGAATGAGTCATTTTCCTCAATGGGTATTCTTCAGAAATGGAAATGAAGGAAGAATCAAGGATATTCATTTCCCTAGATGGATATTCTTTAGAAACGAAAATGAACGGAATGAGTCATTTTCCTCAAAGGGTATTCTTCAGAAATGGAAATGAAGGAAGAATCAAGGATATTCATTTCCCTCGATGGATATTCTTTCGAGACGAAAATGAATGGAATGATTCATTTTCCTCAATGGTAATTCTTCAGAAATGGAAATGAAGGAAGAATCAAGGATATTCATTTCCCTCGATAGATATTCTTCAGAAACGAAAATGAACAGAATGAGTCATTTTCCTCAATGGGTATTCTTCAGAAATGGAAATGAAGGAAGAATCAAGGATATTCATTTCCCTCGATGGATATTCTTCAGAAACGAAAATGAACGGAATGAGTCATTTTCCTCAATGGGTATTCTTCAGAAATGGAAATGAAGGAAGAATCAAGGATATTCATTTCCCTCGATGGATATTCTTCAGAAACGAAAATGAACGGAAGGAGTCATTTTCCTCAATGGGTATTCTTCAGAAATGGAAATGAAGGAAGAATCAAGGATATTCATTTCCCTCGATAGATATTCTTCAGAAACGAAAATGAACAGAATGAGTCATTTTCCTCAATGGGTATTCTTCAGAAATGGAAATGAAGGAAGAATCAAGGATATTCATTTCCCTCGATGGATATTCTTCAGAAACGAAAATGAACGGAATGAGTCATTTTCCTCAATGGGTATTCTTCAGAAATGGAAATGAAGGAAGAATCAAGGATATTCATTTCCCTCGATGGATATTCTTTCGAAACAAAAATGAACGGAATGAGTCATTTTCGTCAATGGTAATTCTTCAGAAATGGAAATGAAGGAAGAATCAAGGATATTCATTTCCCTCGATGGATATTCTTCAGAAACGAAAATGAACGGAATGAGTCATTTTCCTCAATGGGTATTCTTCCGAAATGGAAATGAAGGAAGAATCAAGGATATTCATTTCTCTCGATGGATATTCTTTCGAAACGAAAATGAACGGAACGAGTCATTTTCCTCAATGGGTATTCTTCAGAAACGGAAATGAAGGAAGAATCAAGGATATTCATTTCCCTCGATGGATATTCTTCAGAAACGAAAATGAACGGAACGAGTCATTTTCCTCAATGGGTATTCTTCAGAAATGGAAATGAAGGAAGAATCAAGGATATTCATTTCTCTCGATGGATATTCTTCAGAAACGAAAATGAATGGAAGGAGTTATTTTCCTCAATGGGTATTCTTCAGAAATGGAAATGAAGGAAGAATCAAGGATATTTATTTCCCTCGATGGATATTCTTTCGAAACGAAAATGAACAGAATGAGTCATTTTCCTCAATGGTAATTCTTCAGAAATGGAAATAAACGAAGAATCAAGGATATTCATTTCCCTCGATGGATATTCTTCAGAAACGAAAATGAACGGAAGGAGTCATTTTCCTCAATGGGTATTCTTCAGAAATGGAAATGAAGGAAGAATCAAGGATATTCATTTCCCTCGATGGATATTCTTTCGAAACGAAAATGAACGGAATGAGTCATTTTCGTCAATGGTAATTCTTCAGAAATGGAAATGAAGGAAGAATCAAGGATATTCATTTCCCTCGATAGATATTCTTCAGAAACGAAAATGAACGGAATGAGTCATTTTCCTCAATGGGTATTCTTCAGAAATGGAAATGAAGGAAGAATCAAGGATATTCATTTCCCTCGATGGATATTCTTCAGAAACAAAAATGAACGGAATGAGTCATTTTCGTCAATGGTAATTCTTCAGAAATGGAAATGAAGGAAGAATCAAGGATATTCATTTCCCTCGATGGATATTCTTCAGAAACGAAAATGAACGGAAGGAGTCATTTTCCTCAATGGGTATTCTTCAGAAATGGAAATGAAGGAAGAATCAAGGATATTCATTTCCCTCGATGGATATTCTTTCGAAACGAAAATGAACGGAATGAGTCATTTTCGTCAATGGTAATTCTTCAGAAATGGAAATGAAGGAAGAATCAAGGATATTCATTTCCCTCGATAGATATTCTTCAGAAACGAAAATGAACGGAATGAGTCATTTTCCTCAATGGGTATTCTTCAGAAATGGAAATGAAGGAAGAATCAAGGATATTCATTTCCCTCGATGGATATTCTTCAGAAACGAAAATGAACGGAATGAGTCATTTTCCTCAATGGGTATTCTTCCGAAATGGAAATGAAGGAAGAATCAAGGATATTCATTTCCCTCGATGGATATTCTTCAGAAACGAAAATGAACGGAATGAGTCATTTTCCTCAATGGGTATTCTTCCGAAATGGAAATGAAGGAAGAATCAAGGATATTCATTTCTCTCGATGGATATTCTTTCGAAACGAAAATGAACGGAACGAGTCATTTTCCTCAATGGGTATTCTTCCGAAATGGAAATGAAGGAAGAATCAAGGATATTCATTTCCCTCGATGGATATTCTTCAGAAACGAAAATGAACGGAAGGAGTCATTTTCCTCAATGGGTATTCTTCAGAAATGGAAATGAAGGAAGAATCAAGGATATTCATTTCCCTCGATGGATATTCTTTCGAAACGAAAATGAACGGAATAAGTCATTTTCGTCAATGGTAATTCTTCAGAAACGGAAATGAAGGAAGAATCAAGGATATTCATTTCCCTCGATGGATATTCTTCAGAAACGAAAATGAACGGAACGAGTCATTTTCCTCAATGGGTATTCTTCAGAAATGGAAATGAAGGAAGAATCAAGGATATTCATTTCTCTCGATGGATATTCTTCAGAAACGAAAATGAATGGAAGGAGTTATTTTCCTCAATGGGTATTCTTCAGAAATGGAAATGAAGGAAGAATCAAGGATATTTATTTCCCTCGATGGATATTCTTTCGAAACGAAAATGAACAGAATGAGTCATTTTCCTCAATGGTAATTCTTCAGAAATGGAAATAAACGAAGAATCAAGGATATTCATTTCCCTCGATGGATATTCTTCAGAAACGAAAATGAACGGAAGGAGTCATTTTCCTCAATGGGTATTCTTCAGAAATGGAAATGAAGGAAGAATCAAGGATATTCATTTCCCTCGATGGATATTCTTTCGAAACGAAAATGAACGGAATGAGTCATTTTCGTCAATGGTAATTCTTCAGAAATGGAAATGAAGGAAGAATCAAGGATATTCATTTCCCTCGATAGATATTCTTCAGAAACGAAAATGAACGGAATGAGTCATTTTCCTCAATGGGTATTCTTCAGAAATGGAAATGAAGGAAGAATCAAGGATATTCATTTCCCTCGATGGATATTCTTCAGAAACGAAAATGAACGGAATGAGTCATTTTCCTCAATGGGTATTCTTCCGAAATGGAAATGAAGGAAGAATCAAGGATATTCATTTCCCTCGATGGATATTCTTCAGAAACGAAAATGAACGGAATGAGTCATTTTCCTCAATGGGTATTCTTCCGAAATGGAAATGAAGGAAGAATCAAGGATATTCATTTCTCTCGATGGATATTCTTTCGAAACGAAAATGAACGGAACGAGTCATTTTCCTCAATGGGTATTCTTCAGAAACGGAAATGAAGGAAGAATCAAGGATATTCATTTCCCTCGATGGATATTCTTCAGAAACGAAAATGAACGGAACGAGTCATTTTCCTCAATGGGTATTCTTCAGAAATGGAAATGAAGGAAGAATCAAGGATATTCATTTCTCTCGATGGATATTCTTCAGAAACGAAAATGAATGGAAGGAGTTATTTTCCTCAATGGGTATTCTTCAGAAATGGAAATGAAGGAAGAATCAAGGATATTTATTTCCCTCGATGGATATTCTTTCGAAACGAAAATGAACAGAATGAGTCATTTTCCTCAATGGTAATTCTTCAGAAATGGAAATGAAGGAAGAATCAAGGATATTCATTTCCCTCGATGGATATTCTTCAGAAACGAAAATGAACGGAATGAGTCATTTTCCTCAATGGGTATTCTTCAGAAATGGAAATGAAGGAAGAATCAAGGATATTCATTTCCCTCGATGGATATTCTTTCGAAACAAAAATGAACGGAATGAGTCATTTTCGTCAATGGTAATTCTTCAGAAATGGAAATGAAGGAAGAATCAAGGATATTCATTTCCCTCGATAGATATTCTTCAGAAACGAAAATGAACAGAATGAGTCATTTTCCTCAATGGGTATTCTTCAGAAATGGAAATGAAGGAAGAATCAAGGATATTCATTTCCCTCGATGGATATTCTTCAGAAACGAAAATGAACGGAATGAGTCATTTTCCTCAATGGGTATTCTTCAGAAATGGAAATGAAGGAAGAATCAAGGATATTCATTTCCCTCGATGGATATTCTTCAGAAACGAAAATGAACGGAAGGAGTCATTTTCCTCAATGGGTATTCTTCAGAAATGGAAATGAAGGAAGAATCAAGGATATTCATTTCTCTCGATGGATATTCTTTCGAAACGAAAATGAACAGAATGAGTCATTTTCGTCAATGGGTATTCTTCAGAAATGGAAATGAAGGAGGAATCAAGGATATTCATTTCCCTCGATAGATATTCTTCAGAAACGAAAATGAACGGAACGAGTCATTTTCCTCAATGGGTATTCTTCAGAAATGGAAATGAAGGAAGAATCAAGGATATTCATTTCCCTCGATGGATATTCTTCAGAAACAAAAATGAACGGAATGAGTCATTTTCGTCAATGGTAATTCTTCAGAAATGGAAATGAAGGAAGAATCAAGGATATTCATTTCCCTCGATGGATATTCTTCAGAAACGAAAATGAACGGAAGGAGTCATTTTCCTCAATGGGTATTCTTCAGAAATGGAAATGAAGGAAGAATCAAGGATATTCATTTCCCTCGATGGATATTCTTTCGAAACGAAAATGAACGGAATGAGTCATTTTCGTCAATGGTAATTCTTCAGAAATGGAAATGAAGGAAGAATCAAGGATATTCATTTCCCTCGATAGATATTCTTCAGAAACGAAAATGAACGGAATGAGTCATTTTCCTCAATGGGTATTCTTCAGAAATGGAAATGAAGGAAGAATCAAGGATATTCATTTCCCTCGATGGATATTCTTCAGAAACGAAAATGAACGGAATGAGTCATTTTCCTCAATGGGTATTCTTCCGAAATGGAAATGAAGGAAGAATCAAGGATATTCATTTCCCTCGATGGATATTCTTCAGAAACGAAAATGAACGGAATGAGTCATTTTCCTCAATGGGTATTCTTCCGAAATGGAAATGAAGGAAGAATCAAGGATATTCATTTCTCTCGATGGATATTCTTTCGAAACGAAAATGAACGGAACGAGTCATTTTCCTCAATGGGTATTCTTCAGAAATGGAAATGAAGGAAGAATCAAGGATATTCATTTCTCTCGATGGATATTCTTTCGAAACGAAAATGAACGGAACGAGTCATTTTCCTCAATGGGTATTCTTCAGAAATGGAAATGAAGGAAGAATCAAGGATATTTATTTCCCTCGATGGATATTCTTTCGAAACGAAAATGAACAGAATGAGTCATTTTCCTCAATGGTAATTCTTCAGAAATGGAAATAAACGAAGAATCAAGGATATTCATTTCCCTCGATGGATATTCTTCAGAAACGAAAATGAACGGAAGGAGTCATTTTCCTCAATGGGTATTCTTCAGAAATGGAAATGAAGGAAGAATCAAGGATATTCATTTCCCTCGATGGATATTCTTTCGAAACGAAAATGAACGGAATGAGTCATTTTCGTCAATGGTAATTCTTCAGAAATGGAAATGAAGGAAGAATCAAGGATATTCATTTCCCTCGATAGATATTCTTCAGAAACGAAAATGAACGGAATGAGTCATTTTCCTCAATGGGTATTCTTCAGAAATGGAAATGAAGGAAGAATCAAGGATATTCATTTCCCTCGATGGATATTCTTCAGAAACAAAAATGAACGGAATGAGTCATTTTCGTCAATGGTAATTCTTCAGAAATGGAAATGAAGGAAGAATCAAGGATATTCATTTCCCTCGATGGATATTCTTCAGAAACGAAAATGAACGGAAGGAGTCATTTTCCTCAATGGGTATTCTTCAGAAATGGAAATGAAGGAAGAATCAAGGATATTCATTTCCCTCGATGGATATTCTTTCGAAACGAAAATGAACGGAATGAGTCATTTTCGTCAATGGTAATTCTTCAGAAATGGAAATGAAGGAAGAATCAAGGATATTCATTTCCCTCGATAGATATTCTTCAGAAACGAAAATGAACGGAATGAGTCATTTTCCTCAATGGGTATTCTTCAGAAATGGAAATGAAGGAAGAATCAAGGATATTCATTTCCCTCGATGGATATTCTTCAGAAACGAAAATGAACGGAATGAGTCATTTTCCTCAATGGGTATTCTTCCGAAATGGAAATGAAGGAAGAATCAAGGATATTCATTTCCCTCGATGGATATTCTTCAGAAACGAAAATGAACGGAATGAGTCATTTTCCTCAATGGGTATTCTTCCGAAATGGAAATGAAGGAAGAATCAAGGATATTCATTTCTCTCGATGGATATTCTTTCGAAACGAAAATGAACGGAACGAGTCATTTTCCTCAATGGGTATTCTTCAGAAATGGAAATGAAGGAAGAAACAAGGATATTCATTTCCCTCGATTGATATTCTTTCGAAACGAAAATGAACGGAATGAGTCATTTTCCTCAATGGTAATTCTTCAGAAATGGAAATAAAGGAAGAATCAAGGATATTCATTTCCCTCGATGGATATTCTTCAGAAATGGAAATGAAGGAAGAATCAAGGATATTCATTTCCCTCGATGGATATTCTTCATAAACGAAAATGAACGGAACGAGTCATTTTCCTCAATGGGTATTCTTCAGAAATGGAAATGAAGGAAGAATCAAAGATATTCATTTCCCTCGATGGATATTCTTCAGAAACGAAAATGAACGGAAGGAGTCATTTTCCTCAATGGGTATTCTTCAGAAATGGAAATGAAGGAAGAATCAAGGATATTCATTTCCCTCGATGGATATTCTTTCGAAACGAAAATGAACGGAATAAGTCATTTTCGTCAATGGTAATTCTTCAGAAACGGAAATGAAGGAAGAATCAAGGATATTCATTTCCCTCGATAGATATTCTTCAGAAACGAAAATGAACGGAATGAGTCATTTTCCTCAATGGGTATTCTTCAGAAATGGAAATGAAGGAAGAATCAAGGATATTCATTTCCCTCGATGGATATTCTTCAGAAACGAAAATGAACGGAATGAGTCATTTTCCTCAATGGGTATTCTTCAGAAATGGAAATGAAGGAAGAATCAAGGATATTCATTTCCCTTGATGGATATTCTTTCGAAACGAAAATGAACGGAATGAGTCATTTTCCTCAATGGTAATTCTTCAGAAATGGAAATAAAGGAAGAATCAAGGATATTCATTTCCCTCGATGGATATTCTTCAGAAACGAAAATGAACGGAATGAGTCATTTTCCTCAATGGGTATTCTTCAGAAATGGAAATGAAGGACGAATCAAGGATATTCATTTCCCTCGATGGATATTCTTCAGAAACGAAAATGAACGGAATGAGTCATTTTCCTCAATGGGTATTCTTCAGAAATGGAAATGAAGGAAGAATCAAGGATATTCATTTCCCTCGATAGATATTCTTCAGAAACGAAAATGAACGGAATGAGTCATTTTCCTCAGTGGGTATTCTTTAGAAATGGAAATGAAGGAAGAATCAAAGATATTCATTTCCCTCGATGGATATTCTTCAAAAACGAAAATGAACGGAACGAGTCATTTTCCTCAATGGGTATTCTTCAGAAATGGAAATGAAGGAAGAATCAAGGATATTCATTTCCCAAGATGGATATTCTTCAGAAACGAAAATGAACGGAATGAGTCATTTTCCTCAATGGGTATTCTTCAGAAATGGAAATGCAGGAAGAATCAAGGATATTCATTTCCCTCGATGGATATTCTTTCGAAACGAAAATGAATGGAATGAGTCATTTTCCTCTATGGTAATTCTTCAGAAATGGAAATGAAGGAAGAATCAAGGATTTTCATTTCCGTCGATGGATATTCTTCAGAAACGAAAATGAACGGAATGAGTCATTTTCCTCAATGGGTATTCTTCAGAAATGGAAATGAAGGAAGAATCAAGGATATCCATTTCCCTCGATGGATATTCTTCAGAAACGAAAATGAATGGAACGAGTCATTTTCCCAATGGGTATTCTTCAGAAATGGAAATGAAGGAAGAATCAAGGATATTCATTTCCCTCGATGGATATTCTTTCGAAACAAAAATGAATGGAATGAGTCATTTTCGTCAATGGTAATTCTTCAGAAATGGAAATGAAGGAAGAATCAAGGATATTCATTTCCCTGACAGATATTCATCAGAAACGAAAATGAACGGAATGAGTCATTTTCCTCAATGGGTATTCTTCAGAAATGGAAATGAAGGAAGAATCAAGGATATTCATTTCCCTCGATGGATATTCTTCAGAAACGAAAATGAACGGAATGAGTCATTTTCTTGGATGGGTATTCTTCAGAAATGGAAATCAAGGAAGAATCAAGGATATTCATTTCCCTCGATGGATATTCTTCAGAAACGAAAATGAACGGAAGGAGTCATTTTCCTCAATGGGTATTCTTCAGAAATGGAAATGAAGGAAGAATCAAGGATATTCATTTCCCTCGATGGATATTTTTTCGAAACGAAAATGAACGGAATGAGTCATTTTCGTCAATGGTAATTCTTCAGAAATGGAAATGAAGGAGGAATCAAGGATAGTCAATTCCCTCGATAGATATTGTTCAGAAACGAAAATGAACGGAATGAGTCATTTTCCTCAATGGGTATTCTTCAGAAATGGAAATGAAGGAAGAATCAAGGATATTCATTTCCCTCGATGGATATTCTTCAGAAACGAAAATGAACGGAACGAGTCATTTTCCTCAATGGGTATTCTTCAGAAATGGAAATGAAGGAAGAATCAAGGATATTCATTTCTCTCGATGGATATTCTTCAGAAACGAAAATGAATGGAAGGAGTTATTTTCCTCAATGGGTATTCTTCAGAAATGGAAATGAAGGAAGAATCAAGGATATTTATTTCCCTCGATGGATATTCTTTCGAAACGAAAATGAACAGAATGAGTCATTTTCCTCAATGGTAATTCTTCAGAAATGGAAATAAACGAAGAATCAAGGATATTCATTTCCCTCGATGGATATTCTTCAGAAACGAAAATGAACGGAAGGAGTCATTTTCCTCAATGGGTATTCTTCAGAAATGGAAATGAAGGAAGAATCAAGGATATTCATTTCCCTCGATGGATATTCTTTCGAAACGAAAATGAACGGAATGAGTCATTTTCGTCAATGGTAATTCTTCAGAAATGGAAATGAAGGAAGAATCAAGGATATTCATTTCCCTCGATAGATATTCTTCAGAAACGAAAATGAACGGAATGAGTCATTTTCCTCAATGGGTATTCTTCAGAAATGGAAATGAAGGAAGAATCAAGGATATTCATTTCCCTCGATGGATATTCTTCAGAAACGAAAATGAACGGAATGAGTCATTTTCCTCAATGGGTATTCTTCAGAAATGGAAATGAAGGAAGAATCAAGGATATTCATTTCCCGCGATGGATATTCTTCAGAAACGAAAATGAACGGAACGAGTCATTTTCCTCAATGGGTATTCTTCAGAAATGGAAATGAAGGAAGAATCAAGGATATTCATTTCCCTCGATGGATATTCTTTCGAAACGAAAATGAACGGAATGAGTCATTTTCGTCAATGGTAATTCTTCAGAAATGGAAATGAAGGAAGAATCAAGGATATTCATTTCCCTCGATGGATATTCTTCAGAAACGAAAATGAACGGAATGAGTCATTTTCCTCAATGGGTAATCTTCAGAAATGGAAATGAAGGAAGAATCAAGGATATTCATTTCTCTCGATGGATATTCTTCAGAAACGAAAATGAACGGAATGAGTCATTTTCCTCAATGGGTATTCTTCAGAAATGGAAATCAAGGAAGAATCAAGGATATTCATTTCCCTCGATGGATATTCTTTCGAAACGAAAATGAATGGAATGAGTCATTTTCCTCAATGGTAATTCTTCAGAAATGGAAATGAAGGAAGAATTAAGGATATTCATTTCCCTCGATGGATATTCTTCAGAAACGAAAATGAACGGAATGAGTCATTTTCCTCAATGGGTATTATTCAGAAATCGAAATGAAGGAAGAATCAAGGATATTCATTTCCCTCGATGGATATTCTTCAGAAACGAAAATGAACGGAACGAGTCATTTTCCTCAATGGGTATTCTTCAGAAATGGAAATGAAGGAAGAATCAAGGATATTCATTTCCCTCGATGGATATTCTTCAGAAACGAAAATGAATGCAACGAGTCATTTTCCTCAATGGGTATTCTTCAGAAATGGAAATGAAGGAAGAATCAAGGATATTCATTTCCCTCGATGGATATTCTTTCGAAACGAAAATCAACGGAATGAGTCATTTTCGTCAATGGTAATTCTTCAGAAATGGAAATGAAGGAAGAATCAAGGATATTCATTTCCATCGATAGATATTCTTCATAAACGAAAATGAACGGAATGAGTCATTTTCCTCAATGGGTATTCTTCAGAAATGGAAATGAAGGAAGAATCAAGGATATTCATTTCCCTCAATGGATATTCTTCAGAAACGAAAATGAACGGAATGAGTCATTTTCCTCAATGGGTATTCTTCAGAAATGGAAATGAAGGAAGAATCAAGGATATTCATTTCCCTCGATGGATATTCTTTCGAAACGAAAATGAACGGAATGAGTCATTTTCCTCAATGGTAATTCTTCAGAAATGGTAATAAAGGAAGAATCAAGGATATTCATTTCCCTCGATGGATATTCTTTCGAAACGAAAATGAACGGAATGAGTCATTTTCCTCAATGTGTATTCTTCAGAAATGGAAATGAAGGAAGAATCAAGGATATTCATTTCCCTCGATGGATATTCTTCAGAAACGAAAATGAACGGAATGAGTCATTTTCCACAATGGGTATTCTTCAGAAATGGAAATGAAGGAAGAATCAAGGATATTCATTTTCCTCGATGGATATTCTTTCGAAACGAAAATGAACGGAATGAGTCATTTTCCTCAAAGAGTATTCTTCAGAAATGGAAATGAAGGAAGAATCAAGGATATTCATTTCCCTCGATGGATATTCTTTCGAAACGAAAATGAATGGAATGAGTCATTTTCCTCAATGGTAATTCTTCAGAAATGGAAATGAAGGAAGAATCAAGGATATTCATTTCCCTCGATGGATATTCTTCACAAACGAAAATGAACGGAATGAGTCATTTTCCTCAATGGGTATTCTTCAGAAATGGAAATGAAGGAAGAATCAAGGATATTCATTTCCCTCGATGGATATTCTTCAGAAACGAAAATGAACGGAACGAGTCATTTTCCTCAATGGGTATTCTTCAGAAATGGAAATGAAGGAAGAATCAAAGATATTCATATCCCTCGATGGATATTCTTCAGAAACGAAAATGAATGCAACGAGTCATTTTCCTCAATGGGTATTCTTCAGAAATGGAAATGAAGGAAGAATCAAGGATATTCATTTCCCTCGATGGATATTCTTTCGAAACGAAAATCAACGGAATGAGTCATTTTCGTCAATGGTAATTCTTCAGAAATGGAAATGAAGGAAGAAACAAGGATATTCATTTCCCTCGATAGATATTCTTCATAAACGAAAATGAACGGAATGAGTCATTTTCCTCAATGGGTATTCTTCAGAAATGGAAATGAAGGAAGAATCAAGGATATTCATTTCCCTCAATGGATATTCTTCAGAAACGAAAATGAACGGAATGAGTCATTTTCCTCAATGGGTATTCTTCAGAAATGGAAATGATGGAAGAATCAAGGATATTCATTTCCCTCGATGGATATTCTTTCGAAACGAAAATGAACGGGATGTGTCATTTTCCTTAATGGTAATTCTTCAGAAATGGAAATAAAGGAAAAATCAAGGATATTCATTTCCCTCGATGGATATTCTTTCGAAACGAAAATGAACGGAATGAGTCATTTTCCTCAATGGGTATTCTTCAGAAATGGAAATGAAGGAAGAATCAAGGATATTCATTTCCCTCGATGGATATTCTTCAGAAACGAAAATGAACGGAAGGAGTCATTTTCCACAATGGGTATTCTTCCGAAATGGAAATGAAGGAAGAATCAAGGATATTCATTTCCCTCGATGGATATTCTTCAGAAACGAAAATGAACGGAACGAGTCATTTTCCTCAATGGGTATTCTTCAGAAATGGAAATGAAGGAAGAATCAAGGATATTCATTTGCCTCGATGGATATTCTTCAGAAACGAAAATGAATGCAACGAGTCATTTTCCTCAATGGGTATTCTTCAGAAATGGAAATGAAGGAAGAATCAAGGATATTCATTTCCCTCGATGGATATTCTTTCGAAACGAAAATCAACGGAATGAGTCATTTTCGTCAATGGTAATTCTTCAGAAATGGAAATGAAGGAAGAATCAAGGATATTCATTTCCCTCGATAGATATTCTTCATAAACGAAAATGAACGGAATGAGTCATTTTCCTCAATGGGTATTCTTCAGAAATGGAAATGAAGGAAGAATCAAGGATATTCATTTCCCTCGATGGATATTCTTCAGAAACGAAAATGAACGGAATGAGTCATTTTCCTCAATGGGTATTCTTCAGAAATGGAAATGAAGGAAGAATCAAGGATATTCATTTCCCGCGATGGATATTCTTCAGAAACGAAAATGAACGGAACGAGTCATTTTCCTCAATGGGTATTCTTCAGAAATGGAAATGAAGGAAGAATCAAGAATATTCATTTCCCTCGATGGATATTCTTCAGAAACGAAAATGAACGGAATGAGTCATTTTCTTGAATGGGTATTCTTCAGAAATGGAAATCAAGGAAGAATCAAGGATATTCATTTCCCTCGATAGATATTCTTCAGAAACGAAAATGAACGGAACGAGTCATTTTCCTCAATGGGTATTCTTCAGAAATGGAAATGAAGGTAGAATCAAGCATATTCATTTCCCTTGATGGATATTCTTCAGAAACGAAAATGAACGGAATGAGTCATTTTCCTCAATGGGTATTCTTCAGAAATGGAAATGAAGGAAGAATCAAGGATATTCATTTCCCTCGATTGATATTCTTTCGAAACGAAAATGAACGGAATGAGTCATTTTCCTCAATGGTAATTCTTCAGAAATGGAAATAAAGGAAGAATCAAGGATATTCATTTCCCTCGATGGATATTCTTCAGAAATGGAAATGAAGGAAGAATCAAGGATATTCATTTCCCTCGATGGATATTCTTCATAAACGAAAATGAACGGAACGAGTCATTTTCCTCAATGGGTATTCTTCAGAAATGGAAATGAAGGAAGAATCAAAGATATTCATTTCCCTCGATGGATATTCTTCAGAAACGAAAATGAACGGAAGGAGTCATTTTCCTCAATGGGTATTCTTCAGAAATGGAAATGAAGGAAGAATCAAGGATATTCATTTCCCTCGATGGATATTCTTTCGAAACGAAAATGAACGGAATAAGTCATTTTCGTCAATGGTAATTCTTCAGAAACGGAAATGAAGGAAGAATCAAGGATATTCATTTCCCTCGATAGATATTCTTCAGAAACGAAAATGAACGGAATGAGTCATTTTCCTCAATGGGTATTCTTCAGAAATGGAAATGAAGGAAGAATCAAGGATATTCATTTCCCTCGATGGATATTCTTCAGAAACGAAAATGAACGGAATGAGTCATTTTCCTCAATGGGTATTCTTCAGAAATGGAAATGAAGGAAGAATCAAGGATATTCATTTCCCTTGATGGATATTCTTTCGAAACGAAAATGAACGGAATGAGTCATTTTCCTCAATGGTAATTCTTCAGAAATGGAAATAAAGGAAGAATCAAGGATATTCATTTCCCTCGATGGATATTCTTCAGAAACGAAAATGAACGGAATGAGTCATTTTCCTCAATGGGTATTCTTCAGAAATGGAAATGAAGGACGAATCAAGGATATTCATTTCCCTCGATGGATATTCTTCAGAAACGAAAATGAACGGAATGAGTCATTTTCCTCAATGGGTATTCTTCAGAAATGGAAATGAAGGAAGAATCAAGGATATTCATTTCCCTCGATAGATATTCTTCAGAAACGAAAATGAACGGAATGAGTCATTTTCCTCAATGGGTATTCTTTAGAAATGGAAATGAAGGAAGAATCAAAGATATTCATTTCCCTCGATGGATATTCTTCAGAAACGAAAATGAACGGAACGAGTCATTTTCCTCAATGGGTATTCTTCAGAAATGGAAATGAAGGAAGAATCAAGGATATTCATTTCCCAAGATGGATATTCTTCAGAAACGAAAATGAACGGAATGAGTCATTTTCCTCAATGGGTATTCTTCAGAAATGGAAATGCAGGAAGAATCAAGGATATTCATTTCCCTCGATGGATATTCTTTCGAAACGAAAATGAATGGAATGAGTCATTTTCCTCTATGGTAATTCTTCAGAAATGGAAATGAAGGAAGAATCAAGGATTTTCATTTCCGTCGATGGATATTCTTCAGAAACGAAAATGAACGGAATGAGTCATTTTCCTCAATGGGTATTCTTCAGAAATGGAAATGAAGGAAGAATCAAGGATATCCATTTCCCTCGATGGATATTCTTCAGAAACGAAAATGAATGGAACGAGTCATTTTCCTCAATGGGTATTCTTCAGAAATGGAAATGAAGGAAGAATCAAGGATATTCATTTCCCTCGATGGATATTCTTTCGAAACAAAAATGAATGGAATGAGTCATTTTCGTCAATGGTAATTCTTCAGAAATGGAAATGAAGGAAGAATCAAGGATATTCATTTCCCTGACAGATATTCATCAGAAACGAAAATGAACGGAATGAGTCATTTTCCTCAATGGGTATTCTTCAGAAATGGAAATGAAGGAAGAATCAAGGATATTCATTTCCCTCGATGGATATTCTTCAGAAACGAAAATGAACGGAATGAGTCATTTTCTTGAATGGGTATTCTTCAGAAATGGAAATCAATGAAGAATCAAGGATATTCATTTCCCTCGATGGATATTCTTCAGAAACGAAAATGAACGGAAGGAGTCATTTTCCTCAATGGGTATTCTTCAGAAATGGAAATGAAGGAAGAATCAAGGATATTCATTTCCCTCGATGGATATTTTTTCGAAACGAAAATGAACGGAATGAGTCATTTTCGTCAATGGTAATTCTTCAGAAATGGAAATGAAGGAGGAATCAAGGATAGTCATTTCCCTCGATAGATATTGTTCAGAAACGAAAATGAACGGAATGAGTCATTTTCCTCAATGGGTATTCTTCAGAAATGGAAATGAAGGAAGAATCAAGGATATTCATTTCCCTCGATGGATATTCTTCAGAAACGAAAATGAACGGAACGAGTCATTTTCCTCAATGGGTATTCTTCAGAAATGGAAATGAAGGAAGAATCAAGGATATTTATTTCTCTCGATGGATATTCTTCAGAAACGAAAATGAATGGAATGAGTTATTTTCCTCAATGGGTATTCTTCAGAAATGGAAATGAAGGAAGAATCAAGGATATTCATTTCCCTCGATGGATATTCTTTCGAAACGAAAATGAACAGAATGAGTCATTTTCCTCAATGGTAATTCTTCAGAAATGGAAATAAAGGAAGAATCAAGGATATTCATTTCCCTCGATGGATATTCTTCAGAAACGAAAATGAACGGAAGGAGTCATTTTCCTCAATGGGTATTCTTCAGAAATGGAAATGAAGGAAGAATCAAGGATATTCATTTCCCTCGATGGATATTCTTTCGAAACGAAAATGAACGGAATAAGTCATTTTCGTCAATGGTAATTCTTCAGAAACGGAAATGAAGGAAGAATCAAGGATATTCATTTCCCTCGATAGATATTCTTCAGAAACGAAAATGAACGGAATGAGTCATTTTCCTCAATGGGTATTCTTCAGAAATGGAAATGAAGGAAGAATCAAGGATATTCATTTCCCTCGATGGATATTCTTCAGAAACGAAAATGAACGGAATGAGTCATTTTCCTCAATGGGTATTCTTCAGAAATGGAAATGAAGGAAGAATCAAGGATATTCATTTCCCTTGATGGATATTCTTTCGAAACGAAAATGAACGGAATGAGTCATTTTCCTCAATGGTAATTCTTCAGAAATGGAAATAAAGGAAGAATCAAGGATATTCATTTCCCTCGATGGATATTCTTCAGAAACGAAAATGAACGGAATGAGTCATTTTCCTCAATGGGTATTCTTCAGAAATGGAAATGAAGGACGAATCAAGGATATTCATTTTCCTCGATGGATATTCTTCAGAAACGAAAATGAACGGAATGAGTCATTTTCCTCAATGGGTATTCTTCAGAAATGGAAATGAAGGAAGAATCAAGGATATTCATTTCCCTCGATAGATATTCTTCAGAAACGAAAATGAACGGAATGAGTCATTTTCCTCAATGGGTATTCTTTAGAAATGGAAATGAAGGAAGAATCAAAGATATTCATTTCCCTCGATGGATATTCTTCAGAAACGAAAATGAACGGAACGAGTCATTTTCCTCAATGGGTATTCTTCAGAAATGGAAATGAAGGAAGAATCAAGGATATTCATTTCCCAAGATGGATATTCTTCAGAAACGAAAATGAACGGAATGAGTCATTTTCCTCAATGGGTATTCTTCAGAAATGGAAATGCAGGAAGAATCAAGGATATTCATTTCCCTCGATGGATATTCTTTCGAAACGAAAATGAATGGAATGAGTCATTTTCCTCTATGGTAATTCTTCAGAAATGGAAATGAAGGAAGAATCAAGGATTTTCATTTCCGTCGATGGATATTCTTCAGAAACGAAAATGAACGGAATGAGTCATTTTCCTCAATGGGTATTCTTCAGAAATGGAAATGAAGGAAGAATCAAGGATATCCATTTCCCTCGATGGATATTCTTCAGAAACGAAAATGAATGGAACGAGTCATTTTCCTCAATGGGTATTCTTCAGAAATGGAAATGAAGGAAGAATCAAGGATATTCATTTCCCTCGATGGATATTCTTTCGAAACAAAAATGAATGGAATGAGTCATTTTCGTCAATGGTAATTCTTCAGAAATGGAAATGAAGGAAGAATCAAGGATATTCATTTCCCTGACAGATATTCATCAGAAACGAAAATGAACGGAATGAGTCATTTTCCTCAATGGGTATTCTTCAGAAATGGAAATGAAGGAAGAATCAAGGATATTCATTTCCCTCGATGGATATTCTTCAGAAACGAAAATGAACGGAATGAGTCATTTTCTTGAATGGGTATTCTTCAGAAATGGAAATCAATGAAGAATCAAGGATATTCATTTCCCTCGATGGATATTCTTCAGAAACGAAAATGAACGGAAGGAGTCATTTTCCTCAATGGGTATTCTTCAGAAATGGAAATGAAGGAAGAATCAAGGATATTCATTTCCCTCGATGGATATTTTTTCGAAACGAAAATGAACGGAATGAGTCATTTTCGTCAATGGTAATTCTTCAGAAATGGAAATGAAGGAGGAATCAAGGATAGTCATTTCCCTCGATAGATATTGTTCAGAAACGAAAATGAACGGAATGAGTCATTTTCCTCAATGGGTATTCTTCAGAAATGGAAATGAAGGAAGAATCAAGGATATTCATTTCCCTCGATGGATATTCTTCAGAAACGAAAATGAACGGAACGAGTCATTTTCCTCAATGGGTATTCTTCAGAAATGGAAATGAAGGAAGAATCAAGGATATTTATTTCTCTCGATGGATATTCTTCAGAAACGAAAATGAATGGAATGAGTTATTTTCCTCAATGGGTATTCTTCAGAAATGGAAATGAAGGAAGAATCAAGGATATTCATTTCCCTCGATGGATATTCTTTCGAAACGAAAATGAACAGAATGAGTCATTTTCCTCAATGGTAATTCTTCAGAAATGGAAATAAAGGAAGAATCAAGGATATTCATTTCCCTCGATGGATATTCCTCAGAAACGAAAATGAACGGAAGGAGTCATTTTCCTCAATGGGTATTCTTCAGAAATGGAAATGAAGGAAGAATCAAGGATATTCATTTCCCTCGATGGATATTCTTTCGAAACGAAAATGAACGGAATGAGTCATTTTCGTCAATGGTAATTCTTCAGAAATGGAAATGAAGGAAGAATCAAGGATATTCATTTCCCTCGATAGATATTCTTCAGAAACGAAAATGAACGGAATGAGTCATTTTCCTCAATGGGTATTCTTCAGAAATGGAAATGAAGGAAGAATCAAGGATATTCATTTCCCTCGATGGATATTCTTCAGAAACGAAAATGAACGGAACGAGTCATTTTCCTCAATGGGTATTCTTCAAAAATGGAAATGAAGGAAGAATCAAGGATATTCATTTCCCTCGATGGATATTCTTCAGAAACGAAAATGAACGGAATGAGTCATTTTCCTCAATGGGTATTCTTCAGAAATGGAAATGAAGGAAGAATCAAGGATATTCATTTCCCGCGATGGATATTCTTCAGAAACGAAAATGAACGGAACGAGTCATTTTCCTCAATGGGTATTCTTCAGAAATGGAAATGAAGAAAGAATCAAGGATATTCATTTCCCTCGATGGATATTCTTTCGAAACGAAAATGAACGGAATGAGTCATTTTCGTCAATGGTAATTCTTCAGAAATGGAAATGAAGGAAGAATCAAGGATATTCATTTCCCTCGATGGATATTCTTCAGAAACGAAAATGAACGGAATGAGTCATTTTCCTCAATGGGTAATCTTCAGAAATGGAAATGAAGGAAGAATCAAGGATATTCATTTCCCTCGATGGATATTCTTCAGAAACGAAAATGAACGGAATGAGTCATTTTCCTCAATGGGTATTCTTCAGAAATGGAAATCAAGGAAGAATCAAGGATATTCATTTCCCTCGATGGATATTCTTTCGAAACGAAAATGAATGGAATGAGTCATTTTCCTCAATGGTAATTCTTCAGAAATGGAAATGAAGGAAGAACTAAGGATATTCATTTCCCTCGATGGATATTCTTCAGAAACGAAAATGAACGGAATGAGTCATTTTCCCCAATGGGTATTATTCAGAAATCGAAATGAAGGAAGAATCAAGGATATTCATTTCCCTCGATGGATATTCTTCAGAAACGAAAATGAACGGAACGAGTCATTTTCCTCAATGGGTATTCTTCAGAAATGGAAATGAAGGAAGAATCAAGGATATTCATTTCCCTCGATGGATATTCTTCAGAAACGAAAATGAATGCAACGAGTCATTTTCCTCAATGGGTATTCTTCAGAAATGGAAATGAAGGAAGAATCAAGGATATTCATTTCCCTCGATGGATATTCTTTCGAAACGAAAATCAACGGAATGAGTCATTTTCGTCAATGGTAATTCTTCAGAAATGGAAAAGAAGGAAGAATCAAGGATATTCATTTCCCTCGATAGATATTCTTCATAAACGAAAATGAACGGAATGAGTCATTTTCCTCAATGGGTATTCTTCAGAAATGGAAATGAAGGAAGAATCAAGGATATTCATTTCCCTCAATGGATATTCTTCAGAAACGAAAATGAACGGAAAGAGTCATTTTCCTCAATGGGTATTCTTCAGAAATGGAAATGAAGGAAGAATCAAGGATATTCATTTCCCTCGATGGATATTCTTTCGAAACGAAAATGAACGGAATGAGTCATTTTCCTCAATGGTAATTCTTCAGAAATGGTAATAAAGGAAGAATCAAGGATATTCATTTCCCTCGATGGATATTCTTTCGAAACGAAAATGAACGGAATGAGTCATTTTCCTCAATGTGTATTCTTCAGAAATGGAAATGAAGGAAGAATCAAGGATATTCATTTCCCTCGATGGATATTCTTCAGAAACGAAAATGAACGGAATGAGTCATTTTCCACAATGGGTATTCTTCAGAAATGGAAATGAAGGAAGAATCAAGGATATTCATTTTCCTCGATGGATATTCTTTCGAAACGAAAATGAACGGAATGAGTCATTTTCCTCAAAGAGTATTCTTCAGAAATGGAAATGAAGGAAGAATCAAGGATATTCATTTCCCTCGATGGATATTCTTTCGAAACGAAAATGAATGGAATGAGTCATTTTCCTCAATGGTAATTCTTCAGAAATGGAAATGAAGGAAGAATCAAGGATATTCATTTCCCTCGATGGATATTCTTCACAAACGAAAATGAACGGAATGAGTCATTTTCCTCAATGGGTATTCTTCAGAAATGGAAATGAAGGAAGAATCAAGGATATTCATTTCCCTCGATGGATATTCTTCAGAAACGAAAATGAACGGAACGAGTCATTTTCCTCAATGGGTATTCTTCAGAAATGGAAATGAAGGAAGAATCAAGGATATTCATATCCCTCGATGGATATTCTTCAGAAACGAAAATGAATGCAACGAGTCATTTTCCTCAATGGGTATTCTTCAGAAATGGAAATGAAGGAAGAATCAAGGATATTCATTTCCCTCGATGGATATTCTTTCGAAACGAAAATCAACGGAATGAGTCATTTTCGTCAATGGTAATTCTTCAGAAATGGAAATGAAGGAAGAAACAAGGATATTCATTTCCCTCGATAGATATTCTTCATAAACGAAAATGAACGGAATGAGTCATTTTCCTCAATGGGTATTCTTCAGAAATGGAAATGAAGGAAGAATCAAGGATATTCATTTCCCTCAATGGATATTCTTCAGAAACGAAAATGAACGGAATGAGTCATTTTCCTCAATGGGTATTCTTCAGAAATGGAAATGATGGAAGAATCAAGGATATTCATTTCCCCCGATGGATATTCTTTCGAAACGAAAATGAACGGGATGTGTCATTTTCCTTAATGGTAATTCTCCAGAAATGGAAATAAAGGAAGAATCAAGGATATTCATTTCCCTCGATGGATATTCTTTCGAAACGAAAATGAACAGAATGAGTCATTTTCCTCAATGGGTATTCTTCAGAAATGGAAATGAAGGAAGAATCAAGGATATTCATTTCCCTCGATGGATATTCTTCAGAAACGAAAATGAACGGAAGGAGTCATTTTCCACAATGGGTATTCTTCCGAAATGGAAATGAAGGAAGAATCAAGGATATTCATTTCCCTCGATGGATATTCTTCAGAAACGAAAATGAACGGAACGAGTCATTTTCCTCAATGGGTATTCTTCAGAAATGGAAATGAAGGAAGAATCAAGGATATTCATTTGCCTCGATGGATATTCTTCAGAAACGAAAATGAATGCAACGAGTCATTTTCCTCAATGGGTATTCTTCAGAAATGGAAATGAAGGAAGAATCAAGGATATTCATTTCCCTCGATGGATATTCTTTCGAAACGAAAATCAACGGAATGAGTCATTTTAGTCAATGGTAATTCTTCAGAAATGGAAATGAAGGAAGAATCAAGGATATTCATTTCCCTCGATAGATATTCTTCATAAACGAAAATGAACGGAATGAGTCATTTTCCTCAATGGGTATTCTTCAGAAATGGAAATGAAGGAAGAATCAAGGATATTCATTTCCCTCGATGGATATTCTTCAGAAACGAAAATGAACGGAATGAGTCATTTTCCTCAATGGGTATTCTTCAGAAATGGAAATGAAGGAAGAATCAAGGATATTCATTTCCCGCGATGGATATTCTTCAGAAACGAAAATGAACGGAACGAGTCATTTTCCTCAATGGGTATTCTTCAGAAATGGAAATGAAGGAAGAATCAAGAATATTCATTTCCCTCGATAGATATTCTTCAGAAACGAAAATGAACGGAATGAGTCATTTTCTTGAATGGGTATTCTTCAGAAATGGAAATCAAGGAAGAATCAAGGATATTCATTTCCCTCGATGGATATTCTTCAGAAACGAAAATGAACGGAAGGAGTCATTTTGCTCAATGGGTATTCTTCAGAAATGGAAATGAAGGAAGAATCAAGGATATTCATTTCCCTCGATGGATATTCTTCAGAAACGAAAATGAACGGAATGAGTCATTTTCTTGAATGGGTATTCTTCAGAAATGGAAATCAAGGAAGAATCAAGGATATTCATTTCCCTCGATGGATATTCTTCAGAAACGAAAATGAACGGAAGGAGTCATTTTCCTCAATGGGTATTCTTCAGAAATGGAAATGAAGGAAGAATCAAGGATATTCATTTCCCTCGATGGATATTCTTTCGAAACGAAAATGAACGGAATGAGTCATTTTCGTCAATGGTAATTCTTCAGAAATGGAAATGAAGGAGGAATCAAGGATAGTCATTTCCCTCGATAGATATTGTTCAGAAACGAAAATGAACGGAATGAGTCATTTTCCTCAATGGGTATTCTTCAGAAATGGAAATGAAGGAAGAATCAAGGATATTCATTTCCCTCGATGGATATTCTTCAGAAACGAAAATGAACGGAATGAGTCATTTTCCTCAATGGGTATTCTTCAGAAATGGAAACGAAGGAAGAATCAAGGATATTCATTTCTCTCGATGGATATTCTTCAGAAACGAAAATGAATGGAATGAGTTATTTTCCTCAATGGGTATTCTTCAGAAATGGAAATGAAGGAAGAATCAAGGATATTCATTTCCCTCGATGGATATTCTTTCGAAACGAAAATGAACAGAATGAGTCATTTTCCTCAATGGTAATTCTTCAGAAATGGAAATAAAGGAAGAATCAAGGATATTCATTTCCCTCGATGGATATTCTTCAGAAACGAAAATGAACGGAAGGAGTCATTTTCCTCAATGGGTATTCTTCAGAAATGGAAATGAAGGAAGAATCAAGGATATTCATTTCCCTCGATGGATATTCTTTCGAAACGAAAATGAACGGAATGATTCATTTTCGTCAATGGTAATTCTTCAGAAATGGAAATGAAGGAAGAATCAAGGATATTCATTTCCCTCGATAGATATTCTTCAGAAACGAAAATGAACGGAATGAGTCATTTTCCTCAATGGGTATTCTTCAGAAATGGAAATGAAGGAAGAATCAAGGATATTCATTTCCCTCGATGGATATTCTTCAGAAACGAAAATGAACGGAACGAGTCATTTTCCTCAATGGGTATTCTTCAAAAATGGAAATGAAGGAAGAATCAAGGATATTCATTTCCCTCGATGGATATTCTTCAGAAACGAAAATGAACGGAATGAGTCATTTTCCTCAATGGGTATTCCTCAGAAATGGAAATGAAGGAAGAATCAAGGATATTCATTTCCCGCGATGGATATTCTTCAGAAACGAAAATGAACGGAACGAGTCATTTTCGTCAATGGTAATTCTTCAGAAATGGAAATGAAGGAAGAATCAAGGATATTCATTTCCCTCGATGGATATTCTTCAGAAACGAAAATGAACGGAATGAGTCATTTTCCTCAATGGGTAATCTTCAGAAATGGAAATGAAGGAAGAATCAAGGATATTCATTTCCCTCGATGGATATTCTTCAGAAACGAAAATGAACGGAATGAGTCATTTTCCTCAATGGGTATTCTTCAGAAATGGAAATCAAGGAAGAATCAAGGATATTCATTTCCCTCGATGGATATTCTTTCGAAACGAAAATGAATGGAATGAGTCATTTTCCTCAATGGTAATTCTTCAGAAATGGAAATGAAGGAAGAATTAAGGATATTCATTTCCCTCGATGGATATTCTTCAGAAACGAAAATGAACGGAATGAGTCATTTTCCTCAATGGGTATTATTCAGAAATCGAAATGAAGGAAGAATCAAGGATATTCATTTCCCTCGATGGATATTCTTCAGAAACGAAAATGAACGGAACGAGTCATTTTCCTCAATGGGTATTCTTCAGAAATGGAAATGAAAGAAGAATCAAGGATATTCATTTCCCTCGATGGATATTCTTCAGAAACGAAAATGAATGCAACGAGTCATTTTCCTCAATGGGTATTCTTCAGAAATGGAAATGAAGGAAGAATCAAGGATATTCATTTCCCTCGATGGATATTCTTTCGAAACGAAAATCAACGGAATGAGTCATTTTCCTCAATGGTAATTCTTCAGAAATGGAAATGAAGGAAGAATCAAGGATATTCATTTCCCTCGATAGATATTCTTCATAAACGAAAATGAATGGAATGAGTCATTTTCCTCAATGGGTATTCTTCAGAAATGGAAATGAAGGAAGAATCAAGGATATTCATTTCCCTCAATGGATATTCTTCAGAAACGAAAATGAACGGAATGAGTCATTTTCCTCAATGGGTATTCTTCAGAAATGGAAATGAAGGAAGAATCAAGGATATTCATTTCCCTCGATGGATATTCTTTCGAAACGAAAATGAACGGAATGAGTCATTTTCCTCAATGGTAATTCTTCAGAAATGGTAATAAAGGAAGAATCAAGGATATTCATTTCCCTCGATGGATATTCTTTCGAAACAAAAATGAACGGAATGAGTCATTTTCCTCAATGTGTATTCTTCAGAAATGGAAATGAAGGAAGAATCAAGGATATTCATTTCCCTCGATGGATATTCTTCAGAAACGAAAATGAACGGAATGAGTCATTTTCCACAATGGGTATTCTTCAGAAATGGAAATGAAGGAAGAATCAAGGATATTCATTTTCCTCGATGGATATTCTTTCGAAACGAAAATGAACGGAATGAGTCATTTTCCTCAAAGAGTATTCTTCAGAAATGGAAATGAAGGAAGAATCAAGGATATTCATTTCCCTCGATGGATATTCTTTCGAAACGAAAATGAATGGAATGAGTCATTTTCCTCAATGGTAATTCTTCAGAAATGGAAATGAAGGAAGAATCAAGGATATTCATTTCCCTCGATGGATATTCTTCACAAACGAAAATGAACGGAATGAGTCATTTTCCTCAATGGGTATTCTTCAGAAATGGAGATGAAGGAAGAATCAAGGATATTCATTTCCCTCGATGGATATTCTTCAGAAACGAAAATGAACGGAACGAGTCATTTTCCTCAATGGGTATTCTTCAGAAATGGAAATGAAGGAAGAATCAAGGATATTCATATCCCTCGATGGATATTCTTCAGAAACGAAAATGAATGCAACGAGTCATTTTCCTCAATGGGTATTCTTCAGAAATGGAAATGAAGGAAGAATCAAGGATATTCATTTCCCTCGATGGATATTCTTTCGAAACGAAAATCAACGGAATGAGTCATTTTCGTCAATGGTAATTCTTCAGAAATGGAAATGAAGGAAGAAACAAGGATATTCATTTCCCTCGATAGATATTCTTCATAAACGAAAATGAACGGAATGAGTCATTTTCCTCAATGGGTATTCTTCAGAAATGGAAATGAAGGAAGAATCAAGGATATTCATTTCCCTCAATGGATATTCTTCAGAAACGAAAATGAACGGAATGAGTCATTTTCCTCAATGGGTATTCTTCAGAAATGGAAATGATGGAAGAATCAAGGATATTCATTTCCCTCGATGGATATTCTTTCGAAACGAAAATGAACGGGATGTGTCATTTTCCTTAATGGTAATTCTTCAGAAATGGAAATAAAGGAAGAATCAAGGATATTCATTTCCCTCGATGGATATTCTTTCGAAACGAAAATGAACGGAATGAGTCATTTTCCTCAATGGGTATTCTTCAGAAATGGAAATGAAGGAAGAATCAAGGATATTCATTTCCCTCGATGGATATTCTTCAGAAACGAAAATGAACGGAAGGAGTCATTTTCCACAATGGGTATTCTTCAGAAATGGAAATGAAGGAAGAATCAAGGATATTCATTTCCCTCGATGGATATTCTTTCGAAACGAAAATGAACGGAATGAGTCATTTTCCTCAAAGGGTATTCTTCAGAAATGGAAATGAAGGAAGAATCAAGGATATTCATTTCCCTCGATGGATATTCTTTCGAAACGAAACGAAAATGAACGGAACGAGTCATTTTCCTCAATGGGTATTCTTCAGAAATGGAAATGAAGGAAGAATCAAGGATATTCATTTCCCTCGATGGATATTCTTCAGAAACGAAAATGAACGGAACGAGTCATTTTCCTCAATGGGTATTCTTCAGAAATGGAAATGAAGGAAGAATCAAGGATATTCATTTCCCTCGATGGATATTCTTCAGAAACGAAAATGAACGGAACGAGTCATTTTCCTAAATGGGTATTCTTCAGAAATGGAAATGAAGGAAGAATCAAGGATATTCATTTGCCTCGATGGATATTCTTCAGAAACGAAAATGAATGCAACGAGTCATTTTCCTCAATGGGTATTCTTCAGAAATGGAAATGAAGGAAGAATCAAGGATATTCATTTCCCTCGATGGATATTCTTTCGAAACGAAAATCAACGGAATGAGTCATTTTCCTCAATGGTAATTCTTCAGAAATGGAAATGAAGGAAGAATCAAGGATATTCATTTCCCTCGATAGATATTCTTCATAAACGAAAATGAATGGAATGAGTCATTTTCCTCAATGGGTATTCTTCAGAAATGGAAATGAAGGAAGAATCAAGGATATTCATTTCCCTCAATGGATATTCTTCAGAAACGAAAATGAACGGAATGAGTCATTTTCCTCAATGGGTATTCTTCAGAAATGGAAATGAAGGAAGAATCAAGGATATTCATTTCCCTCGATGGATATTCTTTCGAAACGAAAATGAACGGAATGAGTCATTTTCCTCAATGGTAATTCTTCAGAAATGGTAATAAAGGAAGAATCAAGGATATTCATTTCCCTCGATGGATATTCTTTCGAAACAAAAATGAACGGAATGAGTCATTTTCCTCAATGTGTATTCTTCAGAAATGGAAATGAAGGAAGAATCAAGGATATTCATTTCCCTCGATGGATATTCTTCAGAAACGAAAATGAACGGAATGAGTCATTTTCCACAATGGGTATTCTTCAGAAATGGAAATGAAGGAAGAATCAAGGATATTCATTTTCCTCGATGGATATTCTTTCGAAACGAAAATGAACGGAATGAGTCATTTTCCTCAAAGAGTATTCTTCAGAAATGGAAATGAAGGAAGAATCAAGGATATTCATTTCCCTCGATGGATATTCTTTCGAAACGAAAATGAATGGAATGAGTCATTTTCCTCAATGGTAATTCTTCAGAAATGGAAATGAAGGAAGAATCAAGGATATTCATTTCCCTCGATGGATATTCTTCACAAACGAAAATGAACGGAATGAGTCATTTTCCTCAATGGGTATTCTTCAGAAATGGAAATGAAGGAAGAATCAAGGATATTCATTTCCCTCGATGGATATTCTTCAGAAACGAAAATGAACGGAACGAGTCATTTTCCTCAATGGGTATTCTTCAGAAATGGAAATGAAGGAAGAATCAAGGATATTCATATCCCTCGATGGATATTCTTCAGAAACGAAAATGAATACAACGAGTCATTTTCCTCAATGGGTATTCTTCAGAAATGGAAATGAAGGAAGAATCAAGGATATTCATTTCCCTCGATGGATATTCTTTCGAAACGAAAATCAACGGAATGAGTCATTTTCGTCAATGGTAATTCTTCAGAAATGGAAATGAAGGAAGAAACAAGGATATTCATTTCCCTCGATAGATATTCTTCATAAACGAAAATGAACGGAATGAGTCATTTTCCTCAATGGGTATTCTTCAGAAATGGAAATGAAGGAAGAATCAAGGATATTCATTTCCCTCAATGGATATTCTTCAGAAACGAAAATGAACGGAATGAGTCATTTTCCTCAATGGGTATTCTTCAGAAATGGAAATGATGGAAGAATCAAGGATATTCATTTCCCTCGATGGATATTCTTTCGAAACGAAAATGAACGGGATGTGTCATTTTCCTTAATGGTAATTCTTCAGAAATGGAAATAAAGGAAGAATCAAGGATATTCATTTCCCTCGATGGATATTCTTTCGAAACGAAAATGAACGGAATGAGTCATTTTCCTCAATGGGTATTCTTCAGAAATGGAAATGAAGGAAGAATCAAGGATATTCATTTCCCTCGATGGATATTCTTCAGAAACGAAAATGAACGGAAGGAGTCATTTTCCACAATGGGTATTCTTCAGAAATGGAAATGAAGGAAGAATCAAGGATATTCATTTCCCTCGATGGATATTCTTTCGAAACGAAAATGAACGGAATGAGTCATTTTCCTCAAAGGGTATTCTTCAGAAATGGAAATGAAGGAAGAATCAAGGATATTCATTTCCCTCGATGGATATTCTTTCGAAACGAAACGAAAATGAACGGAACGAGTCATTTTCCTCAATGGGTATTCTTCAGAAATGGAAATGAAGGAAGAATCAAGGATATTCATTTCCCTCGATGGATATTCTTCAGAAACGAAAATGAACGGAACGAGTCATTTTCCTCAATGGGTATTCTTCAGAAATGGAAATGAAGGAAGAATCAAGGATATTCATTTCCCTCGATGGATATTCTTCAGAAACGAAAATGAACGGAACGAGTCATTTTCCTAAATGGGTATTCTTCAGAAATGGAAATGAAGGAAGAATCAAGGATATTCATTTGCCTCGATGGATATTCTTCAGAAACGAAAATGAATGCAACGAGTCATTTTCCTCAATGGGTATTCTTCAGAAATGGAAATGAAGGAAGAATCAAGGATATTCATTTCCCTCGATGGATATTCTTTCGAAACGAAAATCAACGGAATGAGTCATTTTCGTCAATGGTAATTCTTCAGAAATGGAAATGAAGGAAGAATCAAGGATATTCATTTCCCTCGATAGATATTCTTCATAAACGAAAATGAACGGAATGAGTCATTTTCCTCAATGGGTATTCTTCAGAAATGGAAATGAAGGAAGAATCAAGGATATTCATTTCCCTCGATGGATATTCTTCAGAAACGAAAATGAACGGAATGAGTCATTTTCCTCAATGGGTATTCTTCAGAAATGGAAATGAAGGAAGAATCAAGGATATTCATTTCCCGCGATGGATATTCTTCAGAAACGAAAATGAACGGAATGAGTCATTTTCCTCAATGGGTATTCTTCAGAAATGGAAATGAAGGAAGAATCAAGAATATTCATTTCCCTCGATGGATATTCTTTCGAAACGAAAATGAATGGAATGAGTCATTTTCCTCAATGGTAATTCTTCAGAAATGGAAATGAAGGAAGAATCAAGGATATTCATTTCCCTCGATAGATATTCTTCAGAAACGAAAATGAAAGGAATGAGTCATATTCCTCAATGGGTATTCTTCAGAAATGGAAATGAAGGAAGAATCAAGGATATCCATTTCCCTCGATGGATATTCTTTAGAAACGAAAATGAATGGAACGAGTCATTTTCCTCAATGGGTATTCTTCAGAAATGGAAATGAAGGAAGAATCAAGGATATTCATTTCCCTCGATGGATATTCTTTCGAAACAAAAATGAATGGAATGAGTCATTTTCGTCAATGGTAATTCTTCAGAAATGGAAATGAAGGAAGAATCAAGGATATTCATTTCCCTCGATAGATATTCTTCAGAAACGAAAATGAACGGAATGAGTCATTTTCCTCAATGGGTATTCTTCAGAAATGGAAATGAAGGAAGAATCAAGGATATTCATTTCCCTCGATGGATATTCTTCAGAAACGAAAATGAACGGAATGAGTCATTTTCCTCAATGGGTATTCTTCAGAAATGGAAATGAAGGAAGAATCAAGGATATTCATTTCCCTCGATGGATATTCTTCAGAAACGAAAATGAACGGAAGGAGTCATTTTCCTCAATGGGTATTCTTCAGAAATGGAAATGAAGGAAGAATCAAGGATATTCATTTCCCTCGATGGATATTCTTTCGAAACGAAAATGAACGGAATGAGTCATTTTCGTCAATGGTAATTCTACAGAAATAGAAATGAAGGAGGAATCAAGGATATTCATTTCCCTCGATAGATATTCTTCAGAAACGAAAATGAACGGAATGAGTCATTTTCCTCAATGGGTATTCTTCAGAAATGGAAATGAAGGAAGGATCAAGGATATTCATTTCCCTCGATAGATATTCTTCAGAAACGAAAATGAACGGAACGAGTCATTTTCCTCAATGGGTATTCTTCAGAAATGGAAATGAAGGAAGAATCAAGGATATTCATTTCCCTCGATGGATATTCTTCAGAAACGAAAATGAACGGAATGAGTTATTTTCCTCAATGGGTATTCTTCAGAAATGGAAATGAAGGAAGAATCAAGGATATTCATTTCCCTCGATGGATATTCTTTCGAAACGAAAATGAACAAAATGAGTCATTTTCCTCAATGGTAATTCTTCAGAAATGGAAATAAAGGAAGAATCAAGGATATTCATTTCCCTCGATGGTTATTCTTCAGAAATGAAAATGAACAGAATGAGTCATTTTCCTCATTGGGTATTCTTCAGAAATGGAAATGAAGGAAGAATCAAGGATATTCATTTCCCTCGATGGATATTCTTCAGAAACGAAAATGAACGGAATGAGTCATTTTCCTCAATGGGTATTCTTCAGAAATGGAAATGAAGGAAGAATCAAGGATATTCATTTCTCTCGATGGATATTCTTCAGAAACGAAAATGAATGGAATGAGTTATTTTCCTCAATGGGTATTCTTCAGAAATGGAAATGAAGGAATAATCAAGGATATTCATTTCCCTCGATGGATATTCTTTCGAAACGAAAATGAACAGAATGAGTCATTTTCCTCAATGGTAATTCTTCAGAAATGGAAATAAAGGAAGAATCAAGGATATTCATTTCCCTCGATGGATATTCTTCAGAAACGAAAATGAACGGAAGGAGTCATTTTCCTCAATGGGTATTCTTCAGAAATGGAAATGAAGGAAGAATCAAGGATATTCATTTCCCTCGATGGATATTCTTTCGAAACGAAAATGAACGGAATGATTCATTTTCGTCAATGGTAATTCTTCAGAAATGGAAATGAAGGAAGAATCAAGGATATTCATTTCCCTCGATAGATATTCTTCAGAAACGAAAATGAAAGGAATGAGTCATTTTCCTCAATGGGTATTCTTCAGAAATGGAAATGAAGGAAGAATCAAGGATATTCATTTCCCTCGATGGATATTCTTCAGAAACGAAAATGAACGGAACGAGTCATTTTCCTCAATGGGTATTCTTCAAAAATGGAAATGAAGGAAGAATCAAGGATATTCATTTCCCTCGATGGATATTCTTCAGAAACGAAAATGAACGGAATGAGTCATTTTCCTCAATGGGTATTCCTCAGAAATGGAAATGAAGGAAGAATCAAGGATATTCATTTCCCGCGATGGATATTCTTCAGAAACGAAAATGAACGGAACGAGTCATTTTCGTCAATGGTAATTCTTCAGAAATGGAAATGAAGGAAGAATCAAGGATATTCATTTCCCTCGATGGATATTCTTCAGAAACGAAAATGAACGGAATGAGTCATTTTCCTCAATGGGTAATCTTCAGAAATGGAAATGAAGGAAGAATCAAGGATATTCATTTCCCTCGATGGATATTCTTCAGAAACGAAAATGAACGGAATGAGTCATTTTCCTCAATGGGTATTCTTCAGAAATGGAAATCAAGGAAGAATCAAGGATATTCATTTCCCTCGATGGATATTCTTTCGAAACGAAAATGAATGGAATGAGTCATTTTCCTCAATGGTAATTCTTCAGAAATGGAAATGAAGGAAGAATTAAGGATATTCATTTCCCTCGATGGATATTCTTCAGAAACGAAAATGAACGGAATGAGTCATTTTCCTCAATGGGTATTATTCAGAAATCGAAATGAAGGAAGAATCAAGGATATTCATTTCCCTCGATGGATATTCTTCAGAAACGAAAATGAACGGAACGAGTCATTTTCCTCAATGGGTATTCTTCAGAAATGGAAATGAAAGAAGAATCAAGGATATTCATTTCCCTCGATGGATATTCTTCAGAAACGAAAATGAATGCAACGAGTCATTTTCCTCAATGGGTATTCTTCAGAAATGGAAATGAAGGAAGAATCAAGGATATTCATTTCCCTCGATGGATATTCTTTCGAAACGAAAATCAACGGAATGAGTCATTTTCGTCAATGGTAATTCTTCAGAAATGGAAATGAAGGAAGAATCAAGGATATTCATTTCCCTCGATAGATATTCTTCATAAACGAAAATGAATGGAATGAGTCATTTTCCTCAATGGGTATTCTTCAGAAATGGAAATGAAGGAAGAATCAAGGATATTCATTTCCCTCAATGGATATTCTTCAGAAACGAAAATGAACGGAATGAGTCATTTTCCTCAATGGGTATTCTTCAGAAATGGAAATGAAGGAAGAATCAAGGATATTCATTTCCCTCGATGGATATTCTTTCGAAACGAAAATGAACGGAATGAGTCATTTTCCTCAATGGTAATTCTTCAGAAATGGTAATAAAGGAAGAATCAAGGATATTCATTTCCCTCGATGGATATTCTTTCGAAACAAAAATGAACGGAATGAGTCATTTTCCTCAATGTGTATTCTTCAGAAATGGAAATGAAGGAAGAATCAAGGATATTCATTTCCCTCGATGGATATTCTTCAGAAACGAAAATGAACGGAATGAGTCATTTTCCACAATGGGTATTCTTCAGAAATGGAAATGAAGGAAGAATCAAGGATATTCATTTTCCTCGATGGATATTCTTTCGAAACGAAAATGAACGGAATGAGTCATTTTCCTCAAAGAGTATTCTTCAGAAATGGAAATGAAGGAAGAATCAAGGATATTCATTTCCCTCGATGGATATTCTTTCGAAACGAAAATGAATGGAATGAGTCATTTTCCTCAATGGTAATTCTTCAGAAATGGAAATGAAGGAAGAATCAAGGATATTCATTTCCCTCGATGGATATTCTTCACAAACGAAAATGAACGGAATGAGTCATTTTCCTCAATGGGTATTCTTCAGAAATGGAAATGAAGGAAGAATCAAGGATATTCATTTCCCTCGATGGATATTCTTCAGAAACGAAAATGAACGGAACGAGTCATTTTCCTCAATGGGTATTCTTCAGAAATGGAAATGAAGGAAGAATCAAGGATATTCATATCCCTCGATGGATATTCTTCAGAAACGAAAATGAATGCAACGAGTCATTTTCCTCAATGGGTATTCTTCAGAAATGGAAATGAAGGAAGAATCAAGGATATTCATTTCCCTCGATGGATATTCTTTCGAAACGAAAATCAACGGAATGAGTCATTTTCGTCAATGGTAATTCTTCAGAAATGGAAATGAAGGAAGAAACAAGGATATTCATTTCCCTCGATAGATATTCTTCATAAACGAAAATGAACGGAATGAGTCATTTTCCTCAATGGGTATTCTTCAGAAATGGAAATGAAGGAAGAATCAAGGATATTCATTTCCCTCAATGGATATTCTTCAGAAACGAAAATGAACGGAATGAGTCATTTTCCTCAATGGGTATTCTTCAGAAATGGAAATGATGGAAGAATCAAGGATATTCATTTCCCTCGATGGATATTCTTTCGAAACGAAAATGAACGGGATGTGTCATTTTCCTTAATGGTAATTCTTCAGAAATGGAAATAAAGGAAGAATCAAGGATATTCATTTCCCTCGATGGATATTCTTTCGAAACGAAAATGAACGGAATGAGTCATTTTCCTCAATGGGTATTCTTCAGAAATGGAAATGAAGGAAGAATCAAGGATATTCATTTCCCTCGATGGATATTCTTCAGAAACGAAAATGAACGGAAGGAGTCATTTTCCACAATGGGTATTCTTCAGAAATGGAAATGAAGGAAGAATCAAGGATATTCATTTCCCTCGATGGATATTCTTTCGAAACGAAAATGAACGGAATGAGTCATTTTCCTCAAAGGGTATTCTTCAGAAATGGAAATGAAGGAAGAATCAAGGATATTCATTTCCCTCGATGGATATTCTTTCGAAACGAAACGAAAATGAATGGAATGAGTCATTTTCCTCAACGGTAATTCTTGAGAAATGGAAATGAAAGAAGAATCAAGGATATTCATTTCCCTCGATGGATATTCTTCAGAAACGAAAATGAACGGAATGAGTCATTTTCCTCAATGGGTATTCTTCCGAAATGGAAATGAAGGAAGAATCAAGGATATTCATTTCCCTCGATGGATATTCTTCAGAAACGAAAATGAACGGAACGAGTCATTTTCCTAAATGGGTATTCTTCAGAAATGGAAATGAAGGAAGAATCAAGGATATTCATTTGCCTCGATGGATATTCTTCAGAAACGAAAATGAATGCAACGAGTCATTTTCCTCAATGGGTATTCTTCAGAAATGGAAATGAAGGAAGAATCAAGGATATTCATTTCCCTCGATTGATATTCTTTCGAAACGAAAATCAACGGAATGAGTCATTTTCGTCAATGGTAATTCTTCAGAAATGGAAATGAAGGAAGAATCAAGGATATTCATTTCCCTCGATAGATATTCTTCATAAACGAAAATGAACGGAATGAGTCATTTTCCTCAATGGGTATTCTTCAGAAATGGAAATGAAGGAAGAATCAAGGATATTCATTTCCCTCGATGGATATTCTTCAGAAACGAAAATGAACGGAATGAGTCATTTTCCTCAATGGGTATTCTTCAGAAATGGAAATGAAGGAAGAATCAAGGATATTCATTTCCCGCGATGGATATTCTTCAGAAACGAAAATGAACGGAATGAGTCATTTTCCTCAATGGGTATTCTTCAGAAATGGAAATGAAGGAAGAATCAAGAATATTCATTTCCCTCGATGGATATTCTTTCGAAACGAAAATGAATGGAATGAGTCATTTTCCTCAATGGTAATTCTTCAGAAATGGAAATGAAGGAAGAATCAAGGATATTCATTTCCCTCGATAGATATTCTTCAGAAACGAAAATGAAAGGAATGAGTCATATTCCTCAATGGGTATTCTTCAGAAATGGAAATGAAGGAAGAATCAAGGATATCCATTTCCCTCGATGGATATTCTTTAGAAACGAAAATGAATGGAACGAGTCATTTTCCTCAATGGGTATTCTTCAGAAATGGAAATGAAGGAAGAATCAAGGATATTCATTTCCCTCGATGGATATTCTTTCGAAACAAAAATGAATGGAATGAGTCATTTTCGTCAATGGTAATTCTTCAGAAATGGAAATGAAGGAAGAATCAAGGATATTCATTTCCCTCGATAGATATTCTTCAGAAACGAAAATGAACGGAATGAGTCATTTTCCTCAATGGGTATTCTTCAGAAATGGAAATGAAGGAAGAATCAAGGATATTCATTTCCCTCGATGGATATTCTTCAGAAACGAAAATGAACGGAATGAGTCATTTTCCTCAATGGGTATTCTTCAGAAATGGAAATGAAGGAAGAATCAAGGATATTCATTTCCCTCGATGGATATTCTTCAGAAACGAAAATGAACGGAAGGAGTCATTTTCCTCAATGGGTATTCTTCAGAAATGGAAATGAAGGAAGAATCAAGGATATTCATTTCCCTCGATGGATATTCTTTCGAAACGAAAATGAACGGAATGAGTCATTTTCGTCAATGGTAATTCTTCAGAAATAGAAATGAAGGAGGAATCAAGGATATTCATTTCCCTCGATAGATATTCTTCAGAAACGAAAATGAACGGAATGAGTCATTTTCCTCAATGGGTATTCTTCAGAAATGGAAATGAAGGAAGAATCAAGGATATTCATTTCCCTCGATAGATATTCTTCAGAAACGAAAATGAACGGAACGAGTCATTTTCCTCAATGGGTATTCTTCAGAAATGGAAATGAAGGAAGAATCAAGGATATTCATTTCCCTCGATGGATATTCTTCAGAAACGAAAATGAACGGAATGAGTTATTTTCCTCAATGGGTATTCTTCAGAAATGGAAATGAAGGAAGAATCAAGGATATTCATTTCCCTCGATGGATATTCTTTCGAAACGAAAATGAACAAAATGAGTCATTTTCCTCAATGGTAATTCTTCAGAAATGGAAATAAAGGAAGAATCAAGGATATTCATTTCCCTCGATGGTTATTCTTCAGAAATGAAAATGAACAGAATGAGTCATTTTCCTCATTGGGTATTCTTCAGAAATGGAAATGAAGGAAGAATCAAGGATATTCATTTCCCTCGATGGATATTCTTCAGAAACGAAAATGAACGGAATGAGTCATTTTCCTCAATGGGTATTCTTCAGAAATGGATATGAAGGAAGAATCAAGGATATTCATTTCCCTCGATGGATATTCTTCAGAAACGAAAATGAACGGAAGGAGTCATTTTCCTCAATGGGTATTCTTCAGAAATGGAAATGAAGGAAGAATCAAGGATATTCATTTCCCTCGATGGATATTCTTTCGAAACGAAAATGAACGGAATGAGTCATTTTCGTCAATGGTAATTCTTCAGAAATGGAAATGAAGGAAGAATGAAGGATATTCATTTCCCTCGATAGATATTCTTCAGAAACGAAAATGAACGGAATGAGTCATTTTCCTCAATGGGTATTCTTCAGAAATGGAAATGAAGGAAGAATCAAGGATATTCATTTCCCTCGATGGATATTCTTCAGAAACGAAAATGAACGGAATGAGTCATTTTCCTCAATGGGTATTCTTCAGAAATGGAAATGAAGGAAGAATCAAGGATATTCATTTCCCTCGATGGATATTCTTCAGAAACGAAAATGAACGGAATGAGTCATTTTCCTCAATGGGTATTCTTCAGAAATGGTAATGAAGGAAGAATCAAGGATATTCATTTCCCTCGATGGATATTCTTCAGAAACGAAAATGAACGGAACGAGTCATTTTCCTCAATGGGTATTCTTCAGAAATGGAAATGAAGGAAGAATCAAGGATATTCATTTCCCTCGATGGATATTCTTCAGAAACGAAAATGAATGCAACGAGTCATTTTCCTCAATGGGTATTCTTCAGAAATGGAAATGAAGGAAGAATCAAGGATATTCATTTCCCTCGATGGATATTCTTTCGAAACGAAAATCAACGGAATGAGTCATTTTCGTCAATGGTAATTCTTCAGAAATGGAAATGAAGGAAGAATCAAGGATATTCATTTCCCTCGATAGATATTCTTCATAAACGAAAATGAACGGAATGAGTCATTTTCCTCAATGGGTATTCTTCAGAAATGGAAATGAAGGAAGAATCAAGGATATTCATTTCACTCAATGGATATTTTTCAGAAACGAAAATGAACGGAATGAGTCATTTTCCTCAATGGGTATTCTTCAGAAATGGAAATGAAGGAAGAATCTAGGATATTCATTTCCCTCGATGGATATTCTTTCGAAACGAAAATGAACGGAATGAGTCATTTTCCTCAATGGTAATTCTTCAGAAATGGAAATAAAGGAAGAATCAAGGATATTCATTTCCCTCGATGGATATTCTTTCGAAACGAAAATGAACGGAATGAGTCATTTTCCTCAATGGGTATTCTTCAGAAATGGAAATGAAGGAAGAATCAAGGATATTCATTTCCCTCGATGGATATTCTTCAGAAACGAAAATGAACGGAATGAGTCATTTTCCACAATGGTTATTCTTCAGCAATGGAAATGAAGGAAGAATCAAGGATATTCATTTCCCTCGATGGATATTCTTTCGAAACGAAAATGAACGGAATGAGTCATTTTCCTCAAAGGGTATTCTTCAGAAATGGAAATGAAGGAAGAATCAAGGATATTCATTTCCCTCGATGGATATTCTTTCGAAACGAAAATGAATGGAATGAGTCATTTTCCTCAATGGTAATTATTCAGAAATGGAAATGAAGGAAGAATCAAGGATATTCATTTCCCTCGATGGATTTTCTTCAGAAACGAAAATGAACGGAATGAGTAATTTTCCTCAATGGGTATTCTTCCGAAATGGAAATGAAGGAAGAATCAAGGATATTCATTTCCCTCGATGGATATTCTTCAGAAACGAAAATGAACGGAACGAGTCATTTTCCTCAATGGGTATTCTTCAGGAATGGAAATGAAGGAAGAATCAAGGATATTCATTTCCCTCGATGGATATTCTTCAGAAACGAAAATGAATGCAACGAGTCATTTTCCTCAATGGGTAATCTTCAGAAATGGAAATGAAGGAAGAATCAAGGATATTCATTTCCCTCGATGGATATTCTTTCGAAACGAAAATCAACGGAATGAGTCATTTTCGTCAATGGTAATTCTTCAGAAATGGAAATGAAGGAAGAATCAAGGATATTCATTTCCCTCGATAGCTAATCTTCATAAACGAAAATGAACGGAATGAGTCATTTTCCTCAACGGGTATTCTTCAGAAATGGAAATGAAGGAAGAATCAAGGATATTCATTTCCCTCGATGGATATTCTTCAGAAACGAAAATGAACGGAATGAGTCATTTTCCTCAATGGGTATTCTTCAGAAATGGAAATGAAGGAAGAATCAAGGATATTCATTTCCCGCGATGGATATTCTTCAGAAAAGAAAATGAACGGAACGAGTCATTTTCCTCAATGGGTATTCTTCAGAAATGGAAATGAAGGAAGAATCAAGGATATTCATTTCCCTCGATGGATATTCTTTCGAAACGAAAATGAACGGAATGAGTCATTTTCGTCAATGGTAATTCTTCAGAAATGGAAATGAAGGAAGAATCAAGGATATTCATTTCCCTCGATGGATATTCTTCAGAAACGAAAATGAACGGAATGAGTCATTTTCCTCAATGGGTATTCTTCAGAAATGGAAATGAAGGAAGAATCAAGGATATTCATTTCCCTCGATGGATATTCTTCAGAAACGAAAATGAACGAAATGAGTCATTTTCCTCAATGGGTATTCTTCAGAAATGGAAATGAAGGAAGAATCAAGGATATTCATTTCCCTCGATGGATATTCTTTCGAAACGAAAATGAATGGAATGACTCATTTTCCTCAATGGTAATTCTTCAGAAATGGAAATGAAGGAAGAATCAAGGATATTCATTTCCCTCGATGGATATTCTTCAGAAACGAAAATGAACGGAATGAGTCATTTTCCTCAATGGGTATTCTTCAGAAATGGAAATGAAGGAAGAATCAAGGATATTCATTTCCCTCGATGGATATTCTTCAGAAACGAAAATGAACGGAACGAGTCATTTTCCTCAATGGGTATTCTTCAGAAATGGAAATGAAGGAAGAATCAAGGATATTCATTTCCCTCGATGGATATTCTTCAGAAACGAAAATGAATGCAACGAGTCATTTTCCTCAATGGGTATTCTTCAGAAATGGAAATGAAGGAAGAATCAAGGATATTCATTTCCCTCGATGGATATTCTTTCGAAACGAAAATCAACGGAATGAGTCATTTTCGTCAATGGTAATTCTTCAGAAATGGAAATGAAGGAAGAATCAAGGATATTCATTTCCCTCGATAGATATTCTTCATAAACGAAAATGAACGGAATGAGTCATTTTCCTCAATGGGTATTCTACAGAAATGGAAATGAAGGAAGAATCAAGGATATTCATTTCACTCAATGGATATTTTTCAGAAACGAAAATGAACGGAATGAGTCATTTTCCTCAATGGGTATTCTTCATAAATGGAAATGAAGGAAGAATCTAGGATATTCATTTCCCTCGATGGATATTCTTTCGTAACGAAAATGAACGGAATGAGTCATTTTCCTCAATGGTAATTCTTCAGAAATGGAAATAAAGGAAGAATCAAGGATATTCATTTCCCTCGATGGATATTCTTTCGAAACGAAAATGAACGGAATGAGTCATTTTCCTCAATGGGTATTCTTTAGAAATGGAAATGAAGGAAGAATCAAGGATATTCATTTCCCTCTATGGATATTCTTCAGAAACGAAAATGAACGGAATGAGTCATTTTCCACAATGGGTATTCTTCAGAAATGGAAATGAAGGAAGAATCAAGGATATTCATTTCCCTCGATGGATATTCTTTCGAAACGAAAATGAATGGAATGACTCATTTTCCTCAATGGTAATTCTTCAGAAATGGAAATGAAGGAAGAATCAAGGATATTCATTTCCCTCGATGGATATTCTTCAGAAACGAAAATGAACGGAATGAGTCATTTTCCTCAATGGGTATTCTTCAGAAATGGAAATGAAGGAAGAATCAAGGATATTCATTTCCCTCGATGGATATTCTTTCGAAACGAAAATGAATGGAATGACTCATTTTCCTCAATGGTAATTCTTCAGAAATGGAAATGAAGGAAGAATCAAGGATATTCATTTCCCTCGATGGATATTCTTCAGAAACGAAAATGAACGGAATGAGTCATTTTCCTCAATGGGTATTCTTCAGAAATGGAAATGAAGGAAGAATCAAGGATATTCATTTCCCTCGATGGATATTCTTCAGAAACGAAAATGAACGGAACGAGTCATTTTCCTCAATGGGTATTCTTCAGAAATGGAAATGAAGGAAGAATCAAGGATATTCATTTCCCTCGATGGATATTCTTCAGAAACGAAAATGAATGCAACGAGTCATTTTCCTCAATGGGTATTCTTCAGAAATGGAAATGAAGGAAGAATCAAGGATATTCATTTCCCTCGATGGATATTCTTTCGAAACGAAAATCAACGGAATGAGTCATTTTCGTCAATGGTAATTCTTCAGAAATGGAAATGAAGGAAGAATCAAGGATATTCATTTCCCTCGATAGATATTCTTCATAAACGAAAATGAACGGAATGAGTCATTTTCCTCAATGGGTATTCTACAGAAATGGAAATGAAGGAAGAATCAAGGATATTCATTTCACTCAATGGATATTTTTCAGAAACGAAAATGAACAAAATGAGTCATTTTCCTCAATGGTAATTCTTCAGAAATGGAAATAAAGGAAGAATCAAGGATATTCATTTCCCTCGATGGTTATTCTTCAGAAATGAAAATGAACAGAATGAGTCATTTTCCTCATTGGGTATTCTTCAGAAATGGAAATGAAGGAAGAATCAAGGATATTCATTTCCCTCGATGGATATTCTTCAGAAACGAAAATGAACGGAATGAGTCATTTTCCTCAATGGGTATTCTTCAGAAATGGATATGAAGGAAGAATCAAGGATATTCATTTCCCTCGATGGATATTCTTCAGAAACGAAAATGAACGGAAGGAGTCATTTTCCTCAATGGGTATTCTTCAGAAATGGAAATGAAGGAAGAATCAAGGATATTCATTTCCCTCGATGGATATTCTTTCGAAACGAAAATGAACGGAATGAGTCATTTTCGTCAATGGTAATTCTTCAGAAATGGAAATGAAGGAAGAATGAAGGATATTCATTTCCCTCGATAGATATTCTTCAGAAACGAAAATGAACGGAATGAGTCATTTTCCTCAATGGGTATTCTTCAGAAATGGAAATGAAGGAAGAATCAAGGATATTCATTTCCCTCGATGGATATTCTTCAGAAACGAAAATGAACGGAATGAGTCATTTTCCTCAATGGGTATTCTTCAGAAATGGAAATGAAGGAAGAATCAAGGATATTCATTTCCCTCGATGGATATTCTTCAGAAACGAAAATGAACGGAATGAGTCATTTTCCTCAATGGGTATTCTTCAGAAATGGTAATGAAGGAAGAATCAAGGATATTCATTTCCCTCGATGGATATTCTTCAGAAACGAAAATGAACGGAACGAGTCATTTTCCTCAATGGGTATTCTTCAGAAATGGAAATGAAGGAAGAATCAAGGATATTCATTTCCCTCGATGGATATTCTTCAGAAACGAAAATGAATGCAACGAGTCATTTTCCTCAATGGGTATTCTTCAGAAATGGAAATGAAGGAAGAATCAAGGATATTCATTTCCCTCGATGGATATTCTTTCGAAACGAAAATCAACGGAATGAGTCATTTTCGTCAATGGTAATTCTTCAGAAATGGAAATGAAGGAAGAATCAAGGATATTCATTTCCCTCGATAGATATTCTTCATAAACGAAAATGAACGGAATGAGTCATTTTCCTCAATGGGTATTCTTCAGAAATGGAAATGAAGGAAGAATCAAGGATATTCATTTCACTCAATGGATATTTTTCAGAAACGAAAATGAACGGAATGAGTCATTTTCCTCAATGGGTATTCTTCAGAAATGGAAATGAAGGAAGAATCTAGGATATTCATTTCCCTCGATGGATATTCTTTCGAAACGAAAATGAACGGAATGAGTCATTTTCCTCAATGGTAATTCTTCAGAAATGGAAATAAAGGAAGAATCAAGGATATTCATTTCCCTCGATGGATATTCTTTCGAAACGAAAATGAACGGAATGAGTCATTTTCCTCAATGGGTATTCTTCAGAAATGGAAATGAAGGAAGAATCAAGGATATTCATTTCCCTCGATGGATATTCTTCAGAAACGAAAATGAACGGAATGAGTCATTTTCCACAATGGTTATTCTTCAGCAATGGAAATGAAGGAAGAATCAAGGATATTCATTTCCCTCGATGGATATTCTTTCGAAACGAAAATGAACGGAATGAGTCATTTTCCTCAAAGGGTATTCTTCAGAAATGGAAATGAAGGAAGAATCAAGGATATTCATTTCCCTCGATGGATATTCTTTCGAAACGAAAATGAATGGAATGAGTCATTTTCCTCAATGGTAATTATTCAGAAATGGAAATGAAGGAAGAATCAAGGATA
The DNA here is from genome assembly GCA_030545235.1 of Helianthus tuberosus. Classification (NCBI taxonomy): domain Eukaryota; kingdom Viridiplantae; phylum Streptophyta; class Magnoliopsida; order Asterales; family Asteraceae; genus Helianthus; species Helianthus tuberosus. The sequence continues at coordinate 189,113,347 of CM060365.1, read as the reverse complement.
TTCATTTCCCTCGATGGATTTTCTTCAGAAACGAAAATGAACGGAATGAGTCATTTTCCTCAATGGGTATTCTTCCGAAATGGAAATGAAGGAAGAATCAAGGATATTCATTTCCCTCGATGGATATTCTTCAGAAACGAAAATGAACGGAACGAGTCATTTTCCTCAATGGGTATTCTTCAGGAATGGAAATGAAGGAAGAATCAAGGATATTCATTTCCCTCGATGGATATTCTTCAGAAACGAAAATGAATGCAACGAGTCATTTTCCTCAATGGGTAATCTTCAGAAATGGAAATGAAGGAAGAATCAAGGATATTCATTTCCCTCGATGGATATTCTTTCGAAACGAAAATCAACGGAATGAGTCATTTTCGTCAATGGTAATTCTTCAGAAATGGAAATGAAGGAAGAATCAAGGATATTCATTTCCCTCGATAGCTAATCTTCATAAACGAAAATGAACGGAATGAGTCATTTTCCTCAACGGGTATTCTTCAGAAATGGAAATGAAGGAAGAATCAAGGATATTCATTTCCCTCGATGGATATTCTTCAGAAACGAAAATGAACGGAATGAGTCATTTTCCTCAATGGGTATTCTTCAGAAATGGAAATGAAGGAAGAATCAAGGATATTCATTTCCCGCGATGGATATTCTTCAGAAAAGAAAATGAACGGAACGAGTCATTTTCCTCAATGGGTATTCTTCAGAAATGGAAATGAAGGAAGAATCAAGGATATTCATTTCCCTCGATGGATATTCTTTCGAAACGAAAATGAACGGAATGAGTCATTTTCGTCAATGGTAATTCTTCAGAAATGGAAATGAAGGAAGAATCAAGGATATTCATTTCCCTCGATGGATATTCTTCAGAAACGAAAATGAACGGAATGAGTCATTTTCCTCAATGGGTATTCTTCAGAAATGGAAATGAAGGAAGAATCAAGGATATTCATTTCCCTCGATGGATATTCTTCAGAAACGAAAATGAACGAAATGAGTCATTTTCCTCAATGGGTATTCTTCAGAAATGGAAATGAAGGAAGAATCAAGGATATTCATTTCCCTCGATGGATATTCTTTCGAAACGAAAATGAATGGAATGACTCATTTTCCTCAATGGTAATTCTTCAGAAATGGAAATGAAGGAAGAATCAAGGATATTCATTTCCCTCGATGGATATTCTTCAGAAACGAAAATGAACGGAATGAGTCATTTTCCTCAATGGGTATTCTTCAGAAATGGAAATGAAGGAAGAATCAAGGATATTCATTTCCCTCGATGGATATTCTTCAGAAACGAAAATGAACGGAACGAGTCATTTTCCTCAATGGGTATTCTTCAGAAATGGAAATGAAGGAAGAATCAAGGATATTCATTTCCCTCGATGGATATTCTTCAGAAACGAAAATGAATGCAACGAGTCATTTTCCTCAATGGGTATTCTTCAGAAATGGAAATGAAGGAAGAATCAAGGATATTCATTTCCCTCGATGGATATTCTTTCGAAACGAAAATCAACGGAATGAGTCATTTTCGTCAATGGTAATTCTTCAGAAATGGAAATGAAGGAAGAATCAAGGATATTCATTTCCCTCGATAGATATTCTTCATAAACGAAAATGAACGGAATGAGTCATTTTCCTCAATGGGTATTCTACAGAAATGGAAATGAAGGAAGAATCAAGGATATTCATTTCACTCAATGGATATTTTTCAGAAACGAAAATGAACGGAATGAGTCATTTTCCTCAATGGGTATTCTTCATAAATGGAAATGAAGGAAGAATCTAGGATATTCATTTCCCTCGATGGATATTCTTTCGTAACGAAAATGAACGGAATGAGTCATTTTCCTCAATGGTAATTCTTCAGAAATGGAAATAAAGGAAGAATCAAGGATATTCATTTCCCTCGATGGATATTCTTTCGAAACGAAAATGAACGGAATGAGTCATTTTCCTCAATGGGTATTCTTTAGAAATGGAAATGAAGGAAGAATCAAGGATATTCATTTCCCTCTATGGATATTCTTCAGAAACGAAAATGAACGGAATGAGTCATTTTCCACAATGGGTATTCTTCAGAAATGGAAATGAAGGAAGAATCAAGGATATTCATTTCCCTCGATGGATATTCTTTCGAAACGAAAATGAATGGAATGACTCATTTTCCTCAATGGTAATTCTTCAGAAATGGAAATGAAGGAAGAATCAAGGATATTCATTTCCCTCGATGGATATTCTTCAGAAACGAAAATGAACGGAATGAGTCATTTTCCTCAATGGGTATTCTTCAGAAATGGAAATGAAGGAAGAATCAAGGATATTCATTTCCCTCGATGGATATTCTTTCGAAACGAAAATGAATGGAATGACTCATTTTCCTCAATGGTAATTCTTCAGAAATGGAAATGAAGGAAGAATCAAGGATATTCATTTCCCTCGATGGATATTCTTCAGAAACGAAAATGAACGGAATGAGTCATTTTCCTCAATGGGTATTCTTCAGAAATGGAAATGAAGGAAGAATCAAGGATATTCATTTCCCTCGATGGATATTCTTCAGAAACGAAAATGAACGGAACGAGTCATTTTCCTCAATGGGTATTCTTCAGAAATGGAAATGAAGGAAGAATCAAGGATATTCATTTCCCTCGATGGATATTCTTCAGAAACGAAAATGAATGCAACGAGTCATTTTCCTCAATGGGTATTCTTCAGAAATGGAAATGAAGGAAGAATCAAGGATATTCATTTCCCTCGATGGATATTCTTTCGAAACGAAAATCAACGGAATGAGTCATTTTCGTCAATGGTAATTCTTCAGAAATGGAAATGAAGGAAGAATCAAGGATATTCATTTCCCTCGATAGATATTCTTCATAAACGAAAATGAACGGAATGAGTCATTTTCCTCAATGGGTATTCTACAGAAATGGAAATGAAGGAAGAATCAAGGATATTCATTTCACTCAATGGATATTTTTCAGAAACGAAAATGAACGGAATGAGTCATTTTCCTCAATGGGTATTCTTCATAAATGGAAATGAAGGAAGAATCTAGGTTATTCATTTCCCTCGATGGATATTCTTTCGTAACGAAAATGAACGGAATGAGTCATTTTCCTCAATGGGTATTCTTCAGAAATGGAAATGAAGGAAGAATCAAGGATATTCATTTCCCTCGATGGATATTCTTCAGAAACGAAAATGAACGGAATGAGTCATTTTCCTCAATGGGTATTCTTCAGAAATGGAAATGAAGGAAGAATCAAGGATATTCATTTCCCGCGATGGATATTCTTCAGAAAAGAAAATGAACGGAACGAGTCATTTTCCTCAATGGGTATTCTTCAGAAATGGAAATGAAGGAAGAATCAAGGATATTCATTTCCCTCGATGGATATTCTTTCGAAACGAAAATGAACGGAATGAGTCATTTTCGTCAATGGTAATTCTTCAGAAATGGAAATGAAGGAAGAATCAAGGATATTCATTTCCCTCTATGGATATTCTTCAGAAACGAAAATGAACGGAATGAGTCATTTTCCTCAATGGGTATTCTTCAGAAATGGAAATGAAGGAAGAATCAAGGATATTCATTTCCCTCGATGGATATTCTTCAGAAACGAAAATGAACGAAATGAGTCATTTTCCTCAATGGGTATTCTTCAGAAATGGAAATGAAGGAAGAATCAAGGATATTCATTTCCCTCGATGGATATTCTTTCGAAACGAAAATGAATGGAATGACTCATTTTCCTCAATGGTAATTCTTCAGAAATGGAAATGAAGGAAGAATCAAGGATATTCATTTCCCTCGATGGATATTCTTCAGAAACGAAAATGAACGGAATGAGTCATTTTCCTCAATGGGTATTCTTCAGAAATGGAAATGATGGAAGAATCAAGGATATTCATTTCCCTCGATGGATATTCTTCAGAAACGAAAATGAACGGAACGAGTCATTTTCCTCAATGGGTATTCTTCAGAAATGGAAATGAAGGAAGAATCAAGGATATTCATTTCCCTCGATGGATATTCTTCAGAAACGAAAATGAATGCAACGAGTCATTTTCCTCAATGGGTATTCTTCAGAAATGGAAATGAAGGAAGAATCAAGGATATTCATTTCCCTCGATGGATATTCTTTCGAAACGAAAATCAACGGAATGAGTCATTTTCGTCAATGGTAATTCTTCAGAAATGGAAATGAAGGAAGAATCAAGGATATTCATTTCCCTCGATAGATATTTTTCATAAACGAAAATGAACGGAATGAGTCATTTTCCTCAATGGGTATTCTACAGAAATGGAAATGAAGGAAGAATCAAGGATATTCATTTCACTCAATGGATATTCTTCAGAAACGAAAATGAACGGAACGAGTCATTTTCCTCAATGGGTATTCTTCAGAAATGGAAATGAAGGAAGAATCAAGGATATTCATATCCCTCGATGGATATTCTTCAGAAACGAAAATGAACGGAATGAGTCATTTTCCTCAATGGGTATTCTTCATAAATGGAAATGAAGGAAGAATCTAGGATATTCATTTCCCTCGATGGATATTCTTTCGTAACGAAAATGAACGGAATGAGTCATTTTCCTCAATGGTAATTCTTCAGAAATGGAAATAAAGGAAGAATCAAGGATATTCATTTCCCTCGATGGATATTCTTTCGAAACGAAAATGAACGGAATGAGTCATTTTCCTAAATGGGTATTCTTCAGAAATGGAAATGAAGGAAGAATCAAGGATATTCATTTCCCTCTATGGATATTCTTCAGAAACGAAAATGAACGGAATGAGTCATTTTCCACAATGGGTATTCCTCAGAAATGGAAATGAAGGAAGAATCAAGGATATTCATTTCCCTCGATGGATATTCTTTCGAAACGAAAATGAATGGAATGACTCATTTTCCTCAATGGTAATTCTTCAGAAATGGAAATGAAGGAAGAATCAAGGATATTCATTTCCCTCGATGGATATTCTTCAGAAACGAAAATGAACGGAATGAGTCATTTTCCTCAATGGGTATTCTTCAGAAATGGAAATGAAGGAAGAATCAAGGATATTCATTTCCCTCGATGGATATTCTTTCGAAACGAAAATGAATGGAATGACTCATTTTCCTCAATGGTAATTCTTCAGAAATGGAAATGAAGGAAGAATCAAGGATATTCATTTCCCTCGATGGATATTCTTCAGAAACGAAAATGAACGGAATGAGTCATTTTCCTCAATGGGTATTCTTCAGAAATGGAAATGAAGGAAGAATCAAGGATATTCATTTCCCTCGATGGATATTCTTCAGAAACGAAAATGAACGGAACGAGTCATTTTCCTCAATGGGTATTCTTCAGAAATGGAAATGAAGGAAGAATCAAGGATATTCATTTCCCTCGATGGATATTCTTCAGAAACGAAAATGAATGCAACGAGTCATTTTCCTCAATGGGTATTCTTCAGAAATGGAAATGAAGGAAGAATCAAGGATATTCATTTCCCTCGATGGATATTCTTTCGAAACGAAAATCAACGGAATGAGTCATTTTCGTCAATGGTAATTCTTCAGAAATGGAAATGAAGGAAGAATCAAGGATATTCATTTCCCTCGATAGATATTCTTCATAAACGAAAATGAACGGAATGAGTCATTTTCCTCAATGGGTATTCTACAGAAATGGAAATGAAGGAAGAATCAAGGATATTCATTTCACTCAATGGATATTTTTCAGAAACGAAAATGAACGGAATGAGTCATTTTCCTCAATGGGTATTCTTCATAAATGGAAATGAAGGAAGAATCAAGGATATTCGTTTCCCTCGATGGATATTCTTTCGTAACGAAAATGAACGGAATGAGTCATTTTCCTCAATGGGTATTCTTCAGAAATGGAAATGAAGGAAGAATCAAGGATATTCATTTCCCGCGATGGATATTCTTCAGAAAAGAAAATTAACGGAACGAGTCATTTTCCTCAATGGGTATTCTTCAGAAATGGAAATGAAGGAAGAATCTAGGATATTCATTTCCCTCGATGGATATTCTTTCGAAACGAAAATGAACGGAATGAGTCATTTTCGTCAATGGTAATTCTTCAGAAATGGAAATGAAGGAAGAATCAAGGATATTCATTTCCCTCGATGGATATTCTTCAGAAACGAAAATAAACGGAATGAGTCATTTTCCTCAATGGGTATTCTTCACAAATGGAAATGAAGGAAGAATCAAGGATATTCATTTCCCTCGATGGATATTCTTCAGAAACGAAAATGAACGAAATGAGTCATTTTCCTCAATGGGTATTCTTCAGAAATGGAAATGAAGGAAGAATCAAGGATATTCATTTCCCTCGATGGATATTCTTTCGAAACGAAAATGAATGGAATGACTCATTTTCCTCAATGGTAATTCTTCAGAAATGGAAATGAAGGAAGAATCAAGGATATTCATTTCCCTCGATGGATATTCTTCAGAAACGAAAATGAACGGAATGAGTCATTTTCCTCAATGGGTATTCTTCAGAAATGGAAATGAAGGAAGAATCAAGGATATTCATTTCCCTCGATGGATATTCTTCAGAAACGAAAATGAACGGAACGAGTCATTTTCCTCAATGGGTATTCTTCAGAAATGGAAATGAAGGAAGAATCAAGGATATTCATTTCCCTCGATGGATATTCTTCAGAAACGAAAATGAATGCAACGAGTCATTTTCCTCAATGGGTATTCTTCAGAAATGGAAATGAAGGAAGAATCAAGGATATTCATTTCCCTCGATGGATATTCTTTCGAAACGAAAATCAACGGAATGAGTCATTTTCGTCAATGGTAATTCTTCAGAAATGGAAATGAAGGAAGAATCAAGGATATTCATTTCCCTCGATAGATATTCTTCATAAACGAAAATGAACGGAATGAGTCATTTTCCTCAATGGGTATTCTACAGAAATGGAAATGAAGGAAGAATCAAGGATATTCATTTCACTCAATGGATATTTTTCAGAAACGAAAATGAACGGAATGAGTCATTTTCCTCAATGGGTATTCTTCATAAATGGAAATGAAGGAAGAATCTAGGATATTCATTTCCCTCGATGGATATTCTTTCGTAACGAAAATGAACGGAATGAGTCATTTTCCTCAATGGTAATTCTTCAGAAATGGAAATAAAGGAAGAATCAAGGATATTCATTTCCCTCGATGGATATTCTTTCGAAACGAAAATGAACGGAATGAGTCATTTTCCTAAATGGGTATTCTTCAGAAATGGAAATGAAGGAAGAATCAAGGATATTCATTTCCCTCTATGGATATTCTTCAGAAACGAAAATGAACGGAATGAGTCATTTTCCACAATGGGTATTCTTCAGAAATGGAAATGAAGGAAGAATCAAGGATATTCATTTCCCTCGATGGATATTCTTTCGAAACGAAAATGAATGGAATGACTCATTTTCCTCAATGGTAATTCTTCAGAAATGGAAATGAAGGAAGAATCAAGGATATTCATTTCCCTCGATGGATATTCTTCAGAAACGAAAATGAACGGAATGAGTCATTTTCCTCAATGGGTATTCTTCAGAAATGGAAATGAAGGAAGAATCAAGGATATTCATTTCCCTCGATGGATATTCTTTCGAAACGAAAATGAATGGAATGACTCATTTTCCTCAATGGTAATTCTTCAGAAATGGAAATGAAGGAAGAATCAAGGATATTCATTTCCCTCAATGGATATTCTTCAGAAACGAAAATGAACGGAATGAGTCATTTTCCTCAATGGGTATTCTTCAGAAATGGAAATGAAGGAAGAATCAAGGATATTCATTTCCCTCGATGGATATTCTTCAGAAACGAAAATGAACGGAACGAGTCATTTTCCTCAATGGGTATTCTTCAGAAATGGAAATGAAGGAAGAATCAAGGATATTCATTTCCCTCGATGGATATTCTTCAGAAACGAAAATGAATGCAACGAGTCATTTTCCTCAATGGGTATTCTTCAGAAATGGAAATGAAGGAAGAATCAAGGATATTCATTTCCCTCGATGGATATTCTTTCGAAACGAAAATCAACGGAATGAGTCATTTTCGTCAATGGTAATTCTTCAGAAATGGAAATGAAGGAAGAATCAAGGATATTCATTTCCCTCGATAGATATTCTTCATAAACGAAAATGAACGGAATGAGTCATTTTCCTCAATGGGTATTCTACAGAAATGGAAATGAAGGAAGAATCAAGGATATTCATTTCACTCAATGGATATTTTTCAGAAACGAAAATGAACGGAATGAGTCATTTTCCTCAATGGGTATTCTTCATAAATGGAAATGAAGGAAGAATCTAGGATATTCATTTCCCTCGATGGATATTCTTTCGTAACGAAAATGAACGGAATGAGTCATTTTCCTCAATGGTAATTCTTCAGAAATGGAAATAAAGGAAGAATCAAGGATATTCATTTCCCTCGATGGATATTCTTTCGAAACGAAAATGAACGGAATGAGTCATTTTCCTAAACGGGTATTCTTCAGAAATGGAAATGAAGGAAGAATCAAGGATATTCATTTCCCTCTATGGATATTCTTCAGAAACGAAAATGAACGGAATGAGTCATTTTCCACAATGGGTATTCTTCAGAAATGGAAATGAAGGAAGAATCAAGGATATTCATTTCCCTCGATGGATATTCTTTCGAAACGAAAATGAATGGAATGACTCATTTTCCTCAATGGTAATTCTTCAGAAATGGAAATGAAGGAAGAATCAAGGATATTCATTTCCCTCGATGGATATTCTTCAGAAACGAAAATGAACGGAATGAGTCATTTTCCTCAATGGGTATTCTTCAGAAATGGAAATGAAGGAAGAATCAAGGATATTCATTTCCCTCGATGGATATTCTTTCGAAACGAAAATGAATGGAATGACTCATTTTCCTCAATGGTAATTCTTCAGAAATGGAAATGAAGGAAGAATCAAGGATATTCATTTCCCTCAATGGATATTCTTCAGAAACGAAAATGAACGGAATGAGTCATTTTCCTCAATGGGTATTCTTCAGAAATGGAAATGAAGGAAGAATCAAGGATATTCATTTCCCTCGATGGATATTCTTCAGAAACGAAAATGAACGGAACGAGTCATTTTCCTCAATGGGTATTCTTCAGAAATGGAAATGAAGGAAGAATTAAGGATATTCATTTCCCTCGATGGATATTCTTCAGAAACGAAAATGAATGCAACGAGTCATTTTCCTCAATGGGTATTCTTCAGAAATGGAAATGAAGGAAGAATCAAGGATATTCATTTCCCTCGATGGATATTCTTTCGAAACGAAAATCAACGGAATGAGTCATTTTCGTCAATGGTAATTCTTCAGAAATGGAAATGAAGGAAGAATCAAGCATATTCATTTCCCTCGATAGATATTCTTCATAAACGAAAATGAACGGAATGAGTCATTTTCCTCAATGGGTATTCTACAGAAATGGAAATGAAGGAAGAATCAAGGATATTCATTTCACTCAATGGATATTTTTCAGAAACGAAAATGAACGGAATGAGTCATTTTCCTCAATGGGTATTCTTCATAAATGGAAATGAAGGAAGAATCTAGGATATTCATTTCCCTCGATGGATATTCTTTCGTAACAAAAATGAACGGAATGAGTCATTTTCCTCAATGGTAATTCTTCAGAAATGGAAATAAAGGAAGAATCAAGGATATTCATTTCCCTCGATGGATATTCTTTCGAAACGAAAATGAACGGAATGAGTCATTTTCCTCAATGGGTATTCTTCAGAAATGGAAATGAAGGAAGAATCAAGGATATTCATTTCCCTCGATGGATATTCTTCAGAAACGAAAATGAACGGAATGAGTCATTTTCCACAATGGGTATTCTTCAGAAATGGAAATGAAGGAAGAATCAAGGATATTCATTTCCCTCGATGGATATTCTTTCGAAACGAAAATGAACGGAATGAGTCATTTTCCTCAATGGTAATTCTTCAGAAATGAAAATGAAGGAAGAATCAAGGATATTCATTTCCCTCGATGGATATTCTTCAGAAACGAAAATGAACGGAATGAGTCATTTTCCACAATGGGTATTCTTCAGAAATGGAAATGAAGGAAGAATCAAGGATATTCATTTCCCTCGATGGATATTCTTTCGAAACGAAAATGAACGGAATGAGTCATTTCTTCAGAAATGGAAATGAAGGAAGAATCAAGGATATTCATTTCCCTCGATGGATATTCTTTCGAAACGAAAATCAACGGAATGAGTCATTTTCGTCAATGGTAATTCTTCAGAAATGGAAATGAAGGAAGAATCAAGGATATTCATTTCCCTCGATAGATATTCTTCATAAACGAAAATGAACGGAATGAGTCATTTTCCTCAATGGGTATTCTACAGAAATGGAAATGAAGGAAGAATCAAGGATATTCATTTCACTCAATGGATATTTTTCAGAAACGAAAATGAACGGAATGAGTCATTTTCCTCAATGGGTATTCTTCATAAATGGAAATGAAGGAAGAATCTAGGATATTCATTTCCCTCGATGGATATTCTTTCGTAACGAAAATGAACGGAATGAGTCATTTTCCTCAATGGTAATTCTTCAGAAATGGAAATAAAGGAAGAATCAAGGATATTCATTTCCCTCGATGGATATTCTTTCGAAACGAAAATGAACGGAATGAGTCATTTTCCTCAATGGGTATTCTACAGAAATGGAAATGAAGGAAGAATCAAGGATATTCATTTCCCTCTATGGATATTCTTCATAAACGAAAATGAACGGAATGAGTCATTTTCCACAATGGGTATTCTTCAGAAATGGAAATGAAGGAAGAATCAAGGATATTCATTTCCCTCGATGGATATTCTTTCGAAACGAAAATGAATGGAATGACTCATTTTCCTCAATGGTAATTCTTCAGAAATGGAAATGAAGGAAGAATCAAGGATATTCATTTCCCTCGATGGATATTCTTCAGAAACGAAAATGAACGGAATGAGTCATTTTCCTCAATGGGTATTCTTCAGAAATGGAAATGAAGGAAGAATCAAGGATATTCATTTCCCTCGATGGATATTCTTTCGAAACGAAAATGAATGGAATGACTCATTTTCCTCAATGGTAATTCTTCAGAAATGGAAATGAAGGAAGAAGCAAGGATATTCATTTCCCTCAATGGATATTCTTCAGAAACGAAAATGAACGGAATGAGTCATTTTCCTCAATGGGTATTCTTCAGAAATGGAAATGAAGGAAGAATCAAGGATATTCATTTCCCTCGATGGATATTCTTCAGAAACGAAAATGAACGGAACGAGTCATTTTCCTCAATGGGTATTCTTCAGAAATGGAAATGAAGGAAGAATCAAGGATATTCATTTCCCTCGATGGATATTCTTCAGAAACGAAAATGAACGAAATGAGTCATTTTCCTCAATGGGTATTCTTCAGAAATGGAAATGAAGGAAGAATCAAGGATATTCATTTCCCTCGATGGATATTCTTTCGAAACGAAAATGAACAGAATGAGTCATTTTCCTCAATGGGTATTCTTCAGAAATGGAAATGAAGGAAGAATCAAGGATATTCATTTCCCTCGATGGATATTCTTCAGAAACGAAAATGAACGGAATGAGTCATTTTCCACAATGGGTATTCTTCAGAAATGGAAATGAAGGAAGAATCAAGGATATTCATTTCCCTCGATGGATATTCTTTCGAAACGAAAATGAACGGAATGAGTCATTTTCCTCAATGGTAATTCTTCAGAAATGGAAATGAAGGAAGAATCAAGGATATTCATTTCCCTCGATGGATATTCTTCAGAAACGAAAATGAACGGAATGAGTCATTTTCCACAATGGGTATTCTTCAGAAATGGAAATGAAGGAAGAATCAAGGATATTCATTTCCCTCGATGGATATTCTTTCGAAACGAAAATGAACGGAATGAGTCATTTCTTCAGAAATGGAAATGAAGGAAGAATCAAGGATATTCATTTCCCTCGATGGATATTCTTTCGAAACGAAAATCAACGGAATGAGTCATTTTCGTCAATGGTAATTCTTCAGAAATGGAAATGAAGGAAGAATCAAGGATATTCATTTCCCTCGATAGATATTCTTCATAAACGAAAATGAACGGAATGAGTCATTTTCCTCAATGGGTATTCTACAGAAATGGAAATGAAGGAAGAATCAAGGATATTCATTTCACTCAATGGATATTTTTCAGAAACGAAAATGAACGGAATGAGTCATTTTCCTCAATGGGTATTCTTCATAAATGGAAATGAAGGAAGAATCTAGGATATTCATTTCCCTCGATGGATATTCTTTCGTAACGAAAATGAACGGAATGAGTCATTTTCCTCAATGGTAATTCTTCAGAAATGGAAATAAAGGAAGAATCAAGGATATTCATTTCCCTCGATGGATATTCTTTCGAAACGAAAATGAACGGAATGAGTCATTTTCCTCAATGGGTATTCTTCAGAAATGGAAATGAAGGAAGAATCAAGGATATTCATTTCCCTCTATGGATATTCTTCATAAACGAAAATGAACGGAATGAGTCATTTTCCACAATGGGTATTCTTCAGAAATGGAAATGAAGGAAGAATCAAGGATATTCATTTCCCTCGATGGATATTCTTTCGAAACGAAAATGAATGGAATGACTCATTTTCCTCAATGGTAATTCTTTAGAAATGGAAATGAAGGAAGAATCAAGGATATTCATTTCCCTCGATGGATATTCTTCAGAAACGAAAATGAACGGAATGAGTCATTTTCCTCAATGGGTATTCTTCAGAAATGGAAATGAAGGAAGAATCAAGGATATTCATTTCCCTCGATGGATATTCTTTCGAAACGAAAATGAATGGAATGACTCATTTTCCTCAATGGTAATTCTTCAGAAATGGAAATGAAGGAAGAATCAAGGATATTCATTTCCCTCAATGGATATTCTTCAGAAACGAAAATTAACGGAATGAGTCATTTTCCTCAATGGGTATTCTTCAGAAATGGAAATGAAGGAAGAATCAAGGATATTCATTTCCCTCGATGGATATTCTTCAGAAACGAAAATGAACGGAACGAGTCATTTTCCTCAATGGGTATTCTTCAGAAATGGAAATGAAGGAAGAATCAAGGATATTCATTTCCCTCGATGGATATTCTTCAGAAACGAAAATGAATGCAACGAGTCATTTTCCTCAATGGGTATTCTTCAGAAATGGAAATGAAGGAAGAATCAAGGATATTCATTTCCCTCGATGGATATTCTTTCGAAACGAAAATCAACGGAATGAGTCATTTTCGTCAATGGTAATTCTTTAGAAATGGAAATGAAGGAAGAATCAAGGATATTCATTTCCCTCGATAGATATTCTTCATAAACGAAAATGAACGGAATGAGTCATTTTCCTCAATGGGTATTCTACAGAAATGGAAATGAAGGAAGAATCAAGGATATTCATTTCACTCAATGGATATTTTTCAGAAACGAAAATGAACGGAATGAGTCATTTTCCTCAATGGGTATTCTTCATAAATGGAAATGAAGGAAGAATCTAGGATATTCATTTCCCTCGATGGATATTCTTTCGTAACGAAAATGAACGGAATGAGTCATTTTCCTCAATGGTAATTCTTCAGAAATGGAAATAAAGGAAGAATCAAGGATATTCATTTCCCTCGATGGATATTCTTTCGAAACGAAAATGAACGGAATGAGTCATTTTCCTCAATGGGTATTCTTCAGAAATGGAAATGAAGGAAGAATCAAGGATATTCATTTCCCTCGATGGATATTCTTCAGAAACGAAAATGAACGGAATGAGTCATTTTCCACAATGGGTATTCTTCAGAAATGGAAATGAAGGAAGAATCAAGGATATTCATTTCCCTCGATGGATATTCTTTCGAAACGAAAATGAACGGAATGAGTCATTTTCCTCAATGGTAATTCTTCAGAAATGGAAATGAAGGAAGAATCAAGGATATTCATTTCCCTCGATTGATATTCTTCAGAAATGAAAATGAACGGAATGAGTCATTTTCCACAATTGGTATTCTTCAGAAATGGAAATGAAGGAAGAATCAAGGATATTCATTTCCCTCGATGGATATTCTTTCGAAACGAAAATGAACGGAATGAGTCATTTCTTCAGAAATGGAAATGAAGGAAGAATCAAGGATATTCATTTCCCTCGATGGATATTCTTTCGAAACGAAAATGAATGGAATGAGTCATTTTCCTCAATGGTAATTCTTCAGAAATGGAAATAAAGGAAGAATCAAGGATATTCATTTCCCTCGATAGATATTCTTCAGAAACGAAAATGAACGGAATGAGTCATTTTCCTCAATGGGTATTCTTCAGAAATGGAAATGAAGGAAGAATCAAGGATATTCATTTCCCTCGATGGATATTCTTTCGAAACGAAAATGAACGGAACGAGTCATTTTCCTCAATGGTAATTCTTCAGAAATGGAAATGAAGGAAGAATCAAGGATATGCATTTCCCTCGATGGATATTCTTCAGAAACGAAAATGAACGGAATGAGTCATTTTCCTCAATGGGTATTCTTCAGAAATGGAAATGAAGGAAGAATCAAGGATATTCATTTCCCTCGATGGATATTCTTCAGAAACGAAAATGAACGGAATGCGTCATTTTCCTCAATGGGTATTCTTCAGAAATGGAAATGAAGGAAGAATCAAGGATATTCATTTCCCTCGATGGATATTCTTCAGAAACGAAAATGAACGGAATGAGTCATTTTCCTCAATGGGTATTCTTCAGAAATGGAAATGTAGGAAGAATCAAGGATATTCATTTCCCTCGATGGATATTCTTTCGAAACGAAAATGAATGGAATGAGTCATTTTCCTCAATGGTAATTCTTCAGAAATGGAAATGAAGGAAGAATCAAGGATATTCATTTCCCTCGATGGATATTCTTCAGAAACGAAAATGAACGGAATGAGTCATTTTCCTCAATGGTAATTCTTCGGAATTGGAAATAAAAGAAGAATCAAGGATATTCATTTCCCACGATGGATATTCTTCAGAAACGAAAATGAACGGAATGAGTCATTTTCCTCAATGGGTATTCTTCAGAAATGGAAATGAAGGAAGAATCAAGGATATTCATTTCCCTCGATGGATATTCTTCAGAAATGAAAATGAACGGAATGAGTCATTTTCCTCAATGGGTATTCTTCAGAAATGGAAATGAAGGAAGAATCAAGGATATTCATTTCCCTCGATGGAAATTCTTCAGAAACGAAAATGAACGGAATGAGTCATTTTCCTCAATGGGTATTCTTCAGAAATGGAAATGTAGGAAGAATCAAGGATATTCATTTCCCTCGATGGATATTCTTTCGAAACGAAAATGAATGGAATGAGTCATTTTCCTCAATGGTAATTCTTCAGAAATGGAAATGAAGGAAGAATCAAGGATATTCATTTCCCTCGATGGATATTCTTCAGAAACGAAAATGAACGGAATGAGTCATTTTCCTCAATGGGTATTCTTCAAAAATGGAAATGAAGGAAGAATCAAGGATATTCATTTCCGTCGATGGATATTCTTCAGAAACGAAAATGAATGGAATGAGTCATTTTCCTCAATGGGTATTCTTCAGAAATGGAAATGAAGAAAGAATCAAGGATATTCATTTCCCTCGATGGATATTCTTCAGAAACGAAAATGAACGGAATGAGTCATTTTCCTCAATGGGTATTCTTCAGAAATGGAAATAAAGGAAGAATCAAGGATATTCATTTCCCTCGATGAATATTCTTCAGAAACGAAAATGAACGGAATGAGTCATTTTCCTCAATGGGTATTCTTCAGAAATGGAAATGAGGGAAGAATCAAGGATATTCATTTCCCTCGATGGATATTCTTCAGAAACGAAAATGAACGGAATGAGTCATTTTCCTCAATGGGTATTCTTCAGAAATGGAAATGAAGGAAGAATCAAGGATATTCATTTCCCTCGATGGATATTCTTCAGAAACGAAAATGAACGGAATGAGTCATTTTCCTCAATGGGTATTCTTCAGAAATGGAAATGTAGGAAGAATCAAGGATATTCATTTCCCTCGATGGATATTCTTTCGAAACGAAAATGAATGGAATGAGTCATTTTCCTCAATGGGTATTCTTCAGAAATGGAAATGAAGGAAGAATCAAGGATATTCATTTCCCTCGATGGATATTCTTCAGAAACGAAAATGAACGGAATGAGTCATTTTCTTCAAAGGGTATTCTTCAGAAATGGAAATGAAGGAAGAATCAAGGATATTCATTTCCCTCGATGGATATTCTTTCGAAACGAAAATGAATGGAATGAGTCATTTTCCTCAATGGTAATTCTTCAGAAATGGAAATGAAGGAAGAATCAAGGATATTCATTTCCCTCGATAGATATTCTTCAGAAACGAAAATGAACGGAATGAGTCATTTTCCTCAATGGGTATTCTTCAGAAATGGAAATGAAGGAAGAATCAAGGATATTCATTTCCCTCGATGGATATTCTTTCGAAACGAAAATGAACGGAACGAGTCATTTTCCTCAATGGTAATTCTTCAGAAATGGAAATGAAGGAAGAATCAAGGATATGCATTTCCCTCGATGGATATTCTTCAGAAACGAAAATGAACGGAATGAGTCATTTTCCGCAATGGGTATTCTTCAGAAATGGAAATGAGGGAAGAATCAAGGATATTCATTTCCCTCGATGGATATTCTTCAGAAACGAAAATGAACGGAATGAGTCATTTTCCTCAATGGGTATTCTTCAGAAATGGAAATGAAGGAAGAATCAAGGATATTCATTTCCCTCGATGGATATTCTTCAGAAACGAAAATGAACGGAATGAGTCATTTTCCTCAATGGGTATTCTTCAGAAATGGAAATGTAGGAAGAATCAAGGATATTCATTTCCCTCGATGGATATTCTTTCGAAACGAAAATGAATGGAATGAGTCATTTTCCTCAATGGTACTTCTTCAGAAATGGAAATGAAGGAAGAATCAAGGATATTCATTTCCCTCGATGGATATTCTTCAGAAACGAAAATGAACGGAATGAGTCATTTTCCTCAATGGTAATTCTTCGGAATTGGAAATAAAAGAAGAATCAAGGATATTCATTTCCCACGATGGATATTCTTCAGAAACGAAAATGAACGGAATGAGTCATTTTCCTCAATGGGTATTCTTCAGAAATGGAAATGAAGGAAGAATCAAGGATATTCATTTCCCTCGATGGATATTCTTCAGAAATGAAAATGAACGGAATGAGTCATTTTCCTCAATGGGTATTCTTCAGAAATGGAAATGAAGGAAGAATCAAGGATATTCATTTCCCTCGATGGATATTCTTCAGAAACGAAAATGAACGGAATGAGTCATTTTCCTCAATGGGTATTCTTCAGAAATGGAAATGTAGGAAGAATCAAGGATATTCATTTCCCTCGATGGATATTCTTTCGAAACGAAAATGAATGGAATGAGTCATTTTCCTCAATGGTAATTCTTCAGAAATGGAAATGAAGGAAGAATCAAGGATATTCATTTCCCTCGATGGATATTCTTCAGAAACGAAAATGAACGGAATGAGTCATTTTCCTCAATGGGTATTCTTCAAAAATGGAAATGAAGGAAGAATCAAGGATATTCATTTCCGTCGATGGATATTCTTCAGAAACGAAAATGAATGGAATGAGTCATTTTCCTCAATGGGTATTCTTCAGAAATGGAAATGAAGAAAGAATCAAGGATATTCATTTCCCTCGATGGATATTCTTCAGAAACGAAAATGAACGGAATGAGTCATTTTCCTCAATGGGTATTCTTCAGAAATGGAAATAAAGGAAGAATCAAGGATATTCATTTCCCTCGATGAATATTCTTCAGAAACGAAAATGAACGGAATGAGTCATTTTCCTCAATGGGTATTCTTCAGAAATGGAAATGAAGGAAGAATCAAGGATATTCATTTCCCTCGATGGATATTCTTCTTAAACGAAAATGAACGGAATGAGTCATTTTCCTCAATGGGTATTCTTCAGAAATGGAAATGAAGGAAGAATCAAGGATATTCATTTCCCTCGATGGATATTCTTCAGAAACGAAAATGAACGGAATGAGTCATTTTCTTCAAAGGGTATTCTTCAGAAATGGAAATGAAGGAAGAATCAAGGATATTCATTTCCCTCGATGGATATTCTTTCGAAACGAAAATGAATGGAATGAGTCATTTTCCTCAATGGTAATTCTTCAGAAATGGAAATGAAGGAAGAATCAAGGATATTCATTTCCCTCGATAGATATTCTTCAGAAACGAAAATGAACGGAATGAGTCATTTTCCTCAATGGGTATTCTTCAGAAATGGAAATGAAGGAAGAATCAAGGATATTCATTTCCCTCGATGGATATTCTTTCGAAACGAAAATGAACGGAACGAGTCATTTTCCTCAATGGTAATTCTTCAGAAATGGAAATGAAGGAAGAATCAAGGATATGCATTTCCCTCGATGGATATTCTTCAGAAACGAAAATGAACGGAATGAGTCATTTTCCGCAATGGGTATTCTTCAGAAATGGAAATGAGGGAAGAATCAAGGATATTCATTTCCCTCGATGGATATTCTTCAGAAACGAAAATGAACGGAATGAGTCATTTTCCTCAATGGGTATTCTTCAGAAATGGAAATGAAGGAAGAATCAAGGATATTCATTTCCCTCGATGGATATTCTTCAGAAACGAAAATGAACGGAATGAGTCATTTTCCTCAATGGGTATTCTTCAGAAATGGAAATGTAGGACGAATCAAGGATATTCATTTCCCTCGATAGATATTCTTTCGAAACGAAAATGAATGGAATGAGTCATTTTCCTCAATGGTACTTCTTCAGAAATGGAAATGAAGGAAGAATCAAGGATATTCATTTCCCTCGATGGATATTCTTCAGAAACGAAAATGAACGGAATGAGTCATTTTCCTTAATGGTAATTCTTCGGAATTGGAAATAAAAGAAGAATCAAGGATATTCATTTCCCACGATGGATATTCTTCAGAAACGAAAATGAACGGAATGAGTCATTTTCCTCAATGGGTATTCTTCAGAAATGGAAATGAAGGAAGAATCAAGGATATTCATTTCCCTCGATGGATATTCTTCAGAAATGAAAATGAACGGAATGAGTCATTTTCCTCAATGGGTATTCTTCAGAAATGGAAATGAAGGAAGAATCAAGGATATTCATTTCCCTCGATGGATATTCTTCAGAAACGAAAATGAACGGAATGAGTCATTTTCCTCAATGGGTATTCTTCAGAAATGGAAATGTAGGAAGAATCAAGGATATTCATTTCCCTCGATGGATATTCTTTCGAAACGAAAATGAATGGAATGAGTCATTTTCCTCAATGGTAATTCTTCAGAAATGGAAATGAAGGAAGAATCAAGGATATTCATTTCCCTCGATGGATATTCTTCAGAAACGAAAATGAACGGAATGAGTCATTTTCCTCAATGGCTATTCTTCAAAAATGGAAATGAAGGAAGAATCAAGGATATTCATTTCCGTCGATGGATATTCTTCAGAAACGAAAATGAATGGAATGAGTCATTTTCCTCAATGGGTATTCTTCAGAAATGGAAATGAAGAAAGAATCAAGGATATTCATTTCCCTCGATGGATATTCTTCAGAAACGAAAATGAACGGAATGAGTCATTTTCCTCAATGGGTATTCTTCAGAAATGGAAATAAAGGAAGAATCAAGGATATTCATTTCCCTCGATGAATATTCTTCAGAAACGAAAATGAACGGAATGAGTCATTTTCCTCAATGGGTATTCTTCAGAAATGGAAATGAAGGAAGAATCAAGGATATTCATTTCCCTCGATGGATATTCTTCTTAAACGAAAATGAACGGAATGAGTCATTTTCCTCAATGGGTATTCTTCAGAAATGGAAATGAAGGAAGAATCAAGGATATTCATTTCCCTCGATGGATATTCTTCAGAAACGAAAATGAACGGAATGAGTCATTTTCTTCAAAGGGTATTCTTCAGAAATGGAAATGAAGGAAGAATCAAGGATATTCATTTCCCTCGATGGATATTCTTTCGAAACGAAAAAGAATGGAATGAGTCATTTTCCTCAATGGTAATTCTTCAGAAATGGAAATGAAGGAAGAATCAAGGATATTCATTTCCCTCGATAGATATTCTTCAGAAACGAAAATGAACGGAATGAGTCATTTTCCTCAATGGGTATTCTTCAGAAATGGAAATGAAGGAAGAATCAAGGATATTCATTTCCCTCGATGGATATACTTTCGAAACGAAAATGAACGGAACGAGTCATTTTCCTCAATGGTAATTCTTCAGAAATGGAAATGAAGGAAGAATCAAGGATATGCATTTCCCTCGATGGATATTCTTCAGAAACGAAAATGAACGGAATGAGTCATTTTCCGCAATGGGTATTCTTCAGAAATGGAAATGAGGGAAGAATCAAGGATATTCATTTCCCTCGATGGATATTCTTCAGAAACGAAAATGAACGGAATGAGTCATTTTCCTCAATGGGTATTCTTCAGAAATGGAAATGAAGGAAGAATCAAGGATATTCATTTCCCTCGATGGATATTCTTCAGAAACGAAAATGAACGGAATGAGTCATTTTCCTCAATGGGTATTCTTCAGAAATGGAAATGTAGGAAGAATCAAGGATATTCATTTCCCTCGATGGATATTCTTTCGAAACGAAAATGAATGGAATGAGTCATTTTCCTCAATGGTAATTCTTCAGAAATGGAAATGAAGGAAGAATCAAGGATATTCATTTCCCTCGATGGATATTCTTCACAAACGAAAATGAACGGAATGAGTCATTTTCCTCAATGGTAATTCTTCGGAATTGGAAATAAAAGAAGAATCAAGGATATTCATTTCCCACGATGGATATTCTTCAGAAACGAAAATGAACGGAATGAGTCATTTTCCTCAATGGGTATTCTTCAGAAATGGAAATGAAGGAAGAATCAAGGATATTCATTTCCCTCGATGGATATTCTTCAGAAACGAAAATGAACGGAATGAGTCATTTTCCGCAATGGGTATTCTTCAGAAATGGAAATGAGGGAAGAATCAAGGATATTCATTTCCCTCGATGGATATTCTTCAGAAACGAAAATGAACGGAATGAGTCATTTTCCTCAATGGGTATTCTTCAGAAATGGAAATAAAGGAAGAATCAAGGATATTCATTTCCCTCGATGGATATTCTTCAGAAACGAAAATGAACGGAATGAGTCATTTTCCTCAATGGGTATTCTTCAGAAATGGAAATGTAGGAAGAATCAAGGATATTCATTTCCCTCGATGGATATTCTTTCGAAACGAAAATGAATGGAATGAGTCATTTTCCTCAATGGTAATTCTTCAGAAATGGAAATGAAGGAAGAATCAAGGATATTCATTTCCCTCGATGGATATTCTTCAGAAACGAAAATGAACGGAATGAGTCATTTTCCTCAATGGTAATTCTTCGGAATTGGAAATAAAAGAAGAATCAAGGATATTCATTTCCCACGATGGATATTCTTCAGAAACGAAAATGAACGGAATGAGTCATTTTCCTCAATGGGTATTCTTCAGAAATGGAAATGAAGGAAGAATCAAGGATATTCATTTCCCTCGATGGATATTCTTCAGAAATGAAAATGAACGGAATGAGTCATTTTCCTCAATGGGTATTCTTCAGAAATGGAAATGAAGGAAGAATCAAGGATATTCATTTCCCTCGATGGATATTCTTCAGAAACGAAAATGAACGGAATGAGTCATTTTCCTCAATGGGTATTCTTCAGAAATGGAAATGTAGGAAGAATCAAGGATATTTATTTCCCTCGATGGATATTCTTTCGAAACGAAAATGAATGGAATGAGTCATTTTCCTCAATGGTAATTCTTCAGAAATGGAAATGAAGGAAGAATCAAGGATATTCATTTCCCTCGATGGATATTGTTCAGAAACGAAAATGAACGGAATGAGTCATTTTCCTCAATGGGTATTCTTCAAAAATGGAAATGAAGGAAGAATCAAGGATATTCATTTCCGTCGATGGATATTCTTCAGAAACGAAAATGAATGGAATGAGTCATTTTCCTCAATGGGTATTCTTCAGAAATGGAAATGAAGGAAGAATCAAGGATATTCATTTCCCTCGATGGATATTCTACAGAAACGAAAATGAACGGAATGAGTCATTTTCCTCACTGGGTATTCTTCAGAAATGGAAATAAATGAAGAATCAAGGATATTCATTTCCCTCGATGAATATTCTTCAGAAACGAAAATGAACGGAATGAGTCATTTTCCTCAATGGGTATTCTTCAGAAATGGAAATGAAGGAAGAATCAAGGATATTCATTTCCCTCGATGGATATTCTTCTTAAACGAAAATGAACGGAATGAGTCATTTTCCTCAATGGGTATTCTTCAGAAATGGAAATGAAGGAAGAATCAAGGATATTCATTTCCCTCGATGGATATTCTTCAGAAACGAAAATGAACGGAATGAGTCATTTTCCTCAATGGGTATTCTTCAGAAATGGAAATGAAGGAAGAATCAAGGATATTCATTTCCCGCGATGGATATTCTTCAGAAAAGAAAATGAACGGAACGAGTCATTTTCCTCAATGGGTATTCTTCAGAAATGGAAATGAAGGAAGAATCAAGGATATTCATTTCCCTCGATGGATATTCTTTCGAAACGAAAATGAACGGAATGAGTCATTTTCGTCAATGGTAATTCTTCAGAAATGGAAATGAAGGAAGAATCAAGGATATTCATTTCCCTCGATGGATATTCTTCAGAAACGAAAATGAACGGAATGAGTCATTTTCCTCAATGGGTATTCTTCAGAAATGGAAATGAAGGAAGAATCAAGGATATTCATTTCCCTCGATGGATATTCTTCAGAAACGAAAATGAACGAAATGAGTCATTTTCCACAATGGGTATTCTTCAGAAATGGAAATGAAGGAAGAATCAAGGATATTCATTTCCCTCGATGGATATTCTTTCGAAACGAAAATGAATGGAATGACTCATTTTCCTCAATGGTAATTCTTCAGAAATGGAAATGAAGGAAGAATCAAGGATATTCATTTCCCTCGATGGATATTCTTCAGAAACGAAAATGAACGGAATGAGTCATTTTCCTCAATGGGTATTCTTCAGAAATGGAAATGAAGGAAGAATCAAGGATATTCATTTCCCTCGATGGATATTCTTTCGAAACGAAAATGAATGGAATGAGTCATTTTCGTCAATGGTAATTCTTCAGAAATGGAAATGAAGGAAGAATCAAGGATATTCATTTCCCTCGATAGATATTCTTCATAAACGAAAATGAACGGAATGAGTCATTTTCCTCAATGGGTATTCTACAGAAATGGAAATGAAGGAAGAATCAAGGATATTCATTTCACTCAATGGATATTTTTCAGAAACGAAAATGAACGGAATGAGTCATTTTCCTCAATGGGTATCCTTCATAAATGGAAATGAAGGAAGAATCTAGGATATTCATTTCCCTCGATGGATATTCTTTCGTAACGAAAATGAACGGAATGAGTCATTTTCCTCAATGGTAATTCTTCAGAAATGGAAATAAAGGAAGAATCAAGGATATTCATTTCCCTCGATGGATATTCTTTCGAAACGAAAATGAACGGAATGAGTCATTTTCCTCAATGGGTATTCTTCAGAAATGGAAATGAAGGAAGAATCACGGATATTCATTTCCCTCGATGGATATTCTTCAGAAACGAAAATGAACGGAATGAGTCATTTTCCACAATGGGTATTCTTCAGAAATGGAAATGAAGGAAGAATCAAGGATATTCATTTCCCTCGATGGATATTCTTTCGAAACGAAAATGAACGGAATGAGTCATTTTCCTCAATGGTAATTCTTCAGAAATGGAAATGAAGGAAGAATCAAGGATATTCATTTCCCTCGATGGATATTCTTCAGAAACGAAAATGAACGGAATGAGTCATTTTCCACAATGGGTATTCTTCAGAAATGGAAATGAAGGAAGTTCAAGGATATTCATTTCCCTCGATGGATATTCTTTCGAAACGAAAATGAACGGAATGAGTCATTTTCTTCAATGGGTATTCTTCAGAAATGGAAATGAAGGAAGAATCAAGGATATTCATTTCCCTCCATGGATATTCTTTCGAAACGAAAATGAATGGAATGAGTCATTTTCCTCAATGGTAATTCTTCAGAAATGGAAATGAAGGAAGAATCAAGGATATTCATTTCCCTCGATAGATATTCTTCAGAAACGAAAATGAACGGAATGAGTCATTTTCCTCAATGGGTATTCTTCAGAAATGGAAATGAAGGAAGAATCAAGGATATTCATTTCCCTCGATGGATATTCTTTCGAAACGAAAATGAACGGAACGAGTCATTTTCCTCAATGGTAATTCTTCAGAAATGGAAATGAAGGAAGAATCAAGGATATGCATTTCCCTCGATGGATATTCTTCAGAAACGAAAATGAACGGAATGAGTCATTTTCCTCAATGGGTATTCTTCAGAAATGGAAATGAAGGAAGAATCAAGGATATTCATTTCCCTCGATGGATATTCTTCAGAAACGAAAATGAACGGAATGAGTCATTTTCCTCAATGGGTATTCTTCAGAAATGGAAAGGAAGGAAGAATCAAGGATATTCATTTCCCTCGATGGATATTCTTCAGAAACGAAAATGAACGGAATGAGTCATTTTCCTCAATGGGTATTCTTCAGAAATGGAAATGTAGGAAGAATCAAGGATATTCATTTCCCTCGATGGATATTCTTTCGAAACGAAAATGAATGGAATGAGTCATTTTCCTCATTGGTAATTCTTCAGAAATGGAAATGAAGGAAGAATCAAGGATATTCATTTCCCTCGATGGATATTCTTCAGAAACGAAAATGAACGGAATGAGTCATTTTCCTCAATGGTAATTCTTCGGAATTGGAAATAAAAGAAGAATCAAGGATATTCATTTCCCACGATGGATATTCTTCAGAAACGAAAATGAACGGAATGAGTCATTTTCCTCAATGGGTATTCTTCAGAAATGGAAATGAAGGAAGAATCAAGGATATTCATTTCCCTCGATGGATATTCTTCAGAAATGAAAATGAACGGAATGAGTCATTTTCCTCAATGGGTATTCTTCAGAAATGGAAATGAAGGAAGAATCAAGGATATTCATTTCCCTCGATGGATATTCTTCAGAAACGAAAATGAACGGAATGAGTCATTTTCCTCAATGGGTATTCTTCAGAAATGGAAATGTAGGAAGAATCAAGGATATTCATTTCCCTCGATGGATATTCTTTTGAAACGAAAATGAATGGAATGAGTCATTTTCCTCAATGGTAATTCTTCAGAAATGGAAATGAAGGAAGAATCAAGGATATTCATTTCCCTCGATGGATATTCTTCAGAAACGAAAATGAACGGAATGAGTCATTTTCCTCAATGGGTATTCTTCAAAAATGGAAATGAAGGAAGAATCAAGGATATTCATTTCCGTCGATGGATATTCTTCAGAAACGAAAATGAATGGAATGAGTCATTTTCCTCAATGGGTATTCTTCAGAAATGGAAATGAAGGAAGAATCAAGGATATTCATTTCCCTCGATGGATATTCTTCAGAAACGAAAATGAACGGAATGAGTCATTTTCCTCAATGGGTATTCTTCAGAAATGGAAATAAAGGAAGAATCAAGGATATTCATTTCCCTCGATGAATATTCTTCAGAAACGAAAATGAACGGAATGAGTCATTTTCCTCAATGGGTATTCTTCCGAAATGGAAATGAAGGAAGAATCAAGGATATTCATTTCCCTCGATGGATATTCTTCTTAAACGAAAATGAACGGAATGAGTCATTTTCCTCAATGGGTATTCTTCAGAAATGGAAATAAAGGAAGAATCAAGGATATTCATTTCCCTCGATGGATATTCTTAAGAAACGAAAATGAACGGAATGAGTCATTTTCGTCAATGGTAATTCTTCAGAAATGGAAATGAAGGAAGAATCAAGGATATTCATTTCCCTCGATAGATATTCTTCAGAAACGAAAATGAACGGAATGAGTCATTTTCCTCAACGGGTATTCTTTAGAAATGGAAATGAAGGAAGAATCAAGGATATTCATTTCCCTCGATGGATATTCTTCAGAAACGAAAATGAACGGAATGAGTCATTTTCCTCAATGGGTATTCTTCAGAAATGGAAATGTAGGAAGAATCAAGGATATTCATTTCCCTCGATGGATATTCTTTCGAAACGAAAATGAATGGAATGAGTCATTTTCCTCAATGGTAATTCTTCAGAAATGGAAATGAAGGAAGAATCAAGGATATTCATTTCCCTCGATGGATATTCTTCAGAAACGAAAATGAACGGAATGAGTCATTTTCCTCAATGGTAATTCTTCGGAATTGGAAATAAAAGAAGAATCAAGGATATTCATTTCCCACGATGGATATTCTTCAGAAACGAAAATGAACGGAATGAGTCATTTTCCTCAATGGGTATTCTTCAGAAATGGAAATGAAGGAAGAATCAAGGATATTCATTTCCCTCGATGGATATTCTTCAGAAATGAAAATGAACGGAATGAGTCATTTTTCTCAATGGGTATTCTTCAGAAATGGAAATGAAGGAAGAATCAAGGATATTCATTTCCCTCGATGGATATTCTTCAGAAACGAAAATGAACGGAATGAGTCATTTTCCTCAATGGGTATTCTTCAGAAATGGAAATGTAGCAAGAATCAAGGATATTCATTTCCCTCGATGGATATTCTTTCGAAACGAAAATGAATGGAATGAGTCATTTTCCTCAATGGTAATTCTTCAGAAATGGAAATGAAGGAAGAATCAAGGATATTCATTTCCCTCGATGGATATTCTTCAGAAACGAAAATGAACGGAATGAGTCATTTTCCTCAATGGGTATTCTTCAAAAATGGAAATGAAGGAAGAATCAAGGATATTCATTTCCGTCGATGGATATTCTTCAGAAACGAAAATGAATGGAATGAGTCATTTTCCTCAATGGGTATTCTTTAGAAATGGAAATGAAGGAAGAATCAACGATATTCATTTCCCTCGATGGATATTCTTCAGAAACGAAAATGAACGGAATGAGTCATTTTCCTCAATGGGTATTCTTCAGAAATGGAAATAAAGGAAGAATCAAGGATATTCATTTCCCTCGATGGATATTCTTCAGAAACGAAAATGAACGGAATGAGTCATTTTCGTCAATGGTAATTCTTCAGAAATGGAAATGAAGGAAGAATCAAGGATATTCATTTCCCTCGATAGATATTCTTCAGAAACGAAAATGAACGGAATGAGTCATTTTCCTCAACGGGTATTCTTTAGAAATGGAAATGAAGGAAGAATCAAGGATATTCATTTCCCTCGATGGATATTCTTCAGAAACGAAAATGAACGGAATGAGTCATTTTCCTCAATGGGTATTCTTCAGAAATGGAAATGTAGGAAGAATCAAGGATATTCATTTCCCTCGATGGATATTCTTTCGAAACGAAAATGAATGGAATGAGTCATTTTCCTCAATGGTAATTCTTCAGAAATGGAAATGAAGGAAGAATCAAGGATATTCATTTCCCTCGATGGATATTCTTCAGAAACGAAAATGAACGGAATGAGTCATTTTCCTCAATGGTAATTCTTCGGAATTGGAAATAAAAGAAGAATCAAGGATATTCATTTCCCTCGATGGATATTCTTCAGAAACGAAAATGAACGGAATGAGTCATTTTCCTCAATGGGTATTCTTCAGAAATGGAAATGAAAGAAGAATCAAGGATATTCATTTCCCTCGATGGATATTCTTCAGAAATGAAAATGAACGGAATGAGTCATTTTCCTCAATAGGTATTCTTCAGAAATGGAAATGAAGGAAGAATCAAGGATATTCATTTCCCTCGATGGATATTCTTCAGAAACGAAAATGAATGGAATGAGTCATTTTCCTCAATGGGTATTCTTCAGAAATGGAAATGTAGGAAGAATCAAGGATATTCATTTCCCTCGATGGATATTCTTTCGAAACGAAAATGAATGGAATGAGTCATTTTCCTCAATGGTAATTCTTCAGAAATGGAAATGAAGGAAGAATCAAGGATATTCATTTCCCTCGATGGATATTCTTCAGAAACGAAAATGAACGGAATGAGTCATTTTCCTCAATGGGTATTCTTCAAAAATGGAAATGAAGGAAGAATCAAGGATATTCATTTCCGTCGATGGATATTCTTCAGAAACGAAAATGAATGGAATGACTCATTTTCCTCAATGGGTATTCTTCAGAAATGGAAATGAAGGAAGAATCAAGGATATTCATTTCCCTCGATGGATATTCTTCAGAAACGAAAATGAACGGAATGAGTCATTTTCCTCAATGGGTATTCTTCAGAAATGGAAATAAAGGAAGAATCAAGGATATTCATTTCCCTCGATGAATATTCTTCAGAAACGAAAATGAACGGAATGAGTCATTTTCCTCAATGGGTATTCTTCAGAAATGGAAATGAAGGAAGAATCAAGGATATTCATTTCCCTCGATGGATATTCTTCTTAAACGAAAATGAACGGAATGAGTCATTTTCCTCAATGGGTATTCTTCAGAAATGGAAATAAAGGAAGAATCAAGGATATTCATTTCCCTCGATGGATATTCTTCAGAAACGAAAATGAACGGAATGAGTCATTTTCGTCAATGGTAATTCTTCAGAAATGGAAATGAAGGAAGAATCAAGGATATTCATTTCCCTCGATAGATATTCTTCATAAACGAAAATGAACGGAATGAGTCATTTTCCTCAACGGGTATTCTTTAGAAATGGAAATGAAGGAAGAATCAAGGATATTCATTTCCCTCGATGGATATTCTTCAGAAACGAAAATGAACGGAATGAGTCATTTTCCTCAATGGGTATTCTTCAGAAATGGAAATGAAGGAAGAATCAAGGATATTCATTTCCCTCGATGGATATTCTTTCGAAACGAAAATGAACGGAATGAGTCATTTTCCTCAATGGTAATTCTTCAGAAATGGAAATAAAGGAAGAATCAAGGATATTCATTTCCCTCGATGGATATTCTTCAGAAACGAAAATGAACGGAATGAGTCATTTTCCTCAATGGGTATTCTTCAGAAATGGAAATGAAGGAAGAATCAAGGATATTCAATTCCCTCGATGGATATTCTTCAGAAACGAAAATGAACGGAACGAGTCATTTTCCTCAATGGGTATTCTTTAGAAATGGAAATGAAGGAAGAATCAAGGATATTCATTTCCCTCGATGGATATTCTTTCGAAACGAAAATGAACGGAATGAGTCATTTTCGTCAATGGTAATTCTTCAGAAATGGAAATGAAGGAAGAATCATGGATATTCATTTCCCTCGATAGATATTCTTCAGAAACGAAAATTAACGGAATGAGTCATTTTCCTCAATGGGTATTCTTCAGAAATGGAAATGAAGGAAGAATCAAGGATATTCATTTCCCTCGATGGATATTCTTTCGAAACGAAAATGAACGGAATGAGTCATTTTCCTCAATGGTAATTCTTCAGAAATGGAAATGAAGGATGAATCAAGGATATTTAATTCCCTCGATGGATATTCTTCAGAAACGAAAATGAACGGAACGAGTCATTTTCCTCAATGGTTATTCTTCAGAAATGGAAATGAAGGAAGAATCAAGGATATTCATTTCCCTCGATGGATATTCTTTCGAAACGAAAATGAACGGAATGAGTCATTTTCGTCAATGGTAATTCTTCAGAAATGGAAATGAAGTAAGAATCATGGATATTCATTTCCCTCGATAGATATTCTTCAGAAACGAAAATGAACGGAATGAGTCATTTTCCTCAATGTGTATTCTTCAGAAATGGAAATGAAGGAAGAATCAAGGATATTCATTTCCCTCGATGGATATTCTTCAGAAACGAAAATGAACGGAATGAGTCATTTTCCTCAATGGGTATTCTTCAGAAATGGAAATGAAGGAAGAATCAAGGATATTCATTTCCCTCGATGGATATTCTTTCGAAAAGAAAATGAACGGAATGAGTCATTTTCCTCAATGGTAATTCTTCGGAATTGGAAATAAAGGAAGAATCAAGGATATTCATTTCCCACGATGGATATTCTTCAGAAACGAAAATGAACGGAATGAGTCATTTTCCTCAATGGGTATTCTTCAGAAATGGAAATGAAGGAAGAATCAAGGATATTCATTTCCCTCGATGGATATTCTTCAGAAATGAAAATGAACGGAATGAGTCATTTTCCTCAATGGGTATTCTTCAGAAATGGAAATGAAGGAAGAATCAAGGATATTCATTTCCCTCGATGGATATTCTTCAGAAACGAAAATGAACAGAATGAGTCATTTTCCTCAATGGGTATTCTTCAGAAATGGAAATGTAGGAAGAATCAAGGATATTCATTTCCCTCGATGGATATTCTTTCGAAACGAAAATGAATGGAATGAGTCATTTTCCTCAATGGTAATTCTTCAGAAATGGAAATGAAGGAAGAATCAAGGATATTCATTTCCCTCGATGGATATTCTTCAGAAACGAAAATGAACGGAATGAGTCATTTTCCTCAATGGGTATTCTTCAGAAATGG
The DNA here is from genome assembly GCA_030545235.1 of Helianthus tuberosus. Lineage (NCBI taxonomy): Eukaryota > Viridiplantae > Streptophyta > Magnoliopsida > Asterales > Asteraceae > Helianthus > Helianthus tuberosus. The sequence goes on along the minus strand of CM060365.1, from coordinate 189,082,464 downwards.
AAATGAAGGAAGAATCAAGGATATTCATTTCCGTCGATGGATATTCTTCAGAAACGAAAATGAATGGAATGGGTCATTTTCCTCAATGGGTATTCTTCAGAAATGGAAATGAAGGAAGAATCAAGGATATTCATTTCCCTCGATGGATATTCTTCAGAAACGAAAATGAACGGAATGAGTCATTTTCGTCAATGGTAATTCTTCAGAAATGGAAATGAAGGAAGAATCAAGGATATTCATTTCCCTCGATGGATATTCTTCTTAAACGAAAATGAACGGAATGAGTCATTTTCCTCAATGTGAATTCTTCAGAAATGGAAATAAAGGAAGAATCAAGGATATTCATTTCCCTCGATGGATATTCTTCAGAAACGAAAATGAACGGAATGAGTCATTTTCGTCAATGGTAATTCTTCAGAAACGGAAATGAAGTAAGAATCATGGATATTCATTTCCCTCGATAGATATTCTTTCGAAACGAAAATGAACGGAATGAGTCATTTTCCTCAATGGGTATTCTTCAGAAATGGAAATGAAGGAAGAATCAAGGATATTCATTTCCCTCGATGGATATTCTTCAGAAACGAAAATGAACGGAATGAGTCATTTTCCTCAATGGGTATTCTTCAGAAATGGAAATGAAGGAAGAATCAAGGATATTCAATTCCCTCGATGGATATTCTTCAGAAACGAAAATGAACGGAACGAGTCATTTTCCTCAATGGGTATTCTTTAGAAATGGAAATGAAGGAAGAATCAAGGATATTCATTTCCCTCGATGGATATTCTTTCGAAACGAAAATGAACGGAATGAGTCATTTTCGTCAATGGTAATTCTTCAGAAATGGAAATGAAGGAAGAATCATGGATATTCATTTCCCTCGATAGATATTCTTCAGAAACGAAAATTAACGGAATGAGTCATTTTCCTCAATGGGTATTCTTCAGAAATGGAAATGAAGGAAGAATCAAGGATATTCATTTCCCTCGATGGATATTCTTTCGAAACGAAAATGAACGGAATGAGTCATTTTCCTCAATGGTAATTCTTCAGAAATGGAAATGAAGGATGAATCAAGGATATTCAATTCCCTCGATGGATATTCTTCAGAAACGAAAATGAACGGAACGAGTCATTTTCCTCAATGGTTATTCTTCAGAAATGGAAATGAAGGAAGAATCAAGGATATTCATTTCCCTCGATGGATATTCTTTCGAAACGAAAATGAACGGAATGAGTCATTTTCGTCAATGGTAATTCTTCAGAAATGGAAATGAAGTAAGAATCATGGATATTCATTTCCCTCGATAGATATTCTTCAGAAACGAAAATGAACGGAATGAGTCATTTTCCTCAATGTGTATTCTTCAGAAATGGAAATGAAGGAAGAATCAAGGATATTCATTTCCCTCGATGGATATTCTTCAGAAACGAAAATGAACGGAATGAGTCATTTTCCTCAATGGGTATTCTTCAGAAATGGAAATGAAGGAAGAATCAAGGATATTCATTTCCCTCGATGGATATTCTTTCGAAAAGAAAATGAACGGAATGAGTCATTTTCCTCAATGGTAATTCTTCGGAATTGGAAATAAAGGAAGAATCAAGGATATTCATTTCCCACGATGGATATTCTTCAGAAACGAAAATGAACGGAATGAGTCATTTTCCTCAATGGGTATTCTTCAGAAATGGAAATGAAGGAAGAATCAAGGATATTCATTTCCCTCGATGGATATTCTTCAGAAATGAAAATGAACGGAATGAGTCATTTTCCTCAATGGGTATTCTTCAGAAATGGAAATGAAGGAAGAATCAAGGATATTCATTTCCCTCGATGGATATTCTTCAGAAACGAAAATGAACAGAATGAGTCATTTTCCTCAATGGGTATTCTTCAGAAATGGAAATGTAGGAAGAATCAAGGATATTCATTTCCCTCGATGGATATTCTTTCGAAACGAAAATGAATGGAATGAGTCATTTTCCTCAATGGTAATTCTTCAGAAATGGAAATGAAGAAAGAATCAAGGATATTCATTTCCCTCGATGGATATTCTTCAGAAACGAAAATGAACGGAATGAGTCATTTTCCTCAATGGGTATTCTTCAAAAATGGAAATGAAGGAAGAATCAAGGATATTCATTTCCGTCGATGGATATTCTTCAGAAACGAAAATGAATGGAATGGGTCATTTTCCTCAATGGGTATTCTTCAGAAATGGAAATGAAGGAAGAATCAAGGATATTCATTTCCCTCGATGGATATTCTTCAGAAACGAAAATGAACGGAATGAGTCATTTTCCTCAATGGGTATTCTTCAGAAATGGAAATGAAGGAAGAATCAAGGATATTCATTTCCCTCGATGGATATTCTTCTTAAACGAAAATGAACGGAATGAGTCATTTTCCTCAATGTGAATTCTTCAGAAATGGAAATAAAGGAAGAATCAAGGATATTCATTTCCCTCGATGGATATTCTTCAGAAACGAAAATGAACGGAATGAGTCATTTTCGTCAATGGTAATTCTTCAGAAACGGAAATGAAGTAAGAATCATGGATATTCATTTCCCTCGATAGATATTCTTCAGAAACGAAAATGAACGGAATGAGTCATTTTCCTCAATGGGTATTCTTCAGAAATGGAAATGAAGGAAGAATCAAGGATATTCATTTCCCTCGATGGATATTCTTCAGAAACGAAAATGAACGGAATGAGTCATTTTCCTCAATGGGTATTCTTCAGAAATGGAAATGAAGGAAGAATCAAGGATATTCATTTCCCTCGATGGATATTCTTTCGAAACGAAAATGAACGGAATTAGTCATTTTCCTCAATGGTAATTCTTCGGAATTGGAAATAAAGGAAGAATCAAGGATATTCATTTCCCACGATGGATATTCTTCAGAAACGAAAATAAACGGAATGAGTCATTTTCCTCAATGGGTATTCTTCAGAAATGGAAATGAAGGAAGAATCAAGGATATTCATTTCCCTCGATGGATATTCTTCTTAAACGAAAATGAACGGAATGAGTCATTTTCCTCAATGTGAATTCTTCAGAAATGGAAATAAAGGAAGAATCAAGGATATTCATTTCCCTCGATGGATATTCTTCAGAAACGAAAATGAACGGAATGAGTCATTTTCGTCAATGGTAATTCTTCAGAAATGGAAATGAAGTAAGAATCATGGATATTCATTTCCCTCGATAGATATTCTTCAGAAACGAAAATGAACGGAATGAGTCATTTTCCTCAATGGGTATTCTTCAGAAATGGAAATGAAGGAAGAATCAAGGATATTCATTTCCCTCGATGGATATTCTTCAGAAACGAAAATGAACGGAATGAGTCATTTTCCTCAATGGGTATTCTTCAAAAATGGAAATGAAGGAAGAATCAAGGATATTCATTTCCCTCGATGGATATTCTTTCGAAACGAAAATGAACGGAATTAGTCATTTTCCTCAATGGTAATTCTTCGGAATTGGAAATAAAGGAAGAATCAAGGATATTCATTTCCCACGATGGATATTCTTCAGAAACGAAAATGAACGGAATGAGTCATTTTCCTCAATGGGTATTCTTCAGAAATGGAAATGAAGGAAGAATCAAGGATATTCATTTCCATCGATGGATATTCTTCAGAAACGAAAATGAATGGAATGGGTCATTTTCCTCAATGGGTATTCTTCAGAAATGGATATGAAGGAAGAATCAAGGATATTCATTTCCCTCGATGGATATTCTTCAGAAACGAAAATGAACGGAATGAGTCATTTTCCTCAATGGGTATTCTTCAGAAATGGAAATGAAGGAAGAATCAAGGATATTCATTTCCCTCGATGGATATTCTTCTTAAACGAAAATGAACGGAATGAGTCATTTTCCTCAATGTGAATTCTTCAGAAATGGAAATAAAGGAAGAATCAAGGATATTCATTTCCCTCGATGGATATTCTTCAGAAACGAAAATGAACGGAATGAGTCATTTTCGTCAATGGTAATTCTTCAGAAACGGAAATGAAGTAAGAATCATGGATATTCATTTCCCTCGATAGATATTCTTCAGAAACGAAAATGAACGGAATGAGTCATTTTCCTCAATGGGTATTCTTCAGAAATGGAAATGAAGGAAGAATCAAGGATATTCATTTCCCTCGATGGATATTCTTCAGAAACGAAAATGAACGGAATGAGTCATTTTCCTCAATGGGTATTCTTCAGAAATGGAAATGAAGGAAGAATCAAGGATATTCATTTCCCTCGATGGATATTCTTTCGAAACGAAAATGAACGGAATTAGTCATTTTCCTCAATGGTAATTCTTCGGAATTGGAAATAAAGGAAGAATCAAGGATATTCATTTCCCACGATGGATATTCTTCAGAAACGAAAATAAACGGAATGAGTCATTTTCCTCAATGGGTATTCTTCAGAAATGGAAATGAAGGAAGAATCAAGGATATTCATTTCCCTCGATGGATATTCTTCTTAAACGAAAATGAACGGAATGAGTCATTTTCCTCAATGTGAATTCTTCAGAAATGGAAATAAAGGAAGAATCAAGGATATTCATTTCCCTCGATGGATATTCTTCAGAAACGAAAATGAACGGAATGAGTCATTTTCGTCAATGGTAATTCTTCAGAAAGGGAAATGAAGTAAGAATCATGGATATTCATTTCCCTCGATAGATATTCTTCAGAAACGAAAATGAACGGAATGAGTCATTTTCCTCAATGGGTATTCTTCAGAAATGGAAATGATGGAAGAATCAAGGATATTCATTTCCCTCGATGGATATTCTTCAGAAACGAAAATGAACGGAATGAGTCATTTTCCTCAATGGGTATTCTTCAAAAATGGAAATGAAGGAAGAATCAAGGATATTCATTTCCCTCGATGGATATTCTTTCGAAACGAAAATGAACGGAATTAGTCATTTTCCTCAATGGTAATTCTTCGGAATTGGAAATAAAGGAAGAATCAAGGATATTCATTTCCCACGATGGATATTCTTCAGAAACGAAAATGAACGGAATGAGTCATTTTCCTCAATGGGTATTCTTCAGAAATGGAAATGAAGGAAGAATCAAGGATATTCATTTCCATGGATGGATATTCTTCAGAAACGAAAATGAACAGAATGAGTCATTTTCCTCAATGGGTATTCTTCAGAATTGGAAATGAAGGAAGAATCAAGGATATTCATTTCCCTCGATGGATATTCTTCTTAAACGAAAATGAACGGAATGAGTCATTTTCCTCAATGTGAATTCTTCAGAAATGGAAATAAAGGAAGAATCAAGGATATTCATTTCCCTCGATGGATATTCTTCAGAAACGAAAATGAACGGAATGAGTCATTTTCGTCAATGGTAATTCTTCAGAAATGGAAATAAAGGAAGAATCAAGGATATTCATTTCCCTCGATAGATATTCTTCAGAAACGAAAATGAACGGAATGAGTCATTTTCCTCAACGGGTATTCTTTAGAAATGGAAATGAAGGAAGAATCAAGGATATTCATTTCCCTCGATGGATATTCTTCAGAAACGAAAATGAACGGAATGAGTCATTTTCCTCAATGGGTATTCTTCAGAAATGGAAATGAAGGAAGAATCAAGGATATTCATTTCCCTCGATGGATATTCTTCAGAAACGAAAATGAATGGAATGGGTCATTTTCCTCAATGGGTATTCTACAGAAATGGAAATGAAGGAAGAATCAAGGATATTCATTTCCCTCGATGGATATTCTTCAGAAACGAAAATGAACGGAATGAGTCATTTTCCTCAATGGGTATTCTTCAGAAATGGAAATGAAGGAAGAATCAAGGATATTCATTTCCCTCGATGGATATTCTTCAGAAACGAAAATGAACGGAATGAGTCATTTTCCTCAATGGGTATTCTTCAGAAATGGAAATGAAGGAAGAATCAAGGATATTCATTTCCCTCGATGGATATTCTTCTTAAACGAAAATGAACGGAATGAGTCATTTTCCTCAATGTGAATTCTTCAGAAATGGAAATAAAGGAAGAATCAAGGATATTCATTTCCCTCGATGGATATTCTTTAGAAACGAAAATGAACGGAATGAGTCATTTTCATCAATGGTAATTCTTCAGAAATGGATATTCTTCAGAAACGAAAATGAATGGAATGAGTCATTTTCCTCAATGGTAATTCTTCAGAAATGGAAATGAAGGAAGAATCAAGGATATTCATTTCCCTCGATGGATATTCTTTCGAAACGAAAATGAATGGAATGAGTCATTTTCCTCAATGGTAATTCTTCATAAATGGAAATGAAGGAAGAATCAAGGATATTCATTTCCCTCGATGGATATTCTTCAGAAACGAAAATGAACGGAATGAGTCATTTTCCTCAATGGGTATTCTTCAGAAATGGAAATGAAGGAAGAATCAAGGATATTCATTTCCCTCGATGGATATTCTTTCGAAACGAAAATGAATGGAATGAGTCATTTTCCTCAATGGTAATTCTTCAGAAATGGAAATGAAGGATGAATCAAGGATATTCAATTCCCTCGATGGATATTCTTCAGAAACGAAAATGAACGGAACGAGGCATTTTCCTCAATGGTTATTCTTCAGAAATGGAAATGAAGGAAGAATCAAGGATATTCATTTCCCTCGATGGATATTCTTTCGAAACGAAAATGAACGGAATGAGTCATTTTTGTCAATGGTAATTCTTCAGAAATGGAAATGAAGTAAGAATCATGGATATTCATTTCCCTCGATAGATATTCTTCAGAAACGAAAATGAACGGAATGAGGCATTTTCCTCAATGTGTATTCTTCAGAAATGGAAATGAAGGAAGAATCAAGGATATTCATTTCCCTCGATGGATATTCTTCAGAAACGAAAATGAACGGAATGAGTCATTTTCCTCAATGGGTATTCTTCAGAAATGGAAATGAAGGAAGAATCAAGGATATTCATTTCCCTCGATGGATATTCTTCAGAAACGAAAATGAACGGAATGAGTCATTTTCCTCAATGGGTATTCTTCAGAAATGGAAATGAAGGAAGAATCAAGGATATTCATTTCCCTCGATGGATATTCTTCTTAAACGAAAATGAACGGAATGAGTCATTTTCCTCAATGTGAATTCTTCAGAAATGGAAATAAAGGAAGAATCAAGGATATTCATTTCCCTCGATGGATATTCTTTAGAAACGAAAATGAACGGAATGAGTCATTTTCATCAATGGTAATTCTTCAGAAATGGATATTCTTCAGAAACGAAAATGAATGGAATGAGTCATTTTCATCAATGGTAATTCTTCAGAAATGGAAATGAAGGAAGAATCAAGGATATTCATTTCCCTCGATGGATATTCTTTCGAAACGAAAATGAATGGAATGAGTCATTTTCCTCAATGGTAATTCTTCATAAATGGAAATGAAGGAAGAATCAAGGATATTCATTTCCCTCGATGGATATTCTTCAGAAACGAAAATGAACGGAATGAGTCATTTTCCTCAATGGGTATTCTTCAGAAATGGAAATGAAGGAAGAATCAAGGATATTCATTTCCCTCGATGGATATTCTTTCGAAACGAAAATGAATGGAATGAGTCATTTTCCTCAATGGTAATTCTTCAGAAATGGAAATGAAGGATGAATCAAGGATATTCAATTCCCTCGATGGATATTCTTCAGAAACGAAAATGAACGGAACGAGGCATTTTCCTCAATGGTTATTCTTCAGAAATGGAAATGAAGGAAGAATCAAGGATATTCATTTCCCTCGATGGATATTCTTTCGAAACGAAAATGAACGGAATGAGTCATTTTTGTCAATGGTAATTCTTCAGAAATGGAAATGAAGTAAGAATCATGGATATTCATTTCCCTCGATAGATATTCTTCAGAAACGAAAATGAACGGAATGAGGCATTTTCCTCAATGTGTATTCTTCAGAAATGGAAATGAAGGAAGAATCAAGGATATTCATTTCCCTCGATGGATATTCTTCAGAAACGAAAATGAACGGAATGAGTCATTTTCCTCAATGGGTATTCTTCAGAAATGGAAATGAAGGAAGAATCAAGGATATTCATTTCCCTCGATGGATATTCTTTCGAAAAGAAAATGAACGGAATGAGTCATTTTCCTCAATGGTAATTCTTCGGAATTGGAAATAAAGGAAGAATCAAGGATATTCATTTCCCACGATGGATATTCTTCAGAAACGAAAATGAACGGAATGAGTCATTTTCCTCAATGGGTATTCTTCAGAAATGGAAATGAAGGAAGAATCAAGGATATTCATTTCCCTCGATGGATATTCTTCAGAAATGAAAATGAACGGAATGAGTCATTTTCCTGAATGGGTATTCTTCAGAAATGGAAATGAAGGAAGAATCAAGGATATTCATTTCCCTCGATGGATATTCTTCAGAAACGAAAATGAACAGAATGAGTCATTTTCCTCAATGGGTATTCTTCAGAAATGGAAATGTAGGAAGAATCAAGGATATTCATTTCCCTCGATGGATATTCTTTCGAAACGAAAATGAATGGAATGAGTCATTTTCCTCAATGGTAATTCTTCAGAAATGGAAATGAAGGAAGAATCAAGGATATTCATTTCCCTCGATGGATATTCTTCAGAAACGAAAATGAACGGAATGAGTCATTTTCCTCAATGGGTATTCTTCAAAAATGGAAATGAAGGAAGAATCAAGGATATTCATTTCCGTCGATGGATATTCTTTCGAAACGAAAATGAATGGAATGGGTCATTTTCCTTAATGGGTATTCTTCAGAAATGGAAATGAAGGAAGAATCAAGGATATTCATTTCCCTCGATGGATATTCTTCAGAAACGCAAATGAACGGAATGAGTCATTTTCCTCAATGGGTATTCTTCAGAAATGGAAATGAAGGAAGAATCAAGGATATTCATTTCCCTCGATGGATATTCTTCAGAAACGAAAATGAACGGAATGAGTCATTTTCCTCAATGGGTATTCTTCAGAAATGGAAATGAAGGAAGAATCAAGGATATTCATTTCCCTCGATGGATATTCTTCTTAAACGAAAATGAACGGAATGAGTCATTTTCCTCAATGTGAATTCTTCAGAAATGGAAATAAAGGAAGAATCAAGGATATTCATTTCCCTCGATGGATATTCTTCAGAAACGAAAATGAACGGAATGAGTCATTTTCGTCAATGGTAATTCTTCAGAAACGGAAATGAAGTAAGAATCATGGATATTCATTTCCCTCGATAGATATTCTTCAGAAACGAAAATGAACGGAATGAGTCATTTTCCTCAATGGGTATTCTTCAGAAATGGAAATGAAGGAAGAATCAAGGATATTCATTTCCCTCGATGGATATTCTTCAGAAACGAAAATGAACGGAATGAGTCATTTTCCTCAATGGGTATTCTTCAGAAATGGAAATGAAGGAAGAATCAAGGATATTCATTTCCCTCGATGGATATTCTTTCGAAACGAAAATGAACGAAATTAGTCATTTTCCTCAATGGTAATTCTTCGGAATTGGAAATAAAGGAAGAATCAAGGATATTCATTTCCCACGATGGATATTCTTCAGAAACGAAAATGAACGGAATGAGTCATTTTCCTCAATGGGTATTCTTCAGAAATGGAAATGAAGGAAGAATCAAGGATATTCATTTCCCTCGATGGATATTCTTCTTAAACGAAAATGAACGGAATGAGTCATTTTCCTCAATGTGAATTCTTCAGAAATGGAAATAAAGGAAGAATCAAGGATATTCATTTCCCTCGATGGATATTCTTCAGAAACGAAAATGAACGGAATGAGTCATTTTCGTCAATGGTAATTCTTCAGAAACGGAAATGAAGTAAGAATCATGGATATTCATTTCCCTCGATAGATATTCTTCAGAAATGAAAATGAACGGAATGAGTCATTTTCCTCAATGGGTATTCTTCAGAAATGGAAATGAAGGAAGAATCAAGGATATTCATTTCCCTCGATGGATATTCTTCAGAAACGAAAATGAACGGGATGAGTCATTTTCCTCAATGGTTATTCTTCAGAAATGGAAATGAAGGAAGAATCAAGGATATTCAATTCCCTCGATGGATATTCTTCAGAAACGAAAATGAACGGAACGAGTCATTTTCCTCAATGGTTATTCTTCAGAAATGGAAATGAAGGAAGAATCAAGGATATTCATTTCCCTCGATGGATATTCTTTCGAAACGAAAATGAACGGAATGAGTCATTTTTGTCAATGGTAATTCTTCAGAAATGGAAATGAAGTAAGAATCATGGATATTCATTTCCCTCGATAGATATTCTTCAGAAACGAAAATGAACGGAATGAGTCATTTTCCTCAATGTGTATTCTTCAGAAATGGAAATGAAGGAAGAATCAAGGATATTCATTTCCCTCGATGGATATTCTTCAGAAACGAAAATGAACGGAATGAGTCATTTTCCTCAATGGGTATTCTTCAGAAATGGAAATGAAGGAAGAATCAAGGATATTCATTTCCCTCGATGGATATTCTTTCGAAAAGAAAATGAACGGAATGAGTCATTTTCCTCAATGGTAATTCTTCGGAATTGGAAATAAAGGAAGAATCAAGGATATTCATTTCCCACGATGGATATTCTTCAGAAACGAAAATGAACGGAATGAGTCATTTTCCTCAATGGGTATTCTTCAGAAATGGAAATGAAGGAAGAATCAAGGATATTCATTTCCCTCGATGGATATTCTTCAGAAATGAAAATGAACGGAATGAGTCATTTTCCTCAATGGGTATTCTTCAGAAATGGAAATGAAGGAAGAATCAAGGATATTCATTTCCGTCGATGGATATTCTTCAGAAACGAAAATGAACAGAATGAGTCATTTTCCTCAATGGGTATTCTTCAGAAATGGAAATGTAGGAAGAATCAAGGATATTCATTTCCCTCGATGGATATTCTTTCGAAACGAAAATGAATGGAATGAGTCATTTTCCTCAATGGTAATTCTTCAGAAATGGAAATGAAGGAAGAATCAAGGATATTCATTTCCCTCGATGGATATTCTTCAGAAACGAAAATGAACGGAATGAGTCATTTTCCTCAATGGGTATTCTTCAAAAATGGAAATGAAGGAAGAATCAAGGATATTCATTTCCGTCGATGGATATTCTTCTTAAACGAAAATGAACGGAATGAGTCATTTTCCTCAATGTGAATTCTTCAGAAATGGAAATAAAGGAAGAATCAAGGATATTCATTTCCCTCGATGGATATTCTTCAGAAACGAAAATGAACGGAATGAGTCATTTTCGTCAATGGTAATTCTTCAGAAACGGAAATGAAGTAAGAATCATGGATATTCATTTCCCTCGATAGATATTCTTCAGAAACGAAAATGAACGGAATGAGTCATTTTCCTCAATGGGTATTCTTCAGAAATGGAAATGAAGGAAGAATCAAGGATATTCATTTCCCTCGATGGATATTCTTCAGAAACGAAAATGAACGGAATGAGTCATTTTCGTCAATGGTAATTCTTCAGAAACGGAAATGAAGTAAGAATCATGGATATTCATTTCCCTCGATAGATATTCTTCAGAAACGAAAATGAACGGAATGAGTCATTTTCCTCAATGGGTGTTCTTCAGAAATGGAAATGAAGGAAGAATCAAGGATATTCATTTCCCTCGATGGATATTCTTCAGAAACGAAAATGAACGGAATGAGTCATTTTCCTCAATGGTTATTCTTCAGAAATGGAAATGAAGGAAGAATCAAGGATATTCATTTCCCTCGATGGATATTCTTCAGAAACGAAAATGAACGGAATGAGTCATTTTCCTCAATGGGTATTCTTCAGAAATGGAAATGAAGGAAGAATCAAGGATATTCATTTCCCTCGATGGATATTCTTCAGAAACGAAAATGAACGGAATGAGTCATTTTCCTCAATGGGTATTCTTCAGAAATGGAAATGAAGGAAGAATCAAGGATATTCATTTCCCTCGATGGATATTCTTCAGAAACAAAAATGAACGGAATGAGTCATTTTCCTCAATGGGTATTCTTCAGAAATGGAAATGAAGGAAGAATCAAGGATATTCATTTCCCTCGATGGATATTCTTCTTAAACGAAAATGAACGGAATGAGTCATTTTCCTCAATGTGAATTCTTCAGAAATGGAAATAAAGGAAGAATCAAGGATATTCATTTCCCTCGATGGATATTCTTCAGAAACGAAAATGAACGGAATGAGTCATTTTCGTCAATGGTAATTCTTCAGAAACGGAAATGAAGTAAGAATCATGGATATTCATTTCCCTCGATAGATATTCTTCAGAAACGAAAATGAACGGAATGAGTCATTTTCCTCAATGGGTATTCTTCAGAAATGGAAATGAAGGAAGAATCAAGGATATTCATTTCCCTCGATGGATATTCTTCAGAAACGAAAATGAACGGAATGAGTCATTTTCCTCAATGGGTATTCTTCAGAAATGGAAATGAAGAAAGAATCAAGGATATTCATTTCCCTCGATGGATATTCTTTCGAAACGAAAATGAACGGAATTAGTCATTTTCCTCAATGGTAATTCTTCGGAATTGGAAATAAAGGAAGAATCAAGGATATTCATTTCCCACGATGGATATTCTTCAGAAACGAAAATGAACGGAATGAGTCATTTTCCTCAATGGGTATTCTTCAGAAATGGAAATGAAGGAAGAATCAAGGATATTCATTTCCCTCGATGGATATTCTTCTTAAACGAAAATGAACGGAATGAGTCATTTTCCTCAATGTGAATTCTTCAGAAATGGAAATAAAGGAAGAATCAAGGCTATTCATTTCCCTCGATGGATATTCTTCAGAAACGAAAATGAACGGAATGAGTCATTTTCGTCAATGGTAATTCTTCAGAAACGGAAATGAAGTAAGAATCATGGATATTCATTTCCCTCGATAGATATTCTTCAGAAACGAAAATGAACGGAATGAGTCATTTTCCTCAATGGGTATTCTTCAGAAATGGAAATGAAGGAAGAATCAAGGATATTCATTTCCCTCGATGGATATTCTTCAGAAACGAAAATGAACGGAATGAGTCATTTTCGTCAATGGTAATTCTTCAGAAACGGAAATGAAGTAAGAATCATGGATATTCATTTCCCTCGATAGATATTCTTCAGAAACGAAAATGAACGGAATGAGTCATTTTCCTCAATGGGTGTTCTTCAGAAATGGAAATGAAGGAAGAATCAAGGATATTCATTTCCCTCGATGGATATTCTTCAGAAACGAAAATGAACGGAATGAGTCATTTTCCTCAATGGTTATTCTTCAGAAATGGAAATGAAGGAAGAATCAAGGATATTCAATTCCCTCGATGGATATTCTTCAGAAACGAAAATGAACGGAACGAGTCATTTTCCTCAATGGTTATTCTTCAGAAATGGAAATGAAGGAAGAATCAAGGATATTCATTTCCCTCGATGGATATTCTTTCGAAACGAAAATGAACGGAATGAGTCATTTTTGTCAATGGTAATTCTTCAGAAATGGAAATGAATTAAGAATCATGGATATTCATTTCCCTCGATAGATATTCTTCAGAAACGAAAATGAACGGAATGAGTCATTTTCCTCAATGTGTATTCTTCAGAAATGGAAATGAAGGAAGAATCAAGGATATTCATTTCCCTCGATGGATATTCTTCAGAAACGAAAATGAACGGAATGAGTCATTTTCCTCAATGGGTATTCTTGAGAAATGGAAATGAAGGAAGAATCAAGGATATTCATTTCCCTCGATGGATATTCTTTCGAAATGAAAATGAATGGAATGAGTCATTTTCCTCAATGGTAATTCTTCGGAATTGGAAATAAAGGAAGAATCAAGGATATTCATTTCCCACGATGGATATTCTTCAGAAACTAAAATGAACGGAATGAGTCATTTTCCTCAATGGGTATTCTTCAGAAATGGAAATGAAGGAAGAATCAAGGATATTCATTTCCCTCGATGGATATTCTTCAGAAATGAAAATGAACGGAATGAGTCATTTTCCTCAATGGGTATTCTTCAGAAATGGAAATGAAGGAAGAATCAAGGATATTCATTTCCGTCGATGGATATTCTTCAGAAACGAAAATGAACAGAATGAGTCATTTTCCTCAATGGGTATTCTTCAGAAATGGAAATGTAGGAAGAATCAAGGATATTCATTTCCCTCGATAGATATTCTTTCGAAACGAAAATGAATGGAATGAGTCATTTTCCTCAATGGTAATTCTTCAGAAATGGAAATGAAGGAAGAATCAAGGATATTCATTTCCCTCGATGGATATTCTTCAGAAACGAAAATGAACGGAATGAGTCATTTTCCTCAATGGGTATTCTTCAAAAATGGAAATGAAGGAAGAATCAAGGATATTCATTTCCGTCGATGGATATTCTTTCGAAACGAAAATGAATGGAATGGGTCATTTTCCTCAATGGGTATTCTTCAGAAATGGAAATGAAGGAAGAATCAAGGATATTCATTTCCCTCGATGGATATTCTTCAGAAACGAAAATGAACGGAATGAGTCATTTTCCTCAATGGGTATTCTTCAGAAATGGAAATGAAGGAAGAATCAAGGTTATTCATTTCCCTCGATGGATATTCTTCAGAAACGAAAATGAACGGAATGAGTCATTTTCCTCAATGGGTATTCTTCAGAAATGGAAATGAAGGAAGAATCAAGGATATTCATTTCCCTCGATGGATATTCTTCTTAAACGAAAATGAACGGAATGAGTCATTTTCCTCACTGTGAATTCTTCAGAAATGGAAATAAAGGAAGAATCAAGGATATTCATTTCCCTCGATGGATATTCTTCAGAAACGAAAATGAACGGAATGAGTCATTTTCGTCAATGGTAATTCTTCAGAAACGGAAATGAAGTAAGAATCATGGATATTCATTTCCCTCGATAGATATTCTTCAGAAACGAAAATGAACGGAATGAGTCATTTTCCTCAATGGGGATTCTTCAGAAATGGAAATGAAGGAAGAATCAAGGATATTCATTTCCCTCGATGGATATTCTTCAGAAACGAAAATGAACGGAATGAGTCATTTTCCTCAATGGGTATTCTTCAGAAATGGAAATGAAGGAAGAATCAAGGATATTCATTTCCCTCGATGGATATTCTTTCGAAACGAAAATGAACGGAATTAGTCATTTTCCTCAATGGTAATTCTTCGGAATTGGAAATAAAGGAAGAATCAAGGATATTCATTTCCCACGATGGATATTCTTCAGAAACGAAAATGAACGGAATGAGTCATTTTCCTCAATGGGTATTCTTCAGAAATGGAAATGAAGGAAGAATCAAGGATATTCATTTCCCTCGATGGATATTCTTCAGAAATGAAAATGAACGGAATGAGTCATTTTCCTCAATGGGTATTCTTCAGAAATGGAAATGAAGGAAGAATCAAGGATATGCATTTCCCTCGATGGATATTCTTCAGAAACGAAAATGAACAGAATGAGTCATTTTCCTCAATGGGTATTCTTCAGAAATGGAAATGTAGGAAGAATCAAGGATATTCATTTCCCTCGATGGATATTCTTTCGAAACGAAAATGAATGGAATGAGTCATTTTCCTCAATGGTAATTCTTCAGAAATGGAAATGAAGGAAGAATCAAGGATATTCATTTCCCTCGATGGATATTCTTCAGAAACGAAAATGAACGGAATGAGTCATTTTCCTCAATGGGTATTCTTCAAAAATGGAAATGAAGGAAGAATCAAGGATATTCATTTCCGTCGATGGATATTCTTTCGAAACGAAAATGAATGGAATGGGTCATTTTCCTCAATGGGTATTCTTCAGAAATGGAAATGAAGGAAGAATCAAGGATATTCATTTCCCTCGATGGATATTCTTCAGAAACGAAAATGAACGGAATGAGTCATTTTCCTCAATGGGTATTCTTCAGAAATGGAAATGAAGGAAGAATCAAGGTTATTCATTTCCCTCGATGGATATTCTTCAGAAACGAAAATGAACGGAATGAGTCATTTTCCTCAATGGGTATTCTTCAGAAATGGAAATGAAGGAAGAATCAAGGATATTCATTTCCCTCGATGGATATTCTTCTTAAACGAAAATGAACGGAATGAGTCATTTTCCTCACTGTGAATTCTTCAGAAATGGAAATAAAGGAAGAATCAAGGATATTCATTTCCCTCGATGGATATTCTTCAGAAACGAAAATTAACGGAATGAGTCATTTTCGTCAATGGTAATTCTTCAGAAACGGAAATGAAGTAAGAATCATGGATATTCATTTCCCTCGATAGATATTCTTCAGAAACGAAAATGAACGGAATGAGTCATTTTCCTCAATGGGGATTCTTCAGAAATGGAAATGAAGGAAGAATCAAGGATATTCATTTCCCTCGATGGATATTCTTCAGAAACGAAAATGAACGGAATGAGTCATTTTCCTCAATGGGTATTCTTCAGAAATGGAAATGAAGGAAGAATCAAGGATATTCATTTCCCTCGATGGATATTCTTTCGAAACGAAAATGAACGGAATTAGTCATTTTCCTCAATGGTAATTCTTCGGAATTGGAAATAAAGGAAGAATCAAGGATATTCATTTCCCACGATGGATATTCTTCAGAAACGAAAATGAACGGAATGAGTCATTTTCCTCAATGGGTATTCTTCAGAAATGGAAATGAAGGAAGAATCAAGGATATTCATTTCCCTCGATGGATATTCTTCAGAAATGAAAATGAACGGAATGAGTCATTTTCCTCAATGGGTATTCTTCAGAAATGGAAATGAAGGAAGAATCAAGGATATGCATTTCCCTCGATGGATATTCTTCAGAAACGAAAATGAACAGAATGAGTCATTTTCCTCAATGGGTATTCTTCAGAAATGGAAATGTAGGAAGAATCAAGGATATTCATTTCCCTCGATGGATATTCTTTCGAAACGAAAATGAATGGAATGAGTCATTTTCCTCAATGGTAATTCTTCAGAAATGGAAATGAAGGAAGAATCAAGGATATTCATTTCCCTCGATGGATATTCTTCAGAAACGAAAATGAACGGAATGAGTCATTTTCCTCAATGGGTATTCTTCAAAAATGGAAATGAAGGAAGAATCAAGGATATTCATTTCCGTCGATGGATATTCTTTCGAAACGAAAATGAATGGAATGGGTCATTTTCCTCAATGGGTATTCTTCAGAAATGGAAATGAAGGAAGAATCAAGGATATTCATTTCCCTCGATGGATATTCTTCAGAAACGAAAATGAACGGAATGAGTCATTTTCCTCAATGGGTATTCTTCAGAAATGGAAATGAAGGAAGAATCAAGGTTATTCATTTCCCTCGATGGATATTCTTCAGAAACGAAAATGAACGGAATGAGTCATTTTCCTCAATGGGTATTCTTCAGAAATGGAAATGAAGGAAGAATCAAGGATATTCATTTCCCTCGATGGATATTCTTCTTAAACGAAAATGAACGGAATGAGTCATTTTCCTCAATGTGAATTCTTCAGAAATGGAAATAAAGGAAGAATCAAGGATATTCATTTCCCTCGATGGATATTCTTCAGAAACGAAAATGAACGGAATGAGTCATTTTCGTCAATGGTAATTCTTCAGAAACGGAAATGAAGTAAGAATCATGGATATTCATTTCCCTCGATAGATATTCTTCAGAAACGAAAATGAACGGAATGAGTCATTTTCCTCAATGGGGATTCTTCAGAAATGGAAATGAAGGAAGAATCAAGGATATTCATTTCCCTCGATGGATATTCTTCAGAAACGAAAATGAACGGAATGAGTCATTTTCCTCAATGGGTATTCTTCAGAAATGGAAATGAAGGAAGAATCAAGGATATTCATTTCCCTCGATGGATATTCTTTCGAAACGAAAATGAACGGAATTAGTCATTTTCCTCAATGGTAATTCTTCGGAATTGGAAATAAAGGAAGAATCAAGGATATTCATTTCCCACGATGGATATTCTTCAGAAACGAAAATGAACGGAATGAGTCATTTTCCTCAATGGGTATTCTTCAGAAATGGAAATGAAGGAAGAATCAAGGTGTCACACCCCAACCGATGGCGGAAACATCGGGATGAGACGAAGTGTGTATAGATTGCTAGAGACTTCATAACACTATGTGACAATATTTAATTAAATTCAAATTTCATTGCAAATGCTAAATTGTCATACAACATTCAAAACAAAATACAACATTGTTTCAACAAATAACATAACACAAAAAGATAAATAGATTAAAGGTGTGTATCTAGTCCACCCTAAACTTGTTTCATCATTCATCCACTTCAATAATCAACCTGCAACATGTATTAAAATAGAGTTTCAATGCAAAGGCAATGAGCGAGTATACAAGTTTGTTTACATAGCATAATAGAATAAAAGCTCAAATCCAACATGATTCATAATATGTGAATTACTAGTATGCAATTTTGGCGTACACTATGATCAAACCCAAGAATCCAACGCATAAAATAGTCTAATCCCAATTGATAGCGGGATAGTAAATGTTTAACTTAACAATACCCCCAAGTCTCAAGGGCGGTGCGTAAATCCTATAGCGCTATAATTGTTAAGGTGGGCTAGCAAAGTTAATGAGCATATACGTTCCAAATCGTTCAAATAGAGCATACAAGAATCATAAGTAAAGCACATTAGTTTCATGTTTGTACAAGGATTGAGTATGTTTAGTTTCTAGTTTCAAAGATTGTTTACATAGTGTACATGTTGCATCCCAAAATAAAAAGGGGAAAAAGGGATCGAGTATACTCACGGTGGTTGCAAGCTTTCCTACTTGAAATCCCGCGAGTGAGTTGATGGATGGATTAGTTTGGAGCACCTAGTCCTTCTACACGAGGAAACGTAGGTGTGTGAGTTTGGCGTTCAACGGAAGATTATAATTTTGGAGTTTAACATAACATAAAGTACGATATCAAAATAATCATCTTTAACTTATACTCTTGTATGACACTACGTAACCACTAGGGTTATATTGTATTTCATGGGTAGTATGCCCATTAGAATCATACTTGGGTGTTAAGTCTTAGATGGTATTCTACTACTTTAACATATAAACACAAGTTTAATATTAAAGGTTCGAATGAGTGTATATATACTTAAGTATTATATATTATTAAGTCCAATAATTCAAGTAGGAGGTAGAAGAATAAGATCTTCATTTAGGCACCTCAAGTTGTTCATAGATGTCATGTATGGGGTAGGAAGACAAGCTTCCATTTAGGAACCCCTTGTATGTTCACCACTACACTTGATGTAAAAACAACCAAGGAGGGTCAAGAACTAAGGTAGGTACAATAATATAACAAATTATACTAAGAGGAAATCATCAAATCATGTGAGGATTCTATGTTGGAACAACCCAAGTTGTTCCATAATCACTTCTTTATCAAAACATAAGTTTGAACATGATTTGTGGGTTAAACACCCTAAACAAAACAGAATTATTTGAGGTTTTAACCTCTGATTTATAGTTTCTCAACCTTGTTTTTAAGCCTAACCAACCATGGAAGAGGTTGTAAGCATTGGGACATAGGTATGAGATGTGTTTAACACAAGTTGGATGAGTTTAACATACTTTTGAAGAACATAAAGTAAAACATAAAGTTTGTGGTCGATTTTGGAGCAATTCCAGGTCTGATTTCTCCAAGGAGAAGTCAAGGAATCGAACCCCATGATAAACCAAGCATGTAGGAAGAAGAATCGAGTGATTTGGTTAAGAAATGAGTGAGATATGCTCATTTTAGTGCAAGGGTATGTGTTTACCCGAATTTCAGCTTCTTGCAAGAACTAGAGAGTATTTTGGAGAGTTTTGAGTGTTGTGAAAGTGTCAAATGGTGTGGAGAGGTGTTATATTTATAATGGTAGAGGTTGGTAGTGATTGGAGGAGTTTAGAGGTGGAATTAAGGTGATTGGGGAGTGTTTAGAAGTTGGATTTCGTGCAAAAATCGCGTCTGATCGAAGCTGGTTGCGTTTTCTACGAATACAAGGCTAATGCGGCCCGCATTAGGTTTCTGGTAAGTTAAAGCGGGCCGCCCGCCACTTCTGATTTCCTTATAAGTTTCAAAAATTGCACTTTAGCCCCCAGACTTGTTAAATTTGGTGTTTTTAGGACTTTTAAGGGCCATTCTTGCCATATAAGTATATTTTAAGATAAGTTCAAGTACGAGAAGTATAAACCAAGTATAATTAAGCGTATAAGTATCATGATCAAGTTTCATTTACGTTCAATACACGTTTTAGGCATAAGTTTAGATTAATTACAAGTTTAGCACATAGTTTCCAAGAATGACGATTAAACATCAATTGATTCACCAATTCGAACATACGAGCATATATAAGGTGTGTATAACATATTTGTAACAAAATACGATTTTCATTAATGATTCAAGTCTCGGTTTTACAACGATTACAAGGAAGGAACGATTACAAGAATACAACGTTTCCAAAAATAGAAATACGAACAAAACTTTCTATAAATGGAAAGTACGAAAAAGCCGGGCGTTACAGTCTCCCCTCCTTTAGGAAATTTCGTCCCAAAATTTAGGAAGACGTAGGGAAAAGATAGGGATACTTCGTCGTTCGAGGAAACATGGATGTTGAGTGCGAGAAGACAATAACGGAAAGTAAAATTCTATGGTGATGAACTTGCCATCAATTTTTTTTTTTTGACCGGAAACGACATAAATTCAAGTTTAACAACACAAGGTTTTACGCGAATAGAGGTAATAAGGTTACTAATGAGAAAACGTATCCTCACTGTCTTCGTCGTCGTCTTGGGCTTGATGTCGTTCTTGGTTCCATAGAGGACATTGTGGGCGAAGATGAGTAGTGTCTCCACACTTGTAGCAAGCGCGTACTTTGTTGACTGACTCTGTGTGTTGAAACTTTCGTTTCCTGCCTTCGCCACCACTTGCTTGGGCTACATGGTCAGTGGTAATCTGATTGGCTATCTTGGTAGCAACCTGTTCATCGCGAATGCGATTGTTGTTTAGGGAAGCAGCTAGGCGGTAAACAGCTTCAATATTATCGAGTTTGGCTGCCTCGATGGTATCACGCATAACAGAGGGTAACCCATTGGTGTACGTCCTTATCTTGCGGTCGGTGGTCATAACGAGGTGAGGAACAATGAAGCTAAGTTGTTTGAAACGGGTGGTATAAGCTAGGTTCTCATCTCCCACTTGCTTTAGCGCCCAAAATTCTTCCTCCAACCTTTGTTGCTCATGCGGAGGACAAAACTCGTCCATCATCAGGGCCTTGACTTCTTCCCACTCCAACGCATATGCCAGTTCGTTCGAACGAATGTTCCTTTCGTTCGTCCACCATTCGAGAGCTCGGGCTTGGAATACCCCAGTCGCACTACGCGTTCTGAGCTCTTTGGGGCAATCACTATTGATGAACGTGACCTCCATGCTATCAAACCATTCGAGCATGGCGGTCACCCCATCATTGCCGGTGAATGGCTTGGGATTGCACGATGAAAAGTGCTTGAAGTTGAACGAAACGGGCTTGCGTGTTTCGACCTTCGAGTCGACGGAGGAGTTTGGAGTTTCAGAAGCTCGAATTTCAGTAACGACCTTTGGGACGATGCGCGCAATTTGATTTGCCATGAAGACCATCATCTTCTTCTTGGAGCGAGACTTTGACTTCTTAGACATTTTGGAGTGACGGGGAGTCATCTAAGATTCAAAGGAACGAATAGGTGAGACTTGATCATAATGTTTGTTTAAGAAAATTGTTTTCATGAAATGATTCATATAGCATCACGTGTCACATAGCATAAAGGGTTCAACTTGATTCACATAGCATACAAAGGTTTAAACGTCTCATATAGCATAATCATGAATTTCATATAGCATAACGTGAATAAATGAAAGCATTGTAAATTTAGTTTGTTCACGAGAGATTATTATTGTTTTTGATTGCGATAAACGTGCGAAATAAGTAAAAAGTTTGAAATGGATGATCGTTCAAGTATAAAATCACATATAAATTGAGATACATAAAAGAGAGGCTCAATAAAACGTTGGATTGTTTCGGGTAGAGAAACGTCGACTATTCCAAAGTGGGTCGAAAGTTCTTTCGAATTAGAGGAAACGTGCTTTGGCCTATAAGTAAGATACTCTCGTCGAGAAGCGATTAACGGTATCTTACCCTTCCGGTTACTACACATCTCTAATTGATTGAAACAATCGGGACTTTGGCGAGATTGAAAATCGAGGAATGGGACTTAATCGACGAGATGCGGGTTTCACCCCTAGCTTGACGATTTCGTACCCTAAATGTGGTTGGTACTTGTCGGGTCAAAATAAAATTTCGACACTTTGACAAGGGTCCACTAGAGTTGAAATGGAAATTACCATTAAGTTGTGGATTTCACTCCTAGCTTAATGGTGAAATTTCGTGCAAAATAGTTTAAGGTAGAATGAGAGTTGTTTACCAAATTGTGGGTTTCACGCCTATTTTGGTAAAGTTGTCTCGTTTGTGTTACAAGAGTATAAAAATAAGCATAAGTGTGTTCATGTTAACCTTAGGAAAGGCATATAAATTTAATCAACAAGAAGTGTAGCTAGGAAGCATGCATGGTAGAGTACAAAAGTTTTAAACGACACATAAGAGGCAAAATTCCTAAAACTATAGATTAGGGCAAAAGCATGGCAATTTTCCTAATTCCCTATAGTTATGGCTCTGATACCAATCTGTCACACCCCAACCGATGGCGGAAACATCGGGATGAGACGAAGTGTGTATAGATTGCTAGAGACTTCATAACACTATGTGACAATATTTAATTAAATTCAAATTTCATTGCAAATGCTAAATTGTCATACAACATTCAAAACAAAATACAACATTGTTTCAACAAATAACATAACACAAAAAGATAAATAGATTAAAGGTGTGTATCTAGTCCACCCTAAACTTGTTTCATCATTCATCCACTTCAATAATCAACCTGCAACATGTATTAAAATAGAGTTTCAATGCAAAGGCAATGAGCGAGTATACAAGTTTGTTTACATAGCATAATAGAATAAAAGCTCAAATCCAACATGATTCATAATATGTGAATTACTAGTATGCAATTTTGGCGTACACTATGATCAAACCCAAGAATCCAACGCATAAAATAGTCTAATCCCAATTGATAGCGGGATAGTAAATGTTTAACTTAACAATACCCCCAAGTCTCAAGGGCGGTGCGTAAATCCTATAGCGCTATAATTGTTAAGGTGGGCTAGCAAAGTTAATGAGCATATACGTTCCAAATCGTTCAAATAGAGCATACAAGAATCATAAGTAAAGCACATTAGTTTCATGTTTGTACAAGGATTGAGTATGTTTAGTTTCTAGTTTCAAAGATTGTTTACATAGTGTACATGTTGCATCCCAAAATAAAAAGGGGAAAAAGGGATCGAGTATACTCACGGTGGTTGCAAGCTTTCCTACTTGAAATCCCGCGAGTGAGTTGATGGATGGATTAGTTTGGAGCACCTAGTCCTTCTACACGAGGAAACGTAGGTGTGTGAGTTTGGCGTTCAACGGAAGATTATAATTTTGGAGTTTAACATAACATAAAGTACGATATCAAAATAATCATCTTTAACTTATACTCTTGTATGACACTACGTAACCACTAGGGTTATATTGTATTTCATGGGTAGTATGCCCATTAGAATCATACTTGGGTGTTAAGTCTTAGATGGTATTCTACTACTTTAACATATAAACACAAGTTTAATATTAAAGGTTCGAATGAGTGTATATATACTTAAGTATTATATATTATTAAGTCCAATAATTCAAGTAGGAGGTAGAAGAATAAGATCTTCATTTAGGCACCTCAAGTTGTTCATAGATGTCATGTATGGGGTAGGAAGACAAGCTTCCATTTAGGAACCCCTTGTATGTTCACCACTACACTTGATGTAAAAACAACCAAGGAGGGTCAAGAACTAAGGTAGGTACAATAATATAACAAATTATACTAAGAGGAAATCATCAAATCATGTGAGGATTCTATGTTGGAACAACCCAAGTTGTTCCATAATCACTTCTTTATCAAAACATAAGTTTGAACATGATTTGTGGGTTAAACACCCTAAACAAAACAGAATTATTTGAGGTTTTAACCTCTGATTTATAGTTTCTCAACCTTGTTTTTAAGCCTAACCAACCATGGAAGAGGTTGTAAGCATTGGGACATAGGTATGAGATGTGTTTAACACAAGTTGGATGAGTTTAACATACTTTTGAAGAACATAAAGTAAAACAGAAAGTTTGTGGTCGATTTTGGAGCAATTCCAGGTCTGATTTCTCCAAGGAGAAGTCAAGGAATCGAACCCCATGATAAACCAAGCATGTAGGAAGAAGAATCGAGTGATTTGGTTAAGAAATGAGTGAGATATGCTCATTTTAGTGCAAGGGTATGTGTTTACCCGAATTTCAGCTTCTTGCAAGAACTAGAGAGTATTTTGGAGAGTTTTGAGTGTTGTGAAAGTGTCAAATGGTGTGGAGAGGTGTTATATTTATAATGGTAGAGGTTGGTAGTGATTGGAGGAGTTTAGAGGTGGAATTAAGGTGATTGGGGAGTGTTTAGAAGTTGGATTTCGTGCAAAAATCGCGTCTGATCGAAGCTGGTTGCGTTTTCTACGAATACAAGGCTAATGCGGCCCGCATTAGGTTTCTGGTAAGTTAAAGCGGGCCGCCCGCCACTTCTGATTTCCTTATAAGTTTCAAAAATTGCACTTTAGCCCCCAGACTTGTTAAATTTGGTGTTTTTAGGACTTTTAAGGGCCATTCTTGCCATATAAGTATATTTTAAGATAAGTTCAAGTACGAGAAGTATAAACCAAGTATAATTAAGCGTATAAGTATCATGATCAAGTTTCATTTACGTTCAATACACGTTTTAGGCATAAGTTTAGATTAATTACAAGTTTAGCACATAGTTTCCAAGAATGACGATTAAACATCAATTGATTCACCAATTCGAACATACGAGCATATATAAGGTGTGTATAACATATTTGTAACAAAATACGATTTTCATTAATGATTCAAGTCTCGGTTTTACAACGATTACAAGGAAGGAACGATTACAAGAATACAACGTTTCCAAAAATAGAAATACGAACAAAACTTTCTATAAATGGAAAGTACGAAAAAGCCGGGCGTTACAGTCTCCCCTCCTTTAGGAAATTTCGTCCCAAAATTTAGGAAGACGTAGGGAAAAGATAGGGATACTTCGTCGTTCGAGGAAACATGGATGTTGAGTGCGAGAAGACAATAACGGAAAGTAAAATTCTATGGTGATGAACTTGCCATCAATTTTTTTTTTTTGACCGGAAACGACATAAATTCAAGTTTAACAACACAAGGTTTTACGCGAATAGAGGTAATAAGGTTACTAATGAGAAAACGTATCCTCACTGTCTTCGTCGTCGTCTTGGGCTTGATGTCGTTCTTGGTTCCATAGAGGACATTGTGGGCGAAGATGAGTAGTGTCTCCACACTTGTAGCAAGCGCGTACTTTGTTGACTGACTCTGTGTGTTGAAACTTTCGTTTCCTGCCTTCGCCACCACTTGCTTGGGCTACATGGTCAGTGGTAATCTGATTGGCTATCTTGGTAGCAACCTGTTCATCGCGAATGCGATTGTTGTTTAGGGAAGCAGCTAGGCGGTAAACAGCTTCAATATTATCGAGTTTGGCTGCCTCGATGGTATCACGCATAACAGAGGGTAACCCATTGGTGTACGTCCTTATCTTGCGGTCGGTGGTCATAACGAGGTGAGGAACAATGAAGCTAAGTTGTTTGAAACGGGTGGTATAAGCTAGGTTCTCATCTCCCACTTGCTTTAGCGCCCAAAATTCTTCCTCCAACCTTTGTTGCTCATGCGGAGGACAAAACTCGTCCATCATCAGGGCCTTGACTTCTTCCCACTCCAACGCATATGCCAGTTCGTTCGAACGAATGTTCCTTTCGTTCGTCCACCATTCGAGAGCTCGGGCTTGGAATACCCCAGTCGCACTACGCGTTCTGAGCTCTTTGGGGCAATCACTATTGATGAACGTGACCTCCATGCTATCAAACCATTCGAGCATGGCGGTCACCCCATCATTGCCGGTGAATGGCTTGGGATTGCACGATGAAAAGTGCTTGAAGTTGAACGAAACGGGCTTGCGTGTTTCGACCTTCGAGTCGACGGAGGAGTTTGGAGTTTCAGAAGCTCGAATTTCAGTAACGACCTTTGGGACGATGCGCGCAATTTGATTTGCCATGAAGACCATCATCTTCTTCTTGGAGCGAGACTTTGACTTCTTAGACATTTTGGAGTGACGGGGAGTCATCTAAGATTCAAAGGAACGAATAGGTGAGACTTGATCATAATGTTTGTTTAAGAAAATTGTTTTCATGAAATGATTCATATAGCATCACGTGTCACATAGCATAAAGGGTTCAACTTGATTCACATAGCATACAAAGGTTTAAACGTCTCATATAGCATAATCATGAATTTCATATAGCATAACGTGAATAAATGAAAGCATTGTAAATTTAGTTTGTTCACGAGAGATTATTATTGTTTTTGATTGCGATAAACGTGCGAAATAAGTAAAAAGTTTGAAATGGATGATCGTTCAAGTATAAAATCACATATAAATTGAGATACATAAAAGAGAGGCTCAATAAAACGTTGGATATTCTTCTTAAACGAAAATGAACGGAATGAGTCATTTTCCTCAATGTGAATTCTTCAGAAATGGAAATAAAGGAAGAATCAAGGATATTCATTTCCCTCGTTGGATATTCTTTAGAAACGAAAATGAACGGAATGAGTCATTTTCATCAATGGTAATTCTTCAGAAATGGATATTCTTCAGAAACGAAAATGAATGGAATGAGTCATTTTCCTCAATGGTAATTCTTCAGAAATGGAAATGAAGGAAGAATCAAGGATATTCATTTCCCTCGATGGATATTCTTTCGAAACGAAAATGAATGGAATGAGTCATTTTCCTCAATGGTAATTCTTCATAAATGGAAATGAAGGAAGAATCAAGGATATTCATTTCCCTCGATGGATATTCTTTCGAAACGAAAATGAACGGAATTAGTCATTTTCCTCAATGGTAATTCTTCGGAATTGGAAATAAAGGAAGAATCAAGGATATTCATTTCCCACGATGGATATTCTTCAGAAACGAAAATGAACGGAATGAGTCATTTTCCTCAATGGGTATTCTTCAGAAATGGAAATGAAGGAAGACTCAAGGATATTCATTTCCCTCGATGGATATTCTTTAGAAACGAAAATGAACGGAATGAGTCATTTTCCTCAATGGGTATTCTTCAGAATTGGAAATGAAGGAAGAATCGAGGATATTCATTTCCCTCGATGGATATTCTTCTTAAACGAAAATGAACGGAATGAGTCATTTTCCTCAATGTGAATTCTTCAGAAATGGAAATAAAGGAAGAATCAAGGATATTCATTTCCCTCGATGGATATTCTTCAGAAACGAAAATGAACGGAATGAGTCATTTTCGTCAATGGTAATTCTTCAGAAATGGAAATGAAGGAAGAATCAAGGATATTCATTTCCCTCGATAGATATTCTTCAGAAACGAAAATGAACGGAATGAGTCATTTTCCTCAACGGGTATTCTTTAGAAATGGAAATGAAGGAAGAATCAAGGATATTCATTTCCCTCGATGGATATTCTTCAGAAACGAAAATGAACGGAATGAGTCATTTTCCTCAATGGGTATTCTTCAGAAATGGAAATGAAGGAAGAATCAAGGATATTCATTTCCCTCGACGGATATTCTTCAGAAACGAAAATGAACGGAATGAGTCATTTTCCTCAACGGGTATTCTTTAGAAATGGAAATGAAGGAAGAATCTAGGATATTCATTTCCCTCGATGGATATTCTTCAGAAACGAAAATGAACGGAATGAGTCATTTTCCTCAATGGGTATTCTTCAGAAATGGAAATGAATGAAGAATCAAGGATATTCATTTCCCTCGATGGATATTCTTCAGAAACGAAAATGAATGGAATGGGTCATTTTCCTCAATGGGTATTCTACAGAAATGGAAATGAAGGAAGAATCAAGGGTATTCATTTCCCTCGATGGATATTCTTCAGAAACGAAAATGAACGGAATGAGTCATTTTCCTCAATGGGTATTCTTCAGAAATGGAAATGAAGGAAGAATCAAGGATATTCATTTCCCTCGATGGATATTCTTCAGAAACGAAAATGAACGGAATGAGTCATTTTCCTCAATGGGTATTCTTCAGAAATGGAAATGAAGGAAGAATCAAGGATATTCATTTCCCTCGATGGATATTCTTCTTAAACGAAAATGAACGGAATGAGTCATTTTCCTCAATGTGAATTCTTCAGAAATGGAAATAAAGGAAGAATCAAGGATATTCATTTCCCTCGTTGGATATTCTTTAGAAACGAAAATGAACGGAATGAGTCATTTTCATCAATGGTAATTCTTCAGAAATGGATATTCTTCAGAAACGAAAATGAATGGAATGAGTCATTTTCCTCAATGGTAATTCTTCAGAAATGGAAATGAAGGAAGAATCAAGGATATTCATTTCCCTCGATGGATATTCTTTCGAAACGAAAATGAATGGAATGAGTCATTTTCCTCAATGGTAATTCTTCATAAATGGAAATGAAGGAAGAATCAAGGATATTCATTTCCCTCGATGGATATTCTTCAGAAACGAAAATGAACGGAATGAGTCATTTTCCTCAATGGGTATTCTTCAGAAATGGAAATGAAGGAAGAATCAAGGATATTCATTTCCCTCGATGGATATGCTTTCGAAACGAAAATGAATGGAATGAGTCATTTTCCTCAATGGTAATTCTTCAGAAATGGAAATGAAGGATGAATCAAGGATATTCAATTCCCTCGATGGATATTCTTCAGAAACGAAAATGAACGGAACGAGTCATTTTCCTCAATGGTTATTCTTCAGAAATGGAAATGAAGGAAGAATCAAGGATATTCATTTCCCTCGATGGATATTCTTTCGAAACGAAAATGAACGGAATGAGTCATTTTTGTCAATGGTAATTCTTCAGAAATGGAAATGAAGTAAGAATCATGGATATTCATTTCCCTCGATAGATATTCTTCAGAAACGAAAATGAACGGAATGAGTCATTTTCCTCAATGTGTATTCTTCAGAAATGGAAATGAAGGAAGAATCAAGGATATTCATTTCCCTCGATGGATATTCTTCAGAAACGAAAATGAACGGAATGAGTCATTTTCCTCAATGGGTATTCTTCAGAAATGGAAATGAAGGAAGAATCTAGGATATTCATTTCCCTCGATGGATATTCTTTCGAAAAGAAAATGAACGGAATGAGTCATTTTCCTCAATGGTAATTCTTCGGAATTGGAAATAAAGGAAGAATCAAGGATATTCATTTCCCACGATGGATATTCTTCAGAAACGAAAATGAACGGAATGAGTCATTTTCCTCAATGGGTATTCTTCAGAAATGGAAATGAAGGAAGAATCAAGGATATTCATTTCCCTCGATGGATATTCTTCAGAAATGAAAATGAACGGAATGAGTCATTTTCCTCAATGGG
Organism: Helianthus tuberosus; assembly: GCA_030545235.1. Classification (NCBI taxonomy): domain Eukaryota; kingdom Viridiplantae; phylum Streptophyta; class Magnoliopsida; order Asterales; family Asteraceae; genus Helianthus; species Helianthus tuberosus. The sequence goes on along the minus strand of CM060365.1, from coordinate 189,052,678 downwards.
TATTCTTCAGAAATGGAAATGAAGGAAGAATCAAGGATATTCATTTCCCTCGATGGATATTCTTCAGAAACGAAAATGAACAGAATGAGTCATTTTCCTCAATGGGTATTCTTCAGAAATGGAAATGTAGGAAGAATCAAGGATATTCATTTCCCTCGATGGATATTCTTTCGAAACGAAAATGAATGGAATGAGTCATTTTCCTCAATGGTAATTCTTCAGAAATGGAAATGAAGGAAGAATCAAGGATATTCATTTCCCTCGATGGATATTCTTCAGAAACGAAAATGAACGGAATGAGTCATTTTCCTCAATGGGTATTCTTCAAAAATGGAAATGAAGGAAGAATCAAGGATATTCATTTCCGTCGATGGATATTCTTCAGAAACGAAAATGAATGGAATGGGTCATTTTCCTCAATGGGTATTCTTCAGAAATGGAAATGAAGGAAGAATCAAGGATATTCATTTCCCTCGATGGATATTCTTCAGAAACGAAAATGAACGGAATGAGTCATTTTCCTCAATGGGTATTCTTCAGAAATGGAAATGAAGGAAGAATCAAGGATATTCATTTCCCTCGATGGATATTCTTCAGAAACGAAAATGAACGGAATGAGTCATTTTCCTCAATGGGTATTCTTCAGAAATGGAAATGAAGGAAGAATCAAGGATATTCATTTCCCTCGATGGATATTCTTCTTAAACGAAAATGAACGGAATGAGTCATTTTCCTCAATGTGAATTCTTCAGAAATGGAAATAAAGGAAGAATCAAGGATATTCATTTCCCTCGATGGATATTCTTCAGAAACGAAAATGAACGGAATGAGTCATTTTCGTCAATGGTAATTCTTCAGAAACGGAAATGAAGTAAGAATCATGGATATTCATTTCCCTCGATAGATATTCTTCAGAAACGAAAATGAATGGAATGAGTCATTTTCCTCAATGGGTATTCTTCAGAAATGGAAATGAAGGAAGAATCAAGGATATTCATTTCCCTCGATGGATATTCTTCAGAAACGAAAATGAACGGAATGAGTCATTTTCCTCAATGGGTATTCTTCAGAAATGGAAATGAAGGAAGAATCAAGGATATTCATTTCCCTCGATGGATATTCTTTCGAAACGAAAATGAACGGAATTAGTCATTTTCCTCAATGGTAATTCTTCGGAATTGGAAATAAAGGAAGAATCAAGGATATTCATTTCCCACGATGGATATTCTTCAGAAACGAAAATGAACGGAATGAGTCATTTTCCTCAATGGGTATTCTTCAGAAATGGAAATGAAGGAAGAATCAAGGATATTCATTTCCCTCGATGGATATTCTTCTTAAACGAAAATGAACGGAATGAGTCATTTTCCTCAATGTGAATTCTTCAGAAATGGAAATAAAGGAAGAATCAAGGATATTCATTTCCCTCGATGGATATTCTTCAGAAACGAAAATGAACGGAATGAGTCATTTTCGTCAATGGTAATTCTTCAGAAACGGAAATGAAGTAAGAATCATGGATATTCATTTCCCTCGATAGATATTCTTCAGAAACGAAAATGAACGGAATGAGTCATTTTCCTCAATGGGTATTCTTCAGAAATGGAAATGAAGGAAGAATCAAGGATATTCATTTCCCTCGATGGATATTCTTCAGAAACGAAAATGAACGGAATGAGTCATTTTCCTCAATGGGTATTCTTCAGAAATGGAAATGAAGGAAGAATCAAGGATATTCATTTCCCTCGATGGATATTCTTTCGAAACGAAAATGAACGGAATTAGTCATTTTCCTCAATGGTAATTCTTCGGAATTGGAAATAAAGGAAGAATCAAGGATATTCATTTCCCACGATGGATATTCTTCAGAAACGAAAATGAACGGAATGAGTCATTTTCCTCAATGGGTATTCTTCAGAAATGGAAATGAAGGAAGAATCAAGGATATTCATTTCCCTCGATGGATATTCTTCAGAAACGAAAATGAACGGAATGAGTCATTTTCCTCAATGGGTATTCTTCAGAATTGGAAATGAAGGAAGAATCAAGGATATTCATTTCCCTCGATGGATATTCTTCTTAAACGAAAATGAACGGAATGAGTCATTTTCCTCAATGTGAATTCTTCAGAAATGGAAATAAAGGAAGAATCAAGGATATTCATTTCCCTCGATGGATATTCTTCAGAAACGAAAATGAACGGAATGAGTCATTTTCGTCAATGGTAATTCTTCAGAAATGGAAATGAAGGAAGAATCAAGGATATTCATTTCCCTCGATAGATATTCTTCAGAAACGAAAATGAACGGAATGAGTCATTTTCCTCAACGGGTATTCTTTAGAAATGGAAATGAAGGAAGAATCAAGGATATTCATTTCCCTCGATGGATATTCTTCAGAAACGAAAATGAACGGAATGAGTCATTTTCCTCAATGGGTATTCTTCAGAAATGGAAATGAAGGAAGAATCAAGGATATTCATTTCCCTCGATGGATATTCTTCAGAAACGAAAATGAATGGAATGGGTCATTTTCCTCAATGGGTATTCTACAGAAATGGAAATGAAGGAAGAATCAAGGATATTCATTTCCCTCGATGGATATTCTTCAGAAACGAAAATGAACGGAATGAGTCATTTTCCTCAATGGGTATTCTTCAGAAATGGAAATGAAGGAAGAATCAAGGATATTCATTTCCCTCGATGGATATTCTTCAGAAACGAAAATGAACGGAATGAGTCATTTTCCTCAATGGGTATTCTTCAGAAATGGAAATGAAGGAAGAATCAAGGATATTCATTTCCCTCGATGGATATTCTTCTTAAACGAAAATGAACGGAATGAGTCATTTTCCTCAATGTGAATTCTTCAGAAATGGAAATAAAGGAAGAATCAAGGATATTCATTTCCCTCGATGGATATTCTTTAGAAACGAAAATGAACGGAATGAGTCATTTTCATCAATGGTAATTCTTCAGAAATGGATATTCTTCAGAAACGAAAATGAATGGAATGAGTCATTTTCCTCAATGGTAATTCTTCAGAAATGGAAATGAAGGAAGAATCAAGGATATTCATTTCCCTCGATGGATATTCTTTCGAAACGAAAATGAATGGAATGAGTCATTTTCCTCAATGGTAATTCTTCATAAATGGAAATGAAGGAAGAATCAAGGATATTCATTTCCCTCGATGGATATTCTTCAGAAACGAAAATGAACGGAATGAGTCATTTTCCTCAATGGGTATTCTTCAGAAATGGAAATGAAAGAAGAATCAAGGATATTCATTTCCCTCGATGGATATTCTTTCGAAACGAAAATGAATGGAATGAGTCATTTTCCTCAATGGTAATTCTTCAGAAATGGAAATGAAGGAAGAATCAAGGATATTCATTTCCCTCGATGGATATTCTTTCGAAACGAAAATGAATGGAATGAGTCATTTTCCTCAATGGTAATTCTTCAGAAATGGAAATGAAGGAAGAATCAAGGATATTCATTTCCCTCGATGGATATTCTTCAGAAACGAAAATGAATGGAATGAGTCATTTTCCTCAATGGGTATTCTTCAGAAATGGAAATGAAGGAAGAATCAAGGATATTCATTTCCCTCGATGGATATTCTTCAGAAACGAAAATGAACGGAATGAGTCATTTTCCTCAATGGGTATTGTAACACCTCGGAAATTTACGTCCAATAATGTACTGACACGTGTCACGGACTTTGAATATGCGAAAACATACTTTAGAGGGACTAAAGTTGACAAACGGTGAAACTATGTAAATTCAAGGGTCCAAAGCGTCAACAACTGATAAATAGGCCCTACAATAACCCTACATGGTGTTTATAATCTTAAACGGAAGAATCGTGGATCATACGAAGCGAAAGATGTAAGAAAGTGAGGAATTACAAACTACAGGGGCTAAATGTGTCAACATGTTGAATTCATACCTCTGAGTGATCTTTTGGCAAACCCGAAGCTTTGTAAAAATAAAATATACTCATAAGAATATGTGATAAAAATTTCATGAAGTTTCGTAAACGTATGAGAAAGTTATGATTAAAACCGTATACGAAAGGTCAAATACGTAATCGTGAATTTCGTGACTTTTCGGGTGAGCGCAAACTGAACCGGGAACTTTGCCAAGTTTATAAAAGTCCCAAGGTTTATAAAAACTGGATTTGAGGGTCTAGAGTGCCAAATAAACGAACAAAACACGCATCACAAGATCGGGGGCTGAATTGTAACATTTAAGAAACTTAAAAAAAGCTGGTAACGTCTGGTCGCGCTGCGCGACGCTGTCCTCGCGTACGCGAGCAACTACCAGCGACCAGAATACGCTCAAGTGTCAATTTCTTGTCTGTTCTGAGTTGTTAACAGCTGTGTTCGACTTAGGGACTGACCAATCGACTTGCATGCAACCTTTGGACAGTAGAGCACCTGTTATAACATCAGAAACACTCTGATTCAGTCATTAATCTGATCCAACTTGCTATTAAAGTTCACAATTGTTGCAAACTCAAGAACACTTGCATTCTCAAACTTCACAAGAACTCTCCTGGATCTTTCTGGACGCCAAGGCTGCTTCATAGTGACCTCTAAGCTTGTCTAGGATCATTGTAAGTGTTCATATCATCCTCAAATCCGTTATAGCTTAGTGTTCTTACTAAAAGTCAAACATATCGTAAATATAGTTTGACTTTACGATTAAACGAAATGTGCTCAGTATTTTCTCAAATTAAAAGTACCCATACGTTGGTGTTTATGAGTATAACAAACCCCTAAAAGGGTATTCTCTGATTCCCACTCTAAGCATGCTATTTGTCGAGTCAAAGTTGTTCTTAAAAAGTCAACAGAAATTGTTTTTGTGAAATATAACATAAATGGTAATGTAGATGACATGCAATCAGTTTGATCATCAAAAATAGCTTTATAATGAATGTAAGAATATGTTTTACCATGATCAACTCGACAATCTTTGGTATAAACCCGGATTGGAACCGAAAGTCTTATAAAACGACTTTTTCGTTGACTCTCGATTCGGATCCATGCATGCATGTTTGAGATCTGTATTAGAGTTTATTTTTGACCATTTTTATTTATGTATGACTCTCTGGAATTTTTATAACTTGAGTCTATGTTTAACCGATTCATATGCATGTACCGGTTTATGCTTAAATATGACTATTTTGCCCTTTTTGATATAAAACGCGATTTTTGAAAAAGTGAAAGAGTAAAATCATTTGTTACTGAATTATAATCATGCACCGAAAATTTCATATCAGTTTGTGGTCTGGTTTAGGAGATATGCTCATTATCGTAAATTACAAGCTTTATGTTACATAAATAGCGTAATTAGCACATAGCCTATTTTAACCCACTTTTTGGTATCAAACTTTTATACACTGATGTTATATATTATTTTGAGATTTTAAAGATTTTTATTTAATTTTTGGCTGATCGTATCATAGGTCTCTAAGCTTAATTCGGTAAATACCGAAATTGCCCTTTTTGGCCATAAAACGAGTTTTATAAATCCGATTGACCCCAAACCACTTCCTACTGATTTTATTTATTAAATAAAGTATGTTGAACCTTCTGGAAGTATAAAAATCTCAGCTTTCTTTTACAAACCCGGAAACGGCTCTAAATCGCCTTTTTAGGCATTTTTAACGCATAGTATATACTATAACCATGTCAAACATATAAGACTTATACCTACTGATATAATTAGCATATTTTCATATAAAAACAGTAAGTACAATTTTATAAACTCAGATTTCCAGTTTTGGCATTTTTAGCCCTTGTAAAATTACCAAAATACCCCTAACGAGCATAGTTTGGTTTTAAATGATAATTTTCACTTATGGGTCATACCCTACTGTTATAATATGTTAAATTAAGTATGTTTGCTGTACAAACCAGACCTGTAACTCAGATTTCTAATTTAACTCTTTTATAACCTTTTAAATGACCGAAATGCCCTTATAAGGCATAAATTGATTTTAAATCCGTTCCGGGCAAAATAGAAAATAACTTACTGATATTATATCATATTTAGAGCATATTAACTCAGGGAACTTGCATATGACTCTTTTGAATACCCGTAACGCTCTTTTCGCGTTCGGTTCGGTTTATGTAACTAGTTTGCATAAATTGACTAAGACGGGTCAAACATTATCATTTTTGTCTCAAAATCCAGAATGTATTTAGTATACCCATATTATACAAGTATCCAAACTTGTCGGGTCTAAATCACATTCTATCCGGTCTTCGCTTAATCGTGCGTTTAAACCGTTTCGTCCTTTTAATTAACCGGTCTAGGCTTAGGCTTAAATAAAGACCGTTGGAAATCTAATAGGTTATTTATAAACCTTCGTTCCAGATTAGGAGCCCGGTAAAAGCTACCTGCCTTTTTGCTTGTTGAGATAAATACTTACCAAGGTAAATACTTTTAACTTATTTTCCCTATACGGGCTTGGGGTACGGTATATAAAATACCGTTTGGTCTAGCATTAAATTCTTTAATCGAATAGTGGTTAAATTTATTGAGATGCTATGTTTTAATTGTATGTTTTGTTTGCTTAAAGCCTTTGGGGGGTTAATGACCATGTCCCGGATATCCTCGGCATTATCTTACGAGATGGCCACGACCTGAGCACTGGGTGTAGGCGTACACCTGTCAAGTGTATAACTCAATATTGTGGTGTGTCTATTGATCTTTAACCCGGCACGAACCGGGCTACTGAACGCATAAGTAACATGTAAATCCTTTACAAGATTATGTAATATAATTATCCCAAGTTATAAAATATTTTTGTGCCATGAGCATTCAAATCAATTTTCAATCATTTCAAAATGAGTCAGTTAATTTGTATTTACCAGTGTAAACTGACGTATTTTCCCAAAAGGTTAAGTGCAGGTACTACACGTAATAGGCTGGCTGTCTTCTAGAGCGTCCACAATAAGTCTCGCAAGCTTGGACGACATTAAACTGTTGAACAATATCTTATTTTATTTTGATCCGCCTGTGGATCCGTTTCAACTATCAGTGATACTTATTATTACGTTTTATTAAAGTTGAAATGAATCTATCTTTGCTTCCGCTGTGCATTATTACATTGTGTTGTTTGTCTATGATGATACCAACTACGTCACTATACTCCCCACCGGGCCCACCGGTGACACGTGGAAAATAGGGGTGTGACAGGTTGGTATCAGAGCCAACTCTGAGTGAATTAAACACTAGCTTTTTGTGTTTAATCTCAGTTACACAATTGCACAATCCTCGATTCTCGAGTCTAGACAAAGAACTTAGGAAATTTCCAAATTTTTGTTTAAATTTTCTAACCTTGTCTAAATTATATTTTTGTTGTATCACTTGTTTGCTTTTGACAGGTTCACGAAAATGCCACCAAGAATGAGAGGTAGAGGCCGAGGAGCATATGTGGCTCCAAATGATCATGAGGCCGGACCATCACACCGGCGGACTCCATCGGATCCTCACCGCAATGATGCTCAAGACCTTTGGAGGTCTTTCACGGAACCAGCGAGACGCTCAGTCTCACTAAGCACTTCTCCATCGATCCCGCATTCCTATGGGCCTCATTCGGAGAATGAGCCCCATCACTCACAGCAGTTCTACATTCCTCTAGGACCCTCATCACCTTTCGACAACACGTCACCCACCTTTCAAGGGCTGTACAATCCAGACGATTACCTTCAAGAACCAGTGGGTCTTAACCCACTCGGACCCGAAGACCACTTTCCCGGTGGCAACGACATGGACGTTGACGAAGATACCGACCCTTCCATGCCGCTATCTGGAACACCGAACCACCCCATCGAGATTTCGGATGGGTCACCTTTCATGGGATCACCATACAATGGTCCCGATAGTTATGAGGAGATGTTCAAACAATATGACTGGGTGTTTACCCCCAGTTATCATAACTCTCCCTTGCACCAGTCTTCCCATCACTCTCCTCTTCACCAGTCTTCTCATCACTCTCCTCTTCACCAATCTTACCATAACTCCCCTCTGCACCAGTCATACCACAACTCTCCTTTGCACCTGCCTCACCACTCTCCCCTACACCAGCAGGTGCAGCCCCAGCAGCAGCAGAATCCTTCTGAGGATTCCCAATTTGTAGCGGTCACTCCGCCAGCAGCAGCACCTCCACTTCAGCCTCCCCCGCCTCCGAGGCGAAGGAGAACTACCCCGCGGATGTCCGTACGAGGGGGGATACGCATCAGTACCCCTCCACTTTCTAGTGGCAGCCGGTACTCACCGGTTCATGAAGAAACAGAGATGGGTGAATCTTCAAACCCCGTCTCTGAAGTAGCAACGGCGCCAGTCGCGCCACAGCCACAGCCACAGCCACAGGCACCACCGGGTTTTGGAGAACAAATCCCCGCTTACACTAATGCTGCGGCATTTAACCCCTTTGAGCAGCAGTTTCACACGGGGTACAACTATATGGAGGATCCGTACTGGATAGCGGCAAACTCCAACACCTTCCAGCAAGAAGCTCCCTTTGGAGGTCCCTGGGCTACAGGACCCTCGACTTATGGGTACCCACCATATGGGTATCAACAGTCGCAGCCTCTTCAACCTCCACAGTATCAGCAGCCGCAACCGCCCCAACCTCCGCTTTATCAGCCTCCTCAGCCGTCATACTATCAGCAACCACCTCAGGCGCCGACAATGTCACCGCCCCAAATGCAAGAAATCATTCACGAGATACATGGGGTGCGAGACGAGATGCGGCAGGGGTTGGATCATGAACGGAGGCGTAGGAAGGGGATGTTTAGCAAGGTAGTGAGCTTGCTCAAGGGTAAACGCAAGAAGGATCACTGAATCCTTTGTTTGCTTGTTATCTAATCATGTCCCTGCGTGGACATATATTTATATACTCTACCCCTGCGTGGGTAATGTTTCTTTCTGTTTAGCCCCTGCGTGGGCATATCTTTTTAACCCCTGCGAGGGTTTGTTTATTTGTTTGGCCCCTGCGTGGGCATGCTATTTATGAAAAGTCCCGTTTAGGGCAAGCATGTACTCGTTAATTTTAAATTAGAATGGTAATTTCAGCTTTTCATTTTTAAATTATATGCATAAATATAATAAATGAATAAATGGAAAATAGCATTTTTATTGTAATTCACCATTTTAATAAGGATCTTAAAAGGTAAAACCTAGCTGTTATGTTGTCATAAACCTAGCCAAGATGGTAGAACCTGTTTAAAAAGATTCAAATCTCTGTTAACATCTGTAAACATGTTAACATTCTTGGCTAATGTGATCCGTAAAATCACACACGCCACCCTTCTTATAAAATATCCAAATTTTAATATTTCTATATATAATTGGTTGTGACATAATACCTACGGGTTATAATTAATGTCATATAAAAACAAAAAACAAAAAACAGCTGTAGTTTATAAACTCCCTGCCAAGAAAAAGGATTGACTTGTCTTATTTAATCAAGCCTTAACCCTACAAAATCTAAATTTGTAATTTAGAAAATTTGTCTACGTGACTAGGCTTATTATGCCAAAATTAAAATTCATTCTAAAAAGATTATTAGTGAAAATCCTGAATGAAATTATTAAAATTAACTAATATGGCTTTTTGTTTACCATGGTTAATAAATCGTCGAGAACGATAATACTGTCTAGACTTCTAAATAGACCTTGTCCTTATTTTATGTAGCAATTTAAGACTACATGGCCAAATCCGAAGAACTAAACAGTCGCCCGGCACAGAACCCTGAAAATGCTCAAATGTTAATAACTGGTGCGGAATTGAAAGCACTAGTGAATGATGCCGTGGTAGAAGCACTGAATAGACAATTTAGTGAAGCAAGCGGGACCCGAAGTAGGACCCGAACCGCATCACGTTCCAAACCAAGAACACATTCAGAGGGTCATAACAAACCGCCCTCTCAGAAGGAGATACCTAAGAATGATAAGCCAAAGAAGGATGATGAGGATCATCACTCCTCTAACCAAAACAGTGTCCCGATAAAGAAGATCAAGCAGAAACATGAATCGCACAGTAAGTCTTGCACTTATAAATACTTCGTCTCATGCAAACCCAGAGACTTTACTGGGGAAAAAGGAGCGGTCGACTGCATGACCTGGATAGACGAAATGGATACAGTCGTAGATATCAGCGGGTGTGCTGAACGGGATGTAGTGAAGTATGTGTCCCAATCGTTTAAAGGGGACGCACTAGCATGGTGGAAATCTCTTTTGCAAGCTACCGGAAAGGCCACACTTTACAGTATGTCATGGGATCAGTTCGTGGCCCTTATTAAAGAAAATTTTTGTCCACAACATGAAGTGGAAAGGATCGAGTCAGACTTTGTATCGTTGGTAATGAAGAATCTAGATTGTCAGGCTTACCTCACCACCTTCAATACTCTATCTCGATTGGTTCCCTACTTGGTAACCCCTGAGCCGAAAAGGATTGCCCGTTTCATTGGGGGTTTGGCCCCTGAGATTAAAGCTAGCGTTAAGGCATCGAAGCCTACAACTTTCAGATCAGTAGCTGATCTATCTCTCTCTCTCACTCAGGACGTGGTCAGGTTGAGAGCACATAGGAACTCGGAAGAGAATAAGAGAAAGCGTGAGGACGATACCTCACGAAAATCGGAGAAGAGACACCGAGGGAATAACGACCATAGAAAAGGGTCAGGATTTAGGAAAGATGGGCAACAGTCGGGGGATAAACCCAAATGCAAAACCTGCAAGAAAAACCACTTTGGGAAATGTCGTTTTGAAACGAAATCGCAGTCCCACACGAGGCCATGTGGAATCTGCAAATCTACTGATCACACGACTTTGAAATGTAAGGGTCTGAAGGATGCAACCTGTTACGGTTGCAACGAGAAAGGGCACATTAAGTCTAATTGCCCAAAGTACGCTAAGAAAGCCGATGAGGGAAAGAAGACCAATGCAAGGGTCTTCAGGATGGACGCTAAGGAAGCCGTTCAAGATGACAACGTTATTACAGGTACTTTTCTTGTAAATAATGTTTTTGCTAGAGTCTTATTTGATTCTGGAGCGGATAAGTCCTTTGTAGATAATAAGTTTTGTGAGTCGTTAAAATTGCCTGTAAAAGCCTTAAGTGTGAAGTATGAGGTGGAGTTAGCTGATGGAACCATAGAAACAGCCTCAACTGTTTTAGATGGATGTGTTATATCCATTAGGAATCATTCTTTTCCTTTGTCCCTACTTCCCTTTAAGCTCGCCGGCTTTGATGTAGTTATAGGCATGGATTGGTTATCGCATAACCAAGCCCAGATTGTGTGCAAACAAAAGCAAGTGATAGTTAAAACTCCGGCTGGAGAGTCACTTACCATTCAAGGAGATACTCAGCATGGATTGCCAGAGCAAGTGTCCATGCTCAAGGCATCCAGATGTATGCAGAAGGGTTGTGTCATTTATATGGCGCAAGTTACGATTGATGAGCCAAAGCCTAAGATTGAAGATATCCCTATCATTTCGGAATATCCTGAAGTTTTTCCCGAAGAACTACCTGGTTTACCACCAGATAGGCAAGTGGAATTCCGAATTGACATCATCCCTAGTGCTGCACCAATAGCGAGAGCACCTTATAGATTAGCACCGACGGAGATGAAGGAATTAAGGACGCAGTTGGATGATCTATTAGCAAAAGGTTTTATTAGACCTAGTTCGTCCCCTTGGGGAGCGCCAATCTTATTTGTCAAGAAGAAGGATGGATCGATGCGTTTGTGCATCGACTACCGTGAGCTTAATAAGGTCACCATCAAGAATAGGTATCCTCTGCCCAGGATCGACGATCTATTCGATCAATTACAAGGAGCAAGCTATTTTTCTAAGATCGACTTGAGGTCGGGCTATCATCAGTTGAAAGTCAAGGATGAAGATGTACACAAGACAGCGTTTAGGACTCGTTATGGACATTACGAGTTCTTGGTGATGCCTTTCGGGCTCACTAACGCACCAGCCGCATTCATGGACCTCATGAATCGAGTCTGCAAGCCTTATCTGGATAAATTCGTCATTGTCTTTATTGACGACATCCTTATTTACTCAAAGAACAAAGCTGATCACGAGAAACACCTTCGTTGTATTCTCAAACTGCTTCATCAAGAGAAGCTCTATGCCAAGTTCTCGAAATGTGAATTCTGGCTTTGAGAAGTCCAGTTTCTTGGACACGTTGTTAGCGAGCGTGGTATCCAAGTGGATCCCGCTAAGGTTGAAGCTGTTATGAATTGGCAAGAGCCAAAGACGCCTACGGAAATTCGCAGTTTTCTGGGTTTAGCTGGATACTATAGGCGATTCATTGAAAACTTTTCAAGGATTGCTGCGCCCCTTACTTCATTGACACGCAAGAAGGTTAAGTTTGAGTGGGGCCCTAAGCAGCAGGAATCCTTCGATATTCTGAAGAACAAGTTGAGCAATGCACCAGTATTAACATTGCCAGATGGTATAGAAGAATTTGTGGTGTATTGTGATGCATCACACACCGTATGGGCTGTGTACTCATGCAGAAAGGCAAAGTTATTGCCTACGCCTCAAGACAGCTGAAGATACACGAAAAGAACTACACCACCCACGATTTAGAATTGGGTGCCGTTGTATTTGCATTAAAACTTTGGAGACATTACTTATATGGTACCAAGTGTGTGATCTATTCAGATCACAAGAGCCTTCAGCATTTGTTTAATCAGAAGGACTTGAATATGCGACAGAGACGATGGATGGAAACTCTGAATGATTACGATTGTGAAATAAAATACCATCCAGGCAAGGCAAATGTAGTTGCCGACGCCTTGAGTAGAAAAGAAAGAGTAAAGCCTATAAGAATCAACGCTAAGCGCATTGAAATCAAGAATGATTTGAACAAAAGGATATTAGCTGCACAGAAGGAAGCTGTGCTGGAAGCTAATTATCCTGAAGAAAAGTTGGGAGTAACTGAGGAGCAGTTATCTCATGACAAGGACGGAATGCTTAGACTAAATGGAAGAATATGGGTTCCAATTTTTGGAGGACTTCGGGATGTTATCCTCCAGGAGGCCCACAGTTCCAAATATTCTGTTCATCCTGGAGCAGACAAGATGTACCAGGATTTAAAAGCAAACTACTGGTGGATTGGTTTGAAAAAGTCCGTAGCTGCTTATGTGTCTAAATGTTTGACTTGTGCGCAAGTCAAAGCAGAACACCAGAAACCGTCAGGTTTGCTACAACAACCTGAAATTCCCACATGGAAATGGGAAATGGTGACGATGGATTTCATCACCAAGTTGCCAAAGACAAGAAAGGGAAATGATACAATATGGGTCATAGTAGATAGACTGGCGAAGTCAGCACATTTTCTACCCATCAAGGAGACTTATAGCTCCGATATGCTAGCCCAATTATATGTTGATAAGATTGTAGCTTTGCATGGAATACCTGTGTCTATTATCTCGGATAGAGATACTAGATACACGTCACATTTTTGGAAAAGTTTCCAGCAATCTTTGGGAACTCGTTTGAATTTTAGTACGGCTTATCATCCACAGACTGACGGTCAAAGTGAGCGTACTATTCAAACTTTTGAAGACATGCTACGTGCATGTGCGATCGATTTGGGTGGTAGTTGGGATAAGAACCTACCACTAATTGAATTCTCCTACAACAATAGCTACCACACCAGCATAAAAGCTGCGCCTTTTGAGGCCTTATATGGTAGAAAGTGTAGATCGCCTATTTGTTGGGCAGAAGTTGGAGATGTCCAACTATCAGGACCAGAAATTGTTTTTGAGACGACGGACAAGATTGTCCAGATCCGCGATCGATTGAGAGCTGCCATGGATAGGCAGAAAGCTTATGCAGATCCACAGCGCAAAGACTTTCACTTCGAAGTAGGTGAAAAAGTGTTGCTTAAGGTATCACCCTGGAAGGGGGTGATGCGATTTGGTAAGAAAGGCAAGCTAAGCCCGAGGTACATAGGACCTTTCGAAATTATCGAACGTGTCGGATCAGTCGCTTATAAGTTGAACTTGCCTGAAGAACTTAGTGCTATCCATAATGTGTTCCACATCTGTAATTTGAAGAAGTGTTCCGCTGATGGACCACCGGTTATACCGTATACAGATGTACATATTGATGAAAGCTTGAAATTTGTGGAAAAGCCGTTATCGATTGAAGACCGAAAGGTAAAGAAACTTCGAAGGAAGCACATACCTATTGTTAAGGTCAAATGGGATGCCCGTAGAGGTCCCGAATACACATGGGAGGTAGAATCCACGATGAAAGAAAAATACCCTCATTTGTTTCAGTAAATCTCGGGGTCGAGATTTCTTTTAAGGGGGTGAGGATGTAACACCTCGGAAATTTACGTCCAATAATGTACTGACACGTGTCACGGACTTTGAATATGCGAAAACATACTTTAGAGGGACTAAAGTTGACAAACGGTGAAACTATGTAAATTCAAGGGTCCAAAGCGTCAACAACTGATAAATAGGCCCTACAATAACCCTACATGGTGTTTATAATCTTAAACGGAAGAATCATGGATCATACGAAGCGAAAGATGTAAGAAAGTGAGGAATTACAAACTACAGGGGCTAAATGTGTCAACATGTTGAATTCATACCTCTGAGTGATCTTTTGGCAAACCCGAAGCTTTGTAAAAATAAAATATACTCATAAGAATATGTGATAAAAATTTCATGAAGTTTCGTAAACGTATGAGAAAGTTATGATTAAAACCGTATACGAAAGGTCAAATACGTAATCGTGAATTTCGTGACTTTTCGGGTGAGCGCAAACTGAACCGGGAACTTTGCCAAGTTTATAAAAGTCCCAAGGTTTATAAAAACTGGATTTGAGGGTCTAGAGTGCCAAATAAACGAACAAAACACGTATCACAAGATCGGGGGCTGAATTGTAACATTTAAGAAACTTAAAAAAAGCTGGTAACGTCTGGTCGCGCTGCGCGACGCTGTCCTCGCGTACGCGAGCAACTACCAGCGACCAGAATACGCTCAAGTGTCAATTTCTTGTCTGTTCTGAGTTGTTAACAGTTGTGTTCGACTTAGGGACTGACCAATCGACTTGCATGCAACCTTTGGACAGTAGAGCACCTGTTATAACATCAGAAACACTCTGATTCAGTCATTAATCTGATCCAACTTGCTATTAAAGTTCACAATTGTTGCAAACTCAAGAACACTTGCATTCTCAAACTTCACAAGAACTCTCCTGGATCTTTCTGGACGCCAAGGCTGCTTCATAGTGACCTCTAAGCTTGTCTAGGATCATTGTAAGTGTTCATATCATCCTCAAATCCGTTATAGCTTAGTGTTCTTACTAAAAGTCAAACATATCGTAAATATAGTTTGACTTTACGATTAAACGAAATGTGCTCAGTATTTTCTCAAATTAAAAGTACCCATACGTTGGTGTTTATGAGTATAACAAACCCCTAAAAGGGTATTCTCTGATTCCCACTCTAAGCATGCTATTTGTCGAGTCAAAGTTGTTCTTAAAAAGTCAACAGAAATTGTTTTTGTGAAATATAACATAAATGGTAATGTAGATGACATGCAATCAGTTTGATCATCAAAAATAGCTTTATAATGAATGTAAGAATATGTTTTACCATGATCAACTCGACAATCTTTGGTATAAACCCGGATTGGAACCGAAAGTCTTATAAAACGACTTTTTCGTTGACTCTCGATTCGGATCCATGCATGCATGTTTGAGATCTGTATTAGAGTTTATTTTTGACCATTTTTATTTATGTATGACTCTCTGGAATTTTTATAACTTGAGTCTATGTTTAACCGATTCATATGCATGTACCGGTTTATGCTTAAATATGACTATTTTGCCCTTTTTGATATAAAACGCGATTTTTGAAAAAGTGAAAGAGTAAAATCATTTGTTACTGAATTATAATCATGCACCGAAAATTTCATATCAGTTTGTGGTCTGGTTTAGGAGATATGCTCATTATCGTAAATTACAAGCTTTATGTTACATAAATAGCGTAATTAGCACATAGCCTATTTTAACCCACTTTTTGGTATCAAACTTTTATACACTGATGTTATATATTATTTTGAGATTTTAAAGATTTTTATTTAATTTTTGGCTGATCGTATCATAGGTCTCTAAGCTTAATTCGGTAAATACCGAAATTGCCCTTTTTGGCCATAAAACGAGTTTTATAAATCCGATTGACCCCAAACCACTTCCTACTGATTTTATTTATTAAATAAAGTATGTTGAACCTTCTGGAAGTATAAAAATCTCAGCTTTCTTTTACAAACCCGGAAACGGCTCTAAATCGCCTTTTTAGGCATTTTTAACGCATAGTATATACTATAACCATGTCAAACATATAAGACTTATACCTACTGATGTAATTAGCATATTTTCATATAAAAACAGTAAGTACAATTTTATAAACTCAGATTTCCAGTTTTGGCATTTTTAGCCCTTGTAAAATTACCAAAATACCCCTAACGAGCATAGTTTGGTTTTAAATGATAATTTTCACTTATGGGTCATACCCTACTGTTATAATATGTTAAATTAAGTATGTTTGCTGTACAAACCAGACCTGTAACTCAGATTTCTAATTTAACTCTTTTATAACCTTTTAAATGACCGAAATGCCCTTATAAGGCATAAATTGATTTTTAATCCGTTCCGGGCAAAATAGAAAATAACTTACTGATATTATATCATATTTAGAGAATATTAACTCAGGGAACTTGCATATGACTCTTTTGAATACCCGTAACGCTCTTTTCGCGTTCGGTTCGGTTTATCTAACTAGTTTGCATAAATTGACTAAGACGGGTTAAACATTATCATTTTTGTCTCAAAATCCAGAATGTATTTAGTATACCCATATTATACAAGTATCCAAACTTGTCGGGTCTAAATCACATTCTATCCGGTCTTCGCTTAATCGTGCGTTTAAACCGTTTCGTCCTTTTAATTAACCGGTCTAGGCTTAGGCTTAAATAAAGACCGTTGGAAATCTAATAGGTTATTTATAAACCTTCATTCCAGATTAGGAGCCCGGTAAAAGCTACCTGCCTTTTTGCTTGTTGAGATAAATACTTACCAAGGTAAATACTTTTAACTTATTTTCCCTATACGGGCTTGGGGTACGGTATATAAAATACCGCTTGGTCTAGCATTAAATTCTTTAATCGAATAGTGGTTAAATTTATTGAGATGCTATGTTTTAATTGTATGTTTTGTTTGCTTAAAGCCTTTGGGGGGTTAATGACCATGTCCCGGATATCCTCGGCATTATCTTACGAGATGGCCACGACCTGAGCACGGGGTGTAGGCGTACACCTGTCAAGTGTATAACTCAATATTGTGGTGTGTCTATTGATCTTTAACCCGGCACGAACCGGGCTACTGAACGCATAAGTAACATGTAAATCCTTTACAAGATTATGTAATATAATTATCCCAAGTTATAAAATATTTTTGTGCCATGAGCATTCAAATCAATTTTCAATCATTTCAAAATGAGTCAGTTAATTTGTATTTACCAGTGTAAACTGACGTATTTTCCCAAAAGGTTAAGTGCAGGTACTACACGTAATAGGTTGGCTGTCTTCTAGAGCGTCCACAATAAGTCTCGCAAGCTTGGACGACATTAAACTGTTGAACAATATCTTATTTTATTTTGATCCGCCTGTGGATCCGTTTCAACTATCAGTGATACTTATTATTACGTTTTATTAAAGTTGAAATGAATCTATCTTTGCTTCCGCTGTGCATTATTACATTGTGTTGTTTGTCTATGATGATACCAACTACGTCACTATACTCCCCACCGGTGACACGTGGAAAATCGGGGTGTGACAGGTATTCTTCAAAAATGGAAATGAAGGAAGAATCAAGGATATTCATTTCCGTCGATGGATATTCTTCAGAAACGAAAATGAACGGAATGGGTCATTTTCCTCAATGGGTATTCTTCAGAAATGGAAATGAAGGAAGAATCAAGGATATTCATTTCCCTCGATGGATATTCTTCAGAAACGAAAATGAACGGAATGAGTCATTTTCCTCAATGGGTATTCTTCAGAAATGGAAATGAAGGAAGAATAAAGGATATTCACTTCCCTCGATGGATATTCTTCAGAAACGAAAATGAACGGAATGAGTCATTTTCCTCAATGGGTAATCTTCAGAAATGGAAATGAAGGAAGAATCAAGGATATTCATTTCCCTCGATGGATATTCTTCTTAAACGAAAATGAACGGAATGAGTCATTTTCCTCAATGTGAATTCTTCAGAAATGGAAATAAAGGAAGAATCAAGGATATTCATTTCCCTCGATGGATATTCTTCAGAAACGAAAATGAACGGAATGAGTCATTTTCGTCAATGGTAATTCTTCAGAAATGGAAATGAAGTAAGAATCATGGATATTCATTTCCCTCGATAGATATTCTTCAGAAACGAAAATGAACGCAATGAGTCATTTTCCTCAATGGGTATTCTTCAGAAATGGAAATGAAGGAAGAATCAAGGATATTCATTTCCCTCGATGGATATTCTTCAGAAACGAAAATGAACGGAATGAGTGATTTTCCTCAATGGGTATTCTTCAGAAATGGAAATGAAGGAAGAATCAAGGATATTCATTTCCCTCGATGGATATTCTTTCGAAACGAAAATGAACGGAATGAGTCATTTTCCTCAATGGTAATTCTTCGGAATTGGAAATAAAGGAAGAATCAAGGATATTCATTTCCCACGATGGATATTCTTCAGAAACGAAAATGAACGGAATGAGTCATTTTCCTCAATGGGTATACTTCAGAAATGGAAATGAAGGAAGAATCAAGGATATTCATTTCCCTCGATGGATATTCTTCAGAAACGAAAATGAACGGAATGAGTCATTTTCCTCAATGGGTATTCTTCAGAATTGGAAATGAAGGAAGAATCAAGGATATTCATTTCCCTCGATGGATATTCTTCTTAAACGAAAATGAACGGAATGAGTCATTTTCGTCAATGTGAATTCTTCAGAAATGGAAATAAAGGAAGAATCAAGGATATTCATTTCCCTCGATGGATATTCTTCAGAAACGAAAATGAACGGAATGAGTCATTTTCGTCAATGGTAATTCTTCAGAAATGGAAATGAAGGAAGAATCAAGGATATTCATTTCCCTCGATAGATATTCTTCAAAAACGAAAATGAACGGAATGAGTTATTTTCCTCAACGGGTATTCTTTAGAAATGGAAATGAAGGAAGAATCAAGGATATTCATTTCCCTCGATGGATATTCTTCAGAAACGAAAATGAACGGAATGAGTCATTTTCCTCAATGGGTATTCTTCAGAAATGGAAATGAAGTAAGAATCAAGGATATTCATTTCCCTCGATGGATATTCTTCAGAAACGAAATAGAATGGAATGGGTCATTTTCCTCAATGGGTATTCTTCAGAAATGGAAATGAAGGAAGAATCAAGGATATTCATTTCCCTCGATGGATATTCTTCAGAAATGGAAATGAAGGAAGAATCAAGGATATTCATTTCCCTCGATGGATATTCTTCAGAAACGAAAATGAACGGAATGAGTCATTTTCCTCAATGGGTATTCTTCAGAAATGGAAATGAAGGAAGAATCAAGGATATTCATTTCCCTCGATGGATATTCTTCTTAAACGAAAATGAACGGAATGAGTCATTTTCCTCAATGTGAATTCTTTAGAAATGGAAATAAAGGAAGAATCAAGGATATTCATTTCCCTCGATGGATATTCTTCAGAAACGAAAATGAACGGAATGAGTCATTTTCATCAATGGTAATTCTTCAGAAATGGAAATGAAGGAAGAATCAAGGATATTCATTTCCCTCGATAGATATTCTTCAGAAACGAAAATGAACGGAATGAGTCATTTTCCTCAACGGGTATTCTTTAGAAATGGAAATGAAGGAAGAATCAAGGATATTCATTTCCCTCGATGGATATTCTTCAGAAACGAAAATGAACGGAATGAGTCATTTTCCTCAATGGGTATTCTTCAGAAATGGAAATGAAGGAAGAATCAAGGATATTCATTTCCCTCGATGGATATCTTTCGAAACGAAAATGAACGGAATGAGTCATTTTCCTCAATGGTAATTCTTCAGAAATGGAAATAAAGGAAGAATCAAGGATATTCATTTCCCTCGATGGATATTCTTCAGAAACGAAAATGAACGGAATGAGTCATTTTCCTCAATGGGTATTCTTCAGAAATAGAAATGAAGGAAGAATCAAGGATATTCATTTCCCTCGATGGATATTCTTCAGAAACGAAAATGAACGGAATGAGTCATTTTCCTCAATGGGTATTCTTCAGAAATGGAAATGAAGGAAGAATCAAGGATATTCATTTCCCTCGATGGATATTCTTCTGAAACGAAAATGAACGGAATGAGTCATTTTCCTCAATGGGTATTCTTCAGAAATGGAAATGAAGGAAGAATCAAGGATATTCATTTCCCTCGATGGATATTCTTCAGAAACGAAAATGAACGGAATGAGTCATTTTCCTCAATGGGAATTCTTCAGAAATGGAAATTAAGGAAGAATCAAGGATATTCATTTCCCTCGAAGGATATTCTTCAGAAACGAAAATGAACGGAACGAGTCATTTTCCTCAATGGGTATTCTTCAGAAATGGAAATGAAGGAAGAATCAAGGATATTCATTTCCCTCGATGGATATTCTTTTGAAACGAAAATGAACGGAATGAGTCATTTTCCTCAATGGTAATTCTTCAGAAATGGAAATGAAGGAAGAATCAAGGATATTCATTTCCCTCGATGGATATTCTTCAGAAACGAAAATGAACGGAATGAGTCATTTTCCTCAATGGGTATTCTTCAGAAATGGAAATGAAGGAAGAATCAAGGATATTCATTTCCCTCGATGGATATTCTTCAGAAACGAAAATGAATGGAATGACTCATTTTCCTCAATGGTAATTCTTCAGAAATGGAAATGAAGGAAGAATCAAGGATATTCATTTCCCTCGATGGATATTCTTTCGAAACGAAAATGAATGGAATGAGTCATTTTCCTCAATGGTAATTCTTCATAAATGGAAATGAAGGAAGAATCAAGGATATTCATTTCCCTCGATGGATATTCTTCAGAAACGAAAATGAACGGAATGAGTCATTTTCCTCAATGGGTATTCTTCAGAAATGGAAATGAAGGAAGAATCAAGGATATTCATTTCCCTCGATGGATATTCTTTCGAAAAGAAAATAAATGGAATGAGTCATTTTCCTCAATGGTAATTCTTCAGAAATGGAAATGAAGGAAGAATCAAGGGTATTCATTTCCCTCGATGGATATTCTTCAGAAACGAAAATGAATGGAATGAGTCATTTTCCTCAATGGGTATTCTTCAGAAATGGAAATGAAGGAAGAATCAAGGATATTCATTTCCCTCGATGGATATTCTTTCGAAACTGAAAATGAAGGGAATGAGTCATTTTCAACAATGGTAAT
Source organism: Helianthus tuberosus (assembly GCA_030545235.1). Classification (NCBI taxonomy): domain Eukaryota; kingdom Viridiplantae; phylum Streptophyta; class Magnoliopsida; order Asterales; family Asteraceae; genus Helianthus; species Helianthus tuberosus. Next base: position 189,031,123 of record CM060365.1, on the reverse strand, counting down.
TCTTCAGAAATGGAAATGAAGGAAGAATCAAGGATATTCATTTCCCTCGATGGATATTCTTCAGAAACGAAAATGAACGGAATGAGTCATTTTCCTCAATGGGTATTCTTCAGAAATGGAAATGAAGGAAGAATCAAGGATATTCATTTCCCTCGATGGATATTCTTCAGAAACGAAAATGAATGGAATGAGTCATTTTCCTCAATGGTAATTCTTCAGAAATGGAAATGAAGGAAGAATCAAGGATATTCATTTCCCTCGATGGATATTCTTCAGAAACGAAAATGAACGGAATGAGTCATTTTCCTCAATGGGTATTCTTCATAAATGGAAATGAAGGAAGAATCAAGGATATTCATTTCCCTCGATGGATATTCTTCAGAAACGAAAATGAACGAAATGAGTCATTTTCCTCAATGGGTATTCTTCAGAAATGGAAATGAAGGAAGAATCAAGGATATTCATTTCCCTCGATGGATATTCTTTCGAAACGAAAATGAACGGAATTAGTCATTTTCCTCAATGGTAATTCTTCGGAATTGGAAATAAAGGAAGAATCAAGGATATTCATTTCCCACGATGGATATTCTTCAGAAACGAAAATGAACGGAATGAGTCATTTTCCTCAATGGGTATTCTTCAGAAATGGAAATGAAGGAAGAATCAAGGATATTCATTTCCCTCGATGGATATTCTTCAGAAACGAAAATGAATGGAATGACTCATTTTCCTCAATGGTAATTCTTCAGAAATGGAAATGAAGGAAGAATCAAGGATATTCATTTCCCTCGATGGATATTCTTTCGAAACGAAAATGAATGGAATGAGTCATTTTCCTCAATGGTAATTCTTCATAAATGGAAATGAAGGAAGAATCAAGGATATTCATTTCCCTCGATGGATATTCTTCAGAAACGAAAATGAACGGAATGAGTCATTTTCCTCAATGGGTATTCTTCAGAAATGGAAATGAAGGAAGAATCAAGGATATTCATTTCCCTCGATGGATAGTCTTTCGAAAAGAAAATAAATGGAATGAGTCATTTTCCTCAATGGTAATTCTTCAGAAATGGAAATGAAGGAAGAATCAAGGGTATTCATTTCCCTCGATGGATATTCTTCAGAAACGAAAATGAATGGAATGAGTCATTTTCCTCAATGGGTATTCTTCAGAAATGGAAATGAAGGAAGAATCAAGGATATTCATTTCCCTCGATGGATATTCTTTCGAAACTGAAAATGAAGGGAATGAGTCATTTTCAACAATGGTAATTCTTCAGAAATGGAAATGAAGGAAGAATCAAGGATATTCATTTCCCTCGATGGATATTCTTCAGAAACGAAAATGAACGGAATGAGTCATTTTCCTCAATGGGTATTCTTCAGAAATGGAAATGAAGGAAGAATCAAGGATATTCATTTCCCTCGATGGATATTCTTTCGAAACGAAAATGAACGAAATGAGTCATTTTCCTCAATGGTAATTCTTCGGAATTGGAAATAAAGGAAGAATCAAGGATATTCATTTCCCACGATGGATATTCTTCAGAAACGAAAATGAACGGAATAAGTCATTTTCCTCAATGGGTATACTTCAGAAATGGAAATGAAGGAAGAATCAAGGATATTCATTTCCCTCGATGGATATTCTTCAGAAACGAAAATGAACGGAATGAGTCATTTTCCTCAATGGGTATTCTTCAGAATTGGAAATGAAGGAAGAATCAAGGATATTCATTTCCCTCGATGGATATTCTTCTTAAACGAAAATGAACGGAATGAGTCATTTTCCTCAATGTGAATTCTTCAGAAATGGAAATAAAGGAAGAATCAAGGATATTCATTTCCCTCGATGGATATTCTTCAGAAACGAAAATGAACGGAATGAGTCATTTTCGTCAATGGTAATTCTTCAGAAATGGAAATGAAGGAAGAATCAAGGATATTCATTTCCCTCGATAGATATTCTTCAGAAACGAAAATGAACGGAATGAGTTATTTTCCTCAACGGGTATTCTTTAGAAATGGAAATGAAGGAAGAATCAAGGATATTCATTTCCCTCGATGGATATTCTTCAGAAACGAAAATGAACGGAATGAGTCATTTTCCTCAATGGGTATTCTTCAGAAATGGAAATGAAGGAAGAATCAAGGATATTCATTTCCCTCGATGGATATTCTTCAGAAACGAAAATGAATGGAATGACTCATTTTCCTCAATGGTAATTCTTCAGAAATGGAAATGAAGGAAGAATCAAGGATATTCATTTCCCTCGATGGATATTCTTTCGAAACGAAAATGAATGGAATGAGTCATTTTCCTCAATGGTAATTCTTCATAAATGGAAATGAAGGAAGAATCAAGGATATTCATTTCCCTCGATGGATATTCTTCAGAAACGAAAATGAACGGAATGAGTCATTTTCCTCAATGGGTATTCTTCAGAAATGGAAATGAAGGAAGAATCAAGGATATTCATTTCCCTCGATGGATATTCTTTCGAAAAGAAAATAAATGGAATGAGTCATTTTCCTCAATGGTAATTCTTCAGAAATGGAAATGAAGGAAGAATCAAGGGTATTCATTTCCCTCGATGGATATTCTTCAGAAACGAAAATGAATGGAATGAGTCATTTTCCTCAATGGGTATTCTTCAGAAATGGAAATGAAGGAAGAATCAAGGATATTCATTTCCCTCGATGGATATTCTTTCGAAACTGAAAATGAAGGGAATGAGTCATTTTCAACAATGGTAATTCTTCAGAAATGGAAATGAAGGAAGAATCAAGGATATTCATTTCCCTCGATGGATATTCTTCAGAAACGAAAATGAACGGAATGAGTCATTTTCCTCAATGGGTATTCTTCAGAAATGGAAATGAAGGAAGAATCAAGGATATTCATTTCCCTCGATGGATATTCTTCAGAAACGAAAATGAATGGAATGAGTCATTTTCCTCAATGGTAATTCTTCAGAAATGGAAATGAAGGAAGAATCAAGGATATTCATTTCCCTCGATGGATATTCTTCAGAAACGAAAATGAACGGAATGAGTCATTTTCCTCAATGGGTATTCTTCATAAATGGAAATGAAGGAAGAATCAAGGATATTCATTTCCCTCGATGGATATTCTTCAGAAACGAAAATGAACGAAATGAGTCATTTTCCTCAATGGGTATTCTTCAGAAATGGAAATGAAGGAAGAATCAAGGATATTCATTTCCCTCGATGGATATTCTTCAGAAACGAAAATGAACGGAATGAGTCATTTTCCTCAATGGGTATTCTTCAGAAATGGAAATGAAGGAAGAATCAAGGATATTCATTTCCCTCGATGGATATTCTTTCGAAACGAAAATGAACGAAATGAGTCATTTTCCTCAATGGTAATTCTTCGGAATTGGAAATAAAGGAAGAATCAAGGATATTCATTTCCCACGATGGATATTCTTCAGAAACGAAAATGAACGGAATAAGTCATTTTCCTCAATGGGTATACTTCAGAAATGGAAATGAAGGAAGAATCAAGGATATTCATTTCCCTCGATGGATATTCTTCAGAAACGAAAATGAACGGAATGAGTCATTTTCCTCAATGGGTATTCTTCAGAATTGGAAATGAAGGAAGAATCAAGGATATTCATTTCCCTCGATGGATATTCTTCTTAAACGAAAATGAACGGAATGAGTCATTTTCCTCAATGTGAATTCTTCAGAAATGGAAATAAAGGAAGAATCAAGGATATTCATTTCCCTCGATGGATATTCTTCAGAAACGAAAATGAACGGAATGAGTCATTTTCGTCAATGGTAATTCTTCAGAAATGGAAATGAAGGAAGAATCAAGGATATTCATTTCCCTCGATAGATATTCTTCAGAAACGAAAATGAACGGAATGAGTTATTTTCCTCAACGGGTATTCTTTAGAAATGGAAATGAAGGAAGAATCAAGGATATTCATTTCCCTCGATGGATATTCTTCAGAAACGAAAATGAACGGAATGAGTCATTTTCCTCAATGGGTATTCTTCAGAAATGGAAATGAAGTAAGAATCAAGGATATTCATTTCCCTCGATGGATATTCTTCAGAAACGAAATAGAATGGAATGGGTCATTTTCCTCAATGGGTATTCTTCAAAAATGGAAATGAAGGAAGAATCAAGGATATTCATTTCCCTCGATGGATATTCTTTAGAAATGGAAATGAAGGAAGAATCAAGGATATTCATTTCCCTCGATGGATATTCTTCAGAAACGAAAATGAACGGAATGAGTCATTTTCCTCTATGGGTATTCTTCAGAAATGGAAATGAAGGAAGAATCAAGGATATTCATTTCCCTCGATGGATATTCTTCTTAAACGAAAATGAACGGAATGAGTCATTTTCCTCAATGTGAATTCTTTAGAAATGGAAATAAAGGAAGAATCAAGGATATTCATTTCCCTCGATGGATATTCTTCAGAAACGAAAATGAACGGAATGAGTAATTTTCATCAATGGTAATTCTTCAGAAATGGAAATGAAGGAAGAATCAAGGATATTCATTTCCCTCGATAGATATTCTTCAGAAACGAAAATGAACGGAATGAGTCATTTTCCTCAACGGGTATTCTTTAGAAATGGAAATGAAGGAAGAATCAAGGATATTCATTTCCCTCGATGGATATTCTTCAGAAACGAAAATGAACGGAATGAGTCATTTTCCTCAATGGGTATTCTTCAGAAATGGAAATGAAGGAAGAATCAAGGATATTCATTTCACTCGATGGATATCTTTCGAAACGAAAATGAACGGAATGAGTCATTTTCCTCAATGGTAATTCTTCAGAAATGGAAATAAAGGAAGAATCAAGGATATTCATTTCCCTCGATGGATATTCTTCAGAAACGAAAATGAACGGAATGAGTCATTTTCCTCAATGGGTATTCTTCAGAAATGGAAATGAAGGAAGAATCAAGGATATTCATTTCCCTCGATGGATATTCTTCAGAAACGAAAATGAACGGAATGAGTCATTTTCCTCAATGGGTATTCTTCAGAAATGGAAATGAAGGAAGAATCAAGGATATTCATTTCCCTCGATGGATATTCTTCTGAAACGAAAATGAACGGAATGAGTCATTTTCCTCAATGGGTATTCTTCAGAAATGGAAATGAAGGAAGAATCAAGGATATTCATTTCCCTCGATGGATATTCTTCAGAAACGAAAATGAACGGAATGAGTCATTTTCCTCAATGGGAATTCTTCAGAAATGGAAATGAAGGAAGAATCAAGGATATTCATTTCCCTCGAAGGATATTCTTCAGAAACGAAAATGAACGGAACGAGTCATTTTCCTCAATGGGTATTCTTCAGAAATGGAAATGAAGGAAGAATCAAGGATATTCATTTCCCTCGATGGATATTCTTTTGAAACGAAAATGAACGGAATGAGTCATTTTCCTCAATGGTAATTCTTCAGAAATGGAAATGAAGGAAGAATCAAGGATATTCATTTCCCTCGATGGATATTCTTCAGAAACGAAAATGAACGGAATGAGTCATTTTCCTCAATGGGTATTCTTCAGAAATGGAAATGAAGGAAGAATCAAGGATATTCATTTCCCTCGATGGATATTCTTTCGAAACGAAAATGAATGGAATGAGTCATTTTCCTCAATGGTAATTCTTCAGAAATGGAAATGAAGGAAGAATCAAGGGTATTCATTTCCCTCGATGGATATTCTTCAGAAACGAAAATGAATGGAATGAGTCATTTTCCTCAATGGGTATTCTTCAGAAATGGAAATGAAGGAAGAATCAAGGATATTCATTTCCCTCGATGGATATTCTTTCGAAACTGAAAATGAACGGAATGAGTCATTTTCAACAATGGTAATTCTTCAGAAATGGAAATGAAGGAAGAATCAAGGATATTCATTTCCCTCGATAGATATTCTTCAGAAACGAAAATGAACGGAATGAGTCATTTTCCTCAATGGGTATTCTTCAGAAATGGAAATGAAGGAAGAATCAAGGATATTCATTTCCCTCGATGGATATTCTTCAGAAACGAAAATGAACGGAATGAGTCATTTTCCTCAATGGTAATTCTTCAGAAATGGAAATGAAGGAAGAATCAAGGATATTCATTTCCCTCGATGGATATTCTTCAGAAACGAAAATGAACGGAATGAGTCATTTTCCTCAATGGGTATTCTTCAGAAATGGAAATGAAGGAAGAATCAAGGATATTCATTTCCCTCGATGGATATTATTCAGAAACGAAAATGAACGGAATGAGTCATTTTCCTCAATGGGTATTCTTCAGAAATGGAAATGAAGGAAGAATCAAGGATATTCATTTCCCTCGATGGATATTCTTCAGAAACGAAAATGAATGGAATGAGTCATTTTCCTCAATGGTAATTCTTCATAAATGGAAATGAAGGAAGAATCAAGGATATTCATTTCCCTCGATGGATATTCTTCAGAAACGAAAATGAACGGAATGAGTCATTTTCCTCAATGGGTATTCTTCAGAAATGGAAATGAAGGAAGAATCAAGGATATTCATTTCCCTCGATGGATATTCTTTCGAAACGAAAATGAATGGAATGAGTCATTTTCCTCAATGGTAATTCTTCAGAAATGGAAATGAAGGAAGAATCAAGGATATTCATTTCCCTTGATGGATATTCTTTCGAAACGAAAATGAATGGAATGAGTCATTTTCCTCAATGGTAATTCTTCAGAAATGGAAATGAAGGAAGAATCAAGGATATTCATTTCCCTCGATGGATATTCTTCAGAAACGAAAATGAATGGAATGAGTCATTTTCCTCAATGGGTATTCTTCAGAAATGGAAATGAAGGAAGAATCAAGGATATTCATTTCCCTCGATGGATATTCTTTCGAAACTGAAAATGAACGGAATGAGTCATTTTCAACAATGGTAATTCTTCAGAAATGGAAATGAAGGAAGAATCAAGGATATTCATTTCCCTCGATGGATATTCTTCAGAAACGAAAATGAACGGAATGAGTCATTTTCCTCAATGGGTATTCTTCAGAAATGGAAATGAAGGAAGAATCAATGATATTCATTTCCCTCGAAGGATATTCTTCAGAAACGAAAATGAATGGAATGAGTCATTTTCCTCAATGGGTATTCTTCAGAAATGGAAATGAAGGAAGAATCAAGGATATTCATTTCCCTCGATGGATATTCTTCTGAAACGAAAATGAACGGAATGAGTCATTTTCCTCAGTGGGTATTCTTCAGAAATGGAAATGAAGGAAGAATCAAGGATATTCATTTCCCTCGATGGATATTCTTCAGAAACGAAAATGAACGGAATGAGTCATTTTCCTCAATGGGAATTCTTCAGAAATGGAAATGAAGGAAGAATCAATGATATTCATTTCCCTCGAAGGATATTCTTCAGAAACGAAAATGAACGGAACGAGTCATTTTCCTCAATGGGTATTCTTCAGAAATGGAAATGAAGGAAGAATCAAGGATATCCATTTCCCTCGATGGATATTCTTTTGAAACGAAAATGAACGGAATGAGTCATTTTCCTCAATGGTAATTCTTCAGAAATGGAAATGAAGGAAGAATCAAGGATATTCATTTCCCTCGATGGATATTCTTCAGAAACGAAAATGAACGGAATGAGTCATTTTCCTCAATGGGTATTCTTCAGAAATGGAAATGAAGGAAGAATCAAGGATATTCATTTCCCTCGATGGATATTCTTCAGAAACGAAAATGAACGGAACGAGTCATTTTCCTCAATGGGTATTCTTCAGAAATGGAAATGAAGGAAGAATCAAGGATATTCATTTCCCTCGATGGATATTCTTTCGAAACGAAAATGAATGGAATGAGTCATTTTCCTCAATGGTAATTCTTCAGAAATGGAAATGAAGGAAGAATCAAGGATATTCATTTCCCTCGATGGATATTCTTCAGAAACGAAAATGAACGGAATGAGTCATTTTCCTCAATGGGTATTCTTCAGAAATGGAAATGAAGGAAGAATCAAGGATATTCATTTCCCTCGATGGATATTCTTCAGAAACGAAAATGAATGGAATGAGTCATTTTCCTCAATGGTAATTCTTCAGAAATGGAAATGAAGGAAGAATCAAGGGTATTCATTTCCCTCGATGGATATTCTTCAGAAACGAAAATGAATGGAATGAGTCATTTTCCTCAATGGGTATTCTTCAGAAATGGAAATGAAGGAAGAATCAAGGATATTCATTTCCCTCGATGGATATTCTTTCGAAACTGAAAATGAACGGAATGAGTCATTTTCAACAATGGTAATTCTTCAGAAATGGAAATGAAGGAAGAATCAAGGATATTCATTTCCCTCGATGGATATTCTTCAGAAACGAAAATGAACGGAATGAGTCATTTTCCTCAATGGGTATTCTTCAGAAATGGAAATGAAGGAAGAATCAAGGATATTCATTTCCCTCGATGGATATTCTTCAGAAACGAAAATAAATGGAATGAGTCATTTTCCTCAATGGTAATTCTTCAGAAATGGAAATGAAGGAAGAATCAAGGATATTCATTTCCCTCGATGGATATTCTTCAGAAACGAAAATGAACGGAATGAGTCATTTTCCTCAATGGGTATTCTTCATAAATGGAAATGAAGGAAGAATCAAGGATATTCATTTCCCTCGATGGATATTCTTCAGAAACGAAAATGAACGGAATGAGTCATTTTCCTCAATGGGTATTCTTCAGAAATGGAAATGAAGGAAGAATCAAGGATATTCATTTCCCTCGATGGATATTCTTCAGAAACGAAAATGAACGGAATGAGTCATTTTCCTCAATGGGTATTCTTCAGAAATGGAAATGAAGGAAGAATCAAGGATATTCATTTCCCTCGATGGATATTCTTTCGAAACGAAAATGAACGAAATGAGTCATTTTCCTCAATGGTAATTCTTCGGAATTGGAAATAAAGGAAGAATCAAGGATATTCATTTCCCACGATGGATATTCTTCAGAAACGAAAATGAACGGAATGAGTCATTTTCCTCAATGGGTATACTTCAGAAATGGAAATGAAGGAAGAATCAAGGATATTCATTTCCCTCGATGGATATTCTTCAGAAACGAAAATGAACGGAATGAGTCATTTTCCTCAATGGGTATTCTTCGGAATTGGAAATGAAGGAAGAATCAAGGATATTCATTTCCCTCGATGGATATTCTTCTTAAACGAAAATGAACGGAATGAGTCATTTTCCTCAATGTGAATTCTTCAGAAATGGAAATAAAGGAAGAATCAAGGATATTCATTTCCCTCGATGGATATTCTTCAGAAACGAAAATGAACGGAATGAGTCATTTTCGTCAATGGTAATTCTTCAGAAATGGAAATGAAGGAAGAATCAAGGATATTCATTTCCCTCGATAGATATTCTTCAGAAACGAAAATGAACGGAATGAGTTATTTTCCTCAACGGGTATTCTTTAGAAATGGAAATGAAGGAAGAATCAAGGATATTCATTTCCCTCGATGGATATTCTTCAGAAACGAAAATGAACGGAATGAGTCATTTTCCTCAATGGGTATTCTTCAGAAATGGAAATGAAGTAAGAATCAAGGATATTCATTTCCCTCGATGGATATTCTTCAGAAACGAAATAGAATGGAATGGGTCATTTTCCTCAATGGGTATTCTTCAGAAATGGAAATGAAGGAAGAATCAAGGATATTCATTTCCCTCGATGGATATTCTTCAGAAATGGAAATGAAGGAAGAATCAAGGATATTCATTTCCCTCGATGGATATTCTTCAGAAACGAAAATGAACGGAATGAGTCATTTTCCTCAATGGGTATTCTTCAGAAATGGAAATGAAGGAAGAATCAAGGATATTCATTTCCCTCGATGGATATTCTTCTTACACGAAAACGAACGGAATGAGTCATTTTCCTCAATGTGAATTCTTTAGAAATGGAAATAAAGGAAGAATCAAGGATATTCATTTCCCTCGATGGATATTCTTCAGAAACGAAAATGAACGGAATGAGTCATTTTCCTCAACGGGTATTCTTTAGAAATGGAAATGAAGGAAGAATCAAGGATATTCATTTCCCTCGATGGATATTCTTCAGAAACGAAAATGAACGGAATGAGTCATTTTCCTCAATGGGTATTCTTCAGAAATGGAAATGAAGGAAGAATCAAGGATATTCATTTCCCTCGATGGATATCTTTCGAAACGAAAATGAACGGAATGAGTCATTTTCCTCAATGGTAATTCTTCAGAAATGGAAATAAAGGAAGAATCAAGGATATTCATTTCCCTCGATGGATATTCTTCAGAAACGAAAATGAACGGAATGAGTCATTTTCCTCAATGGGTATTCTTCAGAAATGGAAATGAAGGAAGAATCAAGGATATTCATTTCCCTCGATGGATATTCTTCTGAAACGAAAATGAACGGAATGAGTCATTTTCCTCAATGGGTATTCTTCAGAAATGGAAATGAAGGAAGAATCAAGGATATTCATTTCCCTCGATGGATATTCTTCAGAAACGAAAATGAACGGAATGAGTCATTTTCCTCAATGGGAATTCTTTAGAAATGGAAATGAAGGAAGAATCAAGGATATTCATTTCCCTCGAAGGATATTCTTCAGAAACGAAAATGAACGGAACGAGTCATTTTCCTCAATGGGTATTCTTCAGAAATGGAAATGAAGGAAGAATCAAGGATATTCATTTCCCTCGATGGATATTCTTTTGAAACGAAAATGAACGGAATGAGTCATTTTCCTCAATGGTAATTCTTCAGAAATGGAAATGAAGGAAGAATCAAGGATATTCATTTCCCTCGATGGATATTCTTCAGAAACGAAAATGAACGGAATGAGTCATTTTCCTCAATGGGTATTCTTCAGAAATGGAAATGAAGGAAGAATCAAGGATATTCATTTCCCTCGATGGATATTCTTCAGAAACGAAAATGAATGGAATGAGTCATTTTCCTCAATGGTAATTCTTCAGAAATGGAAATGAAGGAAGAATCAAGGATATTCATTTCCCTCGATGGATATTCTTTCGAAACGAAAATGAATGGAATGAGTCATTTTCCTCAATGGTAATTCTTCATAAATGGAAATGAAGGAAGAATCAAGGATATTCATTTCCCTCGATGGATATTCTTCAGAAACGAAAATGAACGGAATGAGTCATTTTCCTCAATGGGTATTCTTCAGAAATGGAAATGAAGGAAGAATCAAGGATATTCATTTCCCTCGATGGATATTCTTTCGAAACGAAAATGAATGGAATGAGTCATTTTCCTCAATGGTAATTCTTCAGAAATGGAAATGAAGGAAGAATCAAGGGTATTCATTTCCCTCGATGGATATTCTTCAGAAACGAAAATGAATGGAATGAGTCATTTTCCTCAATGGGTATGCTTCAGAAATGGAAATGAAGGAAGAATCAAGGATATTCATTTCCCTCGATGGATATTCTTTCGAAACTGAAAATGAACGGAATGAGTCATTTTCAACAATGGTAATTCTTCAGAAATGGAAATGAAGGAAGAATCAAGGATATTCATTTCCCTCGATGGATATTCTTCAGAAACGAAAATGAACGGAATGAGTCATTTTCCTCAATGGGTATTCTTCAGAAATGGAAATGAAGGAAGAATCAAGGATATTCATTTCCCTCGATGGATATTCTTCAGAAACGAAAATGAACGGAATGAGTCATTTTCCTCAATGGTAATTCTTCAGAAATGGAAATGAAGGAAGAATCAAGGATATTCATTTCCCTCGATGGATATTCTTCAGAAACGAAAATGAACGGAATGAGTCATTTTCCTCAATGGGTATTCTTCAGAAATGGAAATGAAGGAAGAATCAAGGATATTCATTTCCCTCGATGGATATTCTTCAGAAACGAAAATGAACGGAATGAGTCATTTTCCTCAATGGGTATTCTTCAGAAATGGAAATGAAGGAAGAATCAAGGATATTCATTTCCCTCGATGGATATTCTTCAGAAACGAAAATGAATGGAATGAGTCATTTTCCTCAATGGTAATTCTTCAGAAATGGAAATGAAGGAAGAATCAAGGATATCCATTTCCCCCGATGGATATTCTTTCGAAACGAAAATGAATGGAATGAGTCATTTTCCTCAATGGTAATTCTTCATAAATGGAAATGAAGGAAGAATCAAGGATATTCATTTCCCTCGATGGATATTCTTCAGAAACGAAAATGAACGGAATGAGTCATTTTCCTCAATGGGTATTCTTCAGAAATGGAAATGAAGGAAGAAACAAGGATATTCATTTCCCTCGATGGATATTCTTTCGAAACGAAAATGAATGGAATGAGTCATTTTCCTCAATGGTAATTCTTCAGAAATGGAAATGAAGGAAGAATCAAGGATATTCATTTCCCTCGATGGATATTCTTTCGAAACGAAAATGAATGGAATGAGTCATTTTCCTCAATGGTAATTCTTCAGAAATGGAAATGAAGGAAGAATCAAGGATATTCATTTCCCTCGATGGATATTCTTCAGAAACGAAAATGAATGGAATGAGTCATTTTCCTCAATGGGTATTCTTCAGAAATGGAAATGAAGGAAGAATCAAGGATATTCATTTCCCTCGATGGATATTCTTTCGAAACTGAAAATGAACGGAATGAGTCATTTTCAACAATGGTAATTCTTCAGAAATGGAAATGAAGGAAGAATCAAGGATATTCATTTCCCTCGATGGATATTCTTCAGAAACGAAAATGAACGGAATGACTCATTTTCCTCAATGGGTATTCTTCAGAAATGGAAATGAAGGAAGAATCAAGGATATTCATTTCCCTCGATGGATTTTCTTCAGAAACGAAAATGAATGGAATGAGTCATTTTCCTCAATGGTAATTCTTCAGAAATGGAAATGAAGGAAGAATCAAGGATATTCATTTCCCTCGATGGATATTCTTTCGAAACGAAAATGAATGGAATGAGTCATTTTCCTCAATGGTAATTCTTCAGAAATGGAAATGAAGGAAGAATCAAGGATATTCATTTCCCTCGATGGATATTCTTCAGAAACGAAAATGAACGGAATGAGTCATTTTCCTCAATGGGTATTCTTCATAAATGGAAATGAAGGAAGAATCAAGGATATTCATTTCCCTCGATGGATATTCTTTAGAAACGAAAATGAACGGAATGAGTCATTTTCCTCAATGGGTATTCTTCAGAAATGGAAATGAAGGAAGAATCAAAGATATTCATTTCCCTCGATGGATATTCTTCAGAAACGAAAATGAACGGAATGAGTCATTTTCCTCAATGGGTATTCTTCAGAAATGGAAATGAAGGAAGAATCAAGGATATTCATTTCCCTCGATGGATATTCTTCAGAAACGAAAATGAACGGAATGAGTCATTTTCCTCAATGGGTATTCTTCAGAAATGGAAATGAAGGAAGAATCAAGGATATTCATTTCCCTCGATGGATATTCTTCAGAAACGAAAATGAACGGAATGAGTCATGTTCCTCAATGGGTATTCTTCAGAAATGGAAATGAAGGAAGAATCAAGGATATTCATTTCCCTCGATGGATATTCTTCAGAAACGAAAATGAACGGAATGGGTCATTTTCCACAATGGGTAGTCTTCAGAAATGGAAATGAAGGAAGAATCAAGGATATTCATTTCCCCCGATGGATATTCTTCAGAAACGAAAATGAACGGAATGAGTCATTTTCCTCAATGGGTATTCTTCAGAAATGGAAATGAAGGAAGAATCAAGGATATTCATTTCCTTCGATGGATATTCTTCAGAAACGAAAATGAACGGAATAAGTCATTTTCCTCAATGGGTATTCTTCAGAAATGGAAATGAAGGAAGAATCAAGGATATTCATTTCCCTCGATGGATATTCTTTCGAAACGAAAATGAATGGAATGAGTCATTTTCCTCAATGGTAATTCTTCAGAAATGGAAATGAAGGAAGAATCAAGGATATTCATTTCCCTCGATGGATATTCTTCAGAAACGAAAATGAACGGAATGAGTCATTTTCCTCAATGGGTATTCTTCAGAAATGGAAATGAAGGAAGAATCAAGGATATTCATTTCCCTCGATGGATATTCTTTCGAAACGAAAATGAACGGAATGAGTCATTTTCGTCAATGGTAATTCTTCAGAAATGGAAATGAAGGAAGAATCAAGGATATTCATTTCCCTCGATAGATATTCTTCAGAAACGAAAATGAACGGAATGAGTCATTTTCCTCAATGGGTATTCTTCAGAAATGGAAATGAAGGAAGAATCAAGGATATTCATTTCCCTCGATGGATATTCTTCAGAAATGAAAATGAACGGAATGAGTCATTTTCCTCAATGGGTATTCTTCAGAAATGGAAATGAAGGAAGAATCAAGGATATTCATTTCCCTCGATGGATATTCTTTCGAAACGAAAATGAACGGAATGAGTCATTTTCCTCAATGGGAATTCTTCAGATATGGAAATAAAGGAAGAATCAAGGATATTCATTTCCCTCGATGGATATTCTTCAGAAACGAAAATGAACGGAATGAGTCATTTCCCTCAATGGTAATTCTTCAGAAATGGAAATGAAGGAAGAATCAAGGATATTCATTTCCCTCGATAGATATTCTTCAGAAACGAAAATGAACGGAATGAGTCATTTTCCTCAATGGGTATTCTTTAGAAATGGAAATGAAGGAAGAATCAATGATATTCATTTCCCTCGATGGATATTCTTCAGAAACGAAAATGAACGGAATGAGTCATTTTCCTCAATGGGTATTCTTCAGAAATGGAAATGAAGGAAGAATCAAGGATATTCATTTCCCTCGATGGATATTCTTTCGAAACGAAAATGAACGAAATGAGTCATTTTCCTCAATGGTAATTCTTCAGAAATGGAAATAAAGGAAAAATCAAGGATATTCATTTCCCTCGATGGATATTCTTTAGAAACGAAAATGAACGGAATGAGTCATTTTCCTCAATGGGTATTCTTCAGAAATGGAAATGAAGGAAGAATCAAGGATATCCAATTCCCTCGATGGATATTCTTCAGAAACGAAAATGAACGGAACGAGTCATTTTCCTCAATGGGTATTCTTCAGAAATGGAAATGAAGGAAGAATCAAGGATATTCATTTCCCTCGATGGATATTCTTTCGAAACGAAAATGAACGGAATGAGTCATTTTCCTCAATGGGTATTCTTTAGAAATGGAAATGAAGGAAGAATCAAGGATATTCATTTCCCTCGATGGATATTCTTCAGAAACGAAAATGAACGGAATGAGTCATTTTCCTCAATGGGTATTCTTCAGAAATGGAAATGAAGGAAGAATCAAGGATATTCATTTCCCTCGATGGATATTCTTTCAAAACGAAAATGAACGAAATGAGTCATTTTCCTCAATGGTAATTCTTCAGAAATGGAAATAAAGGAAGAATCAAGGATATTCATTTCCCTCGATGGATATTCTTTAGAAACGAAAATGAACGGAATGAGTCATTTTCCTCGATGGGTATTCTTCAGAAATGGAAATGAAGGAAGAATCAAGGATATCCAATTCCCTCGATGGATATTCTTCAGAAACGAAAATGAACGGAACGAGTCATTTTCCTCAATGGGTATTCTTCAGAAATGGAAATGAAGGAAGAATCAAGGATATTCATTTCCCTCGATGGATATTCTTTCGAAACGAAAATGAACGGAATGAGTCATTTTCGTCAATGGTAATTCTTCAGAAATGGAAATGAAGGAAGAATCATGGATATTCATTTCCCTCGATAGATATTCTTCAGAAACGAAAATGAACGGAATAAGTCATTTTCCTCAATGGGTATTCTTCAGAAATGGAAATGAATGAAGAATCAAGGATATTCATTTCCCTCGATGGATATTCTTCAGAAACGAAAATGAACGGAATGAGTCATTTTCCTCAGTGGGTATTCTTCAGAAATGGAAATGAAGGAAGAATCAAGGATATTCATTTCCCTCGATGGATATTCTTTCGAAACGAAAATGAACGGAATGAGTCATTTTCCTCAATGGTAATTCTTTAGAATTGGAAATAAAGGAAGAATCAAGGATATTCATTTCCCACGATGGATATTCTTCAGAAACGAAAATGAACGGAATGAGTCATTTTCCTCAATGGATATTCTTCAGAAATGGAAATAAAGGAAGAATCAAGGATATTCATTTCCCTCGATGGATATTCTTCAGAAACGAAAATGAACGGAATGAGTCATTTTCCTCAATGGGTATTCTTCAGAAATGGAAATGAAGGAAGAATCAAGGATATTCATTTCCCTCGATGGATATTCTTCAGAAACGAAAATGAACGGAATGAGTCATTTTCCTCAATGGGTATTCTTCAAAAATGGAAATGAAGGAAGAATCAAGCATATTCATTTCCCTCGATGGATATTCTTCAGAAACGAAAATGAATGGAATGAGTCATTTTCCTCAATGGGTATTCTTCAGAAATGGAAATGAAGGAAGAATCAAGGATATTCATTTCCCTCAATGGATATTCTTCAGAAACGAAAATGAACGGAATGAGTCATTTTCCTCAATGGGTATTCTTCAGAAATGGAAATGAAGGAAGAATCAAGGATATTCATTTCCCTCGATGGATATTCTTCATAAACGAAAATGAACGGAATGAGTCATTTTCCTCAATGGATATTCTTCATAAATGGAAATGAATTGAGTCAACTCTAGACACATGACAAAACTTGTTGTGGTTTCTGTGCACTGAATTCCATAATTATGTGTGCATCCATAATTACGTAATTCCTTGTACAGTCCGCACAGTTTGTTTTGTAATGTGAAGGGGATAGAATATCAAACCTGTGATGAGTGTGACAAGACTACCATAGGGTCCTTTTAATTAGATCGACAAATGATTTCCATAATTAGACCACCAAGGAGTCTTTTCAGCTATATCATCACATGATATTCCTAACCAGATTTTTGGATCAATCTGTTTAACTAGACCACTCAAGGGGTCTAATCATGGAATAGTACTTTATAATCCAAGGGTCTTAACTATGACGTAGAAACCCATTAAGGATTTAAGGTAGTACCTTTGGATATCCTACTATGAATCCCTTATACAAAGTTATGGAAGATTCTATGAGGATTTGGATAACAAAAATTAGGATCACAAAAAAAAAAAAAAAAGGGAACACATAAGCACATAATCACATAATTGTTTAATTTGACCTTTAATTTGTTATCTTTGGACGTGGATACTTAAAGCACACCAGGAATCCAATCCGTGGATTTCATTTGGCACTTTAATCATTTTCAAGAATCTATCTATGAAGATAGGATGATCTTCCAAAAAATTCGATTTTGTTTTCAAAGAAACATAATTTTTGAATTTAGGTACACAACAATTTTAGGATTTACGGAAATACCCTTAGGTACCCTATTTAAGGATTTATAGTGGCACTTTGGGTATTCGTCCAGAGTTGTAACTTGCGCCTTGTACTTTGTTTCCTTGGAAGAAACGGGTACTTAGGATTTTCGTGGAAAACGCAAGAGATCATAAAATGGAAGAATTTTGGGGGTAGTCTGTTCTTCAAGGAATACGATTCCCTGATTGTCGGTATTACAGGGGATATGTTGTTTATACATGCAACCACATAAATACATTGCAATGTAAATAAAATATTTATTTATAAACAATGATAACAACTATTTCATGGACCATGACAACAAAAGAAAATAATACATAAGACGTGATTATTTCTAAACAGTGTTGTCTTCTAGTCGGTCAGATGCTCATCCCTGTGCTGGATTAGCATTAGCAAGCTTTGGGCAATTTTTTTGGAAATGACCCATCTCGCCACAGTTGTAGCAAGAACCTGGTGGAAAACGAGCCTGAGCAGGATTGTTGTCAGCTTGATTAGGTGCAACTGTAGCTCAGAAAACTCTTGATGTATGCCCTATAAGTCCACAAATTTGGAATTTGCGGCACTTCACACTAGCATGATGATGAAGGTTACATTGGTTGCACAAGGGTGCAGTTCCGTTGTATGGCTTCCTAGCAGGGGGCTGAGCTGGTTGGTTGGGGGCAGCTTGATCATTGTGAGCAACCACGGTGAAGTTCTGGGAAGCTTTTCGCTTCTTTGACTTCTTGGAGGATCCAGTCTGTCCATCTTTGGGTTTCGATTCCTCGACTGGTTTCTTATCACCTTTTCAGAAAAGTTTACCTTTCCTGATTTGAGATTCAGTCAAGGTAGCAGAAAGCTCAATGGCGTGCCTAACTGTAGTGGGGTTACTACCAGTCACAATGTCTTGTACTGAGTCAGGGAGGCCATCAATGTATTTTTCGATTGCCTTATCCAAAGGCGTAACCATATTCGGGCATAACAGACTTAACTCCTCATAGCGATCCATGTAGGCTCGATGCTCACCGCTACCTTGCTTAAGATGGTCAAATTCCCTTTCCAAGGACCTGATCTCGTGACGAGGACAGAATTCCTTCATCATCAGAGCTCGAAGCTCTTCCCATGTTTGAGCCAGTGCCACATCAGCACCCCTATCTCTCATCACACCATTCCACCACGTCAAAGCTCATTTCTCAAAGTCACTAGATGCGAAATCTACCTGTCACTCATTTGGGCATTGAACATGCCTAAAGGTGCTCTCTAGACTCTCGAACCATTGCAAAAGTGCAGTCGCTCCTTGAGACCCAGAAAACTTTGATGGCTTAGCCGAGTTGAACGTCTTGAAGTTGCAGGGGCATTATTGTTCTTGAGGGCTTGGTTACATTGAGCAACGATGTTCGGGATTGTAGCAGTCATTTACTGCATAATGACAGCTGCCAGCTCTTCAATAGGTACCTGATTTTCGCGTTGTGGAGGCATTCTAAAAAATGGGAAACAAGAGAGAAAACAAATGGAATGGCATTGGGTAAGAATAGGATGTTACAATTACCGACCAAAATCATGGGTGACGGTCATTTGTTTGAACCACGAAGCAAACAAACGACACACAGAGGCTGAATCAAAGCAAATAGGTCCTCATAATGTATCGCGAAGACATGCTCGCCTATAAGTGGACACTCACCCCAAGAGTTCCCAGGTAAGAGTGACTGGTCCGATATTGCGGATTTGTACGAACACTCTAGCTTTAGACAGAAAGCTCAGGGTACAGGCACCCACCCTTCCAGTTTGCACGTGTTCACATTATGTAGCCCTAAACTTTTAGAATTTGAAAACTTTGAAGGTTCAAAACCTTATAATAAATCATCCTAAAACAGATGATTAGTTTTCAAAGCAGATTCGAATTTTGTGTTCTTATTGTGGTTGCTGCCTAAAGATAGGCAACGGTATTGTTTTATGACTAAACGCAAGTAAACTCCCCTTAGGGTCCAAGGAAGGTTATAGTCTAGGTCAAAGCATTACTAATAACCTAATTCCCTATAACTAGTGGCTCTGATACCAACTTTTCTGTCACACCCCGACCACGAAAAACAACAAAATCGTGGCGGAAATGTCGGGGAGTGTTGTAACAGAATCATTGTTTCATAACACATGGATAGAAGTTCTGTTTTATTAAATTGAATGTATTAAATTACATTGGAATTAGAAACAAAACATGAACAAATAGAGTATCATTGTTATTAAGTCACTAAGGCCTCGTCCGTTCCTATGTGAGCATGCATCAATATCATCATCAAATATCACGAACTATGGTACCTGAAACACATGTGAAAATACGTCAGCATAAAATGCCTGCGAGTACATAGGATTTTATGAGAGTGTCAGATTCATGGCTCGTTTATGTTTTGAAAATATAACTTAAACACCTTTGTAAATTGAAAATTAGAAAACCAAGTTTTGTAAAATGTTTGTAATGTAAATTGAAATAACTAAGTCAAAACAGATTTGTTTTATAAAACCTCGATACCATGAATCTTGACTCCAAAACATTTGTTCATAGAAACCCAAATTGTAAATCATTTTTGAAATAAAACTCGAATGTTTTATATTGTTAGAAAAACCTTGTAATATAACTTTGTTTTGATAAACTTGCCCAAGTGATCTAGATAACGCAACGATATATAATGTATTAAAAACACTTATATATAGGAAGTACCAGCGGCGTATCCACCATGCTTTTAACACATTACACCCGCCCTGTTACCTAATCACTTCCCTAACCCAACGGTTCAAACAACACCAAACGGTTCACCTAATCAAACAGTTACAAACGGTTCATATAAATCAAACAGTTACAAATGGTTCACATAATCAAACAGTTACTAACAGTTCATATAAATCAAACAGTTACAAACGGTTCAAAATGTAAAACAATGTGTCCGTATGCTGAGTGAACATATGCAACAAAATGTAATATACAAAAATCAGTGTGCTAGCATGTTAAGTGAACATACATAGCAAAACATAATGAAATCATGTACTATATACGTACTAATGAAAATAGCCAGTATATAATATAAAAACATGAAAGCACGAAAGTAACAAGTAGGCACATGTGTTTCACCCCAAAACAGTTTGAAAAACAGTAAAAGAGGGGACTATGTACTCACTTAAGGATGCTTAGAAGTCTTGACTGACAACCAAGCAAAGCTAGAGGGGTCATGGAAATCAAACGGCACCTAATATACGTAACTATGTTAATAAACCGGACCTAAATCGGAGGATCGGATAAAATGTGGTTTCGTAAACCAAATGAGTATAGGAACTCATGTACTATGGTTTAACAAAGCATACATACTAAAATTAAACTTAACCTAAGTGCTTTCGACCCATTACGACCCGTTTGGGTAGCTTATGCTACTTTAACGCGTCGTTCGCGTAAAACGCGTTCGGAACGCCTAACTAGTCCTATGATAAGTAAAATATGCCTTAACATGTCTAATATAGTTTCCTAATCAGTTTAGATGTCAAAATTTATGTTACATATGCTTAAAATGAATTTTGGCGTAAAAAGGGCATTTTGGTAATTTTCCTAAGGCATATAAACTACCTATCATACAACTAACTAAACGACGTGACCATAAGGTATAACCTCGGATGGTTATTCCCTATACAGCTATGGTCACCTAATGTGTTTGGTCGGATCCTAATGATTGACCAAACGGGTCGGGTTCGAAAGTCTATGCGATTGTTTAGATCGCTTACCTTACGACCCTATATAAGCACTAAATCTAAAAGTGACGAGCTAAACATGTTAAAACATGTTTAACGAGGTTTGAAAACTGGTTTGGTATCAAGACAAAGGGTCTTGATACCCAAGAGTAGTTTGGTTACAAAATACGCAAGAATACGCATTTTGGCCGAAAATACGACTCGTCACTATGCCTAGATAACGTGGTAATCAGTCGGTATAGTCATAAGAGACTAAAACCATCGTGATTACGCTCACGTTATGAAGTTCAAATGAAATTCGTGTTGACCATAAACTGGTCAATGCGGACTTTCACGCAAAAACGCGTAAAAGAACGAAAGAATACTTACAAAAGGTCCAAGAACGGAAGTTTTGGTCCGATTACTCTCAGGTATGAAGTGAATACTTCAACTTAGAGAGCCAAATCAGATCAAATGTGGGTTTTGCAATGAAGTGGGTTGGGGTATTAATAGTTTTCACACAACCATTAAGATCGTTCAACGTAAAACGTGCTTCGATCTCATCCGTACATGTGCACCCATGGTTTTCGAATACCATGGGCACTTAAAATGGCCCATAGATTGCTTAGAAAACCATTTGCAACACTCACAAACAGCTGGAACAGGCTGTAACCAGCTAGGAAATGGTTTTTTTCAGGTCTGAAAGTTTTAGGCGGCCAGCGTAAGATTCAAAGAAGGCTTACGCGGCCGGCCTAAAATTAAGATCAGCAAAACAGTTTGAAACTTTGCAGTTTTGGTCCCTTCATGCATATAAGGCTCATTTTGATGTGTTTAAGGCCCGTTAAGCCAACTTTAGGGCCCTAAAATGATGCCTAAACATAGTGGACATGAAACATGCTCAAAAATATGCCGGATGTTGGTTCGTTTGGTCGTACGATCGCGATATTCGCTTAATTACGACGGAATACGCATGAACGCGAAAAACGATCCAAATTGCGCGACGAATGGATTTTTCTTATGCCAAACACTAAAATAAAGTATTTTAATGCTTACATAAATTTTTGGGTGTCCGGATGTATTCAGAACATAAGTTATGCGCGAAAATGTAAACTTATGCACTTTTTGATGCTTATAGTCCCTAAATGACCAAAAAGTTTATTTTAGCATACTGAACCCCTCAAAGCCTATTTCTAAGCTATGTAAAGGATATTTAGGGTTTGTTTAACTTATGATCAAGTTCTGAAATGTTCGCTACAGTACAAATTGGCATACTTTCGCAGTTTGTCGAAATTAGTCCCTATAAGCGAATAAACTTGATTTCACCACACCAAACCCTCCAAAACTTATTTCTAAGTTATGTAAAGGTTATTTAAGGTATGTTAAGCCTATTTCACTATTCCGGAGTGTTCATTGCATTAAACTGGTTATATTTACGCATTAGTGCGTGTATAACCTTCCAGAAAGCGATTTAAAGCTTAAAATCGAACATGAATTGATATGTGCAAACGATACACATATTTTTACAATTCCCAAGTATGAAACACAATATTTCATAAGTTTGGTATTTGTTTGATGGTCGCAGAGGCACAGGAGTCACAACGGCGATCTTTGAAAAGTTCGAGATGAATCAGCGGTAATAACCCGCCAATCCTAAGAAGGAACGGATTTCAGAGGGGTTTCTAGGCGCGGTCCAATTCTTCACTGCTTCGATTTTGGAAGGATCAACATGGATTCCTTTTTCACTAACAACGTGCCCAAGGAATTGGACTTCTTTGATCCAGAACTCGCATTTGGAAAACTTCGCGTAAAGACGTTCGGTACGTAAAAGCTCAAGTATAAGACGTAGATGACGATCGTGATCGGCTTGAGATTTAGAATAAATAAGAATGTCATCAATGAAGAGGATCACAAAGCGATCCAAATAAGGTTTACAAACACGATTCATGAGATCCATGAACACAGCGGGTGCGTTGGTCAAACCAAAAGGCATAACCATGAACTCGTAGTGTCCATAGCCAGATCGAAGATCGATCTTGGAGAAGTAGGTAGCGCCTTTAAGTTGGTCAAAGAGGTCATCGATGCATGGAAGAGGATAACGGTTCTTGATTGTGAGTTTATTAAGCTCACGATAGTCGATGCACATGCGAAACGAGCCATCCTTCTTCTTGACGAAAAGCACAGGAGCACCCCAAGGTAAGGTACTTGGACGAATGAATCCCTTCTCGAGGAGATCTTGGAGTTGACTAGATAATTCTTGCATTTTATAAGGTGCAAGACAGTACGGAGCTTTCGTAACAGGAGTTGAACCAGGTACGAGGTCAATACGAAAATCGACAAATCGAGGTGGAGGAGGACCAGGTAAATCTTCAGGAAAGACGTCAGGGAAGTCGCGCACCACTGGAACATCATTTATGCTCTTTCCCTTGCCCTTTTCTTCCACAATATGGGCTAAAAAGGCAAAGTACGGTTTTTGTAAATATTTGTTCGCTTGTGTGCATGACATTAACCTTAGTCCTTTTGAAGGTCGGTCTCCATAAATGCGCAAAGTGTCGCCAGATGGGAGAGGTAAACGAACATACTTCTCGTAGCAAGAAATTTCAGCATGGTTTTCACGAAGCCAATCCATGCCTACGATGATGTCGAAACTACCCAATAGCATGGGTATAAGGTCGATAGTGAAGGTATGATCGTTAAGAGTGAGAAGACAATCACGAAGAATGGAATCGACTAAAACGAATTTGCCATTGGCAACTTCGACAGAGAACGACTTAGGAAGTTTAGAGCGTGTAACATTTAACAAAGGTTCAAATCAACGGACACAAAGCTATTGTCTGCACCAGTATCAAATAACAATGAAGCATAAAGGTTATTAACAAGAAACGTACCATTAACGACTTCATTGTCGTTGCGTGCTTGGTTTGCATTGATGTTGAAAGCTCGACCTCTAGCAGGTTGTTGTTGCTCCTGGTTCCATTGCGGGCATTGAGGATGAAGATGATTGGTGTCACCACAATTGAAACAAGCTCTGATTGGTTTGGCTTTTTGAGGAGTGGGTTGAGCTTGTTGGGCTTGCGGTTGTGGATTGTTACGACAGTGAGTGGTATTGTGCCCATAACGGTTACAAATGGTACAGTGGCGACAATTGACATTGGTCGGGTGATGATAGTTACAAGTGGTACACTTGGGATGAGTTCCGACGTACGACTTTTGAGTGTTAACGGGAGCAACAGGGTTTGGGTTTGCAGCTGGTATAATCGCGTTGCAAATAGGGTTCTGATGTTTTCGCTTTTTTCCCCTATTGCCACTCGACTGTTGGGTAATTTGGTTGGCTGGCTTGGATGAAACAGGTTTTGCAGCTTGTTTACCACGAATGCGATTGTTGTTCAAGGAAGCGGCCAAACGGTAAACGGATTCGATATTGTCGAGTTTGGCTGCCTCAATGATATCGCGCATGCCAGAAGGTAACCCATTGATGTATTTCCTTATCTTGCGGTCGGTGGTCATGACGAGATGGGGAACAATGAAACTAAGCTGTTTGAAGCGAGTAGTATAGACTTGGTTATCATCATCAACTTGTTTTAAAGCCCAAAATTCTTCTTCCAACTTTTGTTGCTCATGCGGTGGGCAAAATTCTTCCATCATAAGTTTCTTAACTTCTTCCCAAGGTAAGGCATAAGCAACTTCGTTAGAACGAAGATTGTTAGGCCCTTGAAGGTTTATGGATTAGTAGCTTAATGATTAAGAGGGCTTATGGAATAGTGGATATTAGAGTGGGCTTGTTTAGGGAATTATGGGCCTAGGGTTTTGGGGGAAACCCCTTACTATAAATAGAAGTTGGAAATTAGGAGTTGGGTTGGTTCATTGGTTTTAGAAACTTGTATTAGACAATTCCCATTGTATGCAAGTTTAAGCCTTTGAATATTCAAATCTTCATATTGTTCTTGATTATTTCTTGAAGATCATCAAGTTTGGATTCCGCCCATCCTTGGTGATTGTTTGATATCGTTGTTTGATCCGTATTTTCGGGACTTTCAATTGGTATCAGAGCCAATTAGATATCAAACATCAAGAAATTCTGATTTTGGTTGAAGATCTTCATCACGTTCTTTGTGTTCTTCATTGTGTTCTTCGCGTTCTTCATAAAATCTTCATATTTTGCTTCGCTGATTCGGTTAGAAGGTGTTAAAATTCTTGAAATCTTTAAATCTTCAAAATATTTTTTTTGACATTTATCATTCATCTGTCATCATATATTGTCTGACATCATTTTCTTAAAATCATCAACTGTTTTTGAACATCTACATTTGACATCATCATACATCAGCCGACAACAACATCAGACTTCAACATCATCATTTCATCATCATCATCTGACACTCATCCGAAATTCAAAACCTTTTCATCCGGAATCATATCGTTTAATCCGAAATCATCCGGAACCGTCATTTCGGATCTCTTTCATATAATCATTCATCCGAAATCATCTTTCTTTCATCCGTAATCTTCAACATCATCATCCGACATCGTCCGACATCGTTGTCGATTTCATCCGAGATTCAATCCGTAATCAATCCGTGATCAACACATTCATCTGAGATCATCCTCTCAACTAATCTTTATTCAATCCGAGACACACACAGCTTCATCCGGAATCATCAGTTTTGTCCGTGATCCATCTGTTCGTTCTTCATCATTTCAATACACTCCGTCATCGGACCACTGTAACCGTCTTTCTCACCTGCAACCCTTGTCGTTCTTCATCACCGGCGTGCTTTCATCTTCTCCAGCTCACTCTCCTGTCACCATCGCATCACCGTCGGTCACCACCGCATCACTGTCGTCGACCGTAAATGATGACCTCCGACTAACCTGCAACTTTCATAACCATAATCTCCGGTCATCTTCTCCGGCTACCGGCGGCCACCACCTCTCCGTCCATAATCTCCGGCGTTCCGACACCCTTCAACAACCTCCACCTTCACTGTTATCTCCGATCAACATTTCTTTCGTTCTCTGCTTCATCTCCGTCATTCATCTTTCATCATCATCATCTTCAACCTTTGGTTTCTCCGTCATCGTTGATAATCGTGGATAATCGTGTTTTTCAATTTGGCGGCTGTGTGCTCAAATTAGGGTTTCGGGAAGATTCTTTTTACGAAGAAGACAGTGACAACATCTCTTTTGTCGTTTAGGATTATTAAATATAATTAATATAATATTAATTATTAATTATTAGGTAATCATTAATATATATTAATATTAAAAGTTTATGTTAAAATATATAATTATAATATTATAAATAGTTTATTAATTAAAAAGGTTTTTATACATAATATATTAAAAACTATTAATTATTATATTTTAAAAGTTAAAAAATTATTAATTATTATTTAAAAAAAAATTAAAAAATTATATAGAAATCTTAAAAAAAAAAGGGTGTGTTCGTTTTGATAAGTCTTGACAAGTTTTTGAGTTGCGGTAAAGGTTGCGGGTTCATACGTTTGCGACGTGGCTACGAGTTCACGGGTTATTACTTGGTTCAACGATGACTTCTCCAAGTACTGATTCTCAACGTCAGTGGCTCTTAGAACAACTCGATAGTTTCGGTTTCATTGAGGGTGAAAACGTAGAAGACGTAATCAGAAGGTTTACATTGCTGCTTTCTGAAATCGAGAAGAGCGGATTGTATGTGACGCGTGGTAGGGTTAACAAAGCCTTTTTGTACGGATTGCCTCAAAGCAAGACATGGGACTATCGTGTTGCTATTATTATGGGAAAATGCAATCATTGCACAACAGAAACGAGAGATGTGATTTCCTTTGTCAGTGAATATGTTCAGGAGGACAAGCAGAGGAATCAGAATCTCGAAAACACATCGTCTTCTATGTCCAACTGTGGGAAGGCCGTTGCTAATTCGCCACTTGCTACTAATCCCAACGTTGCTCAGATTCCCTCATCTTCACCCGTATCTGCTACATCATCTGATAAGAAGGCCACACAATCGACAGGATCTCATCCTGATGAAGTGGCTCAAACTGAAGAACCGAAATCACTTTCCGAAACGCTAAATTCTCTTTTATGTTCCGAGCACTGTAGAAAGAAAGTTGCTTTGCTGAGATCTCAAAATTCAGCATTAATCACAGATTACAACACTGTGATGGGAAAGTACATCAGTCTTCGAGAGAATAATAAAATTCTCTATGAAAAGATTGAAGCACTTAAAAAGGACATAGCTCAACTTCACAGAGACGTGAATCAACAACAATGTTGGGTTCACGACTATAAACATAGACTCACAGTCAAAACTCTTGAATGTGACTCTGTGAAGGGTGAGCTAGAGCTCCTCACTGGAAAGTACAAACAAAACGAGTTAAACATCAAAAAGTTTGACACTTCCAGTGCCACAGTTCAAAATTTGTGTAATGTGCAACTTGCTTATCAAGAAAACAAGGGAAAGGGTTTGGGGTATAAACAGGTTCCGCCACCATACAATAATAATTATTCCAGATTGCCAATCACTGAGCAGGAAATGGAAAATTATGACACTATGATGTATGGCAAACCTAGTGATTATGTTGAATATGATCCATCTAAGTTTAAAAGGAATCCATATGGTGATTTCAAAAAACCAATGAATTTTGTGAAAAATGATAATGTTCAAAACAAATCAGCAGATAAGTCCGATCACGAAAATGAAACAGTAAAAAATACAGAAGCAGAAACCGAAACAAAAACGGAACCAGTTAACACATCCGTAGAAGAGATGAAGGAAAGTTCACAAAATTCCGATTCTGTTGAAAATACTAATTGTTCTAGTTCTTGTGCAGAGTCAGTAAGAACAGAAGAGAAGTCTATAGAGGATGATGAATCACATCAACGTGTTGCTGATAATGTTATTTCTGATAAAGATGGCCTTTATGCTTGGAATTGTGTTTTTTCTTGGTTTGCTGAGACTTGGGGTGTTCCCACTAAGACTAATGAATCTGGTGCTATTATTCTAGATTATGCTTGTGATAAAAATGACCATGTTGAAAATGTTGAAGATGTTTTGACAGGAGAGCCTGATGTGTTAACTGAGGAACCTGAGACATCTGTTTCAAGTAACTCAGAAATCAATTCTGATGATTCAGGAAATTGTGATTGTATGCCTGAAACATCGAATAATACATCAGAAGCTCCTTGCAGTGATAAAAAATTTGATGATTTTGTTTGTGATAATGAAGAAATTGTTGTTGAACAGGGATCATCTGACGATCTTGGTAGTCAAACAGAGAATTCGGGAATCTCAAATAATGAGCTCAAATCTTCCACGGATTTCGGTTGTGATGAACAATCAGAATCTAGCAGCGTTGCAAAAGAAGATAGTCAAACTGTCTTAGACACATACTACTCATCATCTGACTTACCGGAATCATCTAATGTCGAGAACTCAGACGTTGATCGGGCTGAAGAAGAGACATCCATAGAATCCAATTCTGCAGAATCTCATGGAAACATGAAACCTATGGAGAAGGAATTCATAGAAATTAATTCCACAGTTGAATCAGACGATGAAACTATAGAAGAAATTATTATGGAAACCTTCTCTACAGAATCTCCTAAAAACATGGTCTCTGAGGAAAAGGGATATGTGAAAGTCACTTCCACAGATAGTTCATCTATCGAACCCAAAAGTAACCTTAACAAAACAGAGTCAACTGAATCTGTTCCCCCTAAAAGAAAGCGGTCATGTAGAAACAGAAGGCCGAAAAGAAAGAATGCAAAAAGGGAAAACTTATATCTCAAGCAAACAGAACCCAAGCTCAAGGGTAAGGTCGCGGATACTTACTCTTGTGCTGATAGCTGTGAGTCGGGTTCCTCCAAGAACAAGCACACTCCAAAGCACTTAGTGTCAAATGAATGGAAAAGACGTGATCAGTTCTCGAGAATAACGCAAGCCGAACTAGATGTCTTTTTCTCAAAAAGGCAGACATGTTTTAATTGTGGAATTCCAGGACACATTGCAAGAAATTGTGTTCATCGTCCTTACTACTCTAGGAACATGTACCATCAGAAGGCTATGCACTCTCACTGTACCAAAAATGGTCCTCCTAAAGCAAGGACTTCTGATAGAGACTGGAATCTTACGAAACAGGAGAATCTAAAATTTTTAAACATTAACAGGTTTCAAAGAAAAACAAAAGTTTTTCCATAAAATGAAAGTGCTTCAGACACTAGGAATTGGAAACCTAAAACTCCTGTTGGATCCCAGTCTCCGTGTTTGCAACCATCAACATCCACTTCATCGCCAAAAACCACCGGCGATGTTAAGAGCCAGATGATCTTTCACGAAGGCTCATACACAGATAGTGATGGTCAACTCAGGTCCACTATGGCCTGGGTTCCAGTGTCTAACTGATTCCACTGATTGTGAAGGAACAACTATGGAGGGCTATCGTTAGACTTTGGTTTATTGATAGTGGTTGTTACAGGCACATGACGGGAGACATGTCCCAGTTGAATGGCATAAAAGTATTCGACGAAGGATGTGTCGACTTCGCAAAGGAGAATCCAGAAATTTCACCAGGAAGAGTACAGTCTATAATGGAGTTCTCCCTTTTTCAAATGTCAATTAATTCCCGAAGCTGAAGGACAACTTATTGAGCGCATCACAGATGCTCGACACAATAATGGAGATTCTCTTCACCCAGAGTGACTCGCTATCTCGTTCTTCGACCAATTCAGAAGCTGGTTTCTGAATCTGCGAAAGCTATCCCTGATGGTGTAGTTCGTAACACTGAAGTCTCCTCAGGACCCACAAATGTTCAAGGAACTTCTCTGTTTCTGGGAGCAATTCCCTCAAATTACATTGTAGATCCTCTAGTGATCAACATCGCTACTGCATCAAGTGAGGGGGAGCAATCTGGTATAATATCTAGAAGTTTCTCAATCTCAAGCTGCTGGTGTGCGATCCCACAGCAAAATCAAGGGGCATCAACTCATGCCTATTCAGAAACAAACAAGATGATCCCAACGTGATAGTGAGAAACAAGGCACAATTAGCAGTTCAAGTTTTGAACAAGTTGAAGGTCCGGATATTGGAGAAATGCACGCATAGATGGCACATCTAAAGGCCATTCGGATTTTTCGTATGATGAGAAAGAAGTTCGAAATGCGCTCGTTGGGAGAAGTGAAAATGTTTATGGGCTTACAAGTTCGTCAAAACAGGGATATGAAGCGTACATCAGCTGGATGCCAATTCTTGGGGGACACTCTCATCTCATGGCAGTGCAAGAAGCAACAGCTCACTTTTGCAGCGGAAGCAAAGTACGTTGCAGCATCTGCTGCCTGCTGCTCTCAGGTTCTTGGTTCTTTGAATACAACACCAGCTCAAGGATTTCGGTTTGACTTATCTAAACTCTGCTAGTTATTTTGATAATGATGCCGTTATCCAGATTATCAAAAAAACCCTGTCTTTCAGTATAAAACCAAGCACATTGACATGAAGGTGCACTCTATTTGAGATTGCTATGACAGAGGATTGTTTAAACTTAAACAGATCCACACTTATGCTAATTCAGCAGATCTTTTTACAAAACCTGTCAGCATCTCGAGATTCAATGTACTTGTGGATCTTTTGAAAATGACACGTATCACCGACTGAGCGACCCAAAAAAAAAAAAAAAAAAAAAACCGTTTCATGCTAATGTAAATAAATAAGTAAAATTGCGCATAAAGTGTGATGCACAAATTTAGGGGGGGAGAGGGTCATATATGTACATATGCATAGTTTGAGGGGGAGAAAAGCAAAAAAAAAACATATATGTACATACGCATCGTTTGAGGGGGAGAAATAGTTACTGGGGAAATGAAATGAGCTTTCGTGTTAAAGAACTTAATTAACACACGTAAGGTTTCAATGTTAAACAGGTTAGGCTCCACTGCGATGTGTTGATAGGTCTGCCGCTCGAAAAGCAAAAGATGCAAAGGTGATACAAACATAATGGACTGGACATCTCGTGGGTAACAGACCAACGGTGTATGATTTCATGGTCTTAAATCATGCGTTGATAGATAGCCAACATCTGAGGTTTCAAGTCTTTATACTGATGATTCATCTGGGATATCAGGGCTGTCCCTCTGTTGCATCCAGATTATATGCAGACCTGGACACAGTCAGGATATCTTGCGAAAAGAGCCACAAAAAGGGCCAAAACCTGTCTCGCCCTCGTCAGATCTTCCTTGGTCTCTCTGCTGTACGGAAGTACTGACCTGTTCACCAGGAAGTCTGGCAATAAAAAAAATATATATAAATAGAATAAAAGGGCCCTCGTCAGATCTTCTTTGGTCTCTCTGCTGTACGGAAGTACTGACCTGTTCACCAGGAAGTCTGGCGTTGAAAAAAAAATAGAATAAAAGGATGCTCTCAGTATACTCACCTGCTACGATGAACCGTTATGCTTACCTTGATCGCGGGGGTATGCCTTGGAATGGGACACACAGATGTCACAGTATAAAACTACTTAAAAGCGTATCACAAAGCAAAAAGTTGAAGTTTGAGCGGTGGATTTAAGAGGACAAACATATCAACAATTGCGTGGACCAGCCTAAGTAAACGAAGAGCTGAAAAGTGTCCCTTAATCAGTTCGATAACGATTTTGATCCCATGGCAGGTTCTCCCTATATTACTCCTCCATTAGTTTTCTATTATTAATTTTCTTTGTTTTGATTATCTCTTTGCTCAAAAAGGTTGCTCGGTTGGTTGGATCGTTGATTTTGAGAAAGATGTTTTCTGTCATGAAAAAGCAAATCACTAAAGTAATAGTCTGGCCCACTGTTTCGGATTGGGAACCACTGTCATGAAAACACGAATCAGATCTGGCCCATTGCTCTCAAATATAATTCAGACCATTGTTCCGAGTTGGGGCATGGCCGTTTGATCTTAGGCCCAATCCGAAACACTATTAACTGGCAATCATTTTCTCCTTCAAGTCACGTTTCGTACTAATCTCATCTCCTGATCATCACGGATTCTCTCATTATCTTTGGACCACTTGTTCGAATTTCAAAGTTTACAGGTTTGTATACTTTTCAAACCAAAGCCCTCTGAATGCCAAAGTTGCCAAAAGAACGTGACATGCAACATACACGTGTTGACAAGAAAGCTGAGACACTTGATTCGGATTCAGAATTAGACTCTAGTGAAGAAAAACCTGACTCCGATAGCGAAGTGGAAGTGATTGCATCTGAAAAGGTTGAGGAAGCCCTTAGAGTACCAGTTCAGACTACATCTGAGATCTTAGCAGCTCTACTCCTAAGTTTGTAGGGTAGTGATGGAAACCCTCCATTCGTTCCTACCGCTGGTGACCGAGTTCAAACTAAGATTGAAGCCACTCCAATAATGAGCCAATAAACCAACACTGATCCTGATACTGATCCTATTTGCCCTATTCCTGATCCAGAGCCTACTATGTCTTTTGATCCAGAGCCTGCTGCTGCAACATATGGAAACTGAATACAGGAACCTGACATTGATGTCAAAGTTTGTCTTTGAAGTTCACAAAATATGATGAAGCGGCATGCTGTTATGAAACCGAGAAAGGACTCGTCGTTAGATGAAGTGATAGTAATAATGATGGAGATGCAAAAGTAGCTAGTTTGCGACGACGAGTGGTTGTATTCGAACATGATGCTGAAATGATTGAGGCTCAGTTTTCATCACTACAACAGGACTGTGCTTTCCTGTCTTCAGTCACAAGTCTCTGAGCAGAGGTCGAACAATAGATCAACTATACGAGTAAATTTCTGAAGAGAGAGCAGCAGCAAATGTAGCAGCAGACACAGAACGTGGAGCCACCTTGAATGCCTATCTAGGTGCTAATCCAAAAGAAGAAGAGTAGCAAGAAGCATGAAAGGAGACAGTGTGACAAGCAAATGATTATGATGAAGAATCAGGATTTGAATCCTCCAGATGAAAACTTCCAGCTCAAAGATCCTACAAAGAGGCCAAATAGATTTATGATGAAGTTAGGGTCTAGCCACTTCAATAAAGAGGAAAACAAGCATGTGGTCGCTAGCTGGAGATACGACCATGACAAGAATGTGTGGCTGATTCTGATCAAACAAGAGAGGCAGAGGATGGATGTTCCATGAGTAGGAAGTCAATAACAGTTTCCCTTCCATGAAGACTACTGAATCAAAGATCAGAAGAAAAACTTGATGTTTGTGATCCTTTCTCACCAAGAAGATAGTTAAAATCTGACATCTGGCCTCCAACCGCCAAAGAAGAGGAAATTCCCATCTTTCGAAAGCTTGCGAAGAAAATTTTCATGATTTCCAACTTCTGGAAGCATGATACGAAGATGGCTGAAGCTGCGGTTGTTTCTGAAAACCAGTCGTTTCGCATACCAGATACGGTGGATCAAATGAGTTTTCATGAGGAAGATATCTTGGTTCTGAATCATCATCAAAATTCGCCACAACGACAAAATGAAGAATGTGCGAAGCCCTGGATGGGTGTTGTTGCAGACGTCGTCGGGAATTGCTTGTTTGCTAATCCTAATCCAGTTTTGAGCAGGTCATCGAGTTCGACGCAGCAACTAATCCAGTAGACCTAGGGGGAGATTGTTAGGCCCTTGAAGGTTTATGGATTAGTAGCTTAATGATTAAGAAGGCTTATGGATTAGTGGATATTAGAGTGGGCTTGGTTAGGGAATTATGGGCCTAGGGTTTTGGGGGAAACCCCTTACTATAAATAGAAGGTGGAAATTAGGAGTTGGGTTGGTTCATTGGTTTTAGAAACTTGTATTAGACAATTCCCATTGTATGGAAGTTTAAGCCTTTGAATATTCAAATCTTCATATTGTTCTTGATTATTTCTTGAAGATCATCAAGTTTGGATTCCACCCATCCTTGGTGATTGTTTGATATCGTTGTTTGATCCGTATTTTTGGGACTTTCAAAGATTCCTTTCGTTTGTCCACCATTCGAGAGCTCGGGCTTGGAATACCCCAGTCGCACTACGCGTTTTGAGCTCTTCGGGGCATTCACTGTTGATGAATGTGTCTTCTATGCTATCAAACCACTCGAGCAAAGCGGTCACCCCATCGTTACCACTGAATGGTTTGGGGTTGCAAGACGAAAATTGCTTGAAGTTAAACGACATAGGCTTGCGTGCTTCAACCTTCGAATCGACAGAGGAGTTTGGAGTATCAGAAGTTCGAATCTCAGTGATGATCTTAGGAACGATGCGAGCAATCTGATTGGCCATGAATGCCATCATCTTCTTTTGAAAGCTGGTCTTTGACTTCTTAGTCGAGTTAGAGAGATGAGAAGACGACATCTAGAGAATTCAAAATAAAGAATAGATGAGACTTGATCATAATGTTTGTTTAAGAAAAATTGTTTTCATGGAATGAATCACATAGCATAAGGTGTCACATAGCATAAAGGGTTTCAATTGTTTCACATAGCATAAAATATTCAAGTTATAGCATAATCCTAGATTCCACATAGCATAATCATGAATAATGAAAGCATCATAAATTTAGTTTGGTCACGAGGGATTATTATTGTTTTTTATTGCGATAACGTGCGTATTGAGTAAGAAGTTTGAAATGAACGAACGTTCAAGTATAAAATCACATATAAATTGAGATACATAAAAGAGAGGCTCAAATAAAACATTGGATTCTTTCGGGTAGAGAAACGTCGACTATTCCAAAGTGGGTAAAAAGCCCTTTCGAATTAGAGAAATCGTGTTTTGGCCTATAGGTAGGATACTCTCGTCAAGAAGCGATTAACGGTATCTTACCCTTCCAGTTACTACTCGTCTCTAATCGATTGAAACAATCGGGACTTTGGCGAGATTGAAAATCGAGGAATGGGACTTAATCGACAAGGTGCGGGTTTCACCCCTAACTTGAAGATTTCGTACCCTAAATGTGGTTGGTACTCGTCGGGTAAAAATATAATTTCGACACTTTGACGAGGGTCCACTAGAGTTGAAATGGAAATTACCATTAAGTTGTGAATTTCACTCCTAGCTTAATGGTGTAATTTCGTGCAAAAATAGTTTAAGGTAGAATGAGAGTCGTTTACCAAATTGTGGGTTTCACGCCTATTTTGGTAAAGTCGTCACGTTTATGTTACGAGTGTCTTCAAATAATCAAAAGTGTATTCATGTTAACCTAGGAAATGCATGTAAGTTTAACAAACAAGAAGTATTGCTAGGAAGCATGTAAGGTAGAATCCATAAGTTTTAAACAACAAATAAGAGTCAAAGTTCCGAAAACTATAGACTAGGGCAAAGCATTCCTACTTATTCCTGATTCCCTATAGTTATGGCTCTGATACCAATCTGTCACACCCCAACTAATGGCAGAAATATCGGGATGAGACGAACAAATTCCTCAAAATGTCATAACACTATGTGACAATATAATTAAAATTCAAATTTCATAAATAGACTAAATGTCATACAAGATTCCAAAGAAATACAACATAGTTCAACAAAACATAATATCAGAAGATAAACTAAATTTAGGTGTGTATCTAAGTCTACCTAATCTTTGTTCTTCATCGCATCATCATCAAACTATCAACCTGCAACATGTATTTAAATATAACAACAAAAACTTGGCGAGCATACAAGTTTGTTTATATAGCATAATATAGACTAAAAAGTTGCTCATATCCACATGAATCATAATATGCGAGTTACTAGTATGCCTAGATTGTGTAACAATATGTTCAAACCCAAGTTTCCAACACGTTTAATTTTGCCTATCCCAAAGTATCGCGGGAGGTTAACATGTTTAACTTAACAATACCCCAAGTTTCGTGGGTGGTGCGTTAATCCTATAACGCTATAATTGTTAAGGTAGGCTAGCAAAGTTAATGAGCATATATCAACATAAATAGTTTACATGGCATACGAGATTAACAAGCATCACACATAGTTTCATGTTTCAACAATGGATAGAGTTTGTTTAAAATAGTTTCAAAGTGAAGTGTAGTTTGTATAGTATACATGTTGCACCCCAATAGTGATTAAAAGGAACAAGGGATCGAGTATGCTCACGGTTTTTGCAGGCTTTCCTACTTGAATCACGCGAGTGGTGTTGGCTGTTTAGTTTAGAGCACCTTGTCCTTCTACACAAAGGAACATAGATGTATGAGTTTGCGGAATAGCGGAAGATTATGGATTTCGGAATTTAAATAACATGAACATAGGTATATGAAACTAATCATCCATCACATATGATGTTTAGATGAAATACTTACTAACTTGACAAAGTCCACTTGTTCATCATCAAGGGTTCGGTTTGTTT
Source organism: Helianthus tuberosus (assembly GCA_030545235.1). NCBI lineage: Eukaryota > Viridiplantae > Streptophyta > Magnoliopsida > Asterales > Asteraceae > Helianthus > Helianthus tuberosus. Next base: position 188,994,631 of record CM060365.1, on the reverse strand, counting down.
GAATATTACATGAGTATTATATAGAGTATACTATATCATATATGTCAAGCATGAGGAAGAAGATCAAAGTCTTCATTTAGGCACCTCTAAGTATCATAGAATTCATACATGAGGTAGGAAGAACAAGCTTCCATTTAGGTACCTCTATTATTCACTACTTCACTTGTTGTTATGAACAACAAGGAGGGTCATGAACCTATAAGAATAATGAAATACAACAACTAATCTATGAGAAAACATCAAGAAGTGAGTGGATTTTTATGAAAGATAGCCCAAGCTAGGACAACTAACCTCTGATCTAATATTTCTCAGCTTTGTTTTTAAGCCCAACTAACCATTCGATTGGTTATGAGCATTAGGACATAGATTTGAGATGAGGTTAACTCAAGTTTACTAAGTTTAACAAAGTTTTAGATGAAAACAGAAAAGTCAGTCAACTTTGGAGCCTTTTTGGTGACGTTCCAGTGGTTTTCCATGGAAAACCAATGGAAATGTAGCTAAGGTCAAACCAAAGAAGTAGGAAAAAGAATCGAGTGAATCGGATAAGAAATGAGTGAGTTATGCTCACTTTTGTGAAGGTTGATATTTCTGCTCGAACTTGAGATTTGCAGCTGATTATGGGAGGATTTGAGAGTGTTTAGAGTGATTAGAAAAGTTTAAAAGGCTTGGAAGAGGCTTGGTATTTATAAGGAATGATTAGGTTAGGTTTTAGTTGGATATTTAATGTTAAAACAAGGTTTAAAAGTCAAAAAAACATAAAAATCCCGCTAAAAACGAGTCTGATCCATTTCAGCGTGTTGGGCTTGCTTGGCGGGCCGCGGAGGCTGGTTGGGCTTTGGTCGTGGGCCGCCTGGGTGACTCGGGCCGAGAGTTTAAAGGATTGATGGGGCCGGGTTTAAACAAGGAGTCCCAGCTCAGTTAGTTTTCGCGTGTGTTTGTGAGACTGCCGACCCGGGTTCGAGTCCCGTGGTCTGCAGTTTTTTTTTCTTTCTTTTTGTTGGTTTTTTTTGTGTTTTAAAACATTAACTTTCAGCAATTAGCACAATCAGTCCCTGGACTTTATTTAACTATGTTTTATTGTTTTAAAAGAACTAACTTTGTATTTTAAACTAACTAAGTTAGTTTATATTCACTAACTTTATAATCTATTGAAACTAACTAGATTATTCATAAAAGTACACTTTTAAATAACAAAATTAATTAATTTAATTAATTTAAATAATTTAAATAATGACCATCTTTATAACGAATAAAAATCTTTAAAAAATTATTCATTTCAAGAAGCTTTCGAGTTTCGAGATTTAAGATCCGAATCTCATCATTTCAATTAGTTTAACGAGTATCAAGTGTCGATAGATATAGAATCAAGAATCCTTGAATAATATTTCGTTCAAATGAGAAATTGATTAACAGTTGCACATAAGTCGATTGTGAATACACAAAATAGCTTCGTTTTCATTATGATCAATAGTCTCGAATTACAATTGGAACGAAAGTAGATTACAAAGAGAGTACAAGTGTCTAAATATTGAAAGTACAACATGGCTTGCTAAAATAAGAAAGTGCGAAAATGCGGAGTGTTACACATCTTTGGCAAGCGATTGGATCTACTTCACCGTTGTAAATCGAGGGTTTACGCGCCATGAATTTGTTATAAGTGCATGCCTTCCCTTTAGCATTGTATTTTTCTTGTACAAGGCTTTCTTTTAGCTCATTTAGCCTTTCTTCTGCCACTGGTAGATTTGTGGTTTGTATTCTATCCACAAACTGAAGTAGACTAGCCTCTAGAGCTTTCCCGACTTCCTCAAAAATCTTCTCTCTTATCTCTTCGGTAATTAAAGGTACCGTGTCATCGTCGTTTCCTCCCGACATCGTGGTATCTGAAATGTTTACGATAAATTTATAAACATTTCATTTCCATATTCTCACGTTACTATATGTGAATTTATTCTCTTCATTTGTTTCTACACTCAATGCATCTTTCTTCTTCGGTTTGGGCAAGTATATAACCTGCCTTAACCGTTTACATTTAGTGAACTTCTCAGGTTCAAGTGTATTATTACACTCCTCCCATGCACTTTAAATCTTACAGGATGCCTTGATCAAGCCTTGAACCGAACACATTAGTCTTTAACCTTTAGCTCTGATTACCAACTTGTAAGACCCGATCTTACATAATGTAAAATTTTAAAAAAATCTTACATTTATATATATATATATATATAACGCAAATATTCATTCATACAAAGTTTTGGATTTAATAAAACTTCTTAAGTATTTAAAACATTTCATTTCTTTAACATAATTGGTTTTATAAAATAACTAAACAAAAGCGGAATTTCGATCTTCAGTTGTGTTCAGTTCGTCCACTATGTTTGATCTTCATCCGTAAGGTCCTAGCTATCACCAATAATAACTCATATGTTAATTATATGGTGCTTGGACATGGATTAGTAACCCAAATTTATTAAAAAAACAAACAAAAATTTTATTAATGGAACCCGCCGTAAGCTACGACATATGTATCGTAGCCTATAGCACCTTCAAACTACAAAAATTGCAGACAAGCCCCGCCATATCCTATGGCCCTCAGCTGTAGGTTACGGCTCTATTTTGCTAACTTTTCTAACTCCACCGTAGCCTACGGCAGTCAGCCGTAGGTTACGGTACAACAATGCTGAATCTTGTTTTCCTGTTTTACCCTTTAACACCAAAACTTCTATAACTTTTTATATACTTATCCGTTTAACCTCAAGTTTGTTTCTACGTGATCGTAATTCAATCTCCCACATATTAGACTCAAAATCCGCCATCCAAATTAATGAATTCTTACACTTTATGCTATCAGCTTAAAATTACATTATGCCATTATTTGACCCGTTAACTTATTTAGCCGTATTACTCACATTTTTAAGGTAAGGATCAATTCCTTACAGATCTTAACCCTCCTCCAAGGTTATTAAACTTGCGTTTACGCTTTCGTTACCCAGCTTGCGTTTTCTCTTTGTTTTGACGCATTTAGTTATTTTAACCAAACGAGAAGCTTATTTTGACCCGTATCATAGATTTACCATTTATAACCTACGTACCCGTTGTTTGGTTTACGCATTTGCATAATTTTGGGCGTTCCAGTGAAATCCATCAGTTGTGAAGTAGCCAAACACATATGTCCGTTATTTTGACCCGTTTGGTTGTTCGTGTGAAATCCATCACTTGCAAATCAACCAAACACATCATTATTCTCAATTTATCTATTCGGTTCATCCATGCGAAATCCATCACTTAAGAATGAACCGAATTTCACAAGTATTACTTCATTTATCAACATATGTCAATACAAACTATTAATGAAATCCTACGAAGCATAAAGCCACGTACCTTAGAGCTTCCCTTTAAGTCGCGTATCGCTCCCGGCTTTATCACCCGCCTTCTCGCTCGAGTCGCCTATAGTGAACAACCAGGCTAATAATTAATTTCCCATTATAAGAATCATTATCACAAAATTTTGTCAAGAATCATCACTTATGATTCTCATCAAGTTTTATCACATTACTATTGTATAACACTTCACTTAGGCAATTTATCAAACACCGTGTAAGCATGGATTTTTATGCTACTTCTAATAACACAAGTAAACATCATTTATCCATATATTCTCATTTTATCAAGTTAATATGTCCGATTATGATCCAATTAACATCTAGATTTCAGTTTATCATACTCCATGGGCATAAATTAATCATTATAACTGTGACGTCCCCCGACCCTACCCCGGGCGGGAGCCGTGAGCAGACACGAGTGGTACCGGTGTTTATTAGGTTCGCAGTGGAAAACTTTTCAGGACCGGGTGTTAGGAAAAAACCAAATTTTCATTTCATAAACTATGAGGTAAAACCTATATTTACTTAAAGGAATTTCTCTGGGAAATCCTTGATTACAAAAACACGTTTTATTCAGTTTTACATAGCCACTTATTTACGCTGAAGTGCTTCACGACACTTTTCTTCACTTCACAGTAATTCACCTGAAACGCGTTTTAAAAACAATTGGTCAGCGAAAAATACTAGTGAGTTCATTCAGTTATACAAAAAACAGTGTTATAATTACAGTATCAAGAGTTTTTACATTTGTTTATATCTATCAATTACTCAAATCAGAATTGCAACTGAGGCCAATCCCTGTGCTTGTGGTCATATTACTATTTGCTAACTCGTCATCGAATAGTGACGCTAGACAAGTAATGCATACAAAACCCCACATACCGGCAGTAATTTCATAATACAAAAACTTAATCACCGTAAGCATAACTGAAAAACATTTCGGGTGTGAAAACATTTAATAAAATAGAATTGTAAGTCTCAAAACTTCAATCGGATATCACAAAACACTAATCAAAGTGCGGAAAACTGAGAAAAGTGTTGAAGAACAAGAACAATCAATCGATTATATGATCAAAACATGCACACAACCTCAAGGATTGTCTGGTGCACGGTTACAATATCTCGAAAATACTAAGAAGAACTTATTTGTTTCTAAAGTGCTAACCCTAACAATGAACTAAATATGTCATTATATAGGGTCTACTATGAACTCGGCCCACAAGGCCTAACCCAAGCCCAATACAACTAACTTAGCCCACATGGCTTATCCAAATACAATCTAACCCACTAGAAACTAAGCCCAATAGCTTATTAATTGTGTTTGATAAATATAAGCGTAAACCTGCTAAATTATATGGCCTTACAATATCCCCCTAGGTTTATGTTGTCTTTATCAAACTGATGTCGATATCATGTCTCTGTGGAAAGATACTTCATCTTTTCATCTTCAAACTTGGGCTCTTTTGTTCTTCTTAATCACAATCAACTTTGCTTGAAAATCTTGTTGAAAAGAATGCAAGCGGAGGATTCTCATCAACTATCTTCTTTATCAATGTCTTCTCTTTCAAGTAGGTTCACAGGTACCTCTTTAAATGTACTATCACTGTCAGATGATGACTTGTACCGTTTGATAAGCTAAACGATGGCGTTATATCGTTCAAACAATTGCATGTTGTATATATTTCAAACGATGGCTTTCATGCATGATCCAAACGATAGTGTTGTGTTATGTTCCAAATGATAGCATCTATCATTTGGATTCCTTCAAATGATGGCATGTCCCTGTCTTTTGTCTTCACTTCAAGTGCGATAGGAATCATGGATTGGTATAACATCCATACCGTTTAGCATATCCATGTCACTTGGATCTCGATGTTCTAGTCACATGACGGAGGAACGTCGTTAACTTCGATCTCGAGCGAACAATCACAGGATGCATACATTCTGTGCATCCACAACATGCACTAAGGATTTTGGTAACACAGGGACAAGAGAAAAGGGACCCGTCAACCCTTAGCTGTTGCTAATGCATTATGTATTTTTCTTGAACACAAAATTTAAGATAATTCGAGAAACTTTAGATGGTGCATTCACAAAAAATTGACTTTATCATATACATCACAAATAATTAAAATAGAGTTAAATGCCCGAATAGTCCCTGTGGTTTGGCATTTTTTTCACCTTTAGTCTCTAACTTTCTAAAATTACAGCTATAGTCCCTAATTTTTTCAATTTCGTTCCCGAATAGTCCCTGGCATAAATGGAGGTTAGTTTTTGGTGTAGTGGGTTGAAATGACTAAAATGCCCTTAATAATAAAAAATGTTATTAATTATCTATTTACATATCTAATTAAAAGAAAGTGGGGCCCACCATACACCCACCCCACCCCCACTCCTCTTTTCTCTTTCCTTTGCTTTGTCTACAACCAGAATTATCAAACACCACCAACCACCCTCAAATACTGTGACAACTGTGTTCTGTAATCGATTTACGATGTAAAACAATGATGATTATTAATAAAAAAATGTGCTTTGGTGTTATTATATGTGTTTTGGTGTTATTATATGTGTAATTGTGTTTAGTTATTTTACAATTTGATTCGATTCCAATTTCAAGCTCTAAATCGCTTTCTGGAAGGTTATACGTAAACTGGTGTTTAAACGCAGTCAGTATAACGCGACAAACACTCCGGAATAGTGACATAGGCTTAACATACCTTAAATTACCTCCACATAACTTAGAAATAAGTTTTGAATGGTTTGGTGTGTCGAAATCAACTTTGCTCGATCGCAGGGACTATTTGTGTCAAACTGCGAAACTATGCCGATTTGTATAGTAACGAACATTCCGGAACTTGATCATAATTTAAACATACCCTAAATAACCTTTACATAGCTTAGAAATAGGCTTTGAGGGGTTCGGTATGCTAAAATAAACTTTATGCTCATTCAGGGAATAAAAGCGTCAAAAAGTGCATAAGTTTGCATTTTCGCGCATAACTTACGTTCTGAATACATCCGGACATCCAAAAATTTATGTAAGCATTAAAATATTTTATTTTAGTGTTTGGCATGATAAAATTCCATTCGTCGCTTAATTTGGATCGTTTTTGCGTTCGTTACGACTTCCGTCGTAATTAAGCGAATAACGCAACCGTACGACCAAACGAACCTACATCCGAGATGTTTTTGAGCATATTTTAAGTTCCCTATACTTTAACTTTATTTTAGAGCCTTGAAATGGGGTTAACGGGGCTTAAAAGTGCCAAAAAAATCAAGTTTTACAAGTGTAGGGACCGTTTTTGATATTTCTGGCAGATTCAATGAACCTACTCCATTTTGAAGTGTTGATGGTTTTCACCCATGGTTTTGCAAAACCATGGGCTGGTATTCAATGAACATAGTCCATATTAGGGGCTCCCATGGTTTTAGAAAAGCATGGGCACACATGTAAGGTCCAGATCAAAGCTCAGTTTTCGAGGAACGATCTTAACGGTTCTAGAAATCCTATATATACCCCATCCATTTCACTTCAAAACCCACAATTTGAAATCTAATTTATGCTCTCTAAGTGGTAGTATATGCTTCCTAACTGAGAGAGAAATCGGAATCAAATCTTGCGGGGACCTTCTGTAAGTGTTCTTTCGTTCTTTTCATTCGTTTTAGCGTTAAAGTCAAACTGCGTTTGACTTTCTGCATTGACCAGTTTATGGTCAATGTGAAGTTCGTTTGAACTTCATAACGTGAGCGTAATCACGATGGTTATAGTCCCTAGTGACTATACCTACTGATTACTACGTTATCTAGGCTCAGTGACGAGTCGTAGTTTTGGCCAAAATATGCATTTACGCGTATTTTGTAACCAAACTACTCTAGGATATCAAAACCGTTTGTTTTGATATCAAAACCTGTTTTCTAACTTAACTAAACATGTTTTAGCATGTTTAGCTCGTCACTTTTTAGTCTAGTGCTTGTGTAGAGTCGTAAGTCAAGCGGACTAAACACCCGCTTAGACTTTCGAACACGACCCGTTTGGTCGATCATTAGGATCCGACCAAACATGGTTAGTGACCATAGTTGCATAGGGATTAACCTTCCGAGGTTATACCTTATGGTCACCTAGTTTAGGTAGTTGTATGATAAGTAGATTATATGCCTTATGTAAATTACCAAAATACCCTTTTCATGTATAATTGGTAATTAAGCTTATGTAACCTAAACTTTTGTCACATAACTGATTATACATCATGATTAAACTTGTATAGGCATATAATACCTGTCATAGGACTAGTTAGACGTTCCGAACGCATTTCACGCGAACGACACGTTAAAGTAGCATAAGCTACCTTAATGGGTCGCGATGGGTCGAAGGCACTTAGGTTAGGTTTCATTTAGGATGTAGGCCTTGTTAAACCATATCACATGAGTTCCAACACTCATTTGGTTTACAAGACCTCATTCTGTCTGATCTTCCGATTTAGGCGTCTATTGTTTGACTAGTGAATCAATTACTAGGTGCTACTTGATTTCTCCGATTTACTCGAGTTTGTTGAAGTACTATTGATTGAGGATACCTTGCACTACATGTGAGTACATAGTTCCCCTATTTTACTGTTTTCAATTGTTTTGGGGTGATTCATATGTGCAAAATGTTTTCAAGGTTTAATCGATGATTTCAAAAACGAATAGAACGATTTATACTAAACTATTAACGATTTTGATAATGTGAACGAACTTGTTGGTTGTAGTTACATAACGAACGACATTCATTAGCATTGATCAAGCCGACCAGTATTAGGTTATGGTACCATAGGATATGACAAATCCCGTTATTGCACTATACCCATGGTTATGTGTGGGTGTTGTGGGTAACGACTGAATCTGATGATTGTTAACTTACCCTTTGGAGGTTTGTTAATGCAAGAACGAGTTGAACGATGAACGAGTCACAAAGGTTTAAATGTTATTAACGAGACGACCATATATAAGTTTTCACAATTAAAACGAGGACGATTTAAACGATCTAAACAAGTAAACGATTTGGGAACGATTTGGGAATGATTTGGGAACGATTTGGGAAGGATTTGGAAACGATGTTAAACGATTTGGGTAAACGATTGGCTTCTGGGCTAGTGTTTAGATAACGGGACGGGTGTAATGTGGTGAAAACATGGTAGATACGCCGCTGGTACTTCTTATATATAAGTGTTTTCAACATATTACATACCGTGGCGTTATTTAGTTCAGTTGGGTAAACGATATTGAAACGATGTCACTCAACGATGTTTTCGAAATAATATACGAGTCTTATTAACGAGAATATACGAGATGTTTTACAAGCTGGTTTTCTAAAAACAAAAAGCTTTTGGGTTAAGAATCATGGCTACGAAATTTTGTAAATTATAACCATCTTGATTTGAGTTGGTTAATCATGTTGCAATATTATACACTTTTTAAAAACAAGGTTTTCGAGGTATCGCAATATATGAAAACAAGCCATGATTCCGATACTCTTATAAAACCTATGTACTCGCCAACATTTCTTTGCTAACTTTGTTTTTACATATGTTTAAGGTATTGTTGCTTGATTGACGTTCTAGGATGCATGCGTCACATAGGATCTGGAGGAGGCCTTAGTGACATAATATCTATGATAGACGATATAAAACTTGTTTGTTATGTGTTAAAACAATGTTAATGTTTAATATTATCAATAAAACGAAACACTTTTTGTATCCATGGTTATGAAACGATAATTCTGTTACAACACCCCCCGACGTTTCCGCTACGCTTTGTTGTTTTACGTGGTCGGGGTGTGACAAATACCAACCACCACCACCCTAAATACCACCTCACCCTCCCACCATCATCTTCAACCTCTCTAAGCCATAACTTTTTGAATTTAGAATCAAAATGTCCCCAATCCTTAATGAAATCCCATATGAAATGCACCATCTTTATAAACACTTATGTTTTGCTTCACACTCACACATTTCCAAACAAAGACTTATACTCATGGATTCCAGAACCAAAAAGCTGTCTTGGGGGTTTGTTGCTGTAGCGATGGCTTTTTTCATTAGTACAGGTGAAGCTCAAGACTACACCTCGGTGGTTCCAGCTATCATTGCTTTCGGTGACTCTGCGGTCGATTTCGGTAACAACGACTACCATCCCACCATTTTTAAAGCTAATTATCAACCCTATAGTCGTGAATTTGTTAACCATCAACCCACAAGAAGATTTTGCAATGGCAAACTAGCCACTGATATCACTGGTACTTATTTAGTTATTAGATACTCCTTATTAATTGGTGTTCTAGATTTTTTTTTCTTTTTTTTTCATTTAAACGAATCTTTTTAATCATGTAATTTGTGGGACTTGAACCCCTAGATGTTCTGAAATTTTTTTATCAATGGCCACCGAACCTATTGGTATTTAATTTAGACGGTTAAGGATTGGGGACTTTTTGATTCTGAATCCAAAAACTTATGGCTTATAGAGGTTGAAGATGATGGTGGGAGGTGAGGAGGTTACGGTGGTATTTGGGTGGTGGTGGTGGTGGTTGGTTGTGTTTGATAATTCTGGTTGCAGAGAAAGCAAAGGAAAGAGAAAAGGGGAGTGCGGTTGGGGTGGGTGTATGGTGGGCCCCACTTTCTTTTAACGGTAAATTGCACTTTTCGTTCTTTATGTTTGCATAGGATTGCAATTTATAGCCTTTAACTTAATAATTACAGTCACAGTCCTTTATTTAGAAAACCCATTACACCCTACGTCCTTTATCATTAATCTGGTTAAAATTTTCCGTTAAGTTAGACATGTGCCTTGCACATGAGGATAAATTTGTCTTTTCACTATGTTTTTGCAATAAATATATTTTGGTATCTATGCCCTCTCTCTCTTCTCTCTATATAAAAATTGTCTCTCTCTAATCTCTATGTATTGTCTGCAATAATAGAAAAGAACAACTCATATCTGCCACACACCACCACCCCCATCCAAGATCCACCACAGTCTTCATCCAAATCCGGCACAGCACACCACCGTCTCCATACAGATCGCCACACCCCCACCCCCACCCCCACCTCGATCCAGATCTGCCGATGACGAAGCCCTAGTGACGAAGCCACCACCCCCACCCCCACCCCCACCTCTCTGCAACCACCACCGCCATTGTTGATACATAAGTGTGGATACGGCTCATTTCGGTTCGCTCCCGCTACGAAGTAAATTCCGAGGCACGATATCCTCCATCAAGCTTTGGAATGGATCCTGATTGAGGCAGTGGGTTTCTGTGACATATCAGCATATTAGTTCGATGCTGATATGGTGCTGTTGTTTATAATCTGCAAGTACATTCTGTCGACGAAACTCCCAGGTTCCTGATGACGAAACTACTACCTTTCCTGCATGGGGAAACTCATGCCTGGAGAAATTCCTTGCTTGCTGATGACGAAACCTCTCGTGAAGAAACATAAGTTTCGTCGGATGTAGGGTGTTGACGAAACATGCTTGATGAAACTCAAGTTTCGTCATGTATAAGGGTGTGACAAAACTCTCCTAGTTTCGTCATTGTTAGGTTTCGCCATAAATTTTCATTGGATAAATGAAGTTACGTCGGCTGCTTGCTGTTTCGTCGTCATGCTCCTCTATATAAACAGCAGAGACTGAAGACAGAAAAAAAACACACAAGATAGAGAACACACTGAGACATGAGAGAACCAGAGAGAGTTTGCAGGGTGTATTTGTAAACATTGTATTGTAGTTGTTTCTAGCATTAATACATTGTGTGTTAATCGTTGAATCTCATGTTTGTCGTTTACGTGTTCGAACTTGGTTTAACTTACCCGTTTGGATTCCGCACTCTCGGGTTCGTCGGAAAAAAGGGAATAGAGGTTTAACTCGATCCTCCGGGTGGACCTACAATTGGTATCAGAGCATTGGCCCGATTCCTTGTTAAAACCAAGTTGTTTTCTTGATTTTTCAAAGATTTTCATGAGTTTTTCTTGAGTTTGAAGTTTATGTTTTCTGGAAAAACAGATTAAAGTCTTGAAAATCTTGATGTTTTGCTGATTAGTTCATACAAAACCTTGTTAAATCTCAGTTATACATGTTATGTTGAGGTTTTTATTGAAGTTTTTTTGCAAAATTGTGTTCGAAAAATTTTCCGTTGGCCGGTAAACTCATATATTTCACCGGAGTTCATTGGAGTTCATAAGGGTTTTCATAGTTTCTGGGCTTTTGAAGTTAAATCTGCTTTGTTGTTTAGATTGAATTATTGATATTGATTATTATATAATTGTTTGAAAATCTTGGTCTTTCAAATGATGAAAGTTGAATATTGTGTCTAAGGAGTATGGTGTGTTTGACAAATTGACATACGAAATCTCTCTGTGTGTCAGTAGATGATATTTGATTTTGTTTGGAAAAATATCTCTTTATGATTAAAAGTTCACAAAAGACACTCCTTGTTGATTTTTGTCTTTGACGAACTTTACTAACCTTCGTTACACTTGTTGTTATCAACGAACCTACTTCTTAACCTTCGTCAAGAGTAACAAACTTCGTCAAAAGTGTCATCAACTAACTTTCGTCATAGTTATTTTTGACGAGCCTTCTAAACCTTCGTCACACATATTCATCGACGAACTCATCAAACCTTCGTCACTTGGAGTCTTTAACGAAGAACCTTAACCTTCGTCGACATCTACTTGTCACATTTTTAACAGAAGGTTTCAAATACTTGTTTAACGGTTTGGTTTAAGTGATTTATTCAGGTATTCATTTTTACATATTCAAAAATGAATCCAGACTGGTGGGGTATTCCATCCAATACGGAGAGAAAATATAGAAGCATGGCTTTATCGCCATCATGGGCCGAATCTCCCACTTCCTCGTCTTCATCCAAAGCGAGTTCAATTACAGCAGAGCAGTGGGCATCGGTTACTAACCAAAATCAAAGTGAACCGAAAATGGCTAGAAATATGTATGGTGATCTAGTACCAGTTGCTCAGCTACCAGTAACCTGTGTCTCAAAGATCGATTTGTATGGAAATCCACTACCACCAGTTGCCTCACAGCAAAGCTTTAGGTCTACTGTAGCACCATCATCTCTTGATCCAAGGAACTGTAGTCGGACAGGAACTGCGTTTTATGCCTAAATTGTCAAAAATGTCAGCAATGGTGAGTCCTCAGGAAATGATGACAGTTCTGAACATGACAGTAGTTCAGTTGAAGACGTTTCAACTTCAGTTGAAGATGTTACAACTTCAAGTTCAAGTTCAAGAGAGGATGGATCAGAATATGAATCAACAAGGGAGGTTGTTGATTCTGAGGCAAATGAGTCAACATCTGAGAGTGATTCCAGTCAGGTACGTGTCGATGAATCAAAATCTGATAGTTGTGATATGTGTGATATGTGTGTTGGATTAAATGTTATATTGTCTGATTTGCAAAGCAAATATAACGATTTACAAAGCAAATATGATGTGACATTTATCCACAATCAACATTTGATCGTGGATCTTTCGAAATGCACAGAGGCCAACATGTTTCGTGAAAATTATGAAAAGGAATTTAAAAAGTTAATTAAAACATTAAAAGAAGATAAGACCGAGCTAACGAAAATGGTTTCAAGAAAACAAACTGAAATAAACCTTTACATCAATAGGCTCAAGTTAATGCAAAAAGAGTTGGCCTGTGCTAAGTGTGAAAGAAGGCAATCCAGCTTAAGCTGAATAGTTATTCAAACTCTAGGTATGTGCTGGATCACATCATTGACATACAGAAAAAGAAAAAGGATGTCACGTGCATAGGTTATAAGAAATGTCCACCACCTGTTAAACACGATTATTCTTCGATGCCTGATGAGGAAAATAAACCTCATTTTAAGCCCTCAGTTTCATTGAACCTTGAGGAATTCACATTTGGGCTAGGTTACAAAAAGGAAGTATCCTCAGATTCGGATGAATCAGCAGATGCGAAAGTGTCAACAGCTGAACGAAATCAGGTTCCTCCAGTCATTTTTGAGGATGCTGATTTGTCAGATGATGAATCCGAGGATACTAACTCTGAACAGTCAGAAACGGTAACAAAAGAGGAAAACTTACCTCTCGAAAATTACATTCTTTGTGATCCACCTGCAAAACCATTTGTGACTGCTACAGCCAAGTCTGTTGAATCCTCATCTGGAAGCTGTGAAAGCGTGAAGTTGCTTTACACGTTGATTGGATCTGATAACATATATTCAGAAAAGGATTTCCCGATCAAAAATGTCAATCAATCTTTGATTGATAAAGTTTTCGAAGACTCTACTATTAAGTTTTTTGGAAAGTCGAGCCCAGGAGTTGTAGTAACTCAGTGTGCTCCTATCCCAAAATCCGAAGTTAGAAAGAAATATGGGAATCAAAAATTGCAACCACAACACAATCAACGAAAGCAAGGTCACGTTCACCAAGGAAAGGGAAAAGGAAAACAAAGCCAAAACAAGAAGAAGGTTCAGAAGGTGAACTTCGTGAAATCTCGAGGGACGGATAAAATTTAATCTTTTGAAAACAAATCCAACACAGATTTTGTTACGCAAAAGAAAATTTTGAAAAGAAACAGTCAAAACAACTACACACAACACATAAACTGTTGTGATGTAGGACCAAGTACCTCAAGTTCACGAAGTTCATCATCAAGCCTTTACAATTCTGATACTCCAAGGTTTGTTGAGCGGAGATCATGTTTTGAATGCGGTAAGTACGGGCACATTGTCAGAAACTGTCCATATCTCACGAAAGGAAAGGCAAAGGTTGATGCCCCCCATGGTAACAGTTACCATAAAAGATCTGTTTCACCAAGACAGGACCCACGTCTTGTTAAACAACGAGAAAAGAAACAGAAAAAGCAACAAAGAAAAGAAATTGAAAAGGTTTTAAAACCAGAGGTTATCCAAACACAGTCTGTTCAGTTAGAAGTTAAAAATGAAAAACAAAAACAGGTTTGGAAACCAAAACCAGTAACTGTTTCAGGGGGAGCTACATCATTTCCGAATCATCAGGAAATGGATGTCACAATTCTCGATGATGACGGACGACCCAAGTCTGTGAAGGCTTGGGTCCCCCTCTCCAACTAATCTCTGAACGAGTGTGCAGGATGTTCCAGGAGGAACTATTGATAGTCTTAGGATTGTTGATAGTGGAGCATCCATGCACAAGATCGGTGACATAAGGCTCCGAAATATTGTTACATCTAGGAGAATATTGTTTCCATTGATGGAGAGAAAGGAAAAAAGAAAAGAAGACAAAAATTCCGATGAAGGAATGATGGTGAAAGAATGTGGTTGAATGAAGTTGAAAAATTCAACAAGATGAAAAATGTGCCAAAATTTGGTTGTTATAGTTTTTAATCGGGTCAACAGGAAAGATTCAAATGAAATGTATGCGTCTGCAGCACGTCTGAAGCTTTTCGAAGATTCATGTCTTATATCTTCTCAAGAAGTTCAAAGTCTACAAGATGAACGTGCAGTGTACTTTTCTCTACGGTGTGATTGATGAAGATGTGTTTGTTGAACAAACCAACCGGGTGTGCGGATGCCTTGGCATGGATTGAACAACCGCACACTACTTCTCAAAGAGAAAGACAAAGACCTTCGCTGGTGCAATGTGGAAGACCAACCGGACCCGGAGGTTTATGATCTTGTTGCTGTGAAGAGATTTCTCGGTTAGTTGAAATATAAACCTAAATCGACCTTGAAATCCACACCGGGTGGATATCCAGTTTGGGAGAGCACTCAGATTCCTGGTAATGCACGAAGCAGTTGCAGGATACAGTTTTGAATTTCTAATCTCTCCTATTTTCGTTGATAATTCTGCTGCCTTACAGATCTCTAGAAATCCTGTGCAGCATTCAAAGACCAAACACATCGAAATTAAGTATCACTTCATACGTGATTGCTTTGATAAAAGACTAATCGATGTTGTTAAGGTCCACACCGATGACCAACGTGCCAACCTTTTTACCAAATCATTTGACAAATCACGATTTTACTATTTATTATTGGTAAACGGCATTAAGGTCAAGCAAGAGTAAAACTGACATCGGAAAATCGTTTTTGTAAATATCTTTATGTTTTTAATTTATCATATTTTTTACATTTTAGGGGGAGTAAATCCAAATTTGAAAAATTCAAAAACATCGGAAAATTTCAAAAACCCAAAAACAATAGAAAAAAAAATGAGTTTTCTGGCGAGCAAAAGAGAAAATGATAGTACATCAGTGGTCTGTCCAAACCTCTTTAAACCTTAAATGAAAAATGTTAAGCAGCTTTATATAAGATGTATCGGTAGGCTCACAATCATTTTAAAGTGTGCAGGGTGATATAAACCTAAATCGACTGAAGACTGTGTGGGAACCACCCATTGGCGTATGGTCTTAGTACCGAAATTTCGTTTGAGAGATTGCCTAGGTTCTGAGATATGTGGTCTTTATGATGTTTATCATCTGGGTATCATGGTTGTTTCTTTTACCGAAAAGTAACGGAAACGAAGTCTAGATCTTCCATGATACCAAACATACGTGTACATACTGCATACGACCTCAATAAGTGATCAACAATCACATGTCCACAAAATAAGTGATAAAATATCACATTTATCCGGGAGTCAAGTTCATCTCTTTGCTGTACGTTTGTACTGACCTGTTCACGGACTTGCTCCTGTGCCCTCATGCATCTGAAAATCAAGTTCCTCATTAATAAGTGATTTTATCACATAGGGCTTGTATTCATTCAAAATAAGTGAGTATCTCACATTTTCATATACGTCAAAACAGATGATAAATGGTATACTCACCAGTAAGATGAACTCTCGTGCATACCTTGATACGGGAATGTGTTGTGTGTGGATGAACACCGGTCGGTAAGTATAAATCATACCTTAACGTATCCGCACGCCATGATTACATCTGATAAGTTGAGCTTATGTGGACAACAATACTGATAATTGTTATAGGATGCTTATATTAATGTTAACTAACTGAACAACAAGAGCGTTTTGGTGTGACCGTACACTGATATGATTCTCTTATCCTCGAAACTCGCAAAAAGAATGTCTGTAAATATTTATTTAATGTTGTCAGTTTCTGCATCTATGTACATATTTATTTACTGCTTTCTGTCTTTACATTTGAAATATTCAAAATACCAAAAAGATTTTAGGTGTGTTTTAATATAAACTTTATAAAAGCCAAAAAGATTTTACTTCTATCTTATTTTCGATTGTACGATGTTGGATCTCAAGTCTTCGTTACCTAAAACCTTAACGAAAACCAAAACGACTAATTCTTCATAAACGGTCGAAATTTGCAAGTTTTGAAAGTTAAAATCCAAAATTGAACAATTTGTTAAACTTTCAAACTGTCGAACGGTAGTTGATTGAACTATGGTCACATGTGTGTCGTTTGTTTATGTTAACTATATTCCAAGCGGTTGTTCTCATTATGCGTTTAGATTTCTTGCATGTACAGATGCTAAAGGCGAAGAGAACATTTTCGATGACAAGCTTCAGAATGAAGACACGACGTGGAGGCACTCAAAAGATAAAGATGATCGAGTTGCCACTGACCTCTCATCAATGCCACAAGGATCTAAAGAATTGAAGATCAAAAGATTCACGAGCATAACTCAGGGAGAGTTTATTTTAAGGGGGAGTTTGTTGATACACTTTCTACTTATAACGCGTGAAGACTTTGAAGATCCTCCGACATGAAAGACATGGAAGTTGAACCTCACGAGCAACATCCAAGGGGGAGTTTGTTGATACATAAGTGTGGATACGGCTCGTTTCGGTTCGCTCCCGCTACGAAGTAAATTCTGAGGCACGATATCCTCCATCAAGCTTTGGAATGGATCCTGATTGAGGCAGTGGGTTTCTGTGACATATCAGCATATCAGTTCGATGCTGATATGCTGTTGTTGTTTATAATCTGCAAGTACATTCTGTCGACGAAACTCCCAGGTTCCTGATGACGAAACTTCTACCTTTCCTGCATGGCGTAACTCATTCCTGGAGAAACTCCTTGCTTGCTGATGACGAAACCTCACGTGAAGAAACATAAGTTTCGTCGGATGTAGGGTGTTGACGAAACATGCTTGATGAAACTCAAGTTTCGTCATGTATAAGGGTGTGAGGAAACTCTCCTAGTTTCGTCACTGTTAGGTTTCGCCATGAAGTTTCGTCGGCTCAATGAAGTTACGCCGGCTGCTTGCTGTTTTGTCGTCATGTTCCTCTATATAAACAGCAGAGACTGAAGACAGAAAAAAAAAACACGCAAGAGAGAGAACACAGTGAGACACGAGAGAACCAGAGAGAGCTTACAGAGTGTATTTGTAAACATTGTATTGTAACTGTTTCAAGCATTAATACATTGTGTGTTAATCGTTGAGTCTCGTGTTTGTCGTTTACGTGTTCGAACGTGGTTTAACTTACCCGTTTGGATTCCGCACTCTCGGGTTCGTCGGAAAACAGGGAATAGAGGTTTAACTCGATCCTCCGGGTGGACCTACAGTCATTACCACTACCGGTGACGAAGCCCTAGTATGCGGCCTCCAACTTTAGATCTAGTCTCAGAATCCGCGTCAATTACACCATTGTAGAGGGTCTCGACGGAGATTTTAGTCCCGATCAAGGAAGGCAAGTACGAATTTATCCAAGAAGATCTGAAAAACAAGAGTGCCGACCTTATGAAATACAATCCTGTTAATAAGAAGGTACCCGTGCTCGTACACAACGAAAATCCGATCTCCGAGTCTATTGTAATCTTGGAGTACATTGATGAAGTCTGGAAAGGGGTTCCGATTTTGCCTCGGGACACCTACGAGAAGGCTCAGGCTCGGTTTTGTGCTAGGTTTGTTGATGTTCTAAAAATAAAGGGGGTATTCTTATTAAAGTCTGTGACTTGGGCTTGTTTTAGTGGATTTGTTGTTTATAATTTTCTATATGTGTGTACAGCAAGCTTGTAAGTTTTTTTGTTCTATTTGAAATGCTAGCTTGTAAGTTTCTTTTTTCCTGCTTGGTGTGCTATTGTTCAATGATTGTTTGATTTATTGTGGGTTGGTGGTCTTTGGGAGGAAGAGAGATAGGTTGTGAGGCATTTAGGTGGTGGTAGTGAGGCGTTTAGGTGGTCGTCATGGTGGTGGCCGGATGGTGGCTAGGGTGGTGGCCGGATGGTGGCTGGAGTAGCAGTGGTGAAGCTTGTTTTTTGGTTGAGTAAAATTACCAACTTGCCCTCATGTGCAAGGCACATGTCTAACTTAACTGAAAATTTAACCAGATTAGTGCTAAAGGTCTTAGATTGTAATGAGTTTTCCAAATAAAAGACTATGACTGTAATTATTGAAGTTAAAGACTATCCAGTGCAATTCAATGCAAACATAAAGGACGAAAAGTGTAATTTACCCTTCTTTTAATTAGATATGTAAATAGATAGTTAATTACATTTTTTATTGTTAAGGGCATTTTAGTCATTTCACACCCACTTAACACCAAAAACTAACCTCCATTCGCGCCAGGGACTATTCGGGAACGAAATGAAAAAGTTAGGGACTATAACTGTAATTTTAGAAAGTTAGGGACTAAAGGTGAAAAAAGCCAAACCACAGGGACTATCCGGGCTTTTTTTTTTTGAAAGGTGAACTTCATTAACAACAAAGACGGGATATCTCTAAGCTAGAGAAATCCACCAAACCAATACATCAAGTAATATCAAAATTACACCAATCTTTCCAGACCAACCCACCCTTCTTCGACCTACTATTGAACCAAAGAAACCCAAAAGATTTAATATCCGCCACTATCCTCGCCACGTTGGCATTCTTCTAAGAAAATACAGCTTCATTCCTAGCAACCCAAATCCTCCAACAAGTTAAAACGAAAATACCAAATAGAACCTCCGCCTTTGAATTCGAAACCTTCAGATGCTCCACCAGTTCCAATATATCTTTAACAGAAAAAGCAAACACCGGGGGAATTCTAACCCAAGACGCAATACCATTCCATACACCATTAGCCAACTGGCAAGCCGTAAAAATATGTTCCGCAGTTTCTACAACCTCGCCACAAAAAGTACACAAACCTTCACCAACATTGATGTTCCGCCGATTAAGAGCAAGCTTCGTCAGAATCCTATCCAAATTGGCCCTCCACATAAACACATTACATTTACTTGGTAACCATTTACACCATTTATACTTAAATTCGTCCTCAATCGGACCCTTCCTACTCAACCACAACCGAGCCTCCTTTACAGTATATGGGCAATTATAACCAACATTCCATCTCCAAACATCCTTCCTATCCCCAAGCCGAATAGCCGACACCATTCTATGACACTCCAACAGATCTGCTACTTCACTACTACAGCTAGGATACCTTTTCCATTCCCAATTGATCACCCCTATCTGATCATCATTACCAACTCTATCACACACTTTAACCCACTTATTTTTTTCTAGATGAAATAGGTTCAGAAATAAATCTTTCAGCGGTTCATCGTTTATCCAAGTATCCAACCAAAATCTAATGTCAAGGCCGTTACCCACTGACTCGCGGATCATACTAACAAAATTAACTCCGTGAACCTTTAGCGCATACCCCACTTTCACAAGTTTGCTCCAAGGTCCCGTCGATTGTTTGTTCCACGGAAAGACATCCCACCTCCTATTCGAGACATGAAGGGCTTGAATGACTCTTTTCCAAAGAGACCCGTCTTCATTCTTGAACCTCCAAAGCCACTTCAGCAGCATCGAACTATTGCAATCAGCCAATCTGTTTAAACCCAAACCTCCTCCTTTTTTTGAATTAGCAACCTTATCCCAAGCCACCCAATGTATTTTACCAATCTCATCATTTCCTCCCCACGGAAATCTTTTAACTAAACCTTCTAACTTGTTGATCAAGGCCACCGGAGCTTTATAAAGAGAAAAATAATAAGTGGGAATACTTTCTAGAACAGATTTAGCAAGCACCAATCTCCCCCCATGGATAAAATACGAGCCTTCCACATCGAAAGGCGTTTTTTGAACACTTGAACCACCAGATCCCAACTATTAATACGATTCATGTTCCCACCCACTTGGATGCTCAAGTACTTAAAAGGGGTCTCACCCGACTTGCACCCCAATCGAATAGCTTGATCCCGAACCACTTCCATGATCTTCCCGACTACAAAAAGAGTTGATTTTTGTATATTGATCCTCAAGCCCGAACACAAATGAAATATCCGTAAGATCCTCCTTAAAGCTTTAAAATTAAAATTCGACCACTCACCCATAACCATAACATCATCTGCATATAGTAAGTGAGAAATCACCGGACCTCCATTTGGAAGACAAACCCCATCAAACGACCCAATACCACAAGCCTTCCTAAAAATACTAGAGAAAGCTTCCATGACAATAATAAATAAGAACGGAGATATTGGATCACCCTGCCGAATACCTTTACTACATGTGAACTCAAAGGTAGGCGAGCCATTTACTAGAACCGAAGAAGCAGCAGAAGAGAGCACGCCCTGTATCCAGCTACACCACAGTTGAGGGAAATTCATTTGTCTCATAATAGAAATCAAAACTCCCAGTTTACGTTGTCATAGGCTTTTTCGAAATCTATTTTGAACATAAATAACTCTTTCCCCTACGCTTCGCCCACGACAAAACTTCACTAATGATCATAGGGCCATCCAGAATATACCTACCCGTCAAGAAGGCCGATTGAGTCTCATGAGTAACCGAATCCATCACCGTCTTCAACCTATTAGCTAGAACCTTCGAGATCACCTTACTAACCACTCCTATCAGATTGATAGGACGATATTCCCCTAAACCCACCGGATCGATGACCTTAGGCACCAACGTAATAAAAGAAGACCCAACCTGTCACACCCCCAAAATCCACCTGCGGAGTATCACCGCTTGGGAGCGTGACTGACCAGGATCAAGCCACCAATCATATAGAACAATGTATAAAGTAAAAGTAATTGCAATTTAATCAAACCAATCCATATGAGAGGTGTTCCAAAACATAAATATGTTATTACTGTTTAGCGGAAGCGTATAAATAAACCCAACACAATAAAGTGTGAAATGTCATAATGTCTAATCAAGTATTCACGATCCTTGTCCACAACGACTGCGCCTCCCGTGCAAGCTCCATAAGTACCTAAGGTCCTGCAAGGCATGTAACAGAGGATCAACAACTAGTTGAGCGAGTTCACAGAAAGTAAATGCGTAATAGTAAGTTCGTATGTAACATGTGGCTCTACTGGGCCGATAGTACGTTCTATTGGTGGGGGCTTCCCATGTTATATATATCCCCTAGACTATTCGTAATCATAAGTATCCTTCCCAATCCGAGGATAGTAGTAAGTATAGGTTTACGCAGGTTTTATGTAAGTGCCCTTCCCAACCGAGGACAGTACGTAGCGAGTACGTAGGTTTAGCGCTGGCGTCCTTCCCAATCCGAGGACGGTAGTACGTAGGTTTAGCACTGGCGTCCTTCCCAATCCGAGGACGGTAGTACGTAGGTTTAGTGCTGGTGTCCTTCCCAATCCGAGGACAGTACGTAGGCTTTATGTAGAATTTGACACAGGTATCCTTCCCAATCCGAGGACCGTGGTAAGTAGTCTAGTGGTAATGTAAGTACAGGTAATCATTCAATCCCATTCCCAACCCAACTGGGGAATCCCATGCCATGGTAAGAGTGTGAACTCACCTTGGTTTGCTCGGTATGCTAAGTATGTGCTCAAAGTAAATCAATCACGTCCTAGAGTATGCACGTACACATAATCAGTTTGTGTTCCAGTTGTTCACGTATAAGCATGTAACACATAATCACAATCATACAAGTTATGTTCAACGTCTAACAGCAGTTAATTATTCCAGTTAACAATTAACAGAATTAACTCAAGCTACTGCGCAGATTAACTGTTCAGCGAAACACACATAATGGCGAAACACATAAGTTGGCGAAACACACTTTCGGCGAAACACAAATTGACGAAACACATAGTTGGCGAAACACAATAGTTGGCGAAACACAATTCAGTTTCGTCGTGGCCTGGTTTAGGGAAACATGATTATGATTCGTCGAGGACTCTTGGCGAAACACATTCTGTTTCGCCGAGAGTTCTGTTTCGTCGGATGTCAGTTTCGCAGACATCATTAACAGCAGATTCGGATAATACAGAAACCCTAATCTTTCTAACAGCCGTCATCAATAACAGAAATCATATGAGGTTCAATGTGTACGTAAAATCATCATACTCAATCATCCAAGAATCATTGTCTAGCATAAACCCTAGTTCATGTGTAAAATATATCAACATACAACATCATATCATTGTACCCTATCAAGATACTAACTTGTGTTCATAACCAGAATCATAACAACAAATATCCAGAACTGAGCATTCGATTGTATTAAGCTTCGCATAGCATTGCATATATATATTCTACCACATCTTACATATCGAAATCCATATCAACATCATCATACTCTTATCACAGCAATAATACATATCCATCACATTCCCAAACATGAATCGAGATGATACAGAAGGATGAAATCGATTAACAACACATACTAACCGATTAGAGATGAACAAACAAAGATTCGAGAGCTAAGGGACGCTAGATTGCCGACAGCAGAGAAGGAGGGACTCTAGGGTTTCGTTTGTGATGATGAAAGTGTAAAAGTGATGTTGTTTTACGTAATTATACTCAAAATAACGTTCTGGGCCCGTGATGGGCTTTGGCGAAACATGGGCCGGCGAAACAGCCTGTTTCGTCGAGATGAGTTTGGCGAAACAGCCTTGTTTCGTCGAGTGTGTTCATGGCGAAACACTCCTGTGTTTCGTCGAGCAGTTCCATGCTTTAAATCAGTTCATGTGATTTCTAATACACTAAGTCTTATGCTATAATATCGACACATAATCAAGCAAACACAATACTTTTATTATCACGCGAAGTGTACAGTTACAAGTCAAACAAGCCAAACATCTAAACGGTCGAAGTCAACGTGCATTAAATGCGAATAAAGAATGTCGGAAACTCGAGTTGTCACATTATCCCCAACTTGAAAGAAATTTCGTCCCGAAATTTAGCATGCGGTTACTGAGGAAGCTAGGTAAGTTGTATTGTTCACTGGTTTTCCTGGGGTGTCACATCATCCCCCCGTTGGTTTGGAATTTCGTCCCGAAATTCTGCAGTAGTAGCTTCAGCCTCAGTAGTAGTTGCATTGGTTCCGAATAACTGGGGATATTTGAGTTCCATTTGATCTTCTCGTTCCCAGGTATACTCTGGGCCGCGGCGGGAGTTCCAACGAACTCGTACAAGAGGGATTCTCGTGTTCTTGAGGACCTTAACATCCCGGTCCGTGATTTCAACAGGTTCCTCAACGAAGTGCAACCGTTCGTCGATAGTGAGTTCCTTCAAGGGAACTATGTGGGTCTCATCTGACGTACACTTCTTCAGATTGGACACGTGAAAGACATTGTGAACTGCACTGAGTTCAGGTGGTAAGTTCAGTCTGTAGGCCACTTTGCCTATTTTCTCGATAACTTCGAAAGGTCCGACGTATCGTGGATTGAGTTTGCCTCGTTTGCCAAAACGAACCACACCCTTCCAGGGTGAAACTTTAAGTAGCGCTCGATCCCCAACTTGGAATTCGAGTAGTTTCCTGTCTAAATCAGCGTATGCTTTCTGACGGTCGCGTGCTGCCGCCATGCGTTATCGTATTTGAGCAATCTTTTCAGTAGTATCAACTACCATTTCTGGACCTGTGATCTGACTATCTCCCACCTCTGCCCAACAGAGAGGTGACCGGCATTTACGCCCGTACAATGCCTCGAATGGTGCAGCTTTAATGCTTGTGTGGTAGCTGTTATTGTATGAAAATTCCACAAGTGGCAAATGTTTTTCCCAACCATTGCCAAAGTCAATTACGCACGCCCGAAGCATGTCTTCTAGAGTTTGAATAGTGCGCTCAGACTGTCCATCTGTCTGAGGGTGATAAGCTGTGCTCATGTCTAAACGAGAGCCAAAAGATTTATGCATTGCTTGCCACAGTTCTGAAGTAAAACGTGCGTCACGATCAGAGATGATGGAGGTGGGCACCCCGTGCCTCGAGACCACTTCTTTTAAGTAAACGTCTGCTAAGGTAGAGAACTTGTCTGTTTCTTTGATAGCCAAGAAGTGAGCAGACTTTGTGAGCCGATCCACGATCACCCAAATAGTATCATTTCCGCGCTGAGATCTAGGTAGGCCAGTAACAAAATCCATGGAAATTTGCTCCCATTTCCATTGTGGTATCTCAGGTTGTTGGAGTGGTCCTGACGGTTTCTGATATTCTGCCTTGACTCTCGCACAAGTCAAGCATTTGCTAACGTATGTGGCTATGTGGGCCTTCATGCTAGGCCACCAGTATGTAGTCTTAATATCGTGGTACATTTTATCCGAACCAGGGTGTACCGAGTAGCGAGACTTGTGAGCTTCGTCCATTACCAGCTCGCGTAAGTTGCCGTACAGTGGGACCCAAATGCGTCCTGTAACGTAGTAAGCACCATCTTCCTTCTGTTCTAAGCGTTGCCTTGAGCCGCGTAGAGCTTCAGCCCTGACATTTGTCTGGTTTCAATGCTTCTACTTGAGCATTTCGTATCTAGGAAGGAAGACTAGACTGTATAGTGAGTTGTAAAGCTCGCACGCGCTTAGGCGCGGTGTCCTTTCGACTGAGGGCGTCAGCCACAACATTGGCTTTGCCTGGGTGGTACCTGATTGAGCATTCATAGTCATTCAACAGTTCGACCCATCATCACTGTCGCATATTCAGTTCCTTCTGTTTGAATATATGTTCAAGGCTCCTGTGGTCAGTGTAGATAGCACATTTGGTGCCGTACAAGTAGTGTCGCCATATCTTAAGTGCAAAAACAACCGCTCCCAACTCTAAATCGTGTGTTGTGTAATTCCGCTCGTGAATCTTAAGTTGACGCGAAGCATAGGCAATGACTTTATCCTTTTGCATCAATACACATCCAAGACCTTGGATAGATGCGTCGCAGTAGACTACGAAATCATCCGTGCCTTCAGGCAATGAGAGGATAGGT
Source organism: Helianthus tuberosus (assembly GCA_030545235.1). Taxonomy (NCBI): domain Eukaryota; kingdom Viridiplantae; phylum Streptophyta; class Magnoliopsida; order Asterales; family Asteraceae; genus Helianthus; species Helianthus tuberosus. Next base: position 188,969,114 of record CM060365.1, on the reverse strand, counting down.
GCGCTACAGAGTCTATCCTTTAAGTGTTGGAACGCTGTTTCCTGTGCCTTACCCCAACGGTAAACAACACCTTTCTGTGTCAGTAGTGTAAGCGGCTGAGCAATTTTTGAGAAGTCTTTGATGAATCGTCTATAATAACCCGCCAAACCCAAGAATTGGCGTATTTCGGTCGGTGTGCGAGGTGCAGGCCAGTTCTTGATCGAATCCACCTTGGATGGATCTACATGAATCCCATCCTTGTTTACCACGTGGCCTAAGAAGTGGACTTCACGAAGCCAGAAGTCACATTTGGAAAACTTAGCGTATAACTGTTCCGTTCACAGAAGTTCCAGTATAAGTCGTAAATGATGCTCGTGTTCCTCCTGACTCTTCGAATAAATCAGGATGTCGTCGATGAAAACAATGACGAACTTGTCGAGATAGGGTTTGCACACCCTGTTCATAAGATCCATAAATACGGCAGGCGCGTTCGTTAGCCCGAATGGCATGACCATAAACTCGTAGTGGCCGTAGCGAGTTCTAAATGTTGTTTTAGAGACGTCCTCATCCCGGACTCTCAGCTGATGGTACCCTGACCTTAAGTCTATCTTGGAGTAGTAGCTCGACCCTTGCAGCTGGTCGAATAAATCATCTATGCGCGGAAGAGGATAACGATTCTTGATCGTCACCTTGTTGAGTTCACGGTAGTCTATACACATCCTGAACGTACCGTCTTTCTTCTTTACGAATAACACTGGAGCTCCCCAAGGCGAAGAGCTAGGACGTATAAAACCCTTTTCCAAGAGTTCTTGTAGCTGCTTTGATAGTTCTTCCAATTCAGTTGGAGCCAAACGATAAGGCGCTCGAGCTATGGGTGCTGCTCCTGGAGCGAGCTCGATCTGAAATTCAACCTGACGATGAGGCGGTAACCCGGGTAACTCTTCTGGAAATACTTGAGGAAAATCGCGTACCACCGGAATATCCTCAATCTTTTTCTCTTTCTTCGATGTATCCGTAACGAGAGCTAAAACAGCTGTGTGGCCCTTTCGTAAACACTTCTGAGCCTTCAGGAAGGAAATGATGCCACCCACGACACCACTCTTGTCGCCTTGAACTTCGAGAGGTTCTTTACCAGAACGGGGAATACGAATGATCTTCTCCCTGCATAGTATCTCTGCTTGTTGTTGGGATAACCAATCCATACCGATGACAATGTCGAAACTACTCAGAGTTATAGGGATGAGATCGATGGAGAAAGTCTGACCAGCGAGGATAAGATTACAACCCTGAACTATGTGTGTGGCCTCTAAACTTTTACCGTTAGCTAACTCTACGACATGTTTAGTGTTCAAACGTGTTGGTGCGCGTTTAAGCATTTGGCTAACTTTCAGAGACATATAACTGGTATCCGCACCCGAATCAAATAGTACAGTAACATAAAAGTCGTCGAGGAGAAACTTACCCATAACCACATTGGGATCATTCCTGGCAGCACCCTGCCCAATCACAAATGCTCGTCCCCTTGCGCCGTTGTTCCCATCATTGTTGTTTCCCCCGTTGTTGTTGTTCCCATTGCCCTGGTTGTTGTTGTTGTTCTGGTTTCGGTTTAGCTGAGGGCAGTGTCTTTTGAAGTGACCTTCGGCGCCACACTGAAAACATCCTTTGTTGCCCTGTTGCTGATTCTGCCGTGCTTGCTGCTGCGGCTGATTCTGATTTACAGGCTGTGGGCTCCTACAATCCTTGGCCTCATGGCCCGTCCTGAAACACCTTTGACAACGACCCCTGTTACACTGGCCATTGTGGTGCTTGTTGCAGATGTTGCACTTTGGGAGGTTCCCTTGATAACCACCCTGCTTGTGACTGCCCGAAGATTGCTGGCTAGGGCTCTGATAGTTGTCAGTCTTTCGTTGCTGAACTTGGGACTGAACTGAAGCTGATCCTTTGCTGGAATCCCCCTCCCATTTCCGCTTGTTATCACTGAGAGTAGCAGGAGTAACCGAAGTAGTAGCGGTAGTTGTAGCGTTGATGCGTTTAGGCAACCTGTTCTGCTCCACCGCTTGATCAGTGAGACGGTGAGCCAACTGAACAACCTGCTGGTAGGTGGCGTGATTGGCGGAAGTCACATGGCTTTGGATCTCTGGCACCAGACCCTTAAGATAAAGTTCGATACGCTTGTCCACCAAAGTAGGACACAGTAATGCAAGCTCGTTCGATCTCTTTGTATACGCCTCAATTTCAGACCCTGTCATCTTGAGGTTGAAGAACTCAACTTCCAGCTTATGAATGTCATCACGACTGCAGTATTCTTCCTTGATTATCTCTTTGAAATTGTTCCATGGGGTGGCGTTAGCAGCAACCAACCCTAGTATTTGGACCTGTGCTTTCCACCATGTGAGGGCTAAACCCTCGAGGGTACCGGTAGCATACTTCACCCTGCGTGCCTCAGGGCATTCACACATTTCAAATACTGACTCCAGCTTTTCAAACCAGTGCAGGAGACCTACGGCTCCTTCAGTGCAGCTGAAAGTGGTTGGACGACAGTCCATGAAAGTCTTGAAAGTGCAAACAGGTGCTTGACCTCCTGCTTGTGCGGCTGCAACTGCCGCGGTAACTCGTTCGTTAATGAGGGCCGTCAACTGGTCCTGGGTCATGTTGATACGTGCAGACATGATCTTCATAGTAAAGATAACGTAAGTGAGATAGGTTCGCGAATAGTGCGATGACAGAAGAGTGTAAGCACACAAGTGTTCTCATGCAATAACAAATAGTGAGCAATGTAATCTAAGCATACCACGAGCAAAGTTCTATGTAATTCTAGTATGTAGGCAATAAACATAAACCTTATTACCTAGGATGTCGAGTCTTGCACGTGGAGCGAAGCGTCGTTGTGGATCGTTGAGAGCACTGTTCCGGTTATAGTCTGGTTTTAATAAAATCGTTTTCCCCATATTAAAACCAAGTTCTCTATAACCAATGGCTCTGATACCAATCTGTCACACCCCCAAAATCCACCTGCGGAGTATCACCGCTTGGGAGCGTGACTGACCAGGATCAAGCCACCAATCATATAGAACAATGTATAAAGTAAAAGTAATTGCAATTTAATCAAACCAATCCATATGAGAGGTGTTCCAAAACATAAATATGTTATTACTGTTTAGCGGAAGCGTATAAATAAACCCAACACAATAAAGTGTGAAATGTCATAATGTCTAATCAAGTATTCACGATCCTTGTCCACAATGATTGCGCCTCCCGTGCAAGCTCCATAAGTACCTAAGGTCCTGCAAGGCATGTAACAGAGGATCAACAACTAGTTGAGCGAGTTCACAGAAAGTAAATGCGTAATAGTAAGTTCGTATGTAACATGTGGCTCTACTGGGCCGATAGTACGTTCTATTGGTGGGGGCTTCCCATGTTATATATATCCCCTAGACTATTCGTAATCATAAGTATCCTTCCCAATCCGAGGATAGTAGTAACTATAGGTTTACGCAGGTTTTATGTAAGTGCCCTTCCCAACCGAGGACAGTACGTAGCGAGTACGTAGGTTTAGCGCTGGCGTCCTTCCCAATCCGAGGACGGTAGTACGTAGGTTTAGCACTGGCGTCCTTCCCAATCCGAGGACGGTAGTACGTAGGTTTTACGTAGGTTTAGTGCTGGTGTCCTTCCCAATCCGAGGACAGTACGTAGGCTTTATGTAGAATTTGACACAGGTATCCTTCCCAATCCGAGGACCGTGGTAAGTAGTCTAGTGGTAATGTAAGTACAGGTAATCATTCAATCCCATTCCCAACCCAACTGGGGAATCCCATGCCTTGGTAAGAGTGTGAACTCACCTTGGTTTGCTCGGTATGCTAAGTATGTGCTCAAAGTAAATCAATCACGTCCTAGAGTATGCACGTACACATAATCAGTTTGTGTTCCAGTTGTTCACGTATAAGCATGTAACACATAATCACAATCATACAAGTAATGTTCAACGTCTAACAGCAGTTAATTATTCCAGTTAACAATTAACAGAATTAACTCAAGCTACTGCGCAGATTAACTGTTCAGCGAAACACACATAATGGCGAAACACATAAGTTGGCGAAACACACTTTCGGCGAAACACAAATTGACGAAACACATAGTTGGCGAAACACAATAGTTGGCGAAACACAATTCAGTTTCGTCGTGGCCTGGTTTAGCGAAACATGATTATGATTCGTCGAGGACTCTTGGCGAAACACATTCTGTTTCGCCGAGAGTTCTGTTTCGTCGGATGTCAGTTTCGCAGACATCATTAACAGCAGATTCGGATAATACAGAAACCCTAATCTTTCTAACAGCCGTCATCAATAACAGAAATCATATGAGGTTCAATGTGTACGTAAAATCATCATACTCAATCATCCAAGAATCATTGTCTAGCATAAACCCTAGTTCATGTGTAAAACATATCAACATACCACATCATATCATTGTACCCTATCAAGATACTAACTTGTATTCATAACCAGAATCATAACAACAAATATCCAGAACTGAGCATTCGATTGTATTAAGCTTCGCATAGCATTGCATATATATATTCTACCACATCTTACATATCGAAATCCATATCAACATCATCATACTCTTATCATAGCAATAATACATATCCATCACATTCCCAAACATGAATCGAGATGATACAGAAGCATGAAATCGATTAACAACACATACTAACCGATTAGAGATGAACAAACAAAGATTCGAGAGCTAAGGGACGCTAGATTGCCGACAGCAGAGAAGGAGGGACTCTAGGGTTTCGTTTGTGATGATGAAAGTGTAAAAGTGATGTTGTTTTACGTAATTATACTCAAAATAACGTTCTGGGCCCGTGATGGGCTTTGGCGAAACATGGGCCGGCGAAACAGCCTGTTTCGTCGAGATGAGTTTGGCGAAACAGCCTTGTTTCATCGAGTGTGTTCATGGCGAAACACTCCTGTGTTTCGTCGAGCAGTTCCATGCTTTAAATCAGTTCATGTGATTTCTAATACACTAAGTCTTATGCTATAATATCGACACATAATCAAGCAAACACAATACTTTTATTATCACGCGAAGTGTACAGTTACAAGTCAAACAAGCCAAACATCTAAACGGTCGAAGTCAACGTGCATTAAATGCGAATAAAGAATGTCGGAAACTCGAGTTGTCACACAACCCCCCGGTTAATTTTACCTGTCTCTTGAAATTGTTGAAAAATCTTCAAAAATTCCGCTTCAAACAAAGACCAATATTTTTTTATAAACCGAAAATTAAAACCGACAGGGCCCGGGGCTTTATCACTACCACATTCAAAAACCGCCTGCTTTATCTCTTTCTCCGAAAACGGGGACACTAGATGCTCAGCTTCTACATCTGACAATGTCTTCAAATCATTGCACTGTAAACATGGGCGATCCACCAAATCTTCAACAAATTTGTTCCTGAAAAAAGAAAACACTTCACGCTTGACTACAGAGGGTTTAGAGATCCACATCCCGTTTACCATCAAACCCAGAATGAAGTTCGAAACCCTCCTTTTGTTAACCACCCCATGAAAAAAAGCTAGAATTCTCGTCGCCTTCTCTAGCCCATCTAATCCGCTCCTTTTGTCTCAAATCTTTGAATTTAAACTCCTCCAACTCCTTAATTCGCATTTTTCCTTCGGAAAAAACCCACTGCTCCTCCTCTAAAAGATCACGGCTCTCGACCACAGAATCCAAATCATACAAATCGGCCATAATGGACTTGAATTCTTCCTCCTCCAAACCCGAAATCTCTTTTTTCCACTCCAAAATCTCGTTTCTAATAAATTTGAATTTTTGCATCAAGAAAACATCCGGAGGCCCATTACCTTGAAAATTCGAAACCACCGCCTTGATCACCTCGTCGAAACCTTTACGATCTAACCAAGAGTTGAAAAACCGGAACGATTTAGCACCAAAGTTACGGTATTCAACCTTTAACACCAACGGACTATGATCCGACTTATCTCTTGCTAACGCCCTGTACTCCGCATTCGGCCACTCGCTCAGAAAATTCAAGGATACAAAAATCCTATCAATCCTACTACACTTGTTCCCCGAAACATAAGTAAACTTTCTACCTTTTAAACCGAACTCATGCAATCCAACCCCATCTAAGAAATCATTAAATTCACTAGAAGACGCGGCTTTGAAGTTTGAATTCTTCCTCTCATTTCTGTCCCGGACACAATTGAAATCACCACCCACTATCCAATACGTCTCGTCTTGCTGCACCACCCTTTCCAGTTCCCGCCACAAAACTCTTTTTTCTGTAATTATTTGAGGAGCGTATACATTCACCAAACACACCTTCGCACCGTTACCTTTAATATACCTATGCACAACGAGAAAGTATCTATGTTTCTGCACCGAACTCTTCTGAAACAACTTTTGATCCCAAACAGATAGAAGACTCCCGGACCGACCCGTGGCATTCACAAACTCAGAACCGAATAAACCTCTACCCCAATATTTACCAATATCCACACCTTGCAACGAAGAAAGTTGGGTCTCTTGTATCATAACGAAAGACGCCTCGTTTTTCCCCCGAATATTAGAAATCCAATCCCCCTTATCAACCCGACCCAAACCTCGAATGTTAACTGAGAGCACATTCATTGATCCACCAATTGTAAACCTTCTTCATTGACAACATTCAACACCGAATTCTTAAAACTATCAATATTTGACACCCCTAATTCCTTAGCAAAAGCCAAAGTATCCAACACCTCCTGCCCAATACCATCCACATTCACCACTACATCCACCCCCTCCCCCTCTGGAGTAACCTTTTCAACCATTGTCTCACCACCCGTAGCGACTTCTTCATTCAAGTCTGGAGTCATGAATTCCTCCACATCACCTACCCTATTCGAAACTGTGCTACCAACACCCGAAGCATCATGGTTAGTGAAAATAAATCTATCTATGTCAAACATATCATTATCTTCCCGAAACCGCTTCTTCGGTCTATCTTTATCCAGCGGAGAAGTTGATCTTCGCATAGCAGCCTTCTTTTTCGAGTACTTCCCACCCTTCCTTTTACTACCCTTATAAACACTCTCCTCCAGGATATGACTAGCAAAAACCCCATTAGTGTGAGGCATGCTATCACTATCAACCTTTTTTTTTGTCTATCGGGATTATTCTCCATGTCTACCAGCTGTTCCGAATTAGTCAACTCCTCTTCCTTATCAAACTCCATCAAACAATCCGGAAACCACTCCTCCACATCCTCTTCCACTCGCACCATATATGACATCTCTTTCCACACCACCTTACATCTATTGTAAATTCGATCAATAGACTTAGACATAACACCTACACAAGCATAGGACACATCACCTTCCTCCGGAAACAACGCCGATTGAATAACTTCCCCAAAATTTCCAGCAATGACATCGAATACTTTTGCTTCTGCAATACGTATCGGAAGTCCATGAATTTTAATCCACGCAATCCGGTGTACCACTAGCAATTGACCCGACCACGGCTCCACTGAAGCGAACCAATCCTTCCACGCATCTTTAAGACCCAGAAACTCCTCCTTCTCCGCCCGACTACCAAAAATAACAATTACACTCAAACCGCCCACATACTTGAGATTAAACTGACCCTTCACCACCTCTCTGAGTAAACTCCTCAGAGAAGTAAGAGTCTGAAATTCATTAACCCTCACAACAATACCTTGTTCATAAAATTCAGCAAACACCTTACCTTCCGAATCCACCACCACATCTGGAGCCGATTCTTCCGTCGCCTTATTGAGTAACGTATCCTTAAAAGATCTCTGTCCCAAGTTCACGTTCGGGTTGTTATCAGCCTGCATATTCGCTATAACAGTCACCTCCTCCACATTCTTAAGATAGTCTTTTTCATTCACCGGCTTCCACACCTTCTCTTCATTCATTGTTCGATCAATCAACTTCCCCTTACCACTTGAAATCTTCTGGCCATCAACAAATCTTGCAGGAACAATGAAAAGTTTATAACTCCCTATCCAAACATCTTTAAGTCTCTCATCCAGATCTGACCTATTACGAGTAACTTTGAACGTAGCAAATCCAAACCTTTTCCCCAACCGATCATACTTTCTTGCTATGTAAATACCTTGTACATCACCAAAAACCTTCAAAACAGAAGACAATTCCGACGAAGAACACTTTTCCAGAATATTGGAAAGGAAAAACTTCACCCCATCCCCCTGAACGCTGGATTGCTGACGATTGTATTTGTTCCTGCCCTTCTTTGTTGGCACATCATACCAAGTATTCACCCTATACCGATCCCTAGCGCCATAAAGACGGAGGAGGAGTGGACGTCGGCGGATGTGATAACGACAGTTGATCTGAAAGTTGACCAAACTAGGACCGAGCTAGGAACGGAAATCAACCTGAAACTTGAACCGGGAACAAACCAAACCCGAAACCAGATCTGACCTGCCTTGACCGATGTGGACTGAACTGAAATAACCCGAGCCGTCGTCACCAACCCAAACCCGAGAGCTGAAACAAAGCTGAATCAGAACCAACCCACCGCCGCCGCCGCCGTCGCGAAACCAACACGCCGCCGTCTTCTGTCTCGCACCACCACCACCACCACCGCCGTCGCTGTTGTCAGAGAGAGGACTCCGTCGCCGGTCTATGGGAACGGAGAAGGAGATCTGAGAGAGCGGGCTAACCAAAAGGCAAGCGAAGGAAGAAAACACCAGCCCCGGAAGGCGAATGGATTCGGACCTGAACATAATCGAGAGAAAGGAGACTCACGGCACTCTGCCGGAACTACCCTGCACGCTATTCCGGTGAGGTCGCCCTCGTCGAGCCCAACCGGCGGCCGGTGGTATTCTTCAGATCTCGTGTGAACTGATGGGTTTTAGAGCATCCACAATAGCTCATATTTAGAGGGTGTTTTTTTACATTTTTCCATCTCACCCATTTTTTCTTATTGTGAGCATCATTTCTTTCATGTGTATTTCGGATGCATATTTGGTGAAGAATGACTAAAAACGAGTATGTTGTCAGGTGGTGGGGCCAAATGGTGGGGGTTGGGTGATATATTAAATGTAAAAGGTGGTGATGATGTGGTAATATTTTAAAGTGTTTTGTGTTTTCTTATTGGGTGAGTTTTTGATGTTTTTGAAGAGTGAGTATTTTTCTGATGTGGCAGCTGACTGAACATGTTTTTAGGTATGGATGCTCTTAAATTAAAGTGAGAGAGAGAGAATATTATATTTTTTGTTAAATGACTATCCGGCCATTTAATTCATTAAAATACCATGTTGAATATCAAACTTCTAAATATATTATTTTAATATAGCATTTAATCAACATGAACCTTTTGACTCTTTAACGTAAATGTTGGTTTTAAATAGAAGTTCTTAAAGAAAAACTGGTTAAATATCTTTGTATGGTAAAACAAGTCCTACGTTACACAAAAGAAAATATTTAATAGTTATCTTTGGTAAAGCATAAATACCCTTCAAACCGGCGAAAGTAAACAAACCAAACACAAGAAATACTCCCGTTGTCATAATGGAACACAAACTTGTTACTGTTCTATGTTGCATGTTGTTGATTTCAACTGTTTCAACAACTGTGACCCAAGAGTCTGCACCGACGCAACGGAGAAAGCTTCCAGGTTTGTATTGCTATATCTTTCTGCACACTTAATTAGCCATGCATGACTTGATTCACTGAACTAATCTTTCTCTAAACTTCATGATCCAGGTTCCGTGAGTGATACAATTTCATGGGGTAGTGATGCAACTCCACGTACACATCATCGTATCGGTGTACTTTTCCCTGGACCTGGACATTACAAATAAAAACAAGTCTCCTCTGACGATTATCCATTAAATAAGTATAAAATCTGTTGATGTCTGATTTTTGGTCTTTATGTTTAGTCGATGGTTTCAGTTTATTCCTGTTGTTGTTCTATTTCGTTCAGTGTTGTCTATGTCTGGGTGTTGTTTTGGTTCTGTACTTTTCATCTAAATAATTATAAACTTCTAAAAACATATTATAGTAATATTATTGATTGCTATTCACATGTTTATATTGTTCTAGTCTAATGAAGAGATTAGTCAATTTTAGACTCCAAAATCCCATGACACTCCCTCCATCCCTGTTACTCATCAAGTCCTTGATATTTTCTAACGAAAAGGCTTCAAAACCCAACCGGTGCAATTTTATTATCAAATAGAAATTGGGATCAAATTCGTTATTGTGTATTTAATATCTAATATTAATTGCATGGCGGAAGCAAGTAGACAAATTTAAGTCTCATTAAATTATCACGTCGGTGATCCAATTCTCGTTCGTTTAAACAATTATCACAACCACAGGGTGATTCAGCAATATGTACCTTTGTGATGAAAACCGAAGAACACACATGATGAACAGACAAACTTCACGCTAGTTGATGCAATCACGAACCCCCGGAGTACCAGAATAATCAACTCCAAAACCCGTAGCTCGTAAAACTCGAACACGCGAAAACTGAAAACAACTTCTCGGTCAAACCGGTTACGCGAAACAAACCAGAAAACTGTTTTCCGATTTCGTCGGAAAACACAGCAGCGGCGGCCAAAAGGTGGATGTACTAATTTAGAATTACGTAGTTCATTTAATTGCAATCAATACCGTTCTACTTGAAAAATGGGCACTTGGCTCCAATTTTATGCGGGTCCCGGGATGAGACTAAAAACAGTAAGTCTTCCATTCATTTAATTATGATCGTGGAAATTCTGTTGAGGAGACTTCAAACAGCAAGTCGCCGAAAATAAACAATATAAATTAAGGCACCTCTTTCCCTTTCAATCATCTTACTTCCTACATTTAGGCTAGAGGGTATGGTGATGGTCCTCTCTTGGAGAATGATCCGTCACGTATGCGCCACATCATAGTCCTCTTAAGGATGATCCATCCCACAAAACTAGAGGGTATGGAAGGATGGTCCGAGATGATCTTATCCCACCACTTTTATGTTTTTTTTATTTTTTTAATCATCTACTTTTTTTTACATAAACAAACAACATAAAGTTGCATTAAATCCAAAACCCACAAAAAATAAAACCCAAATTTGAAAATTTAAAACTAAAAAAACTCATCAAATTAAAGCACATCTAAACAATTCATCTTCTGAACGAAAAACAGATTTAAGATCTCTAATTTTTGCTCTTTTTGCTCCAAATTCTTCAAACTCTTCACTTTCTTCGGCAGATCTTTTCTGAAAATCATGAACCACACCAATCAAATTCATACCAGAATGGATCCAAATATCCAATCAACAACAATTTAATAACAAATAAACAAAGCAAAACCTTGGATGCAGATCCGTCTACAACACTTGGATCCATAAAAAAATGTAAAGAGGAGAGAATGATGGGTGAAATTAGGGTTCATATTCTGATTGCCAAACAATGAAGAACAAACAATCAAGGGGGCCCCACCAAATTTGGACCGTCTCTAACGTCTAGAGGTCGCCGGTGAGGACCGGGACGGAGGGGGGCGATGGTGTTCCGCCGGCGCCGAACCTCGACAGGGATGGGGACGGACCCCATACCCTATAGCCTTACAACTTTCTGTACTCTGAATGTTTCAGGTTATTCAGATGAAGTTAATGCTCTCCTAAAATGGAAAGTGATGAAATACTGGTTAACACTAGATTATTCTAGTTGGTTGTCTCGTGGATTAAAGGTTCAATCTCTTCCTCCACTCGCCGTTAGTTGAATCTCCTGGAAAACAGAACACCGGTGACCAGGGGCGGAGCCATTACATAAGGAGGGGTAGCCCGGGCTACCCCTCAACTCCCTCTCCGTAGTATAAAAAAAACCCTTCAACTCCGTCTACGTAGTGTAAATTTTTTTTACAAAGGACATTCTTAATCCACAAAAAAAAAATTTGGATATCCCTAAACTTTTATGCTAGATCCGCTACTGCCGGTGACTGGCCACAAGGAGGGGAATGGGGGGTTCTCCTTGTGACCACCCTCCGGCGTGAGAATAAGTGTTGTTCTGAGGAAATAGTGTGTGCTAAGAGTAAAAGAGTGGGAGAGCGGATCCTTAAACCTGGAGGTGGAGTCCTCTATTTATAGCCGAAGGATGAAGGAGGAGGAGGAGACCTGCCAGCTAGCCAGTGGGTGCCAATTCTCTGACCAAGGCGAATATCCTTTCTGTCCCCTCTGCTCTCGCCAGTCTAGTGGATGACGTGGCGCGCACTTACTCGTTCCAGTTGGGCGCCCGCTAGTACTGGCTATCGGCCTGTCCTCCAAAGATCTTGCAGTCGTGGTTGGCGTTCATCCATAGGTGCCACGTGTCATCCTTTTTGTCTGAAGGAGGATCTTCCTTGTCACCGGAGATTCCTTCCAGAAGATTCTAGAAGCTTCTGGATGCACCCGGTGATGTTGACACCATGCTGGAAAAGTGGTGTGGTCCCCGTGCCATGTTTGCACTGATTTGGGACAATTCCTCTACAAGTCCCCCCAATCCAATGTGGCTTCCAAGTGAGTTTATCAGCTGAGAGGGATTCTGGACTCAGTAAAATGGAGGTGATTTGGTTGTTTTTGCTTAATCGATGAGGCGCGTGGGTTTGGCGCACGGATTTGAGCCAAAACGGTGCGTGTAGATGGCGTACAAAAGTGAGCCAATACAGCGCGTGGCGTACGGCGTACAGAGTTGAGCCAAGACGGCGTGTGAAAAATGGCGTGAAAACCTAAGCCAAAAGGGCGCATGGCGTATGGCGTACAGACATGAGCCAATACGACGCATGAAGATGGCGTACAAAACTGAGCCAAAACGGCACGTGGCGTATGGCGTACAGAGTTGAGCCAAGACGGCGCGTGAAAAATGGCGTGCAAAACTGAGCCAAAATAGTGCATGCATATGGCGTGCAGACTTGAGCCAAAACGGCGCATGTGGCGTATGGCACACACACGTATGGGAGTTTTCTCTAAGATTTCTTAAAGAAGAAGATCTCTCTTGATTTCTTCTATGTTTGGTGGGATGTGACAGTTGACGTTTAATTGATACTCCGTCTGAGGTTGCTATCTTGTCGGAGAAGGAACAGTCGTCTTTTGCAGGTGTCAGGCACGTTTTTTCGTACTTGTCAGACGCGTGGCGACCACGCGCCCTAAACAAGCGGCGTTTCAATTTCTCTCTCCTGACGTGGCGTCTCCCGTTTGCATGCCCCTCTGCCTTCTGACGGTGCGCTTCCCCATCGCATTAAATGCGATGGGTATAAATACTTGGCGATCAAAACCACTTCTCACACTTTTCTACTCAAATATTATTTCAAATTTCAAATTTCTTCTTCATATTTTTCCCCTTGTTCTTCAGATCTTCTTTGCTATTCTTACGAATATGTCTACCTCTTCGAAACCAGGCACTTCAAAGAAGAGGCAATCGAAGCCTAAAGATCCTCCAAGGCCTAATCGTGCGGTGATCAACAGAAAAGATGAAGAATTTCATAACTTGTGTCAAAGATTTAAGTTTCCTTCCGAATGGGGAGCCCAATACCCTACCACCGGCAACACTGCATTGAACGCCCCTCCTGGCTATATGACATTATATGCTACGCTCTTCACGGAAGGGAACTTCCGTCTACCAATGTCCAAATTTCTTGGTGAGATTCTCACAAAGTATGGCATCCATATTTCTCAAGTGAATTCTTTGGGCTAGCCTCGGGTAACCCACTTTAAGTTTATTTGTCGTGCCCAGAAGTTGGTTCCAATGGTGGAGATGTTCAACGTTTTTTACTACGTTACTTACGCTGGTGGGTTTTATTCTTTCAACTTCCGTACTGCCAACGTTCTTCCTTGTAGCAGAGACCCTCCGAAAAGTTTCCACGATTGGAAGAATAAGTTTTTCTACATTCGTCAGGGTATGATTCCCATTGATATGCACTATCGTGCTGAGCACGAAGGGGTGCCGAAGGTTGTGCTTGTTGATTCTTATGTTGATCGGGAGTGGTATAAAACCCTCACAAAGATTCCTACCCCGATTTCAACTAGAGGAGAAGTCACTTGTTGCTGCAGGGTTGAGCTTGTTGTGGCTACCACGAGACCCAAGGGCAGCACTAGTGTATGCATATAAAGGCAAAAGGTACTCCTTCTTTGTTGTTGTTCTTGTAACACCTCGTAAAAAAAATCGTGCCCAACGATGTGTTGACACGTGTACTAAACCCTAATGAAGTCAAACGTTGACTATTAGGGACTAATTTTGCGAAAAATCAAAGACTTTGAATATGGAAGGACTAAAAGTGTTAACATGCTTAAACTAAGCCTCTGAATAACAACACACGGTATTCATAATTATATTTGAGCCACTTGTTGATCGAAAGGAACCGTTTAGGTAATTAATTAAAAGGTTACGCGACGAAGGGTTAAAAGCGTCAACATGTTTAATTATACATCTGAGTGACCTTTTAACAAACCCAGAGTGTTATAATATCTGATTGTATTCTGGTGAATACATAATATTGGCCATATAAGGCTTTAATGCCAATAAATGATAATACGCACTAGTTTGTGCGTTAAAAGGATTAAAAGTGTCAACATGTTAATTCTTACCTCTGAGTGACCTTTTAACGAACCCGAAGCATCGTGATGTTTGATAATACTCATAGGAATGCCTAATATTGGCCGTTTAAGGCTTTGATGCCATTAAACGATAATACGCACACGTTTGAGCGTTAAAAGGACTAAAAGCGTCAACGTGTAAATCTACATCTTTGAGAGACCTTTTAAACGAACCGGGAACTCCGTGATGCTCGGTCATACTCCCGGGTGTGCCTAATATTGGTCACAATGGGCATATATTATTATTATTATTATTCATTACTTAAAACCCACACATAAATAAAACCATTTGATGAATCTATGGACTTGTTAATGGTTTTAAAACCTAGTATAACACTTGTAATCATCTCATGATTTCCCTAAACACATGGCATGATCTTTTCATTTCTCAAAAACTATATAAAGGCCATGAAATTTCATTTTCAAACTACACTATTCATTCTTTCTTCCTATCTTCTCATCTTGGAGGATCCTAAGCAATTGGGAACCACCTTTGAGTTTTCTTCACTCCATAGGACCACTTGTAAGTGTTCCTTTCATGACTAGTTCTTTTATTTGGCTTAAAAAGCCGAAAAGTCAAGCGTTTACGATAAACGCTTTGACTTCTAGTTAGACCGTAAACGGTCAAGCCATTGTTCGCAAAGAACATGGCTATGTGATTGTAATTGGGTAGGTGTTAAACCCTCAAAAAGGGCACCTTCTAAGAATCACGTTTGCTTGGTCAAATTGACGAGTCAACGTAATATTGTTTTAAAAAGTCAACGAGTCAGTTTTTGAAATAATTGTAATATGAGTTTAGAAATGTTCTAAAATACATTTTATCACTTAAAAAACTTGGTAATAATTATTAGAACATGTGTAAACATGTTCGGCTCGTCAATTCCAGTTTTAGGGTCGGTTCGCAACCGAAAGTAGCGAAGTTTGACTTCTGTGTTGACTTTCGATTATGAACCGAATTAGATTAGTTTGATACTGATTATAGGTTCCATTATGATCGTATTATAATGTAGCATAACCTTATAAGGTTATATTACACGATCATGTTAGAAATCTGAGTTTTTGCACATGTTCCGTTAATATACCGTACTTTGACTATTATGCCCTTTTTAGCAAAAATAAGGTTTTAGACATCAATAAGCTTTCAAACAAATTAGGTACTGATATGTTAACATCTTTAACATATTTTGATGTTACAAATCTTATCATAAACTGAGTTTGCATATAATATCGTAAATTATGCTTTAAATTGACCAAAATGCCCTTTATGCGCGTAGATCGGTTTTAAGCATAATTTTTCATACCAAACTCATTGTCTACTGATGTAATATCATAATTAGGATAATTTGGGATGTTCATTCAGTTTACAAGCTGAGTTTACGCATACGTTCTTGAATTACGTCCTTAAATGACGATAATGCCCTTTTTGCACCTAAAATGATTTAAAAGCACAATTTTCATACAAAACCTTTTTATTACCGATATGTTATATTAATTAATATATTTTGGTCATATAAACCTGATCATAACATTAGTTTTCCTAAAAGATCGCAAATATCGTCATTTAACGACTTTAATGCCGTTTAGGCGCATAGTAAGATTTTAAACCATAACTACCAATCAAGACTTGTTACCTACTGATTTTATAAATCATTTTAAATATTTTTACAGTAGGTATATATTATAAACTCAGATTCCCAAATTAGCCTTCAAAACTATGTGTGAAATTACCAAAATGCCCCTACGGAGCATAGTTTGGTTTTAAACTATAAAACACACATATTTTTGGTATCATACTGTTATTATATCATAAATAAGGTGTTTTCAAATATTTTTTATGATCACAACATTAGTTTGTGCTCCACTTTCTTTTATACGTCGTAAAATGACCAAAACGCCCTTGTGAGGCATAGTTTGATTTTAAAACCTTAACGGGCATACGAGTTGATATCCTGCTGATATTATGACTTGTCTAAAGTATATCAGCATATGGAACTTGTTCATGACTTATACGGTTACTCGTTATCGCATATACGCGTACGGTTAGACTTATGTAACTAGTTTGCATAAGTTTACCTAAGCGGGTTAAACCTTATCATTTTTTACTTTAAAAATCCAGAATGTATTTAGTTTACCCATATTATACAATTCTTCATACTTGTTGGGTCTAAATTACATTCAATTCCGGTCATCGCTTAATCTAGCGTATCGTACCGTTTCTAATACTTTAAGTTAACCGGTCTGGGTCTATGACCTAAACAAGACTCGTTAGCATTCTAAATTGGTTATTTATACTATCATTCCAGACTAGAGCCTTCCGGTAAATTGTACATACGCTTACTTAATTGAATACGGCTAAGTTATCATAAATCTTGCAATTTAAGATAGGAGCTAGCCCAGGTAAATACTCTTAACCTCTTTTCCCTTATACGGGCTTGGGATACGGTAATATAATTACCGCATGGTCAGGTATGGGATTCGAAGACCAATAAGTCAGGAAATTTAAATAACCTGTTTAATTTCATATTGCTTGACTGAAACATTGGGGGTCAATGCGACCGTGTCCTGGATATCCTTGACTCATTAATTGCAAATGGCCACGACCTAAGGACGGGGTGTAGGCATACACCCAACAGATGCAATATGCTTTATTAAATAATTTTATACCCAATATGGGTTTCCCAATAAGGGAATAAGTGGTGTGTCGGTTAATCATGAACCGACATAGTACCGGGCCCAGTATGTAGAGCAAGTTATGTAAAACTGATAACATGAGATATAGTTTGTCCCAAGTATAAAATATTTCGTGCCCTGTGCACCTAAACCAATTTTCATAAACATTTTCAAATGTGTCGATTGATTGTATTTCCCAGTGAAAACTGACTTATTTTCAAAAGTCTAAGTGACAGGTACAAATACGTAAATAGGCTGGAAGCTGCTAAGGATTGTTAGACGAGGAACTTGCAACTCCTTCGCATAAGCCATTAGTCTGATAAACTTCTTTTGTTTTAAATGATCCGCATGTGGATTATTGCAAGTTTGTCTGTACGTAATACTTTGATATTTTCAGACATTTGTGTTTGTAATAATATTTTATATTCTAAGACTTCCGCTGTGCTATTCTGTGTATGTTTGACCCTGATGATACCAATCTTACGTCACAATACTCCCCACCGGGCCCACCGGGCTGAGTTGTAAATATCGGGGTGTGACTGGTTGGTATCAGAGCCAACGTTTGAGTGAATTAAACACTAGCCTTTAGTGTTTAATCTCAAATGACACAGTAGCATATTCCTTAGACTTTCTGAGTCTAGACTTAACATAGGAATGCTCACATCCCTATTAAGTAAACATTGTTTTCGATTTTATGTGTTTTAAATATGTCGCCAGGCAAAGAAAACGTTGATGGAAATTCTCCTCGTCCGAAGCCTAGAAATGCCAAGCTTCGTACCACGGCTAGGATAAGCATGCAACCAGTTGGAGGAAAGACCTTGATGGACCTATTCCCAAAATCAAACCTATTTAAACTCTTAACCAGACTTCGGAGTCCATACCATAAGGTCCCTGAGGCTCCCATATTGAAGATGATGCATGTGGATGCTATTAATCCCTATTTTCTATCTCCAAGTTTTGAAATTCCAAACTTGGACTATGCTTATTAAACTACAAATCCGTGATCCAATTTAAAAAAAAATCAAATCATTAATCCTTGGATCCTACTCCTAACAACGGATCCTGAACAAGAATGCTTATTTAATTCACTGAAATCTTTAGTGTCGCTATAGCATACGACAAACAAGGAAGAGAAACAATCGGAATGAAGCAAGGAAGGCATTAGAGAATCGATCTTTCATTATATTTCGTCTTTTCTCTAAATCCTTGTATGGGCATTTAATTATTATAGTCCCTTCGTGGAGATTATATTTCAATATAGTCCCTTCGTGGACACTATACTTCGACATAGTCCCTTCGAGGACATTAAATTTTAATAAAGTCCCTTTGAGGACATTATGTTTCAAAATAGTCCCTTCGTGAGCATTATACTACAATATAGTCCCTTCATGGACGTTATATTTCCATATAGTCATTTCATGGACATCATACTCTGTTATAGTCTTTTCATGGACATGTCATTTCATTAAAAATATTTTCGTAGACATATTGTTTCATTAAAGTCCCCTGGCGAATGTAGACGTTCATCATAATCCTTCCGAGGACATATGGTTTCACTATAGTCCCAATGTTGACATATCTTATAATCCCTATATGGATATTTTTTTTTCTTTCAGTTCCCACGTGGACTAGTATTGCTTTGAAGACCCTATAAGGACCTATCTTTTCTATATGGTCCCTGTGTGGACATTTATTTATTATAATTCCCTAATGAATTTATGTTTCGATTTAAGTCCCTGTGAGGACATCTGTTTAGCAAAGTCTCTTTTGTGCACATGTTGTACCAATATTGACCTTTTATGGACATGTTATTTTATTAAAATCCCTTTTGGGGATATACTATTTCGAAATAGTCCCTTGTGGACATGAGATTTCACTATAGTCCCTTAGTGGACATGACATTTCATTATAGTCCCTTCATGGGTAGACTGTTTCAATATAGTCCCTATGTGGACTTATAATATTTTATAGTCATTATACGGACTTATATTTTCCTTTTAGCCCTCTGTGAACAAATAGGATACAAAAAGTCCTGATAAAGGCACTATTGTAGATTTCTTAATGATTTACAGAAAGTTTTGAAAATTTTATATAGGTATTCATTTCGTCACTTATCAAATAATAATATCTATTTTATTCGAACTTTATCGATCTGCTAGTTAATTTCAAAAAATCTTCTTAATGGTATAACCTAGCCAATATGTCAATACAGACATGCTATAATGGTAAAACCCTCTTAAGACAATTAATCCTTTTTAACATCTAAGAACATGTTAACACTCCTGGCAGTGTGACTTGAGAAACCAAACCAGTCGTCAAGGTATTTGGACTATGTCCAAGCCTTAAAGCATATATGATCGAATTAGATTATGGCAAGTATCATCAATGTGATGATCAAAATATAAACATCCATTAGTGATGAAGTGCCTACGGGCTAAACTTGTTATCCAATAAGACAACGACAGTTGTGGTCTATGACCCCCTGTCTAAAAATGTTGGACTATGTCCAAGCCTCATAGTCTAAAAGATCAATATGATCATGACTAATATCATCTAATACGATGATCATATTATTTATCATCCTTTAGTGATGTTTCGCCTACGGGCTATATAATATATTGTCCATTAGTGACATTGACAATTGTGACCGTTATGGTTCACCGTCAAAGGTGATGGGCAATGCCCAAACATTATAGTCTATAAGATCGATAAGATCATGACTAATATCTTCTATTACGATAATTGCATATATATGTATAAACATCTATTAGTGATATCCATTGATTTGCCTATGTGGCAGAATAAATCGTCTTTTAAAACGAAGACAGTTGTAGTCTATGACTCCCTATCCAAAGGTGAAGAACTATGTTCAAACCTTAAAGCCCTTGATCTAAGAAGATTGCGGTTTATAAACTAATGTCCTTTGCGATAAGGCTTTTATGCCATATGATTATTTATGTCCTTCATGACTAGGCTTTATAACATATCGTTTTCCGTCCCTGTGACGGGCCTCTATGCCATATATATTAAAGTCCTTTAAGGCTAGCCTTCGAGCTACTCATAATCGTCTATATGACAAAGACAGTTGTGACATTGTGATCCCCTGTCAAAAAGGTAATGTACTCGGTCCAACCCTTAAATGCCATTAATGGTCCTTTTTGTGACCTAGGCCAAATATAATTGATATAATTTCAAGTAACATACTATAAGGAAGTTAAAACCTAATAGTCGATATGGTTTAATGATACCATAGTTTGATAATCATCAAATGCGATGATTCACTAGTATTTTGTAACTAAGCAATTGTTATTATTGGTTTTTAGTACCAAAGCTTCAAAATGGTAGATTCTGATGAAGCATACAGCAGTACTGCAAATAGAAACAATGATGCAAATGTAAATGTAAATGTTAATGGCGTTGATCTTCAGGCCATGATTGACTCAGCGGTTAATAAAGTTGTGGGTAAAGTTTTTGAGAACAATAAGGAGTCAAGTGCTACTCGCTCAAAGTCCCACACAAAACCAAATACATCAGCTCACAAGGAGAGCTCCGTTCACTCTTCAAATGCAAAAAGCGAACCTCAGAAGTTAGTGCTCCATGATAAGCCCAGTTCAACTGAAGACGGGTGCACGTACAAATACTTCGTCTCATGCAAACCCATGGATTTCAATGGGGAAAAAGGGGCGATCGATGCCATGAAATGTCTTGATGAAATGGAAACTGTTGTGGACATCAGTAATTGTGCTGATAAGGATGTAGTGAAATTTGTTTCACAGTCTTTCAAAGGCGAGGCCCTCGCATGGTGGAAGGCCATGGTACAGTCCACGGGGAAAATTCCACTATACAATATGGGATGGTCCAAGTTTGTGGATCTTATCAGGGAAACTTACTGCCCACAACACGAAGTGGAAAAAGTGGAGACAGATTTTCTGACTCTCACAATGAAAAACCTAGATTGTCAACAATATGTTACCGACTTCAACTCCATGTCTAGATTAGTACCCTATTTAATTACCCCTGAACCTAAACGCATTGCACGTTTCATCGGTGGCCTGGCATTGGAAATAAAAAGGGAATGTTAAGGCTTCAAAGCCAACCACATTCAGATCAACTGTTGATCTATCCTTGTCCCTCACTCTAGATTTAGTGAGACAAAAATCGGTCAAAACTGAGACTAATAAGAAAAGACAGAGGGAGGAGGATAACTCCCAGAATTCTAAGAAGTAAGGCAAATCCGAGTTCGAAAGGAACCAACAAGATTCCAATAAAAAGCCTACATGCAAAACCTGCAAAAGAAGACACTGGGGACAGTGTCGATCAAACCAAAAGCCAAAGCAATGTGGCATATGTAAAAGAACTGGTCACCAGTCCCATGAATGTAGGGGCATAAAGAATGCAGTCTGTTTCAGCAGTGGTGAGAAGGGCCACATCAGTACTAATTGCCCTAAAGCTGCCAAAGAAAGTATAGCTAAGCCTGGAGAGACTAAGAAAGGAAACGCCTGAACTATCGGATGAATGCCAGAGACAGTACATATCAATAATAGCATCAGGTACATTCCTTATCATTTATCAATAATGTCACACCCTGACTTTTGCGGAAGCGTGATTATGGTGTGACTTTCTTAATACCATTGCATTCAATCATAACAACAACTATATGATTAAAACCATAGATGTTCATCCATTAATTAAGTTTAAAACATAACACCATTTTTTTAAAACGTAGACTTCAAATTCAAATTACAAAACATACGAATTCTTTAAAGAGTTCACTAAGGACTCAACAAAAGATAATAAATAAAACCAGGGTTTGGAAGACGTGTCTCGTCCAGGAATAAGACACACTGACCAACCCCAAAGACCATGGATGACATCTTTATTCTTAACGCAACATAAAACTTCCAACGCCCGCCAGATCCACTTACTAATTCCCTAAAATACATGTAGTTTGAAAACATCAACAAAAGTTGAGCGAGTTCGTGTGTTTGTATGAGTGTATGAATAATCCTTTGAAATCATTGTAAGTATGTATGTAAGTTTATAAATCCCGGTATGAAAGCAACAAGGAAAAACAGATCACCAATGGTTTGCGAGGCCATTGATATGTGTGACGTGATGCAGGAAGCTCAAACCTAGCAAATTTGTACCGGGCTTTCGGCTGTAAGACATAGTCTACCCATGGGCCAACCCTGGTCCAACATGGGCGGGGCTCGCTACACCCAAATAAATCTATCACTCACGTCCCTCAGTCCTACAACGAGGATTGATGACCTTAAGCGTTATGCCCACCACTCACATGATCTAAGTGTACCCTTCCTTAGCTAACCATACCAAATAAAAATGTTTGTAAACAGTTGTAACATGTACTTCACCCCCGAAGTTATAATACTGAAAACAATTAAAGAAAAGGGGGAACACGAAACTCACAGTCTTGCGTCTTCAACAATCGTAACTCGAACTTCTCCGGTGAACACTGTAACACCTGTGTCATTTCAACCATCAAACAAATTCCAAACCAATGAAATAATGTATTTCATACTTTGTACTTGTATAAATATGTGTATCTTTTGCACATATCAACTCATGTTCGATTTCAAGCTCTAAATCGCTTTCTGGAAGGTTATACACGCACTGATGCGTAAATATAACCAGTTTAATGCAACGAACACTCCGGAATAGTGAAATAGGCTTAACATACCTTAAATAACCTTTACATAACTTAGATATAAGTTTTGGAAGGTTTGGTGTGGTGAAATCAAAGTTTAATCGCTTACAGGGACTAAATTTGACAAACTGCGAAAGTATGCCAATTTGAACTGTAACAGACCTTCCGGAACATGACCATAAGTTAAACATACCATAAATATCATTTACATAGCTTAGAAATAGGCTTTGAGGGGTTCGGTGTGCTAAAATAAACTTTTGGGTCATTCAGGGACTAAAAGTGTCAAAACGTGCACAAGTTTGCATTTTCGCGCATAACTTACGTTCTGAATACATCCGAACATCCAAAAATTTATGTAAGCACTAAAATATTTTATTTTAGTGTTCACCATAAGAAAAATCCATTCGTCACGTCATTTGGATCGTTTTTCGCGCTTGTGCGCATTCCGTCGTAATTAAGCGAACATCGCGTTAGTACGACCAAACGAACCAACATCCGGCATATTTTTGAGCATGTTTTGAGTTCCCTATACTTTAACTTCATTTTAGAGCCTTGAAATGAGGTTAACGGGGTTCAAACGCATCGAAAAAGGCCTTAAAACACAACAGGGACCATTTCTGCCAACTTTGAAACATTTCTGAATCAGAGAGGTGCTAGCGTAGCGCGAGCCCTATAGGCTTTACCAGTCGCGCTACGCGACTGCCTAACCAGACCAGATTCAATGTTTTAACAGCGGGTCCCAGCTGTTCGATTCTCAACCGCACATTCTCAATCGTCTAGTCAGCGGATAAGAACCTAATTTCAGTCACCATAAGGTTCCGACAAGTGTACGCCTTGGATCATGGCACGTTTTCCATGAAACGATCTTAACGGTGGACCGAAAACTATATATACCCCATGCCCCCCATTGCATAACTTACAAGAATTCTGATTTTAGAAACTCTAAGTTGAAACCATTGTTTCATACCTGAGATTCTTGGATCGGGATTAGCATTCGGGGACCCTGGGTAAGTATTCTTTCGTTCTTTTCCTTATTTTATTGCTTTTCGAGTCAGAAAGTCAAACTTTGTTTGACTTTCAGCGTTGACCAGTAACGGTCAATGCGAAGTTCGTTTGAACTTCGCAACGTGAGTGTAATCACGTTGGTCATAGTCCCTTGGGACTATGCCCACTGATTACCACGTTGTCTAGGGTCGTAGGGTAAGCGATCTAATAAATCGCTTATACCTCGAACCCGACCCAGTTTGGTCGATCATTAGGATCCGACCAAACACATTAGGTGACCATAGTAGGTAGGGAATAACCTTCCGAGGTTATACCCTATGGTCACATCGTTTGAGTAGTTGTATGATAGGTAGTTTATATGCCTTAGGTAAATTACCAGAATACCCTTTTCACGTATAATTGGTAATTAAGCATATGTAACCTAAACTTTTGTCACATAACTGATTATGTAACTTGTTTAGGCATATAACACTTGTCATAGGACTAGTTAGGCGGTCCGTACGCGTTCTACGCGCACGACGCGTTAAAGTAGCATAAGCTACCTAAACGGGTCGTGATGGGTCGTAAACACTTAGGTTAAGTTTCATTTAGTATGTAGGCTCTGTTAAACCAAATGACACGAGTCTCTACACTCGTTTGGTTTACAAACCCTAATGCTACCCGATCTTCCGATTTAGGTCCGGTTTATTAATGTAGTTACCTATAGTAGGTGTCGTTTGATTCCGTGATCTCTAGCATTGTTTGGTTGTTACTCAAGGACTACTGAGCAATCTCAAGTGAGTACATAGACCCCTCTTTTACTGTTTTGCAAACTGTTTTGGGGTGAAACACATGTGCCTACTTGTTACTTTCATGCTTTCCCGTTTTTCACATCATATACCTGCTATGTTCGTTAGTACATTATAGTACATGATTTCAATACATTTTATGCTATGTATGTCCATTATGTGCATACTTAGTACATTGTTTTACATTGCTTTTCTGTTGCATATGCTTATCCAGCATATGAACACATTATACTACATATTGAACCGTTGTAATCATTTGACTATGTGATCCGTTGATATCTGTGAACCGTTTGTATCTGTGATCCGTTGATATCTGTGAACCGTTTGTATCTGTGAACCGTTTGTATCTGTGAACCGTTTGTATCTGTGAACCGTTTGTATCTGTGAACCGTTTGTATCTGTGAACCGTGTGAACCGTATTTGACTATACATGAACATTTCTATACTTGTTAAACATTTCATCTTGATAGTTTGGTTTGAGTAAGTGATTAAGTAACGAGGCGTGTGTAATATGATACAAGCATGGTGGATACGCCGCTGGTACTTCCTATATATAAGTGTTTGTATGGTATTACATGTCGTAGCGTTATTTGAATCATTTCAGTTTGATACATAGAACATTTTATACAAATAACATACTTTTCACAAGACATTGTTTTACAAACAACTTATCTTATACAAACCCATTTTACTATGGTTATTCATTTAACCATACATTATTCACTTATTTATACCTATCATCTGAACTCATTGTTTTTCAAATGATTTACAAAATAAAGCAAATTACAAGGTTCGTGACTAAACATTTTCTCAAACATAAGTCATGGAACCTATTTTCACAAAACCTATGTATCTCACAGGCATTTTTATGCTGACGTACCTATTTTCACATGTGTTTTTCAGGAGCTGTTGCATAAGATGATCAAGATACACATAGGCAGGCTTGGGCTTTAGTGACAATAAAAGATGCAAGACTAGTTAATTATGTTGTATTTCTTTGTTTGTTAAGACATTGTAACACCTATAATCAATAAAACGAAACTTCAATTTCCATGGATTTGAAACAATTAATTCTGTTACAACACTCCCCGATGTTTCCGCCACGTTTTGTATGTTCTACGTGGTCGGGGTGTGACAGAAAAAATGGTATCAGAGCCAATGGTTATAGGGAATTAGGTTATTAGTAATGCTTTGACCTAGTCTATAACTTTCTTAGGACCCTAACGCGAGTTTACTTGCGTTTAGTCATAAAACAATACCGTCACCTATCCTTAGGCGACTACCACAACAAGAACATAATTTTTCGAAACCGCTTTGAAAACTAATCATCTGTTCTAGGATGATTAATTAATAGGTTTTGGACCCTCTGTTATAAGGTTTTGAACCCCTTTGAGTTTTCAAAAATCTCGTCAAGGTTTTGGGTTTTAAATAATGTGAACACGTGCAAACTGGAAGGGTGAATGCCTGTATTCTGAGTTTTCTGTCTAGGCAAGCACTTCGTATACATCTCAACCAGACGCGAGACCAGTTGTGCTTACCTGGGAATTCTTGGGATGAGTGTTCACTTATAGGCGAGCATGTCTTCGCGATACATTATTTTTGACCTATTTACTTTGATTAATCACCGAGGTCGTTTGTTGCTTTGTAGTAACAAACAAATGACCACTATCCATTGCTTTCATCAGATTTGTTTCATCTCATTCATTTCGTCTAATTCTCTCACTCGTTTCCTTTCATGTTCTTCTCTTTTAGAATGCCTCCTCGACGCGAGAACCAGATAGCGACTGCCGAACTGGCAGAAATTATTGCACAGCAAATGGCTGCTCAATTCCCAAACCTCTTTGCTCAATGGAATCAAGCCAACAACAACAACAATGGTCCATGCAATTTCAAGAGTTTTAACTCGGCGAAACCACTCAAGTTTAGTGGTTCTGAGGGAGCGACTGGGCTTCTTCAATGGTTCGAGAGCATCGAGAATACTTTCCGCCACGTGCAGTGTCCTGACAATCGCAAGGTCGAGTTTGCTTCGAGTGTGTTCCAGAAGAGAGCCCTTACGTGGTGGAACGGAGTTATGAGGGATCGTGGTGCAGAAGTTGCTCTAGCACAGACATGGGCTAAACTTAGGGCCCTTATGATGAAGGAATTCTGTCCTCGACACGAGATCAGGGCTTTGGAAAGGGAATTCGACAATCTTGAGCAAGACAGCGGTGAGCATCGAGCCTACACGGACCGTTATGAAGAGTTAAGTCTGTTATGCCCAAACATGGTCACGCCTTTGGATAAGGCAATCGAAAAGTACATTGATGGCCTCCCTGATTCAATACAAGACATTTTGACTGGTAGCAACCCTACTACAGTTAGACAGGCCATTGAGCTATCTGCAACCTTAACTGAATCAAAGATCAGGAAAGGTAAACTTTTCCGAAAAGGTGACAAGAAGCCGGTCGAAGAATCGAAACCAATCGAGGAATCAAAGATCATGGATGAACAGACTGGATCCCCTAAGAGGTCAAAGAAGCGAAAGGCTTCTCAGAACTACGCTGTGGTCGCTCACAACGATCAAGCCGTTCTCAACCAACCAGCTCAACCCCCTGCCAGGAAACCCTACAACGGAACTGCACCCTTGTGCAACCAATGTGGCCTACATCATCATGCTGGGGTGAAATGCCGCACATGACAAGCTTGCGGACTTATAGGTCATACAGCTAGGGTTTGCCCAACCGCAGCTGCACCAAATCAAGCTGGCAACAATCCTGCTCAAGCTCGTTTTCCACCGGGATCTTGCTACAACTGTGGCGAGATGGGCCATTTTCGTAGGAATTGCCCAAGGCTTGCTAATGCAAATCCAGCGCAGGGATGAGCATTTGATCAACCAGAAGACAACATCGTTTAGAAATAATTACGTCCCATGTATTATTTTCTTTTGTTGTCACGATCCATGAAACAGTTGTTGTTATCATTTGTTTATAAATAAATATTTTATTTACATTGAAATGTATTTATGTGATTGTATGTATAAACAACATATCCCCTACAATACCGACAATCAAGGAACCGCATTCCTTGAAGAACAGACTACTTCCAAATTTCTTCCGTTGTATGATCTCTTGCGTTTTCCACGAAAATACTAAGTACCCGTTTCTTCCAAGAGAAACGAAGTACGAGGTGCCAAGTTAATTACAATCAATAACAAGATAATAACCAAGTTAAACAATTATGTGATTATGTGCTTATGAACATTACAAGACAAACTGTGCGGACTATGCAAGGAATTACATAATTATGGATGCATACATAATTATGGAATTTAGTGCACAGAAACCACAGCGAGCCTTGTCATGTGCCTAGAAGTTAACCCTATTCATTTCCAATTCTGATGAAGTATCCGTTGAGGAAAAATGAACTAGCTATTCATTTTTCACTTCTGAAGAATATCCGTTGAGGAAATGAATATCCGTTTATCCTTCATTTCCAATTCTGAAGAATACCCGTTGAGGAAAACGACTCTGTTTGTGCATTTTCGTTCTGAAGAGTATCCGTCAAGGGAAATGAACATCCGTTTATTTAATCCTTCATTTCCGAACCTGAGGAAACAACCGTTGAAAAATGACTCCGTTAGTTCATTTTCGTTTCTGAAGATTATCCGTTGAGGAAATGAATATCCGTTGTTTAATCCTTCATTTCCGAACCTGAGGAAACAACCGTTGAAAAATGACTCCGTTAGTTCATTTTCGTTTCTGAAGATTATCCGTTGAGGAAATGAATATCCGTTGTTTAATCCCTTCATTTCTGAACCTGAGGAAACAACCGTTGAAAAATGACTCCGTTAGTTCATTTTCATTTCTGAAGATTATCCGTTGAGGAAATGAATATCCGTTGTTTAATCCCTTCATTTCCGAACCTGAGGAAACAACCGTTGAAAAATGACTCTGTTAGTTCATTTTCGTTTCTGAAGATTTGTCCGTTGAGGAAATGAATATCCGTTTGTCTATCATTTTCATTTCCGTTTCTGAGGAAACAACCGTTGAAAAATGACTCTGTTAGTTCATTTTCGTTTCTGAAGATTTGTCCGTTGAGGAAATGAATATCCGTTTGTCTATCATTTTCATTTCCGTTTCTGAGGAAGCAACCGTTGAAAATGACTCTGTTTGTTCATTTTCGTTTCTGAAGATTTGTCCGTTGAGGAAATGAATATCCGTTTGTCTATCATTTTCATTTCCGTTTCTGAGGAAGCAACCGTTGAAAATGACTCCGTTTGTTCATTTTCGTTTCTGAAGATTTGTCCGTTGAGGAAATGAATATCCGTTTGTCTATCATTTTCATTTCCGTTTCAGAGGAAGCATCTGTTGAAAATGACTCCGTTTGTTCATTTTCGTTTCTGAAGATTGTCCGTTAAGGAAATGAATCCCCGTTTGTTTATTCCTTCATTTCCGCTTCTGAAGAATACTCTTTGAGGAAAATGACTCCGTCTGTTCATTTTCGTTCTGAAGAATGTCCGTTAAGGAAATGACAGGATAATGCTTTACATATCTCTGGTGGTTATCTGACACAAAGTCACAAATAGACTCCTACGAATTAATTTCGGGATGAAATTTCCTAAAGTAGGGGAGACTGTAACACCTGTGTCATTTCAACCATCAAACAAATTCCAAACCAATGAAATAATGTATTTCATACTTTGGACTTGTATAAATATGTGTATCTTTTGCACATATCAACTCATGTTCGATTTCAAGCTCTAAATCGCTTTCTGGAAGGTTATACACGCACTGATGCGTAAATATAACCAGTTTAATGCAACGAACACTCCGGAATAGTGAAATAGGCTTAACATACCTTAAATAACCTTTACATAACTTAGATATAAGTTTTGGAAGGTTTGGTGTGGTGAAATCAAAGTTTAATCGCTTACAGGGACTAAATTTGACAAACTGCGAAAGTATGCCAATTTGAACTGTAACAGACCTTCCGGAACATGACCATAAGTTAAACATACCATAAATATCCTTTACATAGTTTAGAAATAGGCTTTGAGGGGTTCGGTGTGCTAAAATAAACTTTTGGGTCATTCAGGGACTAAAAGTGTCAAAAAGTGCACAAGTTTGCATTTTCACGCATAACTTACGTTCTGAATACATCCGAACATCCAAAAATTTATGTAAGCACTAAAATATTTTATTTTAGTGTTCTCCATAAGAAAAATCCATTCGTCACGTCATTTGGATCGTTTTTCGCGCTTGTGCGCATTCCGTCGTAATTAAGCGAACATCGCGTTCGTACGACCAAACGAACCAACATCCGGCATATTTTTGAGCATGTTTTGAGTTCCCTATACTTTAACTTCATTTTAGAGCCTTGAAATGAGGTTAACGGGGTTCAAACGCATCGAAAAAGGCCTTAAAACACAACAGGGACCATTTCTGCCAACTTTGAAACATTTCTGAATCAGAGAGGTGCTAGCGTAGCGCGAGCCCTATAGGCTTTACCAGTCGCGCTACGCGACTGCCTAACCAGACCAGATTCAATGTTTTAACAGCGGGTCCCAGCTGTTCGATTCTCAACCGCACATTCTCAATCGTCTAGTCAGCGGATAAGAACCTAATTTCAGTCACCATAAGGTTCCGACAAGTGTACGCCTTGGATCATGGCACGTTTTCCATGAAACGATCTTAACGGTGGACTGAAAACTATATATACCCCATGCCCCCCATTGCATAACTTACAAGAATTCTGATTTTAGAAACTCTAAGTTGAAACCATTGTTTCATACCTGAGATTCTTGGATCGGGATTAGCATTCGGGGACCCTGGGTAAGTATTCTTTCGTTCTTTTCCTTATTTTATTGCTTTTCGAGTCAGAAAGTCAAACTTTGTTTGACTTTCAACGTTGACCAGTAATGGTCAATGCGAAGTTCGTTTGAACTTCGCAACGTGAGTGTAATCACGTTGGTCATAGTCCCTTGGGACTATGCCCACTGATTACCACGTTGTCTAGGGTCGTAGGGTAAGCGATCTAATAAATCGCTTATACCTCGAACCCGACCCAGTTTGGTCGATCATTAGGATCCGACCAAACACATTAGGTGACCATAGTAGGTAGGGAATAACCTTCCGAGGTTATACCCTATGGTCACATCGTTTGAGTAGTTGTATGATAGGTAGTTTATATGCCTTAGGTAAATTACCAGAATACCCTTTTCATGTATAATTGGTAATTAAGCATATGTAACCTAAACTTTTGTCACATAACTGATTATGTAACATGTTTAGGCATATAACACTTGTCATAGGACTAGTTAGGCGGTCCGTACGCGTTCTACGCGCACGACGCGTTAAAGTAGCATAAGCTACCTAAACGGGTCGTGATGGGTCGTAAACACTTAGGTTAAGTTTCATTTAGTATGTAGGCTCTGTTAAACCAAATGACACGAGTCTCTACACTCGTTTGGTTTACAAACCCTAATGCTACCCGATCTTCCGATTTAGGTCCGGTTTATTAATGTAGTTACCTATAGTAGGTGCCGTTTGATTCCGTGATCTCTAGCATTGTTTGGTTGTTACTCAAGGACTACTGAGCAATCTCAAGTGAGTACATAGACCCCTCTTTTACTATTTTCCAAACTGTTTTGGGGTGAAACACATGTGCCTACTTGTTACTTTCATGCTTTCCCGTTTTTCACATCATATACCTGCTATGTTCGTTAGTACATTATAGTACATGATTTCAATACATTTTATGCTATGTATGTCCATTATGTGCATACTTAGTACATTGTTTTACATTGCTTTTCTGTTGCATATGCTTATCCAGCATATGAACACATTATACTACATATTGAACCGTTGTAATCATTTGACTATGTGATCCGTTGATATCTGTGAACCGTTTGTATCTGTGATCCGTTGATATCTGTGAACCGTTTGTATCTGTGAACCGTTTGTATCTGTGAACCGTTTGTATCTGTGAACCGTTTGTATCTGTGAACCGTTTGTATCTGTGAACCGTTTGTATCTGTGAACCGTTGTATCTATGAACCGTGTGAACCGTATTTGACTATACATGAACATTTCTATACTTGTTAAACATTTCATCTTGATAGTTTTGTTTGAGTAAGTGATTAAGTAACGAGGCGTGTGTAATATGATACAAGCATGGTGGATACGCCGCTGGTACTTCCTATATATAAGTGTTTGTATGGTATTACATGTCGTAGCGTTATTTGAATCATTTCAGTTTGATACATAGAACATTTTATACAAATAACATACTTTTCACAAGACATTGTTTTACAAACAACTTATCTTATACAAACCCATTTTACTATGGTTATTCATTTAACCATACATTATTCACTTATTTATACCTAACATCTGAACTCATTGTTTTTCAAATGATTTACAAAATAAAGCAAATTACAAGGTTCGTGACTAAACATTTTCTCAAACATAAGTCATGGAACCTATTTTCACAAAACCTATGTATCTCACAGGCATTTTTATGCTGACGTACCTATTTTCACATGTGTTTTTCAGGAGCTGTTGCATAAGATGATCAAGATACACATAGGCAGACTTGGGCTTTAGTGACAATAAAAGATGCAAGACTAGTTAATTATGTTGTATTTCTTTGTTTGTTAAGACATTGTAACACCTATAATCAATAAAACGAAACTTCAATTGCCATGGATTTGAAACAATTAATTCTGTTACAACACTCCCCAATGTTTCCGCCACGTTTTGTATGTTCTACGTGGTCGGGGTGTGACAAACACGACTACCTACAACGTACTAATGTCTATTAGACAAACGGGTCG
This sequence comes from Helianthus tuberosus, assembly GCA_030545235.1. Classification (NCBI taxonomy): domain Eukaryota; kingdom Viridiplantae; phylum Streptophyta; class Magnoliopsida; order Asterales; family Asteraceae; genus Helianthus; species Helianthus tuberosus. The sequence goes on along the minus strand of CM060365.1, from coordinate 188,936,579 downwards.
TGCCTTGTTTTAGTGATAACGTTTCGGAGTTACGTTTCTTTTATGCCTTCAATATTATTAAACAATATATATTAACTTAATATTTCCCAAGTATTAATACTTGTATTTCCTTCCCAAGGATGGGGTATCTTATACCTGTGCATTCGTACTCTTGTATTTGTATATTTTTGCCATGTTTTGGTGACGTATTCCGGTGAGTATTTATACGTGTGAGAATACGTATTTCATTGTGTTCAGTAAGTATTCATATACTTAAATTTATATTATTCTTTCCGGAATACTATTTCTAATAAAAGTCCATCGACATATATATTTCCAAAATATATATATATATATATATATATATTTAAGAAATATTACTTAGAAAAATTATTTATAATTTTTCCTTTGGCAAAAATATTTGTAGTTCCAAAATAATATATTTTCAAGTCTAACTTAGAAAATATATAAACTTATTTTTATCCAAAAATAATATATCTTCTAATAATTTCAAGTAAACGCATATGTACATTTATTCGGCAAAAAATCATATATTTCCTTCTTGTCAAAATATGATATACTATTGTGATAATCATAAAAAATCATACTTTCATTTCCTTGTGTCCAAAATATTATTTACCAAAATATACTTGGGAATTAAGTTCCGGAATATTTTGTAAGTTACATTTCTTGTTTGTTTTCATCAATATTTTGTGTGTAACTTATATACTTATTCCTTGGGATTTTGGTAATATTTTGGATGGTAATCCTTGGCATTTTTGTGTGTTATATTATTTCAACTCCTAAAATAATATAACTATTACACAAAGTATACAAATAATCACACATATGTGCCTTCAATGTATATATATTCTAAATATATATATTTAGCCACTTTTACTTGTAAAAACCAACCTCCAATATTTGTATTTTTGTAACAAAAAATTATGGCAAAGTTTATGTAACCATTTATTGTAGAAAATACACTTGTAAGTGTATGTTTATAAATATTTTTCTAAGTGTTTATATTTTTAGAAAATTTTGCCATAGTTTCCCCTAAAAATGGAGGTTTCCATGCTTTCAAGCATATCATTTTCTTTTGTAAAATCATCACAATCAATCCACAATCAACTCTAAACAACTTACACTTACCAATTTTGCCAAAACCATGCTTATTCTACTACTTCATGAACTTGAAAGTTTATGAAAATTTGTAGTAACTTGGTAGTGCGTTTAGTGAGTTTAGTTACCCTTTCAAGTGTGGTTGTTTATATAAAAACATCATTCTTGAATGATTTAGATGTTTACAACTTGTAATCATGTTTTACAAAAATGTTTCTAAATGAAATTTTCTTGTTACACAAGTGTTTCTACACTTGTTTATCCACCAAAATTGAGATTAGTTTTTGTAAGAACCAAGATCATATGAAACTTATGTTTTTAACTTGGTTTCTTTGAAATCCTTCATAAATATTTAGATCCATATGATCAACAACTCACTTTAATCATGGTTTTTCAAGAAAACATTATTTCCTTCAAGTTCATGCTTTAAGTGTGGATGATCCATCATCCTACAACAATTTATACTTTCACATCTTGCTAAACTATGTTTTTAATCATGATTTAGCAAGACCTTATGATGATTAACATCACTTCTACAAACAATCAAAGATCCACAAGCATAACAACTTATATTCATGAAGATATCTTTACTAAACAAGCTTATATTCATGTTTACTTCATATGATTCTTTAGTGTTCTTGATATTTTTTTCTCATGATTCATCATTAACCACTAAAAATGGAAGTAAACTAGAGTGTACAAGGATCTAACCACTAGCACAAGGCTAGGGATGATTCAAGAGTAGAAAGTGAGTGGATAAAAGCAATTAGAGAAGGTCCTTCAAGATCCAAAAGCTCCAAGCTTCTTTGTATGAACTTTAACACTCTTGCATGTATGTGAAATGAATGAAGAAGATTGATTGAAGGTGAGTGTGTGTGGGATGTGGTTCGGCCGAGAGCTCCCAAGAGAGGAGAAGAAGATGTGTGTTTTTGAGTATGTGAAGTAATGAACTCAATATCTTCAAGGTTTACTTATAAACCATTTTAACCAATTTGCTCATGTGTAATATGTTCATAATTTAGAGCCAAGATCCAATTTAATATAGAAATAAAATCTTGAAGGTATGGGGGTGAGGCATGGTCGTCCCATAGGTGGGGGGGGGGCTCTAGGTGTAGGTTTAAACCTTTAGGTAGTGTTTGGTATGCAGGAATGAGAGGTGGAATGGAATGGATGATTACGAGGGAATGAAGAAAAGAGTGTTTGGTTGGTCAATGGAATGGAATCACCTATTCCAAAAGGCATTCCATTCCCTCAAAATCATTCCTTCCACCCCCCATGTTTTTTTTCCATTCCATCCCCTCTTACACCATTAATCAACAACACCACAACCCACCACCTTCGCCAAAACCTACCACCACCACCACCCACCACCGCGCATTCGCCGCCACCCGCCACCACCTCACCCCGATAGCCACTGTCGTCGCCGCCACCCACTCGCCACTGTTATCACCCACAGCCGCGACCAACCGCCAACGCCACCCGTCGCCGCCGCCCACCACCATCGTCGACGCCACCACCAACCGCCGTCGTCGCCGCCACCCACCGCCACCTCTGCTGCCACCCACCACCAACGGCCACCTTGCCACCACCACCACTCGTCGGCACCGCCACTCGCCGCCACCACCCATCGCCACCACCACCACCCATCGCCACCGCCGACACCCACAACTGCCACCTATACCCACCCACAATTACTACCGCCGACCACCACCACCACCACTCACCACTTATTTCATTACTCCGTTTTCTTGCCTACCGAACAATACACAATAATAATTCATTCCATTCGCACATGGTAACTAAACAAGACATGAAATGGTTCAAATTCATTCCATTCTCAATAATAATTCACCCTCATCCATTCCATTACCTCGTCCATTCCATTCCTTCATCTATTCCATTACCCCATACCAAACATACCCTTAGTTACTTAATAGTTCAAATTCAAGTGTTCGTTACGTGTTTCAGTTATTAGATATTTTTAGGAGGTGTTATGATGTTTGGGGATCATAACTAGCTTGGAAACATTAAAACAATGCTTCTAGTGTAAATTTGGTGTTTCGGGTAGTGTCCGGTTGTTCGGTTGGATACTGGTTTGTTAAAGTGCTAAACTTACAGTTTAGTGTTCTTTATGTACCCTTTTGTGACACTTTTAATTCCCGACACTTAGGAAAGCATTCAGGACCATTTTACCATGTTTTTGCATAAAATAAGTATCTTAAAATGCTGATTTATGCTGAATTTTGCTGAATTCAGCACTTTGGGTGAGTTTTAGGCACTTTCCGGCACTTAAACTATCACCTAGAAAAAGCAGTTTTGTGATCCTTGCTTCCCTACACTCTATACTAGTGTAGTACTTAGTTTCTGGCTCATACTGGGTCTCAAAACACTGTCTGTCTATGTGCTGAGTTTTGTCAGCATTTGCTGATTTATCCGTTAGTTTACTGTGCTAAGTGTGCTTTGTGCATTATTCAAGGCAATATAGCTTTCATGCAATAATAATATGACATTAAACAATGTATGATGCTCATGTATGTGTATGGCAGTAATTAGAAAGCAGTTAATTTGTAATTTAGCACAGTCATTAAGCATTAATCAAGATTAATTAATTGTACAGATACGTGGATTTTTGACAGTTGTCACATTCTCCCCCTGTTAAGAAAATTTCGTCCCAAAATTTTACGAAATTTTAAGCTCTACTACTAGCTGCAGGGGTGTTAGGGACTAAATGTGGGTATTTTGCTTTCATGCGGTCCTCATGCTCCCAAGTAAACTCTGGGCTGTGACGTGCGTTCCATCGAACCTTAACAAGTTTAACACTACTCCTTCTAGTTTTGTTAACTTTCCAATCCGTGACCTCAACGGGTTCTTCTGTAAAATGGAGTGTGTCGTCAATGTGAACTTCATCGGCAGGAATAACCACCGTTTCCTGTGTTGGACTCTTCTTCAGGTTGGATACATGAAATGTATCATGAACACAATTCAGTTCTGCAGGCAGATCCAACTTATAAGCTACTAGACCAATCCTCTCCAGGATTTTGAATGCTCCAATGAATCGTGGGTTTAACTTTCCGTGCTTCCCAAAGCGTGCCACACCTTTCCAAGGTAAGACTTTCAATAAAACCATATCTCCCACTTCAAATTCCAAAGGTTTCCTTCTTTGGTCCGCATAGCTCTTTTGTCGGTCACGAGTCGCCTCAATGCGCTCTCGGATCTGCATTATCTTATCTGTCGTTTCTTGAACCAATTAGGGACAATCAAGTTGTCTATCGCCTGCATCTGCCCAGCACAGCGGCGATCGACACTTGCGTCCGTAAAGAGCTTCAAACGGTGCAGCTTGAATGCTTGTATGGTAGCTGTTAATTTAGGAGAACTCGACCAAAGGTAGGTGAGTGTCCCAGCTGCCACCCAAGTCCATTACGCAAGATCGTAACATATCTTCAAGCGTCTGAATCGTTCTCTCACTTTGACCGTCTGTCTGTGGGTGAAATGCCGTGCTCAGGTTCAACTGTGAACCAAACGCTTCTTGTAAAGATTGCCAAATCCTTGACACAAATCTTCCATCTCTATCAGATATAATCGAGATAGGCACTCCATGACGTGCAACTATCTCCCTTAGGTACAGCACAGCTAGCTTACCAGTGTTATCCTTTTCCCTGATTGGCAAAAAGTGAGCAGATTTTGTCAGACGGTCTACGATTACCCAAATCGTATCCTGGCCTCTGGGTGTCTTTGGCAACTTAGTTACAAAATCCATTGAAATATGCTCCCATTTCCACATGGGAATCTCAGGTTGCTGCAGGAGACCTGAAGGCTTCTGATACTCGGCTTTTACCTTGGCACAGGTTAAGCATTTTCAAACGTAAGTTGCAACATCGCCTTTCAATCTCGGCCACCAGTATAAATCCTTCAAATCTTGGTACAACTTGTCCGATCCGGAATGGATCGAGTACCTCGATTTATGGACTTCATAAAAAATCATGTCTCTAAGACCACCAAAGAGGGGAACCCAAATTCGTTTCATAAAACACAATGTTCCTTCCTCATTGGGTCCCAACTGATTCTCCATCCCAAGGAGATATTCGTCCTTAAGGTTCTCTTTCTTAAGAGCTTCTCCCTGTGCAGCACGAATGCGCAACGAGAGGTCCGTTTGTATAATCATCTCCAAAGCCCTAACCCTTATGGGCTTAATCCTCTCTTCTCGACTCAAGGCGTCTGCCACCACATTCGCTTTTCCTGGGTGACATTTGAGTTCACAATCATAATCGTTTAGCAACTCAACCCAACGTTGCTGTCTCATATTAAGCTCCTTCTGATTAAATATGTGCTGTAAGCTCTTGTGATCAGTAAAAATCGTGCATCGGGTGCCATACAAGTAATGTCGTCAAATCTTCAAGGCAAATACCACAGCGCCTAATTCCAAGTCATGGGTGGTGTAGTTCTTCTCATGAACTTTCAACTGGCGCGAAGCATAAGCGATAACCTTCTGTCGCTGCATCAGCACACAACCCAATCCCTGACGCGGGGCATCACAGTATACCACGAAGTCGTCGGTGCCTTCGGGTAGGGATAAAATAGGTGCATCGCAAAGCTTGTTCTTCAGCAACTGAAAACCTTCCTCTTGTTTATCTCCCCATTCGTACTTTTTATCCTTCTGAGTGAGGGAGGTCAGTGGTTGAGCGATTTTTGAAAAATCCTCAATGAATCGGCGATAGTACCCAGCTAAACCGAGAAACTGACGGATCTCTGTCAGCGTTTTCGGAGTTTCCCAATTCTTAATCGCCTTGATCTTTGTGGGATCCACATGGATTCCATCTTCGTTCACTACATGACCAAGGAATTGTACCTCACGCAACCAGAACTCGCACTTCGAGAACTTTGCGTATAGCTTTTCCTTCTTGAGCAACTCTAAAATGGTTTGTGTTGCTCATGCTCTTCCTTCGTCCTTGAATAAATCAAAATATCATCGATAAACACAATCACGGATTTATCGAGATATGGCTTGCAGATTCTATTCATCAAATCCATAAACACTGCTGGCGCGTTTATCAAACCAAACGGCATCACTAGAAACTCATAATGTCCATATCGAGTTCTAAAGGCAGTCTTCGGAATACTCTCTTCCTGAATTCTCACCTGGTGATAGCCTGATCGAAGATCGATCTTGGAGTAGTAACTCGAACCTTGAAGTTGATCGAAAAGATCATCAATCCTCGGCAAAGGATACGGATTCTTGATGGTTAACTTGTTTAGCTCTCGGTAGTCGATACACATTCGAAAACTACCGTCCTTCTTCTTGACGAACAAAACTGGAGCTCCCCAAGGCGAGAAGCTTGGTCTAATAAATCCCTTGTCCAAAATCTCTTGAAGCTGCGTCGACAGCTCTTGCATCTCGGAAGGCACAAGTCGATAAGGTGCCTTAGCTACAGGCGCGGCGCCCGGAACTAAGTCAATGTGAAATTCGACTTGTCTTTGCGGCGGCAATCCTGGCAACTCTTCGGGGAAGACCTCAGGATATTCCCTTACCACCATGATATCATCTAGCTTCGGCTCTTCGACCTCTTTATCCACAACGTGCGCCAAGAAGGCAACACATCCTTTCTGCAAACACTTTCGGGCCTTCAAACAACTGATAATCCTTAAAGGCGTATCATGCTTCTCTCCATGCACTACAATCGTTTCTCCATTCATCAACAGGATTCAGATTATCTTCTCATGACATACAATCTCAGCTCGGTTACTCGACAACCAATCCATTCCAACTACCACGTCAAAGCTTCCCAACTCGAGTGGCAGAAGATCAAGTGTAAACTCATGCTCTCCAAGTTCTATCACGCAACCTCTAATCACTTCATTTGCTTCTACTAGCTTTCCATTAGCTAGTTCTATCGAGTACGGAATATCTAGCTTACTAGCTACCAACCCAAGTATACTCTTAAATTCTGGGGATACAAAGCCATAATCGGCACCAGTATCAAACAGTACAGATGCAAAGTGTTGGTTGATAGGGAATGTACCCATGACTACGTTCGGATCTTGGCGAGCTTCCCTCGCTCCTATGTTGAAAACTCTCCCCTGAGCTTGGTTGTTCTTTGGGCAATCTCTCTTGAAATGCCCAACATCTCCGCAACTAAAGCATCCTTGCTTGTTTCCAGTACCACCCTGAGAGTTGTCTTGGTTGCGGTTTCCATTACCGGCTTGGTTTCCAGAACCACCACGATTTCCATTACCGCCATTTCTTCCTTGATTGCGGTTTCCATACCCATTACCGTTTCCACCACGGTTTCCACTGCCACTACCATTACCTCTCTGGCCACCATCTCCACGACCATTACCACCCCAGCATGTTTCTTTCGAATGACCATTCTTCCCACAAGATTCACACTTCCTATACCTACATGGGCCGACATGATGTAACTGGCATACATCACACTTAGGCAAAGTACCCATGTATCCTTTCCCTTTGTTCTCAGAACAAGCAGCACCAGTCTTGACCTCAGCTGGTGGGTTCACATCTCTCTTCTTGTTACCACCGTTGTTTCCTTGAGTACCTTTCTTGAAGTTCGAGAACTTCCGCGTGTTCTCTTCAGATGACTTGACATGAGTCTCCTTCTTCTTTCCATCGGAGATTGACAACTTGTTCAGCCTAATCGCCTCTTCAGTCAATGCCACACTCAGATCAATGACCTCAGTGATCGTTGGAGGCTTTGATGTCGTTACCATGCTCATGATTTGGGGTGCCAATCCCCAATAAAACGCTCGATGCGCTTGAACTCCGGTTCAACCATGTAAGGAACAACACGAGATAAGTCATGAAATCTCTGCACGTATTTAGCAATCTTCGGACCATCCATCTTAAGATTCCAGAATTCAGTTTCTAGCTTCTGAATCTCATCCCTTGAACAGTACTTCTTGCGCATCAGCTCCTTTAACTCGTCCCAAGTCAAAGCATATGCAGCTTCCTCTCCCAGAGTCTGAACCTGAAGGTTCCACCAAGATAGAGCTCCGTCTAAGAAAAGTCCAGAAATGTAAGTGACCTGGTGCTCAGGCGCACACTTGCTCATCCGCAGCACATAATCGGTTTTCTCAGGCCATCTGACGTAAGCTACAGCACCTCCAGTGCTGTCAAAGTTCAGGGGCTTGCAGTCAAGGAACTGCTTGTTAGTACAGCCTGTACAAGCAACATCATTCACAGAAAGCATTAGCAAACGCACATGGAATGTCCAAACGTATTGTAATGTGTCTTAAGTGACTTAAACATTACCGTGAGGTGGGTTATTTCCTGAGGTACCTCCGCTGTGTTCAGAGCGCAAGGCCTCATGTTGTGCGATTGCTTGTGAAATCAGTTCTTGCAGTTCAGCCTCTGTTGTGGGCAACTGATTTCTTCTTCGAGGAGGCATCTTCTATAAAGAAGATTGTATAGGTCAGGTCTTATGTATATAGTAAGTATGTAGTATGTGTATAATAGTGTTTGTTATAACAAGCAAACATGCAATCATATCATAAGCAAGTGAATTAACAACGTATTTAATGAGAACATTACGAATGAGCTTTCATTAATCATCGACCACAATACAGTTACATGTTTTACAAAGTATCACGTCAAAAGGGACTACAGGGTCATACTACCCTTGTCCAAAATGTCTATCAATCTATCACAAGTCATACAAAAAGTGGTCTCCAAAAGTCTCACTAGCCCAGCTCAATAGCGGTGCTCTCATCAAAAGTCAGCTACCTACATAAAACCAAACACCAGCTATGCTGATGGTGGTGGAGGAGGAGGTCGAGGAACGAAAAGCAAGTTGCGCACATGCGCTAGCTCCTCCTCAATATCATAAACGTGTCGCAACAGATAACTGATCTGCTGCTCCATGGTGAGAAATCGAACATCAAAATCTGGATAAGGCAAAAGAGGAGCAGGTGGAGTCGCAAAAGGTGACGGACATGAACAAGGTGGAGGACGTGGAATCCTCTCAAGCTCCATAACTCTACGACACAGGATCTCCTGCTGAAACTGCAACGACAAGAGTAACTCATCCCTCGTGTAACCAGCAAAGTGTGAAGGATGGTAGGGATCGGAAACTGGCATGGTGTACGGTGGGAACCATATGAGTGGCTCGCCTAGTGGTGAAGAAGTAAAATGAGCAGTAGGTGTATACTGAGGCATGTGAGGAAATGTTGCTGCCACATGTGGGCCATGGCTAGGCTGCTGGCTAGACGGGCCTTCCCCTGGATGGGGTGCGGTTATGTCCTGTAAGAAAGTGATAGGTAAGTCGGCACGGTGTACATCTGACTCAACCGGATAAAAAGGGGCAACATCAACAGGTGCATGTGTATGTGGGGGAGTAACAGACTCAATAAAAGGGGGTATATCATCATCATCAGCTATCCACCCATTGCTGGTGAAAGCGTATCGGGGGTCTACCTGCCTGGAAAAGGCAGTAGGGTCAGCGGGTGCAGGAATCGAATCTGGTATGAGTGGTGCAATGTCGGGTATGCCAAAAGGTACAGGATCAAGCTTAGGTAAAGGCTCGGGTGCTTGTATCAGCTCAGGATCAGCGGGTATCGACTTGGGATCAGCGGGTGCATCAACAGGCTGATCGTCAGGGGCAATGTCTAACTCAAGGTCAAGCTCAAAGTCGTGTGGAGGAGTAGGTGCAACAGACAGGGCCGTGTCAGTATCAGAATCAGTGGGGTAACGCTACAATCCCAATGCATGCAAGGTGGAGGATGATACAGACTCAAAGGAATCTGGAAAAGAATGATCAGAGGAAACCTCAATAACAGGAACCTCAACGAGTGGAAAAACAATGGCATCCTCAGCTACAACTCCATCACCCTGGGCATCATCAGGGGGACCATCAATAAAAAGATCAACATCATCATCAGACAAGTCATCAAAAGGCAAATCCTCGAAAGGAAAGGCCGCAAGAGGCAAAGGGGCGAGGATCGGAGCCACGACATGCTCACCCTCGGGATGTCCGAGGATGAGATGGTCCTGGTCAGGAATAGGAATAAGAAAGGGATCCTCATCGGGTAAACCATTAGCATGCGGTAAATCATCACCTAAATCGGGTAGTGCAAAAGGCTGGAAATTATCGTCTTCATCCGACATCATCTCCGGGTCACTCTCAGTGTCGGAGGTAAAAAGCTCTGGCTCTGGGACGATCTCATCGTCTGGAACGATAGCCATGGGGTCGATAGTATCAGACAGTCCACTCTCAGACGAAGACATAGTGTCTGTAACAAAACAATCACAACATATGCACATATATCAATAATCATTATTAGGCATGTAAGTAATAACAATGTAATCATGTATCCATCCTAGTCTTCCCAGACTACCCACTTAGTCTCCCAGACTAAACCTCCTAGTCTCCCAGACTGAACTACCTAGTCTCTCAAGCCAAACTTCCCAGTCTCCCAAACTGAACTACCCAGCCTCTCAGACTGAACTCCTTAATCTCTCAGACTAAATCTCCCAGTCTCTCAGACTAAACCAACCAGTCTCTCAGACTGAATCATAAACTTTGAAAAGTGTTTCGTGTCTTTTGTTTGTAAAAATGTTTGTTTCCTGGATCTGGGCGTTTCGTGTATGCAAGGAAAATGTTTTTACAACATATTTTCATGAGAGCCCTAATGATTGTAGTCTAGACTCGAGAAGGAATCCTAGTTCGCTACAATTGAAGCTCTGATACCAAGCTGTCACTCCCTGACTTTTGCGGAAGCATGATTATGGTGTGACTTTCTTAATACCATTGCATTAAATCCTAACAACAACTATATGACTAAAACCATAGATGTTCATCCATTAATTAAGTTTAAAATATAACACCATTGTTTTGAAACGTAGACTTCAAATTCAAATTACAAACCATACCAATTGTTTAAAGAGTTCACTAAGGACTCAACAAAAGATAATAAATAAAACCAAGGTTTGGAAGACGTGTCTCGTCCATGAATAAGACACACTGGCCAACCCCAAAGACCATGGATGACATCTTTATTCTTAACGCAACATAAAACTTCCAACGCCTGCCAGATCCACTTACTAATTCCCTAAAATACATGTAGTTTGAAAACATCAACAAAAGTTGAGCGAGTTTGTGTGTTTGTATGAGTGTATGAATAATCCTTTGAAATTATTGTAAGTGTGTATGTAAGTTTATAAATCCCGGTATGAAAGCAACAAGGAAAAACAGATCACCAATGGTTTGCAAGGCCATTGATATGTGTGACGTGATGCAGGAAGCTCAAACCTAGCAAATTTATACCGGGCTTCCGGCTTTAAGAAATAGTCTACCCATGGGCCAACCCTGGTCCAACATGGGCGGGGCTCGCTACACCCAAATAGATCTATCACTCATGTCCCTCGGTCCTACAACGAGGATTGATGGCCTTAAGCGTTATGCCCACCACTCACATGATCTAAGTGTACCCTTCCTTAGCTAACCATACCAAATAATAATGTTTATAAACAGTTGTAACATGTACTTCACCCCCGAAGTTATAAAACTGAAAATAGTTAAAGAAAAGGGGGAACACGAAACTCACAGTCTTGCGTCTTCAACAATCGTAACTCAAACTTCTCCGGTGAACACGACTACCTACAACGTACTAATGTCTATTAGACGAACAGGCCGTGCCTTGTTTTAGTGATAACGTTTCTGAGTTACGTTTCTTTTATGCCTTCGATATTATTCCAAGTTATATAATTATTGTCCAAATAATTAATATTTTAACTTAAATTATATTTATTAAATTTTGGAATAATTGTTAAACAATATATATTAACTTAATACTTCCCAAGTATTAATACTTGTATTTCCTTCCCAAGGATGGGGTATCTTATACATGTGTATTCGTACTCTTGTATTTGTATATTTTTACCATGTTTTGGTGTCGTATTCCGGTGAGTATTTATACGTGTGAGAATATGTATTTCATTGTGTTCAGTAAGTATTCATATACTTAAATTTATATTATACGTTCCGGAATATTATTTCTAATAAAAGTCCACCGACATATATATTTCCAATATATATATATATATATATATATATATATATATATATATATATATATATATATATATATATATATATATTAAGAAATATTACTTAGAAAAATTATTTATAATTTTTCCTTTGGCAAAAATATTTGTAGTTCCAAAATAATATATTTTCAAGTCCAACTTAGAATATATATATAAAATTATTTTTATCCAAAAATAATGTATTTCAAGTTTACTCAAGAATATATATATTTTTCCCAAAAATAATATATCTTCTAATAATTTCAAGTAAACACATATATACTTTTATTCGCCAAAAATCATATATTTCCTTCTTGACAGAATATGATATACTCTCGTGATAATCATAAAATCATACTTTCGTTTCCTTGTTTCCAAAATATTATTTACCAAAATATACTTGCGAATTAAGTTCCGGAATATTTTGTAAGTTACATTTCTTGTTTGGTTTTGTCAATATTTTGTGTGTAACTTATATACTTATTCCTTGGGATTTTGGTAATATTTTGGATGGTAATCCTTGGTATTTTTGTGAGTTATATTATTTCAAGTCCTAAAATAATATAACTATTACACAAAGTATACAAATAATCACACATATGTGCCTTCAATGTATATATATTCTAAATATATATATTTAGCCACTTTTATTTGTAAAAACCAACCTCCAATATTTTTATTTTTGTACCCAAAAATTATGGCAAAGTTTATGTAAGCATTTATTGTTGAAAATACACTTGTAAGTGTATGTTTATAAATATTTTTCTTAGTGTTTATATTTTTAGAAAATTTTGCCATAGTTTCCCCTAAAAATGGAGGTTTCCATTCTTTCAAGCATATCATTTTCTTTTGTAAAATCATCACAATAAATCCACAATCAACTCTAAACAACTTACACTTACCAATTTTGCCAAAACCATGCTTATTCTACTACTTCATGAACTTGAAAGTTTATGAAAATTTGTAGTAACTTGGTAGTGCGTTTAGTGAGTTTAGTTACCCTTTCAAGTGTGGTTGTTTATATAAAAACATCATTCTTGAATGATTTAGATATTTACAACTTGTAATCATGTTTTACAAAAATGTTTCTAAATGAAATTTTCTTGTTACACAAGTGTTTCTACACTTGTTTATCCAACAAAATTGAGATTAGTTTATGTAAGAACCAAGATCATATGAAACTTATGTTTTTAACTTGGTTTCTTTGAAATCCTACATAAATATTTAGATCCATATGATCAACAACTCACTTTAATCATGGTTTTTCAAGAAAACATTATTTCCTTCAAGTTCATGCTTTAAGTGTGGATGATCCATCATCCTACAACAATTTATACTTTCACATCTTGCTAAACTATGTTTTTAATCATGATTTAGCAAGACCTTATGATGATTAACATCACTTCTACAAACAATCAAAGATCCACAAGCATAACAACTTATATTCATGAAGATATCTTTACTAAACAAGCTTATATTCATGTTTACTTCATATGATTCTTTAGTGTTCTTGATATTTTTTTATCATGATTCATCATTAACCACTAAAAATGGAAGTAAACTAGAGTGTACAAGGATCTTACCACTAGCACAAGGCTAGGGATGATTCAAGAGTAGAAAGTGAGTGGATAAAAGCAATTAGAGAAGGTCCTTCAAGATCCAAAAGCTCCAAGCTTCTTTGTATGAACTTTAACACTCTTGCATGTATGTGAAATGAATGAAGAAGATTTATTGAAGGTGAGTGTGTGTGGGATGTGGTTCGGCCGAGAGCTCCCAAGAGAGGAGAAGAAGATGTTTGTTTTTGAGTATGTGAAGTAATGAACTCAAGATCTTCAAGGTTTACTTATAAACCATTTTAACCAATTAACTCATGTGTAATATGTTCATAATTTAGAGACAAGATCCAATTTAATATAGAAATAAAATCTTGAAGGTATGGGGGTGAGGCATGGTCGTCCCATAGGTGGGGGGGGCTCTAGGTGTAGGTTTAAACCTTTAGGTAGTGTTTGGTATGCAGGAATGAGAGGTGGAATGGAATGGATGATTACGAGGGAATGAAGAAAAGAGTGTTTGGTTGGTCAATGGAATGGAATCACCTATTCCAAAAGGCATTCCATTCCCTCAAAATCATTACTTCCACCCCCAATGTTTTTTTTCCATTCCATCCCCTCTTACACCATTCATCAACAACACCACAACCCACCACCTTCTCCAAAACCAACCACCACCCACCACCGCGCCATCGCCGCCACCCGCCACCACCTCACCCCGATAGCCACCGCCGCCGCCGCCACCCACTCGCCATTGTTATCACCCACAGCCGCGACCAACCGCCAACGCCACCAGCCGCCGCCGCCCACCACCATCGTCGACACCACCACCAACCGCCGTCGCCGCCGCCACCCACCGCCACCTCTGCTGCCACCCACCACCAACGGCCACCTTGCCACCACCACCACTCGTCGGCACCGCCACTCGCCGCCACCACCCATCGCCACCACCACCACCCATCGCCACCGCCGACACCCACAACTGCCACCTATAACCACCCACAATTACTACCGCCGACCACTACCACCACTCACCACTTATTTCATTACTCCGTTTTCTTGCCTACCGAACAATACACAATAATAATTCATTCCATTCACACATGGTAACTAAACAAGATATGAAATGGTTCAAATTCATTCCATTCACAATAATAATTCACCCTCATCCATTCCATTACCTCATCTATTCCATTGCCCCATACCAAACATACCCTTAGTTACTTAATAGTTCAAATTCAAGTGTTCGTTACGTGTTTCAGTTATTAGATATTTTTAGGAGGTGTTATGATGTTTGGGGATCATAACTAGCTTGGAAACATTAAAACAATGCTTCTAGTGTAAATTTGGTGTTTCAGGTAGTGTCCGGTTGTTCGGTTGGATACTGGTTTGTTAAAGTGCTAAACTTGCAGTTTAGTGTTCTTTATGTACCCTTTTGTGACACTTTTAATTCCCGACACTTAGGAAAGCATTCAGGACCATTTTACCATGTTTTTGCATAAAATAAGTATGTTAAAATGCTGATTTATGCTGAATTTTGCTGAATTCAGCACTTTGGGTGAGTTTTAGGCACTTTCCGGCACTTAAACTATCACCTAGAAAAGCAGTTTTGTGATCCTTGCTTCCCTACACTCTATACTAGTGTAGTACTTAGTTTCTGGCTCATACTGGGTCTCAAAACACTGTCTGTCTATGTGCTGAGTTTTGTCAGCATTTGCTTATTTATCCGTTTATTGTGCTAAGTGTGCTTTGTGCATTATTCAAGGCAATATAGCTTTCATGCAATAATGATATGACATTAAACAATGTATGATGCTCATGTATGTGTATGGCAGTACTCAGAAAGCAGTTAATTTGTAATTTAGCACAGTCATTAAGCATTAATCAAGATTAATTAATTGTACGGATACGTGGATTTTTTGACAGTTGTCACATTCTCCCCCTGTTAAGAAAATTTTGTCCTGAAATTTTAAGCTCTACTACTAGCTGCAGGGGTGTTAGGGACTAAATGTGGGTATTTTGCTTTCATGTGGTCCTCATGCTCCCAAGTAAACTCTAGGCCGTGACGTGCGTTCCATCGAACCTTAACAAGTTTAACACTACTCCTTCTAGTTTTGTTAACTTTCCAATCCGTGACCTCAACGGGTTCTTCTGTAAAATGAAGTGTGTCGTCAATGTGAACTTTATCAGCAGGAATAACCACTGTTTCCTGTGTTGGACTCTTCTTCAGGTTGGATACATGAAATGTATCATGAACACCGTTCAGTTCTGCAGGCAGATCCAACTTATAAGCTACTAGACCAATCCTCTCCAAGATTTTGAATGGTCCAATGAATCGTGGGTTTAACTTTCCACGATTCCCAAAGCGTGCCACACCTTTCCAAGGTGAGACTTTCAATAAAACCATATCTCCCACTTCAAATTCCAAAGGTTTCCTTCTTTGGTCCGCATAGCTCTTTTGTCCGTCACGAGCCGCCTTAATGCGCTCTCGGATCTGCATTATCTTATCTGTCATTTCTTGAACAAATTCGGGACCAACAAGTTGTCTATCGCCTGCATCTGCCCAGCACAGCGACGATCGACACTTGCGTCCGTAAAGAGCTTCAAACGGTGCAGCTTGAATGCTTGTATGGTAGCTGTTATTATAGGAGAACTCGACCAAAAGTAGGTGAGTGTCCCAGCCGCCACCCAAGTCCATTACGCAAGCCCATAGGTGGGGGGTCTAGGTGTAGTTTTAAACCTTTAGTTACTTAATAGTTCAAATTCAAGTGTTCGTTACGTGTTTCGGTTATTAGATATTTTTAGGAGGTGTTATGATGTTCGGGGATCATAACTAGCTTGGAAACATTAAAACAATGCTTCTAGTATAAATTTGGTGTTTCGGGTAGTGTCCGGTTGTTCGGTTGGATACTGGTTTGTTAAAGTGCTAAACTTGCAGTTTAGTGTTCTTTATGTACCCTTTTGTGACACTTTTAATTCCCGACACTTAGGAAAGCATTCAGGACCATTTTACCATGTTTTTGCATAAAATAAGTATCTTAAAATGTTGATATATGTTGAATTTTGCTGAATTCAGCACTTTGGGTGAGTTTTAGGCACTTTCCGGCACTTAAACCATCACCTAGAAAAGCAGTTTTGTGATCCTTGCTTCCCTACACTCTATACTAGTGTAGTACTTAGTTTCTAGCTCATACTGGGTCTCAAAACACTGTCAGTCTATGTGCTGAGTTTTGTCATCATTTGCAGATTTATCTGTTTACTGTGCTAACTGTGCTTTGTGCATCATTCAAGGCAATATAGCTTTCATGCAATATTGATATGACATTAAACAGTGTATGATGCTCATGTATGTGTATGGCAGTAATCAGAAAGCGGTTATTTTGTAATTCAGCACAGTCATTAAGCATTAATCAAGATTAATTAATTGTACGGATACCTGGATTTTTGACAGTTGTCACAAATAACAATTCTGCTAAGTGTCTTGTTTTAATTCGGGGAATAATAAGTCTTTGATAGACCATAAGCTTAGCAAACTTTTGATTATACTCGTCAGAACCCCAGATATTAAGTATAAGGTAGAACCTACCAATGAAAACTATAAAGACCGTTTCTTCCATTCTCAATGATGATCCTCTCGTAAGAATCTAGAGTACTCTTTCTCCAAGATAAAGTACGACCATATACGTTATTTTAATATTATCTCATTGATTTCTATCAACTGCGAATGCCAAACTATGTTTGATAAAGGTGCCATATGATGATTGGCGTATCCTAATGTGTCCCATAGATTGCTTCCATGCCTGATCAGTACGGAGGTTTAATGCATGGAACCACTAAGATATTTCCAATAGTCATATTGTACCAAAGTCAGCTAGTGTTATCCAAAGAAGATATCCATTATAGAAATGCCTGAGTAGCCGTTTCTACTAAAGGCATCCATATACTCGTGAAAACAGATGTGTCATTTCCATGGCACAAGTGACAAACTACCCTGGTTACCTCCAGAGAGGCAAAATGGAGTTAGGATTGACATCCTATTAGGAGCTGTATCTATTACAGAAACTCTATATCGGTTAGCACCGACGAAAATGGAAGAATTAAGAGCCAATCATTATGGAGATAGGCTTGTACAGCTAGCTCATCGTCTTAGGAGCTCCGATTATTGTTGATAAAAGAAAGCACGGTGCAATATGCTTATGCATTGATTACCGCGACCTTAACTAGGTAACGATTAAGAATTTCTATCAGCTGCCCAGGAACGTCGATTTATTCGACTAATCATGAGGTTAACTATTCCTTAAATTGATTTAAGTAGTGATAAGAATGACTATCTCACCCTAAATAGGTTATCCTATAAGTAATATTTAGTATATAAGCATCAAGGCTGCTCATTTGGAGACCTTGTATAAAAAGGAATGTCAAACGTTCGTTTATTGGACAAAAGTTTGGTAAGTTCAACTATCAGGACCTGAATTTACCCTAGAGACAACGGATAGGATCATACGAATCTGCGATCGTCTGAAAGTTGCCAGTAATCGGTAGAAAAATCAATGTTGATGAGAGTCGCAACCCTCTTAAGTTCTCAATAAGGAGCAAAATTCAACGGAAAGTACCACCCTAGAAGGGTGTGCTGCATTTTGATGTAATGGGCAAATTTAGCTCTAGATATATAGGACCATTCAAGAAAATCAAATACGTCAATATCAATAGCCTATAAGCTAAAAACTTATCTAAGGAACTTGGTAGAGTTCACAATGTGTTCCACACTTGTGAATTAAGGATATGTCTAGCCGATAAATTGATAGCATTATCACATAAGATGTACAGATTAATGAAAACTTATGGTTTGTTGAGAAACCAGTGTCGATTAAGGATCGACAGGGTAAGAAGCTCCGAAAGAAAGCATGTACCTATTGTATAGGTCAACTGGGGTGCCATAGAGGCCCTAATATGCTATAGAGGTTAAGCCCACTTTACATCAGAAAGTACTTCCATCTTTTGAGCAAATCTCGAGGTCAAGATTTCTTTTAAGGGGGTGAGGATGTAACACCTCGTAAAAAATCGTGCCCAACGATGTGTTGACACGTGTACTAAACCCTAATGAAGTCAAACGTTGACTATTAGGGACTAATTTTGCGAAAAATCAAAAACTTTGAATATGGAAGGACTGAAAGTGTTAACATGCTTAAACCAAGCCTCTGAATAACAACACATGGTATTCATAATTATATTTGAGCCACTTGTTACATAATTAATTAAAAGTTTACGCGACGAAGGGTTAAAAGCGTCAACATGTTTAATTATACCTCTGAGTGACCTTTTAACAAACCCGGAGTGTTATAATATCTGATTGTATTCTGGTGAATACATAATATTGTCCATATAGGGCTTTAAGGCTGATAAATGATAATACGCACTAGTTTGTGCGTTAAAAGGATTAAAAGTGTCAACATGTTAATTCTTACCTCTGAGTGTGACAACTGTGTTCTGTAATCGATTTACGATGTAAAACAATGATGATTATTAATAAAACAATGTGCTTTGGTGTTATTATATGTGTTTTGGTGTTATTATATGTGTAATTGTGTTTAGTGATTTTACAATTTGATTCGATTCCAATTTCAAGCTCTAAATCGCTTTCTTGAAGGTTATACGCAAACTGGTGCTTAAACGCAGTCAGTATAACGCGACAAACACTCCGGAATAGTTACATAGGCTTAAAATACCTTAAATAACCTCCACATAACTTAGAAATAAGTTTTGAATGGTTTGGTGTGTCGAAATCAACTTTGTTCGATCACAGGGACTATTTGTGTCAAACTACGAAACTATGCCAATTTGTATAGTAACGAACATTCCGGAACTTGATCATAAGTTAAAAAAACCCTAAATAACCTTTACATAGCTTAGAAATAGGCTTTGAGAGGTTCGGTATGCTAAAATAAACCTTATGCTCATTCAGGGACTAAAAGCGTCAAAAAGTGCATAAGTTTGCATTTTCGCGCATAACTTACGTTCTGAATACATCCGGACATCCAAAAATTTATGTAAGCATTAAAATATTTTATTTTAGTGTTTGGCATGATAAAATTCCATTCGTCGCTTAATTTGGATCGTTTTTGCGTTCGTTACGACTTCCGCCGTAATTAAGCGAATAACGCAACCGTACGACCAAACGAACCGACATCCGAGATGTTTTTGAGCATATTTTAAGTTCCCTATACTTTAACTTTATTTTAGAGCCGTGAAATGGGGTTAACGGGGCTTAAAAGTGCCAAAAAATCAAGTTTTACAAGTGTAGGGACCATTTTTGAAATTTCTGACAGATTCAATGAACCTAGTCCATTTTGAAGTGTTGATGGTTTTCACCCATGGTTTTGCAAAACCATGGGCTGGTATTCAATGAACATAGTCAATATTAGGGGCTCCCATGGTTTTAGAAAACCATGGGCACACATGTAAGATCC
Source organism: Helianthus tuberosus (assembly GCA_030545235.1). Classification (NCBI taxonomy): domain Eukaryota; kingdom Viridiplantae; phylum Streptophyta; class Magnoliopsida; order Asterales; family Asteraceae; genus Helianthus; species Helianthus tuberosus. The sequence continues at coordinate 188,916,426 of CM060365.1, read as the reverse complement.
AGATCAAAGCTCAGTTTTCGAGGAACGATCTTAACGGTTCTAGAAATCCTATTTATACCCCATCCATTTCACTTCAAAACCCACAATTTGAAATCTGATTTATGCTCTCTGAGTGGAAGTATATGCTTCCTATCTGAGAGAAAAATCGGAATCAAATCTTGCGGGGACCTTGTGTAAGTGTTCTTTCGTTCTTTTCATTCGTTTTAGCGTTAAAGTCAAACTGCGTTTGACTTTCTGCATTGACCAGTTTATGGTCAATGTGAAGTTCGTTTGAACTTCATAACGTGAGCGTAATCACGATGGATATAGTCCCTAGTGACTATACCTACTGATTACCACGTTATCTAGGCTCAGTGACGAGTCGTAGTTTCGGCCAAAATACGCATTTACGTGTATTTTGTAACCAAACTACTCTAGGATATCAAAACCGTTTGTTTTGATGTCAAAACCTGTTTTCTAACTTAACTAAACATGTTTTAGCATGTTTAGCTCGTCACTTTTTAGTCTAGTGCTTGTGTAGAGTCGTAAGTCAAGCGGACTAAACACCCGCTTAGACTTTCGAACACGACCCGTTTGGTTGATCATTAGGATCCGACCAAACATGGTTAGTGACCATAGTTGCATAGGGATTAACCTTCCGAGGTTATACCTTATGGTCACCTAGTTTAGGTAGTTGTATGATAAGTAGATTATATGCCTTAGGTAAATTACCAAAATACCCTTTTCATGTATAATTGGTAATTAAGCTTATGTAACCTAAACTTTTGTCACATAACTGATTATACATCATGATTAAACTTGTATAGGCATATAATACTTGTCATAGGACTAGTTAGACATTCCGAACGCGTTTCACGTGAACGACGCGTTAAAGTAGCATAAGCTACCTTAATGGGTCGCGATGGGTCGAAGGCACTTAGGTTAGGTTTCATTTAGGATGTAGGCCTTGTTAAACCATATCACATGGGTTCCAACACTCATTTGGTTTACAAGACCTCATTCTGTCCGATCTTCCGATTTAGGCGTCTATTGTTTGACTAGTGAATCAATTACTAGGTGCTACTTGATTTCTCTGGTTTTCTCGAGTTTGTTGAAGTACTATTGATTGAGGATACATTGCACTACATGTGAGTACATAGTTCCCCTATTTTACAACTTTCAATTGTTTTGGGGTGATTCATATGTACAAAATGTTTTCAAGGTTTAAACGATGATTTCAAAAACGAATAGAACGATTTATACTAAACTATTAACGATTTCGATAATGTGAACGAACTTGTTGGTTGTAGTTACATAACGAACGACATTCATTAGCATTGATCAAGCCGACCAGTATTAGGTTATGGTACCATAGGATATGACAAATCCCGTTATTGCACTATACCCATGGTTATGTGAGGGTGTTGTGGGTAATGACTGAATCTGATGATTATTAACTTACCCTTTGGAGGTTTGTTAATGCAAGAACGAGTTGAACGATGAACGAGTCACAATGGTTTGAATGTTATTAACGAGACGACCATATATAAGTTTTCACAATTAAAACGAGGACGATTTAAATGATATAAACGAGTAAACGATTTGGAAACGATGTTAAACAATTTCGGTAAACGATTGGCTTCTGGGCTAGTGTTTAGATAATGGGGCGGGTGTAATGTGGTGAAAACATGGTAGGTACGCCGCTGGTACTTCTTATATATAAGTGTTTTCAACATATTACATATCGTGGCGTTATTTAGTTCACTTGGGTAAACGATATTGAAACGATGTCACTCAACGATGTTTTCGAAATAATATACGAGTCTTATTAACAAGAATATACGAGATGTTTTACAAGCTGGTTTTCTAAAAACAAAAAGCTTTTGGGTTAAGAATCATGGCTACGAAATTTTATAAATTATAACCATCTTGATTTGAGTTGGTTAATCATGTTGCAATATTATACACTTTTTAAAAAAACAAGGTTTTCGAGGTATCGCAATATATGAAAACAAGCCATGATTATGATACTCTTATAAAACCTATGTACTCGCCAGCATTTCTTTGCTGACTTTATTTTTACATATGTTTCAGGTATTGTTGCTTGATTGACGTTCTAGGATGCATGCGTCACATAGGATCTGGACGAGGCCTTAGTGACATAATATCTATGATAGACGATATAAAACTTGTTTGTTATGTGTTAAAACAATGTTAATGTTTAATATTATCAATAAAACGAAACACTTTTTGTATCCATGGTTATGAAACGATAATTCTGTTAAAACACTGATGTGGTCTAAATTATACATATTTTTATATAAATATTCCTACACTTTTGAGCAGCTTAATGATCGTTTGTTATTAAATTCCATTCATAATTGATTCATATTTAAAGTTGAATGATTTTTAGTAAAATGAGCTAAAACGATCATGTTGGAGCTAAAATAAATATTAGTAATCATCAATCATAAATAAAGTTATATAATATTAGGTTGGGTTAACGCATATTTACAATTAGTAATGAATGCAGTATGATAATTAAATATGCATGAAAGAATCATGAAAGAATGTTTCCAGACGTGGGCAAAGGAGATAAAACTCTGTTTTGGTTAGATCGGTGGGCTGGAAGCAGATCACTAAGTGAATTATTCCCTAACCTTTATGTAATAGAAAGTGAAAAACGATGTTGTGTTTCGGATCGCTACAAATTGAATCAAGGTAATATAGAGTGGTTCTGGGGTAGTAAGAGAAATCTGTCAAGTGATGCATTGATGGATGAATGGGCTGAGTGTTTGGCAGTTATTAACAAAGTTTCTATTCGGCAAAAATCAGATGTGTGGTTGTGGAAGTTGGGAGAAAAGCATGTGGATTTTCAAGTCAGTTTAGTACGGGCGGAATTGGATGAAATAAGCTTAATCAACGAAACAAAGGTACTAAATTGGCTGCATTGGATACCTAAGAAGGTTAATTGCTTTCTGTGGAGAGTGGTTTTGGATCGGATATCAACAAAAGAGGCACTTCAGATTCGTCGGTTCCACCTAACCTCCGTCAACTGTGCTCTTTGCAATGGGGAGTTGGAATCGGTCAATCATCTTCTTGTTACTTGCGAATGGGCACAACAGATTTGGTTAGCGGTTTTTCAATGGATGAAGCTTCAACTACCGAGGTATATTCTAAGCGTGGTGCAATTGTTGGAATTCATAGACTCTTACAAAGGTGAAAAGAAATTCAAAAGGGCGGTGTACACAGTGGTGGCGGCATCTTGCTGGATCATTTGGCGAACAAGAAATGAGGTTATCTTTAAAAAGAAATCTCCAATTTTGGCAAAAGCGATTGGAGATATAAAAACTACTTCGTATTCGTGGGTTTATAATCGGTCAGGGCTCTCGGATATGTCATGGGAGATTTGGAGTAGTTTTAGTCTTTAGTGTAACTGTATCGTATTTTTTGTTTCTTTTTCCTCTTTTTGTACTATGCTTGAGCACCTTGCTTAAGGTTTTATAATACACCGCCTTTTTCAAAAAAAAAAAAAAAATTAAATATGCTAGTGTTTGGTTTTGGATATTAAATGAGAAAATCATATGATTGACATTTGGTTGTAGGTGTGCTCGAGAAACAGGAAACAATAAATAAAATATCAAAAGAGATTTGACCATGGGCACTATGGTTGATAAGATTTGGACGTTTGGATGGAGTTTCTAGAAAAAAATAATATATAATATAGGAGGTAACAATTAATTCAAGAAGGAGAGGTGTACGCCATTTGCCATATAATTGGATGTTGGACTTCTGCAATTAATTCACTTTGGGACAAAAGGTAATTGGAAGGAGTCATTATTATGAGAGAGAAGGCAGTGCATTAATTAAAGGAGGCTGCCATATTCAATAAAAGAGGGCAGTGGAGTTCGACGGACAGGAGAAACAATTGGACTTGGAAAAAAATAACAAGCAGCTGGGGTCGCACAAGAAGAGAAAAGAGACAGGCTGCTTGTTCTTGGCGCAAGAGAAAAAGAATTCGGTTCGTGGTTCGAGCATTGTGGGTTCGGTATCACACTTAATTTTTCGTATCTATTCGCCTTTTACTATGTTACCTTGTGTTTTAGATATAATTGTACTTTGTATTTTAATAATATGAGTGGCTAAACTTATAAGCTACTTAGGTAATAATGAACTAGACGATGTGATGTTATTTGAATCCGGTTAATGACTATTTGGTGTGATTTACATGATGTCTTATTGAACTTGACTTTGATATTGTACTTTAAATTGTTTATAACTTGGTTATTGAAATTAGTAACTTAGGCATTGAGAAATCTCCCCTAAAACCATATTACTATTTCAATCTAAATTGTTAATCTTATGATTATCAGTTCGGGCCTTGTCTTTTCGATAAAAACATTAACGTTCGATAAACAAGTTAATCAAGTATTAAAACCAACCCAATTGAAGTGCATCCTTATCTAGTGATTAGAAATAAGATCTAGGTTTGCTAGGTTATTAGCTAGCCGTTGTTGGGTAGATTGGGTGACCGATAACTCGGATTCGTCTACTTCTTCGCGTCTAAGGTTTCCTAGAATTTCGTTTTCAATTAAATTATCTGCTTCACGTTTTTGAGATCTTCTCACAACTTAGTCTCTGAGGTCACAAAGATCTTATTCTCGTGGGATTTGGAATCGATAGGTCGAGCCGGTTCATTTTAGCACTTCGCATTTGGTCCTTTCTTCCGATTAATCATCCTTAGCTGGAGGTTTATCGGGAGACAAGGATATATAATCATTACCAAAGTCTGAACAACATCACATGATTCTAGGGATTCAATACCTAAGTAGCTACTTTATCATCATATTTGCTTTCAAAATCCAATTATTCATGCCATTGTTATCTGGTATTTCTGGATCATTTATCATTTCTTATTTTATAATACAATTAGGCTATTAGAAAATCACAAACCATCAATTAAAGTTAACTAGGTTTTTGATAAAGGTTAATTATCAAGATTTCGCCCATAGTCTCCACGGATTGATATCCGGTCTTGCCATCTACACTACACTGCTACCGGTGCACTTGCCGATTATGTGTGGTCTAGGATGCATGTGTCACATAGGATCTGGACGAGGCCTTAGTGACATAATATCTATGATAGACGATATAAAACTTGTTTGTTATGTGTTAAAACAATGTTAATGTTTAATATTATCAATAAAACGAAACACTTTGTGTATCCATGGTTATGAAACGATAATTCTGTTACAACACCCCCCGACGTTTCCGCCACGCTTTGTTGTTTTATGTGGTCGGGGTGTGATAGAAGAGTTGGTATCAGAGCCAATGGTTATAGGGAATTAGGTTATTAGTAATGCTTTGACCTAGACTATAACTTTTAGGACCCCAACGCAAGTAAACTTTGCGTTTAGATTTTTTTAAAACAAAACTGTCACATACCCTTAGGTGATAACCACAACGAGAACACAATTTTCGAATCCGCTTTGAAAACTAATCATCTGTTCTAGGATGATTGATTACTAGGTTTTGAACCCTTTGTTGTAAGGTTTTGAACCCTTTAAGTTTTCAAAATCTCGTCAAAGTTTGGGTCTAAATAACATGAACACGTGCAAACTAGAAGAGTGAATGCCTGTACCCTGAGTTTTCTGTCTAAGGCTAGAGTGTTCGTACAAATCCACATAATCGGACCAGTCACTCTTACCTGGGAACTCTTGGGGTGAGTGTTCACTTATAGGCGAGCATGTCTTCGCGATACATTATTTTTGATCTATTTACTTTGATTAGTCACTGCGTGTCGTTTGTTTGTTCGAGGTAACAAACAAATGAACGCCTTCCTTGTGTTTTGTCGATACCTCTTTTGTTTTTCCTAATTTTCAACCTCACTCGATTCTCCTGTTTCCTTGTTAGACAATGCCTCCTCGACGTGAAGCACAATCTTTTACTATTGAAGAAATCACAGCCCTGGTCTCTCAGCAAGTGGCTGCTGTGCTTCCCGGCGTTGTGACCCAAGTCCACGAGATATTCAACAATAATAACAATAACAATGCACCGTGTAATTTCAAGAATTTCAATACTGCGAAGCCGCTTAAGTTTTCTGGGTCGCAAGGAGCAACTGCGCTCCTACAGTGGTTTGAGAGTATCGAGAGCACATTCAGACATGTGTAGTGTCCGAATGCGCGTAAGGTTGAATTTGCTTCAAGCGTGTTTGAGAAGCGACCGCTTACCTGATGGAATGGTATTATGCGCGACAGGGGTGCCGAAGTGGCGTTGGCACAAACATGGGAAGAGCTTCAGGCTCTCATGATGAAGGAGTTTTGTCCCCGTCACGAAACTCGGGCTTTGGAGCGAAAGTTTGACGATTTAAAGCAAGATGGGGCTGATCACCGTGCTTACACGGATCGTTTTGAAGAACTCCGTCTATTGTGTCCCACCATGGTTTCTCCTCTGGAGAAAGCAATCGAGAGATATATCGATGGGTTACCCGATTCTATTCTGGAGATTGTGACCGATGTTAATCCTACTACCCTTCGTCAAGCGATCGAGTTGTCTGCTACCCTGACTGAGACTCAAGTCAGGAAGGGTAAACTCACCCGCAAGGGTGATAAAAAGAAGGCAGCTGATTCAAGGAAGGACAAGAAAAAGGGTAAGGGTAAGGAAGGAGAGACGTCGAAGAAATCGAGGAAGCAAAAGGGTGCCCAGAATTTTGCTGTTACATCACAAACTGCTCAGAACCAGCGGAACCCACCGGCTCAGCCACCTACAAAGAAAGCGTATGCTGGTACCGCACCTCATTGTGCTCGTTGCAACGGTCATCACGTTGCACAACAAGCTTGCAGGCAATGTACGACGTGTGGTAAACTTGGGCACTTGGCCAATGTTTGTCGTGTGGGACAGAATCAGGTTGCTCAGGTTCCAGCTCTGGGTTAGGGGAATGCTGTGAGATTCCCACCGGGTTCATGTTTTAATTGTGGAGAGTATGGTCACTTCCGCAGCAACTGTCCGAGACTGGTGAATGCAAACGCGAATGCTAACGCGAACCCGAATGCGAACGTCAATGTTAATGTGAATCCCCCTCGTGGGCGAGCGTACAATTTGAATGCAAACGAAGCGAGGGCTGACAACGAGGTTGTCAATGGTACGTTTCTTGTTAACAATCAACCTGCATCTATTCTTTTTGATTCTGGTGCCGATAGAAATTTTGTTTCATTGTCATTTGAGCCTTTGCTTGCGATACCTAGAACTAAACTGAGGAAACCCTTATATGTCAAAGTTGCTACTGGTAAACCTCTTGTTCTCGATTCTGTTATTCGTAATTATCAGTTGAACCTTGATAACCATCTTTTTCCTATTGACCTCACACCGATGCAACTTGGGAGTTTCGATATTATCATTGGAATGGATTGGTTAACCAAACACCACGCTGAGGTGGTTTGTTTTGATAAGATTGTTCGTATTCCTTTGTCTTCTGGCGATGTTCTGGAGATTCGTGGCGAGAAACCTTCAGGTGGATTGAAGCTTATGTCGTGTATGGAAGCTCAAAGTTATTTGCGAAAAGGATATGTTGCTTTTCTAGCACATGTCACCGAGGAGAAAGACAAGAGCAAGAGTATTCAGGATATTCCGATTGTTCGGGATTATCCAGAGGTGTTTCCTGATGAACTGCCTGGTTTGCCTCCAGTTCGTCAAGTCGAGTTTCATATTGATCTTGTACCCAATGCCAACCCGATTGCAAAAGCACCTTATCGTCTTGCACCGTTGGAGATGCAAGAGTTATCGAAGCAGCTTCAAGAGTTATCTGATAAAGGATTCATCCGACCGAGCTTTTCACCTTGGGGAGCTCCTGTTCTCTTCGTGAAAAAGAAAGATGGATCTTTTCGAATGTGTATCGATTATCGTGAGCTTAATAAGCTCACCATCAAGAATCGATATCCCCTACCTCGAATTGATGATCTCTTAGACCAGCTGCAGGGTGCTTCATGCTTTTCCAAGATCGATCTGCGTTCTGGGTATCATCAACTTCGTGTTCTCGAAGAAGATATTCCCAAAACTGCTTTCCGCACAAGATATGGGCATTACGAGTTCACTGTCATGCCTTTTGGTTTGACGAATACTCCAGCTATCTTTATGGACTTAATGAATAGGGTCTGCAAACCTTATTTGGACAAGTTCATTATTGTGTTCATCGACGATATTCTCATTTATTCAAAATCTCGAGCCGAGCACGAACAACACCTTCGCTTAACATTGGAACTCCTGAAGAAGGAACAGCTTTTTGCTAAATTCTCCAAGGGTGAATTCTGGCTTAAAGAAGTTCAATTCTTCAGTCATATAGTCAATGAGCAGGGTATTCATGTGGATCTATCCAAGATTGCTGCTATCAAGGACTGGAATACACCGACGACGCCTACAGAGATTCGATCTTTTCTTGGTCTTGCTGGTTATTATCGTCGATTCATTTCGAATTTCTCGAAGATTGCGGTTCCACTCACTGCTTTGACTCAGAAGAATAAGCCTTTTGAGTGGGGTCCCAAGCAAGAAGAAGCGTTCCAAACGCTGAAACAGAAGTTATGTAATGCTCCTGTTCTGTCTCTGCCCGAGGGAAGCGATGATTTCGTTGTCTATTGCGATGCGTCCAACTTAGGCCTTGGTTGCGTCCTTATGCAACGAGGTAAGGTTATTGCATATGCATCTAGACAGCTGAAAGTTCACGAGAAGAACTACACGACTCATGATCTTGAGTTAGGAGCTGTGGTTTTCGCGCTTAAAATCTGGAGACACTACCTCTATGGAACGAAGTGTGTGGTTTTCACAGACCACAAAAGTCTCCAGCATATTCTTAATCAGAAAGAGCTGAACATGAGGCAACGACGTTGGGTTGAACTCTTAAACGATTATGACTACGAGATTCGCTACCACCCTAGTAAGGAGAATCTTGTAGCCGATGCGCTTAGTCGAAAGGAGCGAGTCAAGCTTCATTCTGTTCGAACTCTATCTGATCTTCAATCTCGTGTCCTTCAAGCTCAACAATTTTGTGTTTCACAAAATTTGATGGGTATGAAATTACCACGTCAACTTGAGCTTATGCTCGAAGCGAAAGACGATGGTTTGCTCTATTTTAAGGATCGATTGTGGATTCCGAAAAAAGACGATCTTCGCACTTTAGCGATGGACGAATCACATAAGTCTTGATATCCTGTCCATCCTGGTGCTGATAAAATGTACAAGGATCTTCGTACTAAGATTTGGTGGCCTGGTATGAAGAAAGATGTTGCCTTGTATGTGTCGAAATGCCTAACTTGTCTCAAAGTCAAGGCAGAACATCAACGACCTTCTGGCTTGCTTGTACAACCAGAGATACCGGTTTGGAAGTGGGAGAACATTGCCATGGATCTCATTACTAAGTTACCGCGTACATCTAAAGGTCACGATGCTATTTGGGTTGTAGTTGATCGTTTGACAAAATCTGCTCACTTCTTACCTATCCGTGAGGATTTCTCTGCTAAGAAGCTTGCCAAGATCTATGTAGACGAGATTGTATCACGACATGGTGTTCCTTTAGATATCATTTCCGATCGTGATGCTCGATTTTCATCTCATTTCTGGAAGGCCATGCAATCTGCTTTGGGAACCCCAACTGAATCTAAGCACTGCTTATCATCCCCAAACAGATGGCCAATCTGAGAGAACGATTCAAACTTTGGAGGATATGCTTAGAGCATGCGTGATAGACTTTGGTGGTAATTGGGATTCTCATCTGCCGCTGATCGAGTTCTCTTACAACAATAGTTATCATACTAGCATTAATAAGGCACCATTCGAAGCTCTCTAAGGTCGAAAATGTCGTTCACCTATCTGTTGGAACGAGACCGGTGAAGCTCAGCTTACTAGACCTGAGCTCGTTCTGGAAACAACAGACAAAATCAAGAAAATCCGCGATAATCTTGTGACAGCTAGAAACCGTCAAAAGAGATATGCGGATTTGGGACGCAAGCCCTTAGAATTTCAAGTCGGAGATCGTGTCCTACTCAAGGTTTCACCTTGGAAGGGAGTCGTGAGATTTGGAAAGAAAGGAAAACTTGCGCCTCGATATGTGGGACCATTTAAGATTGTGGAAAGAATTGGAAAGGTTGCCTATCGTCTAGAGCTACCACCAGAGCTTGGAAAAATTCATCCGACTTTTCACGTGTCCAATCTGCGAAAGTGTTTAGCTGACGCTGATCTACACATTCCTCTCGACGAGATCCAAATCTATGAAACAATGCACTTTGTCGAGAAACCTGTGGAGATAATGGAACGTACATACAAACAGTTGAAGAACAAACGGATTCATTTGGTCAAAGTTCGTTGGGAATCCAAACGTGGCCCAGAGTTTACTTGGGAACGTGAGGACCAGATGAAGACGAAATATCCGCATTTATTTTCACAAACTTCCTCTAGTTAAAATTTCTGTACGAAATTTCCTGAAGTAGGGGAGACTGTGACAACTGTGTTTTGTTATCGATTTACGATGTAAAACAATGATGATTATTAATAAAACAATGTGCTTTGGTGTTGTTATATGTTTTTTGGTGTTATTATATGTTTAATTGTGTTTAGTGATTTTACAATTTGATTCGATTCCAATTTCAAGCTCTAACTCGCTTTCTGGAAGGTTATACGCAAACTGGTGCTTAAACGCAGTCAGTATAACGCGAAAAACACTCTGGAATAGTGACATAGGCTTAGCATACCTTAAATAACCTCCACATAACTTAGAAATAAGTTTTGAATGGTTTGGTGTGTCGAAATCAACTTTGTTCGATCGCAGGGACTATTTGTGTCAAACTGTGAAACTATGCCGATTTGTATAGTAACGAACATTCTGGAACTTGATCATAAGTTAAACAAACCCTAAATAACCTTTACATAGCTTAGAAATAGGCTTTGAGGGGTTCGGTATGCTAAAATAAACCTTATGCTCATTCAGGGACTAAAAGCGTCAAAAAGTGCATAAGTTTGCATTTTCGCGCATAACTTACGTTCTGAATACATCCGGACATCCAAAAATTTATGTAAGCATTAAAATATTTTATTTTAGTGTTTGGCATGATAAAATTCCATTCGTCGCTTAATTTGGATCGTTTTTGCGTTCGTTACGACTTCCGCCGTAATTAAGCGAATAACGCAACCGTACGACCAAACGAACCGACATCCGAGATGTTTTTGAGCATATTTTAAGTTCCCTATACTTTAACTTTATTTTAGAGCCGTGAAATGGGGTTAACGGGGCTTAAAAGTGCCAAAAAATCAAGTTTTACAAGTGTAGGGACCATTTTTGAAATTTCTGGCAGATTCAATGAACCAAGTCCATTTTGAAGTGTTGATGGTTTTCACCCATGGTTTTGCAAAACCATGGGCTGGTATTCAATGAACATAGTCCATATTAGGGGCTCCCATGGTTTTAGAAAACAATGGGCACACATGTAATGTCCAGATCAAAGCTCAGTTTTCGAGGAACGATCTTAACGGTTCTAGAAATCCTATATATACCCCATCCATTTCACTTCAAAAAACACAATTTGAAATCTGATTTATGCTCTCTGAGTGGAAGTATATGCTTCCTACCTGAGAGAAAAATCGGAATCAAATCTTGCAGGGACCTTCTGTAAGTGTTCTTTTGTTCTTTTCATTCATTTTAGCGTTAAAGTCAAACTGCGTTTGACTTTCTGCATTGACCAGTTTATGGTTAATGTGAAGTCCGTTTGAACTTCATAACATGAGCGTAATCCCGATGGTTATAGTCCCTAGTGACTATACCTACTGATTACCACGTTATCTAGGCTCAGTGACGAGTCGTAGTTTCGGCCAAAATACGCATTTACGCGTATTTTGTAACCAAACTACTCTAGGATATCAAAACTGTTTCTTTTGATATCAAAACCTGTTTTCTAACTTAACTAAACATGTTTTAGCATGTTTAGCTCGTCACTTTTTACTCTAGTGCTTGTGTAGAGTCGTAAGTCAAGCGGACTAAACACCCGCTTAGAGTTTCGAACACGACCGGTTTGGTCGATCATTAGGATCCGACCAAACATGGTTAGTGACCATAGTTGCATAGGGATTAACCTTCCGAGGTTATACCTTATCGTCACCTAGTTTAGGTAGTTGTATGATTAGTAGATTATATGCCTTAGGTAAATTACCAAAATACCCTTGTCATGTATAATTGGTAATTAAGCTTATGTAACCTAAACTTTTGTCACATAACAGATTATACATCATGATTAAACTTGTATAGGCATATAATACTTGTCATAGGACTAGTTAGACGTTCCGAACGCGTTTCACGCGAACGACGCGTTAAAGTAGCATAAGCTACCTTAATGGGTCGCGATGGGTCGAAGGCACTTAGGTTAGGTTTCATTTAGGATGTAGGCCTTGTTAAACCATATCACATGAGTTCCAACACTCATTTGGTTTACAAGACCTCATTCTGTCCGATGTTCTGATTTAGGCGTCTATTGTTTGACTAGTGAATCAATTACTAGGTGCTACTTGATTTCTCTGGTTTACTCGAGTTTGTTGAAGTACTATTGATTGAGAATACCTTGCACTACATGTGAGTACATAGTTCCCCTATTTTACAACTTTCAATTGTTTTGGGGTGATTCATATGTACAAAATGTTTTCAAGGTTTAAACGATGATTTCAAAAACGAATAGAACGATTTATACTAAACTATTAACGATTTCGATAATGTGAACGAACTTGTTGGTTGTAGTTACATAACGAACGACATTCATTAGCATTGATCAAGCCGACCAGTATTAGGTTATGGTACCATAGGATATGACAAATCCCGTTATTGCACTATACCCATGGTTATGTGTGGGTGTTGTGGGTAACGACTGAATCTGATGATTGTTAACTTACCCTTTGGAGGTTTGTTAATGCAAGAACGAGTTGAATGATGAACGAGTCACAAAGGTTTGAATGTTATTAACGAGACGACCATATATAAGTTTTCACAATTAAAACGAGGACGATTTAAACGATCTAAATGAGTAAACGATTTGGAAACGATGTTAAACGATTTGGGTAAACGATTGGCTTCTGGGCTAGTGTTTAGATAACGGGGCGGGTGTAATGTGGTGAAAACATGGTAGATACGCCGCTGGTACTTCTTATATATAAGTGTTTTCAACATATTACATATCGTGGCGTTATTTAGTTCACTTGGGTAAACGATATTGAAACGATGTCACTCAACGATGTTTTCGAAATAATATACGAGTCTTATTAATGAGAATATACGAGATGTTTTACAAGCTGGTTTTCTAAAAACAAAAAGCTTTTGGGTTAAGAATCATGGCTACGAAATTTTATAAATTATAACCATCTTGATTCGAGTTGGTTAATCATGTTGCAATATTATACACTTTTTAAAAAAACAAGGTTTTCGAGGTATCGCAATATATGAAAACAAGCCATGATTCCGATACTCTTATAAAACCTATGTACTCGCCAGCATTTCTTTGCTGACTTTGTTTTTACATATGTTTCAGGTATTGTTGCTTGATTGGCGTTCTAGGTGTGACACCTGTGTCACTTCAACTATCATACAAATACCAAACCAATGAAATATTGTGTTTCATACTTGGGATTTGTATAAATATGTGTATCGTTTGCACATATAAATTCTTGTTCGATTTTGAGCTTTAAATCGCTTTCTGGAAGGTTATACGCAATCTAATGCGTAAATATAACCAGTTTAATGCAACAAACACTCTGGAATAGTGACATAAGCTTAACATACCTTAAATAACCTTTAAATAACTTAGAAATAAGTTTTGAAGGCTTTGGTATGACAAAAACAAGTTTATTCGCTCACAGGTACTATTTGCGTCAAACTGCAAAAGTCTGCCGTTTCGTAAGGCAACGTACAGTCCAGAACTTGATCATAAGCTAAACATACCATATATAACCTAAAAATATCTTAGAAATAAGCTTTGATAGGTTCGGTGTGCGAAAACATGCTTATTTGATCTTACAGGGACTAAAAGTGTCAAAAACAGCGTAAGTTTGCATTTTCGCGCATATCTTACGTTCTGACCACATCTGGACATCCAAAATTTTTGTACACACTAAAATATTTTTATTTTAGTGATCGGCATGCAAAAATACCATTCGTCGCTTAATTTGGTTCGTTTTCACGTCCGTTTGAGTTTCATCGTAATTTAACGAACAACGCGACCGTACGACCAAACGAGCCGACATCCGAGATGTTTTTGAGCATATTTTAAGTTCCCTATACTTTAACTTCATTTTAGAGCCTTGAAATGAGGTTAACAGGGCTTAAACGTGTCAAAAATGCATCAAAACACAAGTTTCTCAAGTGTAGGGACTAAACTGCAATTTCTGAATAGATGCCCAGGCAGGGCGCGTAAGCCTGGTCTCTCAGCTTACGCAGGCCGCCTATGAGTGCCAGTTACGCAGAAAGTTCACAGCAGCTTCCCAGCTCGTTCTTGAGGCCCTTGTACGCAATTTTCATGTTTTGGGGACCAAGTTAACACATCCCCAAGGCTTCTTAGCTGCTTATAACACTTGGATGGTTAGGATTTATTGCTTCTTGGCCACACAAAAACTTGTCTTGATCTTGTTCATCATGCACAAGTATAAATAGCCAACACATTTCACTTGAATCCTTGCTCATTTCCTTCTCTTCTCTTCTCTAATCTGATTTGGGAGCATTCTCATCTGATTTGGGAACTTATTCTTTGTAGAAAAGATAGCAAGGACCTTTAGTGAGCATTCTTTCATTCTTTTATTGCTTACTAGTTTAAAAAGTCAAACAGTGTTTGACTTTCAGTTTGACCAGTCAATGGTCAACGCAAAGTTCGGTTGAACTTTGCAACGTGATTGTAATCACAATGGTTATAATCCTTAGCGATTATACCTACTGATTACCACGTTAACTAGGCGTAGTGACGAGTAAAAGTTTCGGTCAAAATGCGTTTTAGCACGCATTTTGCGACGGAACTATTTTTGGGTATCAAAACCCATTATTTTGATACCAAATCAGTTTTATAAATTAGTTAAACATGTTTTGACATGTTTAACTCGTCATTATTAGTTAGTCTTATCTAGGGTCGTAAGTTAAGTGGTCTAAACAACCGCTTAGACTTTCGAACCAGACCCGGTTGGTCGATCATTTGGATCCGATCAAGCTTGCTTAGTGATCATAGTTGCATAGGGAATAACCCCTGAGGTTATACCTTATGATCACAGAGGAATGGTTAGCTATTCGTTAATTGGTTTACATGCCCATAGGAAATGACCAAAATGCCCTTTTGTATCATAAATCCGTAATGTGCATATGTGAACATATTTTTGACATCTAATCTGAATTAGTAACATGTTAGGGTATAATTGGGCATGTAAGACTTGACATAGCTTATAGGTAACCATCCGAACATAGTTTTACGCAAACGACGCATTATAGTAGCTTATACTACCATAATGGGTCGAAACGGGTCAAGAGCACTTAGGTAGATTTCCAAATCAGAATGTTAGCTCTATTAAATCATGCCATACGAGTATAATTACTCATTTGATTTATAAAACATCATTCTATCATATCTTCCGGTTTAGGAGCCGTTTAATAACATAGTTACCTATATTAGGTGACCGTTTGATTCCGTACTCCCTCTAGCTTTGCTTGGTTGTTGTTCAAGACTTCTAAGCACCCTCACGTGAGTACATAGTCCCCTCTTTTACTGTTTTCAATGTTTTGGGGTGAAGCATGTGTACCTATTTGTTATGTTCACGATTTCAAAGTATAATTGATTATACATATTAATACTTATCTTTTGACAAAACCGACTGATTATTTATGGTTTAAACTCTAATTTTCCAAAGAATATAAAATTAATTGTTGGATAGTACTTATTTTGTTCACCAGAACGATTGGTAGTAAGATATAGCGCTATAGGATTTGACACCCCATTCCTGTTGTCATGGAATGTCTGAAACCAATTTGTTTCTCCATCCAAATAGGGATTGCCTTTGTGGTATCCCTATAGTCTCAAAGGTGTATTTTGATGCACTAGGTCTGACTGAATTCATAAATCACATTTTATTTGAATATTTTATTATACTCCCAAAAGTATAGTTTGATATACTCTCATGTGTGATATAGTACAAAACAACATATATTTTATTAAACTACCAAAAAGATATTTTAAATATGTTATTATTTCAACCAAAACATAGTTTAATATGTTATTTATCAATCAAAAGTATACTTTTGATATACTACCAAAACGATTATTTTGACTACTAAAGTATATTTAATATACTATCTGTTTAACGATTTTGGAACCGAAATATATTTTGATATATTACCTAATCGACTTTCTTAAAACCAAAGTATATTCTTATATACATTTCAAACATTTTAACCAAAACATTATTTTATAAACTCATTTTACTTGATTATTTATTATGTATCATTATTTAATTTCATCAAATTTCTCATAAGTTTTCACATGATTTTATAAAGAAAACATTTTTAGATTCATGACTACTTTTTGTTAAAACATTTTTTTTTAAAAACTTATAAGTCATGAATCATGCATAAACAAAACCTATGTATCTCACAGGCATTTTTATGCTGACGTACCTATTTTTACACTTGTTTCAGGTACTGCTTTGCGATGATTGTTGACACATGCTATACATAGGATGGACTCGTGCCTTAGCGACTTTAAAACTTGAAAGATAATAATTGTATTTATCTGATTTGTAATAAACAATGAGTTCAATAATTCAATAAAACGAAATTATTTAATCCATGGTTGTGAAACAATGATTCTGTTACAACACTCCCCGACGTTTCCGCCACGTTTTGTTGTTTTACGTGGTCGGGTGTGACAGAAAAGTTGCTATCAGAGCCAATGGTTATAGGGAATTAGGTTATTAGTAATGCTTTGACCTAGACTATAACCTTCCTAGGACCCTAACACAAGTTATCTTGTGTTTAGTTTTAAAACAATTCCGTCGCTTATCCTTAGGTGACAACCACAATAAGAATACAAAATCCGAATCCACTTTGAAAACCAATCATCTGTTTTGGATGATTGAGTACTAGGTTTTGAACCCTCTGTTATAAGGTTTTGAACCTTCAAAGTTTTCAAAATCTCATCAAAGTTTGGATCTAAATAATGTGAACACATGCAAACTGGAAGAGTGAATGCATGTACCCTGAGTTTTCTGTCTAAGGCTAGAGTGTTCGTACAAATCCGTAGTAATCGGACCAGTCACTCTTACCAAGGAACTCTTGGGGTGAGTGTGCACTTATAGGCGAGCATGTCTTCGGTGATACATTATAATGATCCATTTACTTTGATCAGTCACTGCGTGTCGTTTGTTTGTTCGAGGTAACCAACAAATGATCGCAATTTTTATGCGTTCTGTTTTCATTTCCCTTGTTTCCTCCCATGTCTTCCATTTTCTTCATCATGCCTCTTCATCGCAACAAGACTTAAGTGTCCGGACCAGGTGCTACAATTGCCCAACAAATAGGCGTCGTACACCAGAAGACCGTTGATTTAGCTATCACCATGACTCGTCTCAGGGATGAAGCCATGCAAGGGAACCGCTCCTTGGAGAAATCGATGCAACCGTCATCATCCAAATCAAAATACCCTGTTACAAATGTACCCACGGTGCACGATGGAGACATTTGGTTAACATGTGTCGCTTTGCTGTTCAAAGCAAAGCAGTTGCAAACCCTGTTGCTGCTTAACCGTCAAATTCTGCTTCATATGTCGCCTTAGCATATCTAGCGCCTCAACCTCATAAACTTTCTACCTTGTGTATCGACTTAAGCACGCCTAGTGCAAGGTGTCGAAGCACCTCTTGTTACACAAATTCCAAAAATCCATGTAGGATCTTTCTATCCTCATAATTAGATCCTAGTGAATGGATATCACTCAAATCGGAGCCCTTAATTGAATTATTCGTATGCCTTAATACGTACATTACGATTCAATAAGGACAAAGCCGAATTCTTACTAAGATCTTCCTATCTTCATAGTTAGATTCTTATGTTTAAAGTGCCAAATGGAATTCATGGATTGGATTCCTAGTGTGCTTTGAATACTCATGTGCTCAATTAACAAGAAAATTAACAAAATGAAGATCAAGTTAATTAACTATGTGATTATGTGCTTATGTGTTCTCCTCTATGTTTTGTGTAATTTATCCAAATCCTCATAGAATCTTCCATATTTCAAAATGAGGGATTCATAGTAGGATATCAAAAGGTACTATCTTAAATCCTTAATGGACTTCTACATCGTAGTTAAGTCCCTTGGATTATAAAGTACTATTATATAATTGGACCCCTTGAAGTGGTCTGGTCAACCAGATTGATTCAAAAATCTGGTTAGGAATATCATGTGATGATATAATTGAAAAGATCCCTTAAGTGGTAAATTTAAAGAGATCGTACGACGGTCTAGTTAAGAAGATCATGTGTTGATCTAATTAAAAAGATTGCTCGTTGATCTAATTAAAAAGATCCTTTGGTGGTCTAGTCAAGTCACTTCATGTTTGTTCGATTGATTTTCCCCAACGCATTATGAAATGAACTGTGCGGACTATGCAAGGAATTACATAATTATGGATATATACATAATTATGGAATTTAGTGCACAGAAACCACAGCAAGTTTTGTCATGTGTTAAAGACCTATGGTGATGAGAATAACGGAACGGGAACAATGTAAAAAGGGGCATGGTGGATACGCCGCTGGTACTTCCTATATATAAGTGTTCCTTATTACATTGCGAACGTAGCGTTATTCAATTTACTAGAAGGCCTGGACCAATGTCATTTTATCTTACACCCTCCGACTCTAGCACACACACGTTTCTTATGATAGTCTCCATAAGAAACGTTCTTCTGTCCGTAGTTCGAAATTCCATGTTTTGTTACTACAAGGACTTCACATTGACAGTTGACAATTTCTCTAAGAATCTAGACATGACCTAGAGTTTAACCCAGGGTTCGAGGGATTCATTCAAAGGCGAAACAATCACGGTTGTCTTCATAAGTTTCCTCTAAAATTAAATTTCGGGACGAAATTTCCTAAAGTAGGGGAGACTGTGACACCTGTGTCACTTCAACCATCATACAAATACCAAACCAATGAAATATTGTGTTTCATACTTGGGATTTGTATAAATATGTGTATCGTTTGCACATATAAATTCTTGTTCGATTTCGAGCTTTAAATCGCTTTCTGGAAGGTTATACGCAATCTAATGCGTAAATATAACCAGTTTAATGCAACAAACACTCCGGAATAGTGACATAAGCTTAACATACCTTAAATAACCTTTAAATAACTTAGAAATAAGTTTTGAAGGCTTTGGTATGACAAAAACAAGTTTATTCGCTCACAGGTACTATTTGCGTCAAACTGCAAAAGTCTGCCGTTTCGTAAGGCAACGTACAGTCCAGAACTTGATCATAAGCTAAACATACCATATATAACCTAAAAATAGCTTAGAAATAAGCTTTGATAGGTTCGGTGTGCGAAAACATGCTTATTTGATCTTACAGGGACTAAAAGTGTCAAAAACTGCGTAAGTTTGCATTTTCGCGCATATCTTACGTTCTGATCACATCTGGACATCCAAAATTTTTGTACACACTAAAATATTTTTATTTTAGTGATCGGCATGCAAAAATACCATTCGTCGCTTAATTTGGTTCGTTTTCGCGTCCGTTTGAGTTTCATCGTAATTTAACGAACAACGCGACCGTACGACCAAACGAGCCGACATCCGAGATGTTTTTGAGCATATTTTAAGTTCCCTATACTTTAACTTCATTTTAGAGCCTTGAAATGAGGTTAACGGGGCTTAAACGTGTCAAAAATGCATCAAAACACAAGTTTCTCAAGTGTAGGGACTAAACTGCAATTTCTGAATAGATGCCCAGGCGGGGCGCGTAAGCCTGGTCTCTCAGCTTACGCAGGCCGCCTAAGAGTGCCAGTTATGCAGAAAGTTCACAGCAGCTTCCCAGCTCGTTCTTGAGTCCCTTGTACGCAATTTTCATGTTTTGGGGACCAAGTTAACACCTCCCCAAGGCTTCCTAGCTGCTCATAACACTTAGATGGTTAGGATTTATTGCTTCTTGGCCACACAAACACTTGTCTTGATCTTGTTCATCATGCACAAGTATAAATAGCCAACACATTTCACTTGAATCCTTGCTCATTTCCTTCTCTTCTCTTCTCTAATCTGATTTGGGAGCATTCTCATCTGATTTGGGAACTTATTCTTTGTAGAAAAGATAGCAAGGACCTTTAGTGAGCATTCTTTCATTCTTTTATTGCTTACTAGTTTAAAAAGTCAAACAGTGTTTGACTTTTAGTTTGACCAGTCAATGGTCAACGCAAAGTTCGGTTGAACTTTGCAACGTGATTGTAATCACAATGGTTATAATCCTTAGCGATTATACCTACTGATTACCACGTTAACTAGGCGTAGTGACGAGTCAAAGTTTCGGTCAAAATGCGTTTTAGCACGCATTTTGCGACGGAACTATTTTTGGGTATCAAAACCCATTGTTTTGATACCAAATCAGTTTTATAAATTAGTTAAACATGTTTTGACATGTTTAACTCGTCATTATTAGTTAGTCTTGTCTAGGGTCGTAAGTTAAGTGGTCTAAACAACCGCTTAGACTTTCGAACCAGACCCGGTTGGTCGATCATTTGGATCCGATCAAGCTTGCTTAGTGATCATAGTTGCATAGGGAATAACCCCTGAGGTTATACCTTATGATCACATAGGATTGGTTAGCTATTCGTTAATTGGTTTACATGCCCATAGGAAATGACCAAAATGCCCTTTTGTATCATAAATCCGTAATGTGCATATGTGAACATATTTTTGACATCTAATCTGAATTAGTAACATGTTAGGGTATAATTGGGCATGTAAGACTTGACATAGCTTATAGGTAACCATCCGAACATAGTTTTACACAAACGACGCATTATAGTAGCTTATGCTACCATAATGGGTCGAAACGGGTCAAGTGCACTTAGGTAGATTTCCAAATCAGAATGTTAGCTCTATTAAATCATGCCATATGAGTTTAATTACTCATTTGATTTATAAAACATCATTCTATCATATCTTCCAGTTTAGGAGCCGTTTAATAACATAGTTACCTATATTAGGAGACCGTTTGATTCCGTACTCCCTCTAGCTTTGCTTGGTTGTTGTTCAAGACTTCTAAGCACCCTCACGTGAGTACATAGTCCCCTCTTTTACTGTTTTCAATGTTTTGGGGTGAAGCATGTGTACCTATTTGTTATGTTCACGATTTCAAAGTATAATTGATTATACATATTAATACTTATCTTTTGACAAAACCGACTGATTATTTATGGTTTAAACTCTAATTTTCCAAAGAATATAAAATTAATTGTTGGATAGTACTTATTTTGTTCACCAAACGGATTGGTAGTAAGATATAGCGCTATAGGATTTGACACCCCATTCCTGTTGTCATGGAATGTCTGAAACCAATTTGTTTCTCCATCCAAATAGGGATTGCCTTTGTGGTATCCCTATAGTCTCAAAGGTGTATTTTGATGCACTAGGTCTGACTAAATTCATAAATCACATTTTATTTGTATATTTTATTATACTCCCAAAAGTATAGTTTGATATACTCTCGTGTGTGATATAGTACAAAACAACATATATTTTATTAAGCTACCAAAAACATATTTTAAATATGTTATTATTTCAACCAAAACATAGTTTAATATGTTATTTATCAATCAAAAGTATACTTTTGATATACTACCAAAACGATTATTTTGACTACTAAAGTATATTTAATATACTATCTGTTTAACGATTTTGGAACCGAAATATATTTTGATATATTACCTAATCGACTTTCTTAAAACCAAAGTATATTCTTATATACACTTCAAACATTTTAACCAAAACATTATTTTATAAACTCATTTTACTTGATTATTTATTATGTATCATTCTTTAATTTCATCAAATTTCTCATGAGTTTTCACATGATTTATAAAGAAAACATTTTTAGATTCATGACTACTTTTTGTTAAAACATTTTTTTTAAAAACTTATAAGTCATGAATCATGCTTAAACAAAACCTATGTATCTCACAGGCATTTTTATGCTGACGTACCTATTTTTACGCTTGTTTCAGGTACTGCTTTGCGATGATTGTTGATACATGCTATACATAGGATGGACTCGTGCCTTAGCGACTTTAAAACTTGAAAGATAATAATTGTATTTATCTGATTTGTAATAAACAATGAGTTCAATAATTCAATAAAACGAAATTATTTAATCCATGGTTGTGAAACAATGATTCTGTTACAACACTCCCCGACGTTTCCGCCACGTTTTGTTGTTATACGTGGTCGGGGTGTGACAGAAAAATTACTATCAGAGCCAATGGTTATAGGGAATTAGGTTATTAGTAATGCTTTGACCTAGACTATAACCTTCCTAGGACCCTAACACAAGTTATCTTGTGTTTAGTTTTAAAACAATACCGTCACTTATCCTTAGGTGACAACCACAATAAGAATACAAAATCCGAATCCACTTTGAAAACCAATCATCTGTTCTAGGATGATTGAGTACTAGGTTTTGAACCCTCTGTTATAAGGTTTTGAACCTTCAAAGTTTTCAAAATCTCATCAAAGTTTGGATCTAAATAATGTGAACACATGCAAACTGGAAGAGTGAATGCATGTACCCTGAGTTTTCTGTCTAAGGCTAGAGTGTTCGTACAAATCCGTAGTAATCGGACCAGTCACTCTTACCAAGGAACTCTTGGGGTGAGTGTGCACTTATAGGCGAGCATGTCTTCGGTGATACATTATAATGATCCATTTACTTTGATCAGTCACTGCGTGTCGTTTGTTTGTTCGAGGTAACCAACAAATGATCGCAATTTTTATGCGTTCTGTTTTCATTTCCCTTGTTTCCTCCCATGTCTTCCATTCTCTTCATAATGCCTCTTCATCGCAACAAGACTTGACTGTCCGGACCAGGTGCTACAATTGCCCAACAAATAGGCGTCGTACTCCAGAAGACCGTTGATTTAGCTATCACCATGACTCGTCTCAGGGATGAAGCCGTGCAAGGGAACCGCTCCTTGGAGAAATCGATGCAACCGTCATCATCCAAATCAAAATACCCTGTTACAAATGTACCCACGGTGGACGATGGAGACATTTGGTTAACATGTGTCGCTTTGCTTTTCAAATCAAAGCAGTTGCAAACCCTGTTGCTGCTTAACCGTCAAATTCTGCTTCATATGTCGCCTTAGCATATCTAGCGCCTCAACCTCATGAATTTTCTACCTTGTGTATCGACTTAAGCACGCCTAGTGCAAGGTGTCGAAGCACCTCTTGTTACACAAATTCCAAAAATCCATGTAGGATCTTTCTATCCTCATAATTAGATCCTAGTGAATGAATATCACTCAAATCGGAGCCCTTAATTGAATTATTCGTATGCCTTAATACGTACATTACGATTCAATAAGGACAAAGCCGAATTCTTATTAAGATCTTCCTATCTTCATAGTTAGATTCTTATGTTTAAAGTGCCAAATGGAATTCATGGATTGGATTCCTAGTGTGCTTTGAATACTCATGTGCTCAATTAACAAGAAAATGAACAAAATGAAGATCAAGTTAATTAACTATGTGATTATGTGCTTATGTGTTCTCCTCTATGTTTTGTGTAATTTATCCAAATCCTCATAGAATCTTCCATATTTCAAAATGAGGGATTCATAGTAGGATATCAAAAGGTACTATCTTAAATCCTTAATGGACTTCTACATCGTAGTTAAGTCCCTTGGATTATAAAGTACTATTATATAATTGGACCCCTTGAAGTGGTCTGGTCAACCAGATTGATTCAAAAATCTGGTTAGGAATATCATGTGATGATATAATTGAAAAGATCCCTTAAGTGGTAAATTTAAAGAGATCGTACGACGGTCTAGTTAAGAAGATCATGTGTTGATCTAATTAAAAAGATTGTTCGTTGATCTAATTAAAAAGATCCTTTGGTGGTCTAGTCAAGTCACTTCATGTTTGTTCGATTGATTTTCCCCAACGCATTATGAAATGAACTGTGCGGACTGTGCAAGGAATTACGTAATTATGGATACATACATAATTATGGAATTTAGTGCACAGAAACCACAGCAAGTTTTGTCATGTGTTAAAGACCTATGGTGATGAGAATAACGGAACGGGAACAATGTAAAAAGGGGCATGGTGGATACGCCGCTGGTACTTCCTATATATAAGTGTTCCTTATTACATTGCGAACGTAGCGTTATTCAAGTTACTAGAAGGCCTGGACCAATGTCATTTTATTTTACACCCTCCGACTCTAGCACACACACGTTTCTTATGATAGTCTCCATAAGAAACGTTCTTCTGTCCGTGGTTCGAAACTCCATGTTTTGTTACTACAAGGACTTCACATTGACAGTTGACAATTTCGCTAAGAATCTAGACATGACCCAGAGTTTTACCTAGGGTTCGAGGGATTCATTCGAAGGCGAAACAATCACGGTTGTCTTCATAAGTTTCCTCTAAAATTAAATTTCGGGACGAAATTTCCTAAAGTAGGGGAGACTGTGACACCTGTGTCACTTCAACCATCATACAAATACCAAACCAATGAAATATTGTCTTTCATACTTGGGATTTGTATAAATATGTGTATCGTTTGCACATATAAATTCTTGTTCGATTTCGAGCTTTAAATCGCTTTCTGGAAGGTTATACACAATCTAATGCGTAAATATAAACAGTTTAATGCAACAAACACTCCGGAATAGTGACATAAGATTAACATACCTTAAATAACCTTTAAATAACTTAGAAATAAGTTTTGAAGGCTTTGGTATGACAAAAACAAGTTTATTCGCTCATAGGGACTATTTACGTCAAACTGCAAAAGTCTGCCGTTTCGTAAGGCAACGTACAGTCCAGAACTTGATCATAAGCTAAAAATACCATATATAACCTAAACATAGCTTAGAAATAAGATTTGATAGGTTTGGTGTGCGAAAACATGCTTATTTGATCTTACAGGGACTAAAAGTGTCAAAAACGGCGTAAGTTTGCATTTTCACGCATATCTTACGTTCTGACCACATCTAGACATCCAAAATTTTTGTACACACTAAAATATTTTTATTTTAGTGATCGGCATGAAAAAATACCATTCGTCGCTTAATTTGGTTCGTTTTCGCGTCCGTTTGAGTTTCATCGTAATTTAACGAACAACGCGATCGTACGACCAAACGAGCCGACATCCGAGATGTTTTTGAGCATATTTTAAGTTCCCTATACTTTAACTTCATTTTAGAGCCTTGAAATGAGGTTAACGGGGCTTAAACGTGTCAAAAATGCATCAAAACATAAGTTTCTCAAGTGCAGGGACTAAACTGCAATTTCTGAATAGATGCCCAGGCGGGGCGCGTAAGCCTGGTCTCTCAGCTTACGCGGGCCGCCTAAGAGTGCTAATTCTGTAGAAAGTTCACAGCAGCTTCCCAGCTCGTTCTTGAGGCCCTTGTACGCAATTTTCATGTTTTAGTGACCAAGTTAACACCTCCCCAAGGCTTCCTTGCTGCTCATAACACTTGGATGGTTAGGATTTATTGCTTCTTGGCCACACAAACACTTGTCTTGATCTTGTTCATCATGCACAAGTATAAATAGCCAACATATTTCACTTGAATCCTTGCTCATTTCCTTCTCTTCTCTTCTCTTCTCTAATCTGATTTGGGAGCATTCTCATCTGATTTGGGAACTTATTCTTTGTAGAAAAGATAGCAAGGACCTTTAGTGAGCATCCTTTCATTCTTTTATTGCTTACTAGTTTAAAAAGTCAAACAGTGTTTGACTTTCAGTTTGACCAGTCAATGGTCAACGCAAAGTTCGGTTGAACTTTGCAACGTAATTGTAATCACAATGGTTATAATCCTTAGCGATTATACATACTGATTACCACGTTAACTAGGCGTAGTGACGAGTCAAAGTTTTGGTCAAAATGCGTTTTAGCACGCATTTTGCGACGGAACTATTTTCGGGTATCAAAACCCATTGTTTTGATACCAAATCAGTTTTATAAATTAGTTAAACATGTTTTGACATGTTTAACTCGTTACTATTAATTAGAGCTTGTCTAGGGTCGTAAGTTAAGTGGTCTAAACAACCGCTTAGACTTTCGAACCCGACCCGGTTGGTCGATCATTTGGATCCGATCAAGCTTGCTTAGTGATCATAGTTGCATAGGGAATAATCCCTGAGGTTATACCTTATGATCACATAGGATTGGTTAGCTATTCGTTAATTGGTTTACATGCCCATAGGAAATGACCAAAATGCCCTTTTGTATCATAAATCCGTAATGTGCATATGTGAACATATTTTTGACATCTAATCTGAATTAGTAACATGTTAGGGTATAATTGGGCATGTAAGACTTGACATAGCTTATAGGTAACCATCCGAACATAGTTTTACGCAAACGACGCATTATAGTAGCTTATACTACCATAATGGGTCGAAACGGGTCAAGAGCACTTAGGTAGATTTCCAAATCAGAATGTTAGCTCTATTAAATCATGCCATATGAGTTCAATTACTCATTTGATTTATAGAACATCATTCTATCCTATGTTCCGGTTTAGGATCCGTTTAATAACATAGTTACCTATATTAGGTGACCGTTTGATTCCGTACTCCCTCTAGCTTTGCTTGGTTGTTGTTCAAGACTTCTAAGCACCCTCACGTGAGTACATAGTCCCTTTTTTACTGTTTTCAATGTTTTGGGGTGAAGCATGTGTACCTATTAGTTATGTTCACGATTTCAAAGTATAATTGATTATACATATTAATACTTATCTTTTGACAAAACCGACTGATTATTTATGGTTTAAACTCTAATTTTTCCAAAGAATATAAAATTAATTGTTGGATAGTACTTATTTTGTTCACCAGACCGATTGGTAGTATGATATAGCGTTATAGGATTTGACACCCCATTCCTATTGTCATGGAATGTCTGAAACCAATTTGTTTCTCCATCCAAATAGGGATTGCCTTTGTGGTATCGCAATAGTCTCAAAGGTGTATTTTGATGCACTAGGTCTGACTGAATTCATAAATCACATTTTATTTGTATATTTCATTATACTCCCAAAAGTATAGTTTGATATACTCTGATGTTTGATATAGTACAAAACAACATATATTTTATTAAACTACCAAAAACATATTTTAAATGTGTTATTATTTCAACCAAAACATAGTTTAATATGTTATTTATCAATCCAAAGTATACTTTTGATATACTACCAAAACGATTATTTTGACTACTAAATTATATTTAATATACTATCTGTTTAACGATTTTGGAACCGAAATATATTTTGATATATTACCTAATCGACTTTCTTAAAACCAAAGTATATTCTTATATATACTTCAAACATTTTAACCAAAACATTATTTATAAACTCATTTTACTTGATTATTTATTATGTATCATTCTTTTATTTCATCAAATTTCTCATAAGTTTTCACATGATTTTATAAAGAAAACATTTTTAGCTTCATGACTACTTTTTGTTAAAACATTTTTTTTAAACTTATAAGTCATGAATCATGCATAAACAAAACCTATGTATCTCACAGGCATTTTTATGCTGACGTACCTATTTTTACACATGTTTCAGGTACTGCTTTGCGATGATTGTTGATACATGCTATACATAGGATGGACTCGTGCCTTAGCGACTTTAAAACTTGAAAGATAATAATTGTATTTATCTGATTTGTAATAAACAATGAGTTCAATAATTCAATAAAACAAAATTATTTAATCCATGGTTGTGAAACAATGATTCTGTTACAACACTCCCCGACGTTTCCACCACGTTTTGTTGTTATACGTGGTCGGGGCGTGACACTAGGATGCATGCGTCACATAGGATCTTGACGAGGCCTTAGTGACATAATATCTATGATAGACGATATAAAACTTGTTTGTTATGTGTTAAAACAATGTTAATGTTTAATATTATCAATAAAACGAAACACTTTTTGTATCCATGGTTATGAAACGATAATTCTGTTACAACACCCCCCGACGTTTCCGCCACGCTTTGTTGTTTTACGTGGTCGGGGTGTGACACGGAGTGACCTTTTAACGAACCCGAAGCATCGTGATGTTTGATAATACTCATGGGAATGCCTAATATTGGCCGTTTAAGGATTTGATGCCATTAAACAATAATACGCACAAGT
This sequence comes from Helianthus tuberosus, assembly GCA_030545235.1. Taxonomy (NCBI): domain Eukaryota; kingdom Viridiplantae; phylum Streptophyta; class Magnoliopsida; order Asterales; family Asteraceae; genus Helianthus; species Helianthus tuberosus. The sequence goes on along the minus strand of CM060365.1, from coordinate 188,888,035 downwards.
TTGAGCATTAAAAGGACTAAAAGCGTCAACGTGTAAATCTACATCTTTGAGAGAACTTTTAAACGAACCGAGAACTCCGTGATGCTCGGTCATACTCCCGGGTGTGCCTAATATTGGTCACAATGGGCATATATTATTATTATTATTATTATTATTATTATTATTATTATTATTATTATTATTATTATTACTTAAAGCCCACACATAAATAAAACCATTTGATGAATCTATGGACTTGTTAATGGTTTTAAAAACCTAGTATAACACTTGTAATCATCTCATGATTTCCCTAAACACATGGCATGATCTTATCCTTTCTCAAAAACTATATAAAGGCCATGAAATTTCATTTTCAAAGTACACCATTCATTCTTTCTTCCTATCTTCTCATATTGGAGGATCCTAAGCAATTGGGAACCATCTTTGAGTTTTCTTCAATCCATAGGACAACTTGTAAGTGTTCCTTTCATGACTAGTTCTTTTATTTGGCTTAAAAAGCCAAAAAGTCAAGCGTTTACGATAAACGCTTTGACTTCTAGTTAGACCGTAAACGGTCAAGCCATTGTCGCAATGAACATGGCTACGTGATTGTAATTAGGTAGATGTTAAACCCTCAAAAAGGGCACCTTTCTAAGAATCACGTTTGCTTGGTCAAATTGACGAGTCAACGTAATATTGTTTAAAAAAATCAACGGGTCAGTTTTTGAAATAATTGTGATATGAGTTTAGAAATGTTCTAAAATACATTTTAGAGTAAATTACGTTTTTGGCCCCTGTGGTTATATCAGTTTTACTATATTGGCCCAAAATAAGAATTTTTAACAGATCTGCCCCCATGGTCCCTATATCTAACCATTTTGGCCCCTAATTCTAACCAAACCCCAACTCTGGTTAATTTCTTGGTCACATGGGTTGCACATGAGGGGTAAAATTGTAATTTCCTCTCCCCTTTTATGACTTTATAAATAAAACCTAAATCTTGAACAAATCATCATCATCTGCATCTCTCTCTTGAACAAACCCAGAACTTCAAACCCACTTTCATCTTCAAAGCACTTTCAAACCCATATCTTCAAACCCACTTTCATCTTCAAACCCAGAACTGCAATTGAAAGCTACCGATTCGGAATTCAGCAACAATCGAATAAATTAAACAATCGAAGAACCCAAATCTTCAAACCCACTTTCATCTTCAAACACAAATCCACAACTGACATTCATAATTTCACATCAATCTAAAACAATATCTTCAACTCAAAATACAATTGAGAAAAAAAAAACCAAAAGTTTCTGATCAGTTTCAGATTTTCATGAACTTGAACAAATCAAAAAAACAATAATTAAATCAACAGATCAGTTTTAGATCTTCATGAACATGAACAAATAAAAAAAAAAACAAAACCTAAATTCAAGAACAAGAACCCATCATCTGCACATCATCATCATCAAACCCTAATCTTCAAGAACAATCATCATCTTCAAGAACACTTCAAACCCAGATCAGTGTTTGTGTTCGAATGAAAACACCAAATCCGATTCGAATCAAACATTAACAGAGCTGGGTTATTCAGATTCGTTAAACCACCACCATACACCCCCAAATCCGATTCTAATCATTGCACATTCAGATTCGTTAACAGATCTGCATCGACTTCTTATTTAGATGTGGGGGTTGTGGCTATTGCGCGTGGGGTTGTGGGGAGCTGTGTGTGGTGGCGTGTGAGGGGTTGTGGCGGTGGCGGTTGGTGGGGGATATGATGGTGGTTGGTGGCGGTGGTGGAAGAAGATAGAGTAGAGAGAAGAAGATGAGTGGGTTTATTTTGTGAGAGAGAAGAAGATGAGTTACATGTGTATCTCCTAAACAACTAAATCAGACGTCCTCCTCTTGTGTATCTCCTCCCCTGTTGGCTCCTCTTGAACAAATCAAAAACAATAATTAAAGATATTTTTAATATATATTAAAGATAATTTAATATGTGTGGGAGGTGAATTTACAAATATGCCCATCATGTGAGTTACATGTGATAAATAATTAACTAGGTTAATGGGTTTAGTTAGACTCAGGGGCCAAAATGGTTAGATAAAGGGACCATAGGGGCAGATCTGTTAAAAATTCTTATTTTGGGCCAATATAGTAAAACTGATATAACCACAGGGGCCAAAAACGTAATTTACTCTACATTTTATCACTTAAAAAACTTGTTAATAATTATTAGAACATGTGTAAACATGTTCGGCTCGTCAATTCCAGTTTTAGGGTCGGTTCGCAACCGAAAGTCGTGAAGTTTGACTTCTGCGTTGACTTTCGATTATTAACCAAATTAGATTAGTTTGATATGGATTATGGGTTCCGTTATGATCATATTATAATGTAGCATAATCCTATAAGGTTATATTACACGATCATATTAGAAATCTGAGTTTTTACACATGTTCCGTTAATATGCCGTACTTTGACTATTATGCCCTTTTTTGCAAAAATAAGGTTTTAGACATCAATAAGCTTTCAAACAACTTAGGTACTGATATGTTAACATTTTTAACATATTTTGATGTTAAAAATCTGATCATAAACTGAGTTTGCATATAATATCGTAAATTATGCTTTAAATTGACTAAAATGCCCTTTATGCGCGTAGATCAGTTTTAAGCATAATTTTTCATACCAAACTCATTGTCTACTGATGTAATATCAGTTTTAAGCATAATTTTTCATAACAAACTCATTGTTTTCTTTAAATTGGCCACTTATGGTGCTGTTATTCTAGGTGCGCCTTCCGTGATTAGAACTGAAGTTGTTAAGTCTCCTACTCGGGAGGAGACTATTCTCCTTTTGAGTGAGGAGTCTACTGGATCCTGTAACGGACTTATTCATTGCTCAACGCGTGAAGGTCCCCGTCAACGACCTGTTCACGGTCCAGAAGATGTTGTTGTATCTACTCCCCCCATTGTTGTTGTTGTTGTTGCTGCTGCTTCGGAGCCCGAGCAGAAAGAGACTGAGAAGGAGCTTGAGAAGGAGCCGGAGAAGAAGAAGTCTGGTAAGGAACCAGCCGGCGCGCAGACTCATAAGCATTCTTCTAAGGCAAAATTCTTGGACTATGTTGTAGTGTCTGACTCGTTGTGTAAGGACCGGTTTTGACTCCGAAACGATTGCGTATGACACGTTCGACGTGCGGAATCCGTGAACGTGCATGACCGAACACACGAGAACGTACTAAATCTGTGATTCTATTCAAAGATATGAAATCGTACAATCACGTGAATCACCTTTTGCACTTTCTCTCTCTAGACTCTCTCTTTAGCTCCAAAGCTCTAAAGTCTCTAAATGTGCAAAAGTATCAAAAGTTCTAAACCTAACACCTTAGGTTCCTATTTATAGGCCAAGGGATATAAGGAGGTTCTCCTTATTTACAATAATGCCACCTTGCCTTTCTAAACTAGATATTACAATATAAGCCTAGAATTAATCATTTTCAACTACGGTTTGTATTGACGGAGGCGATAGACATAAATGCACTAACAGACTCCCCCTTGGATATTGCCGCAGTCAATCCGTAGTCAAACTCGTAGCGTCTTATCTTTCTCTCTCTCTCTCTCTGAGTCTTCTAGAAGCTTTAACACGTTTTCAGCAAACATAGACTCCATCTTGCTTGAACAGAATCCCCGTGGATCTGTCTACAGCTATAGCTTCTCCTTTCGGTAGACTCTTTTTCTTCATCAGGCTCCCCTTTCGTCAAGCTTCCGTGCTTTTGGGATCGACACCTGGCTTTCCGGTTACAAGCTCTTCCAGGATAGTTTCCTGGCACCTTGAAAGCACGCATCCTCTTGCGTTGAGCACGTCTTCAGACTCCCCCCTAGACTCGGCTATTGGGATCGTAGTCTGGTACAACATCTGCAACTCTCAAACATTCATAAGTAAAAACATTTTGAACATCCAGGATTAATGTCCTGGCTCTCTCAACATATGCTAAAATATTTTTACAGTGAAAGCATTTACAGTTGTCAAGGAATCGTGACCTGGCTCTACTAAACTTTCTAAATCAAGATCCTGGCTTTAAGATATAATAATATGAGTATATCCAGATACTTGATTCTCTCCCTCTATCAACAATCTTCAAAGATTTAGCAGTTTTAGTGAACAGGATTGGAACTGGCTCTTTTACAGCTTTTAACAATATAAGAATCCAAATCCCTCATAGTTAACCATCCATGTCCAATTTAATGACCTTGGAGATTTCACAAACTATTTTTGATTTTTGATTTTAAAACTTTCAAGTTTCAAATTAATGAACTTGTTCTATTTTTTAGAAACACGATCAGCATACTTAGATTTTGAAACTCAGCATCCCAGACATCGGTTGTCGAAAATAAAGTGAAATCAAAATCTTTTTGACTTTTTCTGAAACATAAAGCAGTAAAGAAATATTTACAGACAATATATTTGTTTAAGTTCGTGTCAGAGGATCATATTAATTAGTTTATGACAACACACTAGCATCGTTGAGCTTTTTAACACTTTAAATTCTAAACGATTCACTTAGATTGTCAGTATACTGATCAAGTTAAATTTTCACACAAAGTTCAATCGATTCGAGATACGGATTTAGTGTTTTAAGGACTTAACTTATTCGCGTGTCCCACCTCAGAATATACTCCCGTATCCAGATCCCAATATTTAGTCTTACAGGTGAGTATACCTAGATGATATCTGTAAAGGGTTAAATGCGAGACCATGAGTGTAACAACTCTCATCAAAAGTCCTATTTATTTTATCCAAAAGGAAACCCTAATTAAGACACCCAAGTGATTCTGTACAAACCCTAAAATTTTCAGAACAATCGGAATCAGGATCAGGGCCCCTAAAACTCATGGGGGTAAACCCTAATCGGTAATATCCACACAGTTTGTTGTCAAAAATTCAAATGAACACGAGACCAACTCAGATAAGCTACTAGAACACGAAGCAACCCTATAGTAGACTAGGGTCTCTCGCGCCACGCGACGCGAACAAGAGGACCTCTCGCGTGGCGCGAGGGGGACGGTTTTTCATGTATAAATAGTAGAGTCTGGGACTTGATTCCTGGTTTCAGTGCGACGTTCAAATTCAATTTGTGCGCTGAGTTATAATAGAAACAGTCTCACAACACACACAATTCACGAAGTGCTGCCGCAATCCAGGGTAATAACTCAATCGCTGCTACGATTCAATGTCCGATCGATTAAACTATCCAATGGATGTTTAAGTGCTGCCCACATCAGGGTTTATGCTTTGTCATTCGTTGTTAATTCAATGGATGTTTAAGTATCGCACTTTGTCATTCGATGTGAGGGTTTAATCTCGTGAGTTATCATAAATGCTGTATTAAGTTACTAACCGAATTATGTGCATGTTATTAAATTTAGGTTAAAAGGCTAATCAGTAGGCTAGGCTCTGCTCAAATTAAATCTGCAATGTGAGTCATTCTCTTTTTATCAAATTTATTTACAAAAGCATGTTTATTTTCAAAGTTATAATTACAGTGATTAAGTATATGTAATCACCAAGTTACAGCCGGTATGTGGGGTTTTGTATACGTTACTTGATAATCTTCACCATTGGGGCAGCCAATGGGTGATATGACCATAGTCACAGACACCATTGGACAACGGGAGGGCCAATGGGTCGAGTGACAAAATACCGTGGGTAGTTGGTTTGATATCAGAAACATTGTAATCTCTCTTAATACTGTAAATTATAACAAATGTGTCGTTTTAGTAAATAAAATGATTCACCAGTATTTCCCGCTGACAAAACCTTTTTTCAAACATGTTTCAGGTAATCTGTTGTGATCCAAGAAAAGTGCCGAGAAGCACTACAAGTTTAAGGAAGTGGCTCAAAATAAAATTAGAAACATGTTTTGTAAAATAAGGATTTCTCCGTGAAATCATATGATTGTAAATTATCGGGTTTTATCCCGAGTTGTGAAATAAAATAATCAGGAAAAATTTAAGCTTTAAAAAGATCCTGATGAAATCTTCCGCTGTTAAACTCTATTAAATAAATACCACGGGAATTTCTGTCCCGCGGCTCCTGAAACGGGTCAAACCGGGTCAGGGGTCGTGACAGAAATAAGGTGGTATCAGAGCCACTGAATTAAGCCAATTAAGTATTTAGAAAATACTTAATTTTACTGATTGTCATTTTGTGATTATGTGTTTTATTAACTGACTATTTGTTAGCTACAGTATGGGTAAGCAAAAGCTTTCAAACATCTATCTTAAATTAGATAGGTCATCAAACGAGAAGGGAAGTTCATCCCAAACACATTCCCCAAAACCATATGTAAATCCTGAAGAGGGAATATTTGTCCGTACGGCACAATATGAGGAACCACTTTCTCCTAATAAAAGAAGTTTGATTATTAGGAAAAGTCAAGAGAAACAAAAGAAATCAAAAGGGGGAAAAGTTAATCAGAAAAACCAAGAACTAGATAGTAACACACCATGGGAGGACAGGTTAGACAAGAAATGGGCAGATCTTTATATGTTAGCTACTGTAGCAGTTAATGCAAATCTTTAAATAATCTTTAGTACCCTTATCACCTACAGTCCAGAAACTTTACCCAGTAAATAAATAAGTTTACAATAAACCCTAGTGTGTTTAATTTATAGTTGTTTTGTATTTAATTAGTCAAATGGTATGCAATAATATTTAAAGGTTATTTATGAAATTTTGTTGTAAAATTTAATTTAGTAATTTTTGTATTTTGCATATGCGTTAAACAACATGAGTGATTTGTCTGAAGCCCTACAGAATTTAAATCTCTACCCGGTAAAAATAGAGGTTTCCAGGGATTTCAATAGGTATATACCAGATATAGAAGAACCTATTGAATTCAATGCTCCACCACCTCCAGAGAAACCCAAGCCTAAGAAAAGGAGAAGATTCATGGGATGGAGGCGTGTACGAAGAAGAAAACCTGCCACTAGAAAGATTCCCAAAATAGAAAATCCCTTAGACAAAGGGAAGGGGATTGAAGTCAGGGAAGAGTCTAGACAAATGGGAATACAGTTTGAAGAATATTCTAAGCAAATAGAAATGGAGATTGGGGGAGGTTCTAAACAAACCCAGGTAGAAATTGGAGAAAGCTCTAAGCAAACCCAAGAAATGACATTGCAGGAGGAGCTAGATTTTATATTGGCAAGCTGTGATACTATTAAGCCTGTCAATGAAAATGTTTTTACTCGTCCTATTGAAACTCAACTTCCAATAAATTTGGAACCAGCAATTCCAGAACCTATAATTCATACCCAACCACTAGGAATGGACGAGTGGTGGACTAATGATTGGCAGTTCCAAAACCTGCTCAATAGTCCTTATTCCTTTCTTCCTCAATTTGACCCGGAACCTATACCAACCCCACCTATGAGCAATGAGAATTTAGCTGAACTCCGCCTCTTTGGCGAAGAATTGGTGGATGCAGGAAATAGAATTAGGGAAGTAGGAGAACAGATCTCCTGGAAATATGACGAGAGGGAACGTCGTTATTGAATTACCAACTGATGAGGAGCAGTGTGATGTGACAATGTGAAACTGTGGTTGCAAAATAAATAAGTAGAATATAGTCTGTAAAATAATTTCGAATAAAACTTTGTAAGATATGGTGTGTAGTGACGCATAATATATATAAAATGGAATCTAGAAATTAACAGTTTTGGCTATATGTGTGTTAAACTTGTATAATTATTTCGTGTATAATTATTATCATTTGATACTAATAAATTATATATATTAATTAGCATATGGAAAACGCTAATAATGAACCAGTTAACGAGGTTAATCAATCTGAGCAACATCCGGAAGATCAATTTATGACTAGGCAGGATATAGAAAATATTGTTGCTCAAGGAATAGCCAATGCTATTCCAGCAATAGTTGCTGCTGTTAGAAATCCAATTGAACCTTAACAAATCATTCATAGCAAACGTACTTCTGAAGATAACTTCAATAGCATAAACGGAGGCGGTAATCATCACGATGATGATCCACTGCAAGCTCCGCTCCTTAAGAAAATGAAAGCTGCAACGCCTGGTTGCACTTACAAAGAATTTCTTGCTTGTAAACCCACTGAGTTTGCAGGCAATGAAGGAGCGACTGCGGCACTGCGTTGGTTAGAGAAAACCGAGGCAGTAATTACAATAAGTAAATGTGCCAAAGATGATCAGGTTATGTATGCATCAAATCTTTTCAAAGAAGGGGCATTAGAATGGTGGAACACGGTGTTACAAGCAAAAGGAAGGATGATGGCTTATTCCATGAACTGGGAAGAATTTAAGAGTTTTGTAGATAGAAAATTATGTCCTGAATATGAAAAAGATCAAATGGCGAATAAGTTCCTCAATCATCGAATGATGGGGGTAGATTGTCGTGGGTATACTTCGACATTCTTCGAATATGCTAGAGTGGTACCAACACTGGCTTCGCCAGAACCGGTACTCATTTCTCGCTATATTTGGGGATTAATTAGCGAAATCCGCAATATCGTTAAAGCTGCGAGACCTCGTACTATTGACGATGCGGTAGAATTAGCTAACACCCTAACTGACAAGCTGGTACGCACAAGAGACGAAAATAGGAAAAAGGAACTGGCTCAGAAAATTACCCAAGGATTTCGTATTGGTAATAACAGCAGTTTCAGGAAAAGAGGAACAGGACAATCTTCAAATCCGCCTTTCTGCAGGAATTGCCTGCAACTTTTGCAAGGCTGTAGGACATCATGAAGAAAATTGCAGAAAGAAAACCATAATCTGCTTTAATTGTGGAGAAGCAGGGCATTTTAAAACAGAATGTCCTAAATTGGCCAAATCAGCAGACAACAAAGCCAAGACGGCCGACGGAGCTACTAAAAAGAATGTCAGAGCATTCCAGCTAACCACTCAAGAAGCAGAACTCATTCCAGATGTGATAGCTGGTACGTTCTTAGTTCACAACGTATATGCAAAAGTATTATTAGACTCTGGTGCGAACCAAAGTTTTATCAATACTTCATTCTGCCAAGCTCTTAACTTACATTTAACCAATCTTAGGCAAATCTTTATAGTCGAAACGGCTGACGGAAATTCTGTTAATATAGATAAGGTTTTGCAAAATGTAGAATTAGAACTTTCAAGTCATAAATTCTTTGCAAACCTATTACCTATGAAATTAGCTGAATTTGATGTTGTGTTAGGAATGGATTGGTTAGTAGCCAACCATACTCGAATTCTTTGTGATAAGAATTCCATAGAAATTCAGGCACCCACCGGAGAAGTAATTATGATTACAAGAGATAAACCGCGTAAGTCTATGAAGTTCATATCAGTAATGAAAGTTGCTAGTTATCAACGAAAGCAAGGAATAGTGTATATGATTTCTGTAATCATTAACACTAAGGGTAAGGAACTTAAGGATATTCCTGTAGTCTCAGAATACCCAGATGTATTTCCGGAAGAACTCCCGGGATTACCACCAGATAGGGAAGTAGAATTTAGAATTCATCTAATTCCAGGAACTACACCGATAGCCAAGGCACCTTATCGGTTAGCTCCTACCGAAATGTTAGAACTGAAAAAGCAATTAGATGAATTATTAAGCAAAGGTTTCATACAACCTAGCTCATCCCCGTGGGGAGCACCCGTGTTGTTCGTAAAGAAGAAGGATGGTTCGATGAGAATGTGTATTGATTATAGAGAATTGAATAAGGTTACAATTAAGAATCGATACCCATTACCTAGGATTGATGATTTATTCGATCAACTTCAAGGGGCTAGATATTTTTCTAAGATAGATTTACGCTCCGGATATCATCAATTGAAGGTACAAGAAGAAGACATACCTAAAACTGCTTTTAGAACTAGGTATGGTCATTATGAGTTTACAGTCATGCCCTTCGGATTAACGAATGCACCTGCAGCATTCATGGGCATGATGAATAGGATCTGTAAACCATACTTGGATAAGTTTGTAATTGTCTTCATAGACGATATACTTATTTATTCCAAAAGTCAGGATGAACATTGTCAGCACTTACATGCACTCTTAACCTTGTTAAGAAAAGAAAAGCTTTATGCCAAATTCTCGAAGTGTGAATTTTGGCTACAGGAAGTGCAATTTCTAGGTCACATGGTAAACCATGAAGGTATTCATGTAGATCCTGCTAAGATAGAGGCAATTACCAAATGGAAGGTTCCGCAATCCGCAATGGAAATTAGAAGTTTTATAGGTTTAGCCGGATACTATAGACGGTTTATTAAGGATTTTTCCAAGATAGTTGTACCATTAACTAAGCTAACCTGTAAATCAGTTAAGTTTGAATGGGGACCTAAACAAGAAGAAGCCTTTAGGATCTTAAAGCAGAAATTAACAAATGCACCAATCCTAGCTTTACCAGAAGGAACTGGAGATTTTGAAGTATACTGTGATGCTTCAAAACTAGGATTTGGATGTGTGCTTATGCAACGCAAAAAGGTAATTGCGTATGCTTCCAGACAATTGAAAAAGCATGAAGAAAACTATACAACTCACGATTTAGAATTAGGAGCCATAATTTTTGCTCTTAAGATTTGGAGACATTATCTGTATGGAAGTAAGTTTACTGTTTATACAGATCATAAAAGTTTAAGGTATATATTTGGGCAAAAAGAATTAAACATGAGGCAAAGGAGATGGATGGAAATCTTAAGTGACTACGACTGTGATATTCAGTATCACGAAGGAAAGGCAAATGTAGTTGCAGATGCCTTAAGTCGTAAATATCATGAAAAACAAAAGCGAGTTCATGCTCTCAGTTTAAATCTACAGTTATATTTAATGGAACAAATAAAGAATGTTCAAGAAACAGCAATCAAGAATGATACTGAAGAAATGAAAGGACGGATAAAAGAATTAGAGCAAGGAAGTGATGGAATTTGGAGATTCCATAAAAGAAGAATTTGGGTACCTAAGCAGGGAGAATTAAGAAATAAGATATTAGAAGAAGCCCATAAATCTAGGTATACCTCGATATGTTTCTAAGTGTCTTACTTGTTCATAAGTTAAGGCAGAACACCAGAAACCTTCAGGTCTGCTACAACAGTTAGAGATGCCTGTATGGAAATGGGAACTCATAACAATGGATTTTGTTACTAAGTTACCCAATAACAGAAGGGATAATGGATTTAAACACCCCCAACTATGGCCATTTGGCCGATGGCACTCTCAACTTTCACTTTGGCTCAGACCACTCTCAACTTAACACATTGTTTGTCATGGCACCCCGTCGTTAACTAGCCATTAACTCTGTTAGTTGTTTTTGCTGATATGACATTTTTATCTGATGTGGCATGATGACGAGTACAAAATTGTTATTTCTAAATATTTAAAAAGATAGGCCCCACCCCCTCCTCCCTCCACCACCACTTCACTTTTCCCCCTCTCTCAAACCCTAACTCTAATCAATCCTCCACTCCAATTCCTTTAATCCATCCAATCCGCCATGAATCCAACTCAATACGTACACACACAATCTGCCATGAATCCACCTCAATACATACACACACATACTTTAGATTGCAGTGTAGCTGCACGGCTTAATGAACCCTCGAGGTTTTTGAAAACCTTCACCGGTTACATATCCGTTGAATAATGACTATGTCCTTGTAAAAAGACAGGTGTGTCCTCATTTAACTCGACCTTAAGATTCTTGTCACCGTCTTCTTCTTGATAAACCATCGTGTCAGTAATTTCTTCATCATACAATGGATAATCTTTCACACTTAAAACCCCCGAAGAAATTAACTGATTCGCCTCCCATCGCTCTGGAGAACTCATTCTCTTCAAACGCATACAAGAACCAGAAACCGCATCTTCTTCGGTGACCTTCATCCTCGAGAATCCCGTCTTAGATTTTAATTCAACAGCTCTGTTTAACGACAATAAGTCCTTACCGGAGTTCTGATTCACACACATAAATCTTGCCGCCGGCGATACAGCGCCGCTGCCACGGCGGCGGCGCTGTCGAAGGCGGAGAACGACGAGCCCACCGGAGATGGAGCTGATGGGCCGGTCAAACGTTGGACTAGAGTCACGAATTCATTTGGGTTTGTGTGGATTACCTTTGGGGAGACGGTGTAGATGATGACCGGTGGCCGGAGTTGTTGTTGTTGTTGGTGGTGGTGGTGGTGGGGTGGGGTGGTGGTTGTTGGTGGTGGTGGTGTTGGTGTTGTGGTGGGGCTACTGGTGGTTTGTGGATCTTGTGGGAGTCTTTGTGGGCTCGGAGAGGTGTCGGACGGGGGCCTTGGAGTGACCGGGGAGACTTGACGTTGGGTTTTTCCGGCGAGTCCATGGTGGTGGAGAACTGGAGATTGAGATTTTGGGGAAAGTGAGAGGGGAGATTGGCTGTGTGTACTTGTTTGTACACATGTAATTATTATATAGATTTCTTTAAAAAAAATAATTGGCCACATCAGATTTAAATGACACATCATACATGCCACATCAGATTAAATTGACACGTAGGCTAATTTTCCTAACCAGGTTAGTGATTATTTAACGAGGGGGTGCCATGACAAACAATGTGTTAAGTTGGGAGTGGTCTGAGCCAAAGTGAAAGTTGAGAGTGCCATCGGCCAAATGGCCATAGTTGGGGGTGTTTAAATCCATTAACCCATAACAGAAAAGGTAATGATGCGATTTGGGTAATTGTGGATCGATTAACCAAATCGGCTCACTTTCTACCTATGAAAGAAACCTTTAGCATGGAAAGGTTGGCAAAGTTGTATGTAGATGAAGTAGTATCCTTACATGGAGTTCCACTCTCCATTGTATCAGATAGAGATAGTCGTTTCACTTCTCATTTCTGGACAAGTTTTCAGCAAGCATTGGGAACTCGACTAAATCTGAGTACTTCATATCATCCACAAACGGATGGGCAAAGTGAAAGAACAATCCAAACTCTAGAGGACATGCTCCGATCATGTGTGATAGATTTTGGTGGAAATTGGGACGACCACTTACCTTTAATTGAATTCTTCGATAACAATAATTATCATTCAAGTATTGAAACTGCCCCATTCGAAGCACTGTATGGACGAAAGTGCAGAACTCCAGTTTGTTGGGCAGAAATAGGAGAAAGTCAATAGTGCAAGAGACGACTGACAAGATTACTCAAATCAAGGAAAGACTGAAGACGGCTCGAGATCGTCAGAAGAGTTATGCCGATAATCGACGCAAGCCGTTAGAATTCCAAGTTGGAGATAAGGTACTTTTGAAAGTTTCTCCTTGGAAAGGAGTAGTTCGATTCGGTAAGAAAGGAAAGCTAAGTCCAAGGTACGTAGGACCATTCTCAGTGCTCCAACGTATAGGACCAGTTGCTTATCGTTTACAACTACCAAAAGAATTAGCTGGAGTACATGACGTATTTCATGTATCCAACCTTAAGAAATGTCTATCAGATGAATCAGTGGTAATACCTCTACAAGATATAGAGGTAAATGAGAAGTTAAAATTTGTAGAGAAACCGCTTCAAATAGAAGATCGAAAGATCAAGTTTCTCAAGCACAAGCGACAAGTTTTGGTCAAAGTCAAGTGGGATTCAAGAAGAGGACCTGAATACACTTGGGAGCTAGAATCAGAAATGAAGCGAAAGTATCCTTACTTGTTCCAGTAAATCTCGAGGACGAGATTTTTATTAAGGTGGGGAGGATGTAACAGCTCTCATCAAAAGTGTCACACCTCGACCACGTAGAACATACAAAATGTGGCGGAAACATCGGGGAGTGTTGTAACAGAATTAATTGTTTCAAATCCATGGCAATTGAAGTTTCGTTTTATTGATTAAAGGTGTTACAATGTCTTAACAAACAAAGAAATACAACATAATTAACTAGTCTTGCATCTTTTATTGTCACTAAAGCCCAAGTCTGCCTATGTGTATCTTGATCATCTTATGCAACAGCTCCTGAAAAACACATGTGAAAATAGGTACGTCAGCATAAAAATGCCTGTGAGATACATAGGTTTTGTGAAAATAGGTTCCATGACTTATTTTTGAGAAAATGTTTAGTCATGAACCTTGTAATTTGCTTTGTTTTGTAAATCATTTGAAAAACAATGAGTTCAGATGATATGTATAAGTAAATGTCATAATGTATGGTTAAATGAATAACCATAGTAAAATGGGTTTGTATAAGATAAGTTGTTTGTAAAACAATGTCTTGTGAAAAGTATGTTATTTGTATAAAATGTTATATGTCTCAAACTGAAATGATTCAAATAACGCTACGATATGTAATACCATACAAACACTTATATATAGGAAGTACCAGCGGCGTATCCACCATACTTGTATCATATTACACACGTATCGTTACTTAATCATTTAATCAAACCAAACCACCAAAGTAATGTTTAACAATAGTAGAAATGTTTATGTATGGTCAAATACGGTTCACAGATACAAACGGTTCACAGATACAAACGGTTCACAGATACAAACGGTTCACAGATATCAACGGATCACAGATACAAACGGTTCACAGATATCAACGGATCACATAGTCGAATGATTACAACGGTTCAATATGTAGTATAATGTGTTCATATGCTGGATAAGCATATGCAACAGAAAAGCAATGAAAAACAATGTACTAAGTATGCACATAATGGACATACATAGCATAAAGTGTATTGAAATCATGTACTATAATGTACTAACGAACATAGCAGGTATATGATGTGAAAACGGGAAAGCATGAATGTAACAAGTAGGCACATGTGTTCCACCCCAAAACAGTTTGGAAAACAGTAAAAGAGGGGTCTATGTACTCACCTGAGATTGCTCAGTAGTTCTGGAGTGACAACTAAACAATGCTAGAGATCGCGGATATCAAACGGCACCTAGTATAGGTAACTATGTTAATAAACCGGACCTAGATCGGAAGATTGGGTAGCATTAGGGTTTGTAAACCAAACGAGTGTAGAGACTCGTGTCATTTGGTTTAACAAAGCCTACATACTAAATGAAACTTAACCTGAGTGATTTCGACCCATTACGACCCGTTTAGGTAGCTTATGCTACTTTAACGCGTCGTTCGCGTGAAACGCGTTCGGACCGCCTAACTAGCCCTATGACAAGTGTTATATGCCTAAACATATTACATAATCAGTTATGTGACAAAGGTTTAGGTTACATATGCTTAATTACCAATTATACATGAAAAGGGTATTCTGGTAATTTACCTAAGGCATATAAACTACCTATCATACAACTACTTAAACGATGCGACCATAGGGTATAACCTCGGAAGGTTATTCCCTACCTACTATGGTCACCTAATGTGTTTGGTCGGATCCTAATGATCGACCAAATGGGTCGGGTTCGAGGTATAAGCGATTCATCAGATCGCTTACCCTACGACCCTAGACAACGTGGTAATCAGTGGGCATAGTCCCAAGGGACTATGACCAACGTGATTACACTCACGTTGTGAAGTTCAAAAGAACTTCGCATTGACCATTATTGGTCAACGCTGAAAGTCAAACAAAGTTTGACTTTCTGACTCGAAAAGCAGTAAAATAAGGAAAAGAACGAAAGAATACTTACGAAGGGTCCCCGAATGCTAAACTCGATTCAAAAATCTCAGGTATGAAACAAATGTTTCAACTTAGAGTTTCTCAAATCAAGTTTCTAGTGATTTTAGCAATGGGGGGTATGGGGTATTTATAGGAATACCCGAACCGTTAAGATCGTTTCATGGAAAACGTGCCTTAATCCCATCCGTACATGTGTTGAAATGTCATGGTGTTTAGGTGTTTAAATTCCATCCATACATGTGTTGAAATGTCATGGTGTTTAGGTATTTAAATTCCATCCATACATGTGTTGAAATGTCATGGTGTTTAGGTGTTTAAATTCCATCCATACATGTGTTGAAATGTCATGGTGTTTAGGTGTTTAAATTCCATCCATACATGTGTTGAAATGTCATGGTGTTTAGGTGTTTAAATTCCATCCATACATGTGTTGAAATGTTATGGTACCAAAATTCCATCCTTATCCGCTGACTAAGCAAGTTTAGAATGTGTGGTTGTGAATTAAACAACGGCTAATACATCGAATCTAGTCCCGAATGCGAAAAACGAACCAAATGACGCGACGAATGGATTTTTCTTATGGCGAACACTAAAATAAAATATTTTAGTGCTTACATAAATTTTTGGATGTCCGGATGTATTCAGAACGTAAGTTATGCGCGAAAATGCAAACTTGTGCACTTTTTGACACTTTTAGTCCCTGAATGACCCAAAAGTTTATTTTAGCACACCGAACCCCTCAAAGCCTATTTCTAAGCTATGTAAAGGATATTTATGGTATGTTTAACTTATGGTCATGTTCCGGAAGGTCTGTTACAGTTCAGATTGGCATACTTTCGCAGTTTGTCAACTTTAGTCCCTGTAAGCGATTTAACTTTGATTTCACCACACCAAACTTTCCAAAACTTATATCTAAGTTATGTAAAGGATATTTAAGGTATGTTAAACCTATTTCACTATTCCGGAGTGTTTGTTGCATTAAACTGGTTATATTTACGCATTAGTGCGTGTATAACCTTCCAGAAAGCGATTTAGAGCTTGAAATCGAACATGAGTTGATATGTGTAAAAGATACACCTATTTATGCAAGTCCAAAGTATGAAATACATTATTTCATTGGTTGGGCATTTGTTTGATGGTTGAAATGACACAGGTGTTACAAAAAGTCCAATTTATTTTATCCAAAAGGAAACCCTAATTAAGACACCCAAGTGATTCTGTACAAACCCTAAAATTTTCAGAACAATCGGAATCAGGATCAGGGCCCCTAAAACTCAGGGGGGGTAAACCCTAATCGTTAATATCCACACAGTTTGTTGTCAAAAATTCAAATGAGCACGAGACCAACTCAGATAAGCTACTAGAACACGAAGCAACCCTATAGTAGACTAGGGTCTCTCGCGCCACGCGACGCGAACAAGAGGACCTCTCGCGTGGCGCGAGGGGGACGGTTTTTCATGTATAAATAGTAGAGTCTGGGACTTGATTCCTGGTTTCAGTGCGACGTTCAAATTCAATTTGTGTGCTGAGTTATAATAGAAACAGTCTCACAACACACACAATTCACGAAGTGCTGCCGCAATCCAGGGTAATAACTCGATCGCTGCTACGATTCAATGTCCGATCGATTAAACTATCCAATGGATGTTTAAGTGATGCCCACATTAGGGTTTATGCTTTGTCATTCGTTGTTAATTCAATGGATGTTTAAATATCGCACTTTGTCATTCGATGTGTGGGTTTAATCTCGTGAGTTATCGTAAATGTTGTATTAAGTTACTAACCGAGTTGTGTGCATGTTATTAAATTTAGGTTAAAAGGCTAATCAGTAGGCTAAGCTCTGCTCAAATTAAATCTGCAATGTGAGTCATTCTCTTTTTATCAAATTTATTTACAAAAGCATGTTTATTTTCAAAGTTATAATTACAGTGATTAAGTATATGTAATCACCAAGTTACAGCCGGTATGTGGGGTTTTGTATACATTACTTGATAATGTTCACCATTGGGGCAGCCAAGGGGTGATATGACCATAGTCACAAACACCATTGGACAACGGGAGGGCCAATGGGTCGAGTGACAAAATACCGTGGGTAGTTGGTTTGATATCAGAAACACTGTAATCTCTCTTAATACTGTAAATTATAACAAATGTGTCGTTTTAGTAAATAAAATGATTCACCAGTATTTCCCGCTGACAAAACCTTTTTCAAACATGTTTCAGGTAATCTGCTGTGATCCAAGAAAAGTGCCGAGAAGCACTACAAGTTTAAGGAAGTGGCTCAAAATAAAATAAGAAACATGTTTTGTAAAATAAGAATTTCTCCGTGAAATCATATGATTGTAAATTATCGGGTTTTATCCCGAGTTGTGAAATAAAATAATCAGGAAAAATTTTAGCTTTAAAAAGATCCTGATGAAATCTTCCGCTGTTAAACTCTATTAAATAAATACCACGGGAATTTCTGTCCCGCGGCTCCTGAAACGGGTCAAACCGGGTCGGGGGTCGTGACAATGAGAGCTCAGGCTATTGCTTCCGCAAAATCAGAGAGATGATGGTTCGGCTTTTAGGTGTGTTCTCTTTAGAGAATCTTTTCTTCAACAGCACATGATTAGCATTTTGCAATGTTTCATCATTTTTTATGCTGGGGGTGGTGCTTTTGTTTCAAGCAAGCGAAAAGTATTATACGGGGACTAGGCCATTGCTTCCGCAAAATCCGAAGTCCCGGGATAATATCCCAGATATCACTAAGCATAAAGACCTAGTATCTCAGAAAGAGGGGTCTTTCAAACAAGATTCAGGGGTTACCTATATATCCGAGAGATGTTCCCCACGAAATAAGTAAGTATATGATATTTAGATTTATATCTCGAAAACAATCTACTAAGCGTGTAAAAACCTACTGGCATATCATCAGTGAGACCGTTTATCACATTTTAACTTTCCATTTCTTTAGCGTACCGTGATTGTCTACTGATGTACTATCATTTCCTCTTTTTACACAAAAACTCATTTTTGAATTTTATCATGTTTTTGGATTTTTCAAATTTTCTATTGTTTTTGGATTTTCTGAAAATTTCTTACTCCCCCTAAAATTCAAAACATTTAAAGAAAATTTGACAAACCAATGTAGATAGCATTGTCTCGCCATCCATTTTCTGCATCTCATGCTCTGATTTGCAGAAAATATAACGTACCCCCATGATTTACAACACATTGATTTTTTACAGTTTGAAAACCGTTTTTCAATCTTGTGAAATTAATCATGTTTGTTCAGCCGTGAGGGTTTCGGTGTATTCACTGAACATATTTTTGAATTTTAGAATTTTTTACAAAATAAAAACATATTTTTGGTTTTTAAATTTTTCAATTTTTAGGGTTTTTAAAATATTGTTTATTTATATACAGAAATAAACAAACTCCCTGTTTCAACCAACACAGGGTTCAGCAGCCTCCTCTTCTTGTGCCAGGCTGCTTCGATTCTCGTTTGGTTGACATTCTATTTTCTTCGAAAGCACCTGCACATTCAAATTACTCAATTACTTGAACAATTTAATCCATGTCTGTTTGACCTTAGGCATTTCAACACAATATGATTCTTTCAACTTCGGAAAATTTTTATCATTCTTCACAATTGAAGTTTCATTCCGATTATCACTCGCAGAAACTGTTTGATTCTTTTCAACCCAAGTTTGTCCTTTCGGAGCACCTCTTTTATACTTAAAAACTTTGATAAAGACTTTATCTGAAAAATTAACTTTCTTTGATTTTTTATCAGTTTGATTAGTCAATTTTTCTTTTTTTATCCTCTCTTTTGTCCTCAAATTTGTATCTGATGAATTCGTTTTGCCCGACTGACCATTTTTTGTTGAGCAAATCGATTCATCAAAACTTTTATCTGAATTACCAATTGTACCCGAGGACAAAATCTTTTCAAGGTACTCCCTTGTTTTCTTTCTTTTCTTTCTCAATTTGTCTTTCTGCCCTTGTGAAAGTTTCACTTTCTGTTCTTTGGGTTTTTCTTCAATTTTAATGATTTTCTTCACCGTTCTTTGAGATTCAGCCCTCAATCCTCTCTTTGATCTCATTGGGCAATCTCTGGCAATATGACATTTGATTTGACATTCATAGCATATTCTTGTCTCAAATCTCTGATTATGGCAGTTAACAGCAATGTGTCCTTGAAAACCACATTTGTAACACATTCTGTTATCGTACCATTCCCCACTTTCAAACCACACACTCAAATCATAACACTGATTTGATTTATAGTACTCATCATATCTATGTTTTCTATCATTGTAATGATTTGACTTTGAAGAATCTTCATCCCATCTTCTCTTGTAAGCTGGATTTGACTTTTGAGCACTGTGGTCAAACCTGCACCACTTATTACCAACTTTTTGTGAGTTTTGATTTTCAACTTTTTGTGGTTTTTTATAATGATTGGATGATTGAACTGGTGATATTTTATTGTTGTTTTGAAATTTTTTTGAATTTTTAACATTTTGTTTTTGTTTTACATTCTTCTTAAAAGGTTTTTGCGTTGAGCATTCACCTGTTTCAGTATATTGTAAAACAGTTTCTTGAAAAAAAAAATTTAATTTCAAAAATATTTTCTTTTTACCATCTTCATCATCAGATTCATCATCACAACCCTAAATTATGAATTTGTCATAATTTGTGACATTGTCACTTATTGATACTTCATTGATCGGTTTTGGACATAATTGATCTAGTATTACTGATGAGGTCACAAAACCTTTTAATTTCTTTTCAAGATCATCAATTTTATTTTTAGCACTCTCAACTTCATTTTCAAGTTGAGTGATTTTCTCAAGATGAGAATTTATTGCTTTTTCATTTTCAAATTTATTTTCTTCAAAAACAAATTTTTCATTTTCTAAAACTGTTATTTTATTCTGAAATTCTTTTTCATTTTCTTTTAAATTTTTATTTTCCAATGTCTAACTCTCCACATCTTTCAAGAGTTTGACATTGTCTGATTCAGATTTATCACATTTTGAGCACACTGGTTCAGAACTTGATTCTTCCTTAATTGACTTTGTCTTGTATGTTCCTGCACAAAAAAATTTAACAAAGTCAAGAGGATTCATATTATCGTCAATATAACAACCTCTCTTAATATCATATTTCATAACATTTTTTGCTGCAAGACATATATTGACTCTTCTTTTCATTTCAAAAATCACGTCCAAACTCAATTTTTCTAAATTCTTTTCTATTTCATTTAACACACCTTTCTTTTTCTTATCATTTTCATAATTGTGTGTTTTAAGCTTACTGATGAATTCATTTGGATGTAAATCTGAGAATCTAGAATCCTCTTTCAGCTTTTTCAAAATTACATCCCACTCTGCAGGTAACGCATCCGCAAATTTTGATATATTTTCAGCATTTGAAGGTCTTATCTCATACCTTTTTAAATTGTCAATTAAGCTTTCAAACCGTTTTTCCAACTCATTAACTGTTTCATTTTTCTTACACAAAAAACATTCAAATCTTTTAACCCAACCATTCTCTTTTGTATCTTTATACCTACTATCCCAATACCCAGTATACCAATTATTTAATCTTTAAAGGTTTTCATTTTCCATTTCATCAAACATTTTGACCACAATTTCTTTGTTAAATGACTTGGTTCAAAAATTGTTTTTTTTTTAGCTCAAAGTCCACAAAATTTCAACTTCTTGGTATTTGCACCTTGTAAATCACCTCGAATCACCTGAATCACAAATGCACAAGATTTTTTCAAATACTTATCAAACAACTTGAATCGGACGGGTATCCGATCGAGTGAGTCAACAAAAGTCAACAGTGAAAATAATCAGTGTTGTCCGATCGGGCAGGGTGCTGGTCGATCGGACAATATACTGGTCGATCGGACAGGGTGACAGGGTGCTGGTCGATCGGACAGGGTGCTGGTCGATCGGACAGTATGCTGGTCGATCGGTTAACCTATTGACTTTTTGACCACAATTAATGAAATACAATCTCACATGCAACCTTCAATTGTGCTGAAGACTTTAGTAAATTCTGACAATTCACATATAATTTGACTTTAATGATATGCTCATCACATGCAAACTTACAAATTCACATGCACAAATGGTAATGGCCGACAACTTAAATGCTAATATGCAATTTCTTGATCTTTGCAAATGGTGGCGCACAATTATGATGTTAATCTATTTTCAATTGGACCCTCAATATGAATCTATCTGTTCAAGAGCATCATGTAATTACTGAAGTATGTTATCAATGAGGCTAATAAATGTTGACTGGCAATGCAGAATATGTTGACCAAGTTACTCGCACAGGTGATAACACAAGACTTGGATTACCGATCGATCGGTTGGGATGCTAGCCATTCGGACAGCTGTCCGTTCGGTTAGGTCAACAGGTCAACGTCTTTAATGAATTGTAATGATGTATTGAAACGGACTACTGATCGATCGATCAGCTGTTCGATCATGTGAGGATGCTGACCGATCGGTTGGCAAGTCAGCAGGTCAACAACTTAAATGAAATTCAGAGATATGTTTTTGTTCAGTTAGCTAGCCGATCGGTCAACTAGCCGATCGGCTGATATTCAACAAATCATGAACAGCAACAGTAACCATTCTATCAACTTTTTCGATCAAAAAATCTTAGATTTCTCTCAAACCGCTTTGAATTAAGATCTGAAAATTTGTAGGCTTGTAGATCAGATAATTTCGCACATCATATCCAAAAATTAGCAATTTTTAACCGTAAAATCCTGTTTAATTTTGCGTTTTTCAGTAAGAAACATGACGAGTATGAAAAAGATGAAGAAATTGATCAAATCTGGATGAAATTGACTCTGAATTTGATGATTTTTCGTGCGAATTTGTGTGTTTGATCCGTGCAATCGAGCTCTTGCTCTGATACCACTTGTAAGGACCGGTTTTGACTCCGAAACGATTGCGTATGACACGTTCGACGTGCGGAATCTGTAAACGTGCGTGACCAAACACACGAGAACGTACTAAATCTGTGATTCTATTCAAAGATATGAAATCGTACAATCACGTGAATCACCTTTTGCACTTTCTCTCTCTAGACTCTCTCTCTAGCTCCAAAGCTCTAAAGTCTCCAAATGTGCAAAAGTATCAAAAGTTCTAAACCTAACACCTTTGGTTCCTATTTATAGGCCAAGGGATATAAGGAGGTTCTCCTTATTTACAATAATGCCACCTTGCCTTTCTAAACTAGATATTACAATATGAGCCTAGAATTAATCATTTTCAACTACGGTTTGTATTGACGGAGGCGATAGACATAAATGCACCAACACGTTGTCCAGCTTAGACGCAGGGACCAAACGACCTGCCGCTGATGAGGATGATCAAGTAACCCTGAACAGATGATGGAGAAAAAATGAAAAATTTTGGCTAATAAGAAGCAAGAGTTGGATGAGTAGGCTGCGTTGGAGCTCTCTGAGAAGAAACAGAAGATTATGGGTCACGTTACTGCGCCTTCTAACAGTGATGTGGATGTTAGGGTGTTTGTCCAGAAGCCTGGCAACCTCCTAGAACAGATATATGAGGCATCCTCTTTGAAAAAACGTATGACTTTCGAATAGTTACTCTTGTGTGTGTCTGCATTTACGTTTCTTTCTCTTTAGTGAATATAAGTTCTTGTTTTTTCTGCAACTCCTCTGAAGCCTACATGTAACACCTCGTAAAATCATGACCAGTCATGTGTTGACACGTGTACTAAACCCTAATGAAGTCAAACGTTGACTATAAAGGACTAATTTTGCGAAAAATTGAAAACTTTGAATACAAAAAGGACTAAAAGTGTCAACACGCTTAAACTAATCCTCTGAATGATGTTACACGGTAATCATATTCACAAAAGAGCCATTTGTTGGTCGAGAGGAGTCGTTTGCATAATTATTTGAAAGTTTGCGCGTCGAAGGGATTAAAAAAAACGTCAATATGTTTAATTATACCTCTGAGTGACCTTTTAACGAACCCGAAGCATCGTGATGTTTGATAATACTCTTGAGAATGCCTAACATGGACAACACAGGGCTTTGACGCAATAGAATGATAATGCGCGCAAATTTGCGCGTTAGAGGGACCAAAAGCGTCAAACTCTAAAACTACACCTTTGAGCGACCATTTAAGAGAACTGGATTAAACTAGAGTGTCGTAATATCCCATCATACTCTTGGAAATACTTGTTATTGATCTAGAAAGGCTTTTATTCCATTTCGCGTTAAAACGCACAAGTTCACAAATTAAAGGGTTTAAAGCGTCAATGGGGAGAAACTAGTGTTTTCAGTGATCGTTTAACGAAACCGAACCTAATGGTGTTTGGTTATACTCCCTAGATCATCTCCAAACTAACTACAAGGGGCTTTTGTATCTAAAGTGAAAGTTATAAAGCTTATAAAGGTGCAGGGACTAAATGTGACAAGTTTAAAACTTGTTTGCAGAGATATGGGGTGGTAGCGCGATGCCACAGCCTACCCCTTTTGCTGTGGTGTGCGGCGATGGCCTCATTTTGACAGAATCTTACTTACAACTGCAGGTTCTTCCTTGCAGCCCAAATAAACCACTCTAACACTCATAATTCGAAACCTTGAGCTTGTTAATGGTTTTAAACATCTGGTATTACACTTGGATTGATCCTAGAGAGCCCCTAAACACTTGGCATGATCTAGAGGAGGCTCCATGCACTATATAAATGCCCTTAGGGTAGCCATAATCCTTGCACCTTCACTCTAAACTCTCACATCTCACTTGCTTGAGCATTCTTGAGCATTTCTCTGGGATTACTGATCAAGAGGGAGCCCACCTTAGTTCAATTTTTTCATGCAAGGACCTGATGTAAGTGTCCTTAGCCACTCTAGTTTGGTTTTTATGTGTTTAAAGACCAAAAGTCAAAGTTGTCGTAATAACGTTTTGACTTTCGCTTTAGACCTAAATCGGTCCAGCCATTGTTCGAGGAAAATATGGCTACGTGATCGTAATTAGGTAGGTGTTAATCCCTCAAAAGGGCACCTCCTAATTATCACGTTTACTTAGTTAATTGTCGGGTCAAAGTAACTAGTCAAACTAGTCAGATTTTCATAAAATAATTAAAACTGATAATGTAGAAGTTATAAACCATGTTTTATCACTTAAATAACTTGGTAAATAATATAAGAACATGTTTAGACATGTTCAACACGACAATTCTAAGTATTAGGCTCGGTTCACAACCGAAAGTCGCAAAAGTAGACTTTCACTTTGACTTTCAGTTCTGACCCGAATTAGCTTACTTTAGTTATGCCTTAGGGTTCCTTTGTGACCATATTATATGTTAGTATAACCCTCTGAGGTTGTACTACATGGTTCCTTAGAAATCATAGTACATTGCATTTTCCGTTATTTGCTTAAAAGTTAACCATTATGCCCTTATGTTAAAAACAAAATCGAGATTCTTGAAAATGTGAGAGGACAAAAAGCTTTATTACTGAATTATAAGTATGTCCACAAAATTTGACATCAGTTTCTGATCTCAAACTAAAGTTATGCAAGATAGCGTAAAATGAAACTTTTTGTTAATTAAATGACATTTTTAGCAAAAATCATATTTAAACCCAAATTTTGGCACCAAACTCATTACCTGCTGATTTAATATAATTTTTAGGGAATTTTGGAATTTTTGTTCAAATTTTATACTGAACATAACATAGAGTTCTTGCATGAACTCGGTAATTGACGATAATACCCTTTTCATTAATAAAATGAGTTTTACACATCATTTACATGCCAAACCTTTTCCTACTGATGTTATATATTAAATAGAATATTTTAAGCATTCAAGACTGATAAAAATCTCAGAATTTTATAAACATCTCAAATATCGTCAAATATCGACTTTTATACGAATTATGCGCATAGTATGGTTTAAAACCATATTTAGCACCTAAGACATGAGACTTACTGATTTCATAAGTAAATTCTAATATCTTAACAGTAAGTATAAGTCTTGAACTTAGATTTCCAATTTGGTCCTTAAAACATATGTGAAATGACCAAAATGCTCATCCGGTGCATAGTTTGGCCATAAATGGTAAACTTCACATATGTATGATATTTTACTGATGTAACATGATAAAATAATTATTTTTACTGGTTATTTTAGACCAGAACCTCAGTTTGCTATTTAACCTCTTTTATAAACTTTAAAATAACCAAAATACTCTTACGGGGCTTAAATTGGTTTTAAATTCGTTTTGGGCATAATTGAAGATATCCTACTGATATCACAACATATTTTAAGCATAATAACTTATGGAAATTGTACTTGACTCATCCGGTTACCCATTATACTTATACGCGTTCGGTACGGTTTATGTAACTAGTTTGCATAAATTAACCGAAACGGGTCAAACCTTATCATATTTATTTCAAAATCCAGAATGTAATTAGTTTACCCATTTTATACAAGTCTTCATACTTGTTGGGTCTAAATCACATTCCAATCCGGTCATCGCTTAATCTCGCTTTTCGTACCGTAAACTTTTCTTTAAAACTAACCGGTCTAAGTTACAACTTGAATAAGACCCGTTAGGAATCTAATAGGTTATTAAAACCTTCATTCCAGATTAGGAGCCCAGTAAAAGCTATCTACACTTGCTTATTAGAATATACGGCTGAGTAGAATTTACATTTTAGCTTAGGTAAATACTTTTAACTTATTTTCCCTTATACGGGCTTGGGATACGTTAAATTATTACTGCTTGGTCAGGTATTGAATATTTAATCGATTAGTGGTTAAATCATTGAGAGAACCCGTTTTAATCTGTCTTGTTTGATACAAAGCATTTAGGGGTTAATGACCGTGTCCTGGATATCCTTGACATCATTTAAATGCAAATGGCCACGACCTAAGCACGGGGTGTAGGCATACACCTGACAGTTGCGATACGGATTCTTTTCCCCAAAAAGGGAATTAAGATACAAAATATAACCACACGTGAGGATAACTCCTTGTGGACTATATTAGTGGTGTGTTAATTAATCATGATTCGGCTCTTCTATCCCGGGCCCTGAACGTACGACAAACATGTAAATCTGTATACAAGATTATTTTAAATAATTGTCCCAAGTTATAAAAGATTTTATGCCTTGTGCATCCAAACCAATTTTATAAACACTCTTCAAAAGAGTCAGTTAATTGTATTTACCAGTGTAAACTAACGTATTTTCAAAAGACTAAGTGACAGGTACTATACGTAATTGGCTGGAAGCTCGTTGGTGTCAATGAAGGATCTTGAAAATACTTAGGATGCCATAAAGTTTGCTAAACTTCATTTTGTACATTTTAATATGATCCGCCTGTGGATTTAATATTGCAAGCTCGAATGTAATTGTCTTTTTATTATTTTCTGACCATTGGGTTTGTAATAATATTTTATACTCCAAGACTTTGAGTTTTTTACCAAAGTGGTGTTGGTGGAAAAACTATTTACCAATATGGTGTTGTTTTAAAAGTATTTACCAAAATAGTGTTTTATCTTATTTTATTAATTTCTCACTCCTAGTATAATTGGATAAGTTCATTTCATAGAATAATCAATGACTTAGTTATTTTTTATTTAGGAAAAATAAAATTTTGATATTAAAAAGCTGTTAATCTTACACATGTAAATAAATATGTAATTAATTTTTCTTTAACTAATTTTTATTTAAGAAAATTGGTTTTTAATATTAAAAATTGTTAACCTCACACATGTAAATAAATATCTAATTATATTTTTCTTTAAACTAATATAAAAAAATTTCATGACCCCACATATTATCTAATTATATTCCTCTTTAATTAATACAAAAAAAAAATCGTGACCTCTGAATATTAATATAAAAATAGACAAACATAAATAAAAAATAAATTATGTGTATACATTGTGTCTTTTTTAATAACAATAAAAACATTAATTATATAATT
The DNA here is from genome assembly GCA_030545235.1 of Helianthus tuberosus. Lineage (NCBI taxonomy): Eukaryota > Viridiplantae > Streptophyta > Magnoliopsida > Asterales > Asteraceae > Helianthus > Helianthus tuberosus. The sequence continues at coordinate 188,860,455 of CM060365.1, read as the reverse complement.
TCGTGACTTTAACATTGTGTTATATTTTGCGATTTATTGTGTCTTTGTACCTTTATCATTTTTGGAGACTTTGTAGGATAACTTTACAAGTGTATACATATATAAACTAAATAAAAACATAAATGTATTTTTAATAACAGTAAAAATACAACCTATGAGTTTCGAACCGACCCATCATTCGAAATCAAATTAAATAATTTGTCTTTTCCTATTAAAAATACACACATATATGTGTGTCTATTTAGTTTATACAGATTTATATATATACTTACTTACTGATTTATATATATTTATCAAATTAAATAATTTGTCTTTTCCTATTAAAAATACACACCTTAAATACAGATTTATTGCTCATTGTTTTCTTTATATATGTATAGTTTTAATATAACATGGATAAATAAAAAACTAAACTCTTTTCGGTTCAGAATAAACAAAAATCTTCAAATTATTTTTCAAATTTGAAGTCACTAAATTCGGAAGTTATTTAAGGTTATTAATATATTTTTGTAATAGAATATTGATTAAGTGATATTTTAATTAATAAAGTGTGGCTAACCAATGATATTAGGAGTGAGAAACTAGCAAAGTTGGTTAAAACACTATTTAGGTAAATACTTTTATAAAAACACCATTATGGGAAATATTTTTTCTACCAACACCAATTTGGAAAAAAAAAACTCCAAGACTTCCACTGTGCTATTATGTGTATGTTTGACTATGACAATACCAATCTTACGTCACAATACTCCCCGTCGGGCCCACCGGGCTGAGCTGTAAATCTCGGGGTGTGACACTACACGACCTGTTTGTTGAGCATCAAGATCGTTGCTCCTGATATTTCCTCCATACCACCACCAATATCCCCCCCCCCCCCCAGTTGTGTATAGGGATTCACCCATTCGTACATCCCTTCTCGTCCGGATCCTAAGGGGAAGGATCCAGAAGAAACATCTGAGAAAGTTGTTGTTGAAACTGTGACACCACCCATTATTCCTGGGTTGGTAATTCAAGAAGGAGATGAAAGGGTTGAGGGGTTGGAGACGGACTACGAATCTAGTGAAGCTACTCCCCTCCAAGGTACTCATTATACCCGGTGCGGGCCTTCCTGTCACACCCCAACCGATGGCGGAAACATCGGAATGAGACGAACACGAAAACTCCTGAACTTGTGAACTATATGACATCGAGAGATGATGTAAACTCGAGACCACGGAAAACTCGAGAATGCAATTTAAACTCGAAAACTCTTATGTTTTTGAAACCAGAATTCGAGATGATTAAAACAAGTGAAATCTGATTTCGAGAACTCAGCTGATCTCAACTCGAACTCGGATACTTTAACTTGTGAACTCCGGATGATCTCGAAAACTCTAGGTTTTCGAAAACTATTTCTTGATTTTGATAACTCCACGTATTCAGATGGTGGTGGTGGGATTTAGAACCTATTGGTGGTCGAGAGATGAACGATTGGTGGATGGTTGACGGAATAAACAGTGTTGATTTGTATGGTGGTGCTCCAGTGGTGATGGTAGGGTGGTTGTTGCAACTCGAGAACTAACCGAACAAAACAAACTTGAGAACATGGAACACGGAATAATTTGAAAACTCTTGTAATTTGTTGCAAACTCTTGTGAAGTTAGATGTTTTCTCAAAAACCTATTCCAGCTAATTTAAAACTTTGAAAATTGTATCAATTTGATAAATGGAGAAAATCCCGTTATTTTAGTGATTTAATATTTTTGAATTTTTAAAAATCTGATCAAATCTTTGTCGATTATTTCCCAAAACTTTTTCTTAGCTAACACTATTTTGAAGATCAAAATAGCAAAACAAACTAATGTTGCCCCTTGTACTTGGTGTTTCTTCATCTTCAAAAATCTGAATTTCGTAAATCACACCACAAATGATATTAATCACCGAAAATAATAATAAAAATATGAATACCTTGAATCTTGATATCAAATCGAGCCTATAAATAGGTTATATAGGCTCTAATACCACTTGTAAGTCTCAAGTTAAGAAAGTGGGCCCATCGTAAACTTGATTGGCCAGACATGTTTTTGTTTCGAAATTATTAAAGAGGACTGGGCCCATCGGCAAGCCCAACCCAAGGTAAATTGTTGGTATAAAAAGATGATTTCTAGAATGCATCCCATTCTCATCTGCTGCTTCATCTTCTTTCTTCTCGAAAAGGATCTTATGCAAATTGACATACATAATCTCGAAATTGTTTTGTCTATTCAGTGAATTTCTTATTAAAGGTGATTAATCTGCTACGAGAGATCTTAATCTAGAAAGTTTTCGAGTATTACAGGAGAACATAGTGTTGATGACATTAGGGTTTTTGATCATGAAGATCGATTTCAAGTTAAAATGGGTTTAATAAGTGTTTAGGTGCTTTGTTTAGGTTTAGCATATTGCTTAACCAGATGACGCGGGCTGTTAATGGCGATTAGGGTTTAACTTGAAGATTAGGGTTTAACTTGAAATTTAGGGATTTCGAAAACAATTTCTTTAGATAAAGGACATCGGAAACTCAGGATTCCTGAAATCTCGAAATCGCTTATGAACCCTGGCATCTTTTGGATTGTCATGAACATTTGGACTCCTCGAAAAATATTGAACTCGAAAACTCGAAAGTGAACCTTTGAACCTTTAATTGAACTTGAAAACACTTTTGAGGTCGAGAATATAAGTGAACTCGAAAACTCAAAGGTACTCGAAATCTTTTGAGGATTGACAAAGTCATGGTCAATCTGTTGACCATCGTTGACCTGTTGACTTTTGTTGACTTAGTCAAAGGGTTGACTGATAAAAATTCATCATTTTCTTGGTCTCATTTGGCTCGTTTTGTGTAGATTATGGACGCGCAACCTGGTCTAGAGATAATACATAACCAGGCAGGTTATTTATCAGATCCTCCTGACAAATTTTGCGCTGAATTTAAATCCATGATTGTCGGATTGAACACTTGCAAGATTGCTCATACTTTACGAGAAAACCCATTGATAGATGCTAATTTAATTCAAGCCTTCTGGAAGACTGCATCAATCAACAGAAAGGTAGCAAATGGGGAAGGTACAATCGAAGCAACAATTCAACAGAAGAAGATTATCGTTTCTAAATCCATTATTCCAGAGGTTTTTGGTAGTAGATTTTGTGTCTGTATAATAATTATATACATGGTTTAATCGTGTTATTAGCATTAGTTAACACAAAGGGGACAATTTAAAAGCCGATGCAAATATTCAAATATTAAACTTTACTACAATATTATTACTTTAATTTCATGTAGTAAAGACCTTCATTTGTTACCAGTTGCCTTGCTATGGAGGTATAAATTACAATTCTTTATTAAATATTTTATTAACAAAATACTTTTGTTACCAGTTGTGTTGCTATGGAGGTATAAAAGACAATTCTTTATTAAATATTTTATTAACAAAATACTTTTTCATCACTTAAAAGTAGACGCGTAAAAAATGGTTTTAGAATCGAAACCGGATAAAGAAACCAAAACTGGTTTTTTAAAAAAATCGGTTTCAAACCGAACCGACGCGACGGTTTGTAGCTACTTCGTATTCTCGAACTTTGAAACCGGTTTTAAAACCAAACCAGTTGTAAAAACCGATTTTTGTCCCAAACCGGTTTATAAACCGAACCGAAATTGGTTTTACGAGTTTGAGGTTTGAACCCTAGAATCTAGTTTTAAAACTGAACCGTTTAAAAAAAATAATAATAACAGGTAAAACCGGTTTTTCCTCAACAAAAAAAATGAGTAAAATACAATTTCAGTCTCTGTGGTTTACACACAATCACACGTTCGACCCTCATTTAGAAAAAAAAACGAACAATAAAGTCCATGTTGTTGTCAATTAGAATTAATCATGTCCCTCATTTAAACGTCCGTTAATTGAACGTTAGGATTTTGGTTAAAAGACCAAAATGCCCTTTTTAAGGACTGAAATTACAATACGAATTACTCATCTCTCCTTTATATTCTGCAACTCACAACCCACCACCACAATCTCAGCCACCACTCACCATCACCACCAATAACCACCTTGTGGTACCGTCGCATCGCCCGCCTCTCCACCTCCGAAGCCCATAACCACCACTCACCATCGCGGTCGAATTTCTTCCCTAACTTTGAATTTTAGTGTGATAATGTGGTATAAAATTGAAGATTTTGCTGCAAATGAGACGTTAATTCGGTTGAAATTTGAAGAAATTGACGTCAGCAGGTGTTTTTGTTCGAATTTGCATAATCAAAATGAACTACAGTAGAAACTCGATAAATTAATACTCGATTATTTAATAAACTCTCTAAGATAATATTTTTTGCCGGTCCCGACTCGGGGATAGGGTGCTAAATTAATAATTCGCTAAAATTATAAGATAATACATTTTTTTATAATTTCTTTAGACCCCATATAAAATATAAATTAATAATTCCTTATATATAGCATATTACATGAATGATTTATGAAGGTTTCTTGAAAAATGACTCAATTGTCTTTTGTTTTTTGTTGAAATCAATTTCCCCCTTGAATCTCGTCTCTAATTTTCCTTAGCATGGTAAGAACTTATGGTGTTGTTTTCTCATAGCTCAACAAGAAATTGTTCAATGTGATTGCCGCTTTAATAGCTTCGTTTCGCGAAGGGGGCTCCATTGTAGAACTTGCATAATGCTCTTAGAATCTCGTCTGTCATTGTTGTTTTTTTCACACCTTTAAGATGGGAAGTCGTGTTGTGTGTATGATTTGTTTGTGTTAACCTATTTTGATCTTGTATTTATATAGAAAATATTTTTAATGTCCATAAAGTGATACATTGAACACAAGAAGCATAATAAGGTGGGAGATTGAAGGTTTCTTTCAAATTGGGCCGTTCATTTGATATACATGCATTGTATACAATAATTAAGTGGAAAAGCTTGAAAGGTGTTTGTAAACTAAGTATTCTACTATAAATTAATAAAATATTAATTAATATATAAATTAATAATTATTAATTTATCGATTAATTAATAAATTTTGATGGTCACAAGTGTATTATTTTATAGAGTTTCTACTGTATATGAAGAATTCGATAGTATTCAAGTTAGTGCTACTCGAAATTTGTGCATACAAATTAAATCAGCGAAATTACAAGATCCGAAAGTATAACTTTGGAAGGGGCGCTCAACCCCCCGAACTGTTCGCTCAGAAGTGTTATGTATGTACGTTTCGTATAGAATTTTTTAGGTATATACGTTTTCGACCCCCCAGTTTTATAAAATAAAATTACTTATATAGAATTTTTAGGTTCACTGACTTCCAACCCCCGGTGAAAATTTTCAAGCTTCGCTACTGGACGGTAGTGATAATATTGTTGGGCTAATGATAATATTTTTTTTAACGAAAAACAAAACCTTATATATTATCACGAAACAAGTCACCAACCAGCAAGAAGCTGGCCCTTACATACAACCCCAAACAAACAACCGACAAGAAGAAAACAAAACAAAACTAAAAACTTAACCAATTGCACTGATATCAAACTTCTTCCAAGTTTCCCAATCCTCGACTTCGACCGGTTTTTAACCCAAAGATAACTCAATGTCTTCGACTCCTCGATCACACCCGAAACAAGAGGAGTTTTCTTATTAAAAATTGCATTGTTCCTTGTTCTCCACAAGCTCCAAATGACAGTGAGCATGGCCGGCCCTGAAGGTGGGCGGGGAGGACCACCGGCCAGGACCCGATATTTCGAAAGGCACGTTATTTTTTAAAAAACTCCTATATGTATATGTAAAGATAAATAAATTAATAGGGTATACCCTACAAACATCAACATAGGTCCACTTACAAAACTATTTTTGTGGTTTAGATTAGTTATTAGTCCATTGGTATTCGGTTTAGACCTTTAGTGGGCCCAATACCCAATTTCGTTAAGGTCTAAGGGCACGCATTTTCGAGCTCGAACAGGGTATATGAATTCTCAGGGCCGGCCGTGAGGATAACCGCATAAAGAGCCTTGCTTCGTTTTTTTGACCCGCTCAGATTATGGTGCAAATGCAGCAGGTCATGGAAATGAAAAGCATAGACTGGTGGAATATGGCACCACTGTGAGAATGTGAGATCGCTGTCCAAATGGTTTGCCGTTTTTCCGTCGTCTCTTCGTAGTCACCGCAAAAACGGCAAACCGGATTTTGGACCGAGATGCTTCGCCTTCTTAGGGCCGAGATGGTCGGGAGTTTATCGTACACCGCACGTCACGCGATGACACAAACCTTCTTTGGAACCCAATTATTGAGATAATATTCAAGTTATCTCTATTTTTGAAAATATAAATAATATTGCGGAGCGGTTTGTTGTTTTTGGATAGACGGCAGAAAGGAAAATGATTTCGGGTTACAGAAATTTTTGTTGGGATAAAAAGTGGGTTATGTTGGTTTGTGTGGGTTTTTTAGAGGAGGTTTTGAGAAAATAAATGGAAAAGTCAAAAGTCAAAGGGAACTAATGTCAGATTAAAGTGGATTTGAAGGTGTGTAGATGAGATGTTTGACTTGGAGAAGATGGAGGGGGATCAAATCTGTTATATTGGGTATGAAATAAAGAAATTGCCCTTCCATTTTTCTTTTTGAAGACCAACAAAAATTTTATTCACCAACCTAGCTAGGGGCTAGCACCACAATTACATCTACCAAACATAAAAGAAAGGGGTTTTCTAATGGCACACCCCCTGTCTGTCTACACACTTTTTCAATTCAATACGCATCGTATAGGCCTATACGATGCGTATTGAATTAAAGTAAAAAAACATGGCAGATTGACAGGTGCAGGTTATGTCTGGCGGCGGGCCTGATACGCATCGTATAGGCCTATACGATATACGATGCGTATCAGGCCGTTGTTTTTTTGAAATTTTTTTTTTTGTGTTGTGTCGAATGTGAACCCGAGAAATGAAAGGGATTTCGAGCAGTTGGTCGATGATATGATTGATAAAAGAAGCGTTTTTATCATGTGTCATATCAGATGTGTTATGGTGAGATTTTTTAAGTTTGCACAGTGGGAGAAAAGACCAGCACCTCTGTCAGTATTGTCCTTTAAATTCGCATAAACATATATTCGTTTCATAACCTCCTCCTAAACGATGCGTATTACTTTGTGTGTGTGTCGAATGCGAACCCGAGAAACGAAAGGGATTTCGAGCAGTTGGTCGATGATATGATTGATAAAAGAAGCGCTTTTATCATGTGTCATATTAGATGTGTTATGGTGAGATTTTTTAAGTTTGCACAGTGGGAGAAAAGACCAGCACCTCTGTCAGTATTGTCCTTTAAATTCGCATAAACATATATTCGTTTCATAACCTCCTCCTATACGATGCGTATTACTTTGTGTTGTGTCGAATGCGAACCCGAGAAACGAAAGGGATTTCGAGCAGTTGGCCGATGATATGATTGATAAAAGAAGCGCTTTTATCATGTGTCATATTAGATGTGTTATGGTGAGATTTTTTAAGTTTGCACAGTGGGAGAAAAGACCAACACCTCTGTCTGTATTGTCCTTTAAATTCGCATAAACATATATTCGTTTCATAACCTCCTCCTATAAATCAACCACAACTCACCTGATATTTTCTGTTTCTTCAAGATTTACGTCTGATGTCCAAGTTTGATCACATTTGACTTCATCGGCGGCAGTCCAATGACTTTCTTGAGTCACATATCCAAAAATAGGGCCCACGGATCTTTTGCCCACCCGAGACCGATCTCTGAATCATCATAGAAGACGTGTCGGGTTCTTTTACTAGTGGTCGGGCTTCCAATGCTCACACAGGGTGATAAACAACGCTGATATCATCATAGAAGCGTTGGGATTCAAGGGTTTATGAGTCAAAGTTAACATTCAGATTCAGAAAGCAGATGATTTTTTACTTCGTTTATTCTCTTTAATCTATTAGAACGATCCTTGTTTTGTCACGTACATGCGTTTAATTCCCAACATCCTTGTAGTGTTTAGAATGTTTGAAGGAAATGTTGGTTCAATACTACCGGTTTCTAACTTTATGCTTGCATCCACCATAGTGAATATTAACTTTGTTGGAATCTACGAAGAAACTGTTCGATTTCACGGTGAGTGGAGAAATTAGCGACGGAGAAAACTGTTTGTATTTGTGGATTTCGGTTGGGTCAGAAACTTAACAAGAGAAGCAACTAAAAAAGCGGTGAACGGTATTTAACGTACACACCGCATTCAAAGATCCCTGATTGAGAGAAACTTCTTCGAGCTAACCGCCGATATCTCATCCTTCTGTTGTTCAGTACTTCCGAGACGATTCAAGTTATTTTCAGTTATTTCTGTTGATTCAGTAATTCAACGTATTTTAGTTGGTTTCGAATATACCCAAAGAGATCTGAACCAACCGAAATCCACTTCCGAGACGATTCAAGTGAGTCCTATGAAGCAACCGATTTCAACAAATCTTTTCCTTTTCCTTCAATTTCTAGAACATTCTCCAAGTTTGTTATTCAGATCTCTATTCGGTCATCTTTCCAAACTACAACACACGATAACTTTAAACTTTATAGTGTGTGATTTGACCAGGAAATGATTGGAGGTGATTGCTACTTTTAATAAGCTGTCATAGTTGTCAAATTCGATTTCAACAAATCTTTTCCTTTTTCCTTCAATTTCTAGAACATTCTCCGTAACATGAAGACGTGTCTATGCGAAATGCAACCGTTTTTTTACTACGGAAACAGTGGCTATGCGAAATGCAAACCCAACCGTTTTCTTACTACGGAAACGATGGCTATGCGAAATACAAACCGCAACCGTTTTTACTACTGAATATAACTAGTGGACGAAGCAAAGAGAACCTGATTCTGTTGTTCAGTACTCTCGTGTGCTAAATACAAACCCGATTTCAACTTCCATTGATCAAAATAATAAAAACCCTAAGAATGCATACACAAATAGTTCTAGTGGACGAAGCAAAGAGACCGCCTTGTTAACAAAAGTATGTTGTTCCAAGATCAATTCCAAGAAATAGTTCTAGTGGACGAAGCAAAGAGACCGCCTTGTTAACAAAGGTATGTTGTTCCAAGATCAATTCCAAGATATCAGCGTTCTTTAATCTATTAGAACGATCCTTGTTTTGAGAACCTGATACTGTTATTACATCCGAGACGATTCAAGTGAGTCCTATGAAGCAAAGTGTCGGTCTATTCAATTGAGAGGAATCATTGCATTACATCTCTGTTGAAAACAAGTGGTTGTAATGATGGAACCCTTGATTTGAAAAAATATTTTTGAGAAATTTATAGTTCAATACGCATCGTATAGGCCTATACGATGCGTATTAATCGATGATTTTACTGAAATACCCCTGGTTTTCTGATAAATTCAGGGGTATTTTTGAGAAAATTCAAAGCTTAATACGAATCGTATAGGCCTATACGATTCGTATTAGGCTGATATACGATACAACATAGGCCTATACGATCGTATATGGCATTATTTCAAATTTAATGTTAACGTGTTTCCCTCGGTTCGACGCGTATACGTCTCGTTTTTTTGCCGAACTTTCGCATATTTTGTCGTTTTATTACGTATACCTTCAACATAAGTCGTTTCGGTGCCGTTCGGTTGCGTGCGAATATCTTATTCTATGATTACGTACAGTTTTGTTTGAAATCCACTTGAACTCCATAGTGCCTTATTATATGTATACGTGTGTGGAAATATCGTTAGTTGCGTACTTTGACGTATTTTAGCGTATTTTAGCGCATTTTAACGTATTCTAGGGTATTTTAACGTATTTTAGCGTATTTTAGGGTATTTTTACGTTTTTTAGTGTTTTTAGCGTATTTTAGCGTATTGTAACGTATTTTAGCGTATTTTAACGTATTGGAAAGATGACCAAATAGAGATCTGAATAACAAAACTGTGGAGAACTTGTTTGCGTTATCCATCAATTTATCACTTTCAAAATTCAAATCAAACGTTCATGTATCACAAGGAATGACCGATCTAAGGCAGAGAACCTGATTCAGATACACAAATTCGATTTCAACAAATATTTCAAGGTCTTAAGTGATGGACAATTGGTTAAAAGATGTAGAAGAGTTTGTGTAGAGATCTTTACAGTATGGTTTCTCGACAAATGAAGTATTAAAAAGATGTTAGTTTCTTGACAGTATGGTTTCTCGACAAATGAAGTATTATCTGACAAAACTCAAAACAATTGTAATCTTCCCAGTAATCATCCATAACAAGGTCTTAAGTGATGGACAATTAGTTAAAAGATGTAGAAGAGTTTGTGTAGAGATCTTTACCGTATGGTTTCTCGACAAATGAAGTATTAAAAGATGTTAGTTTCTTGACAGTATGGTTTCTCGACAAATGAAGTATTATCTGACAAAACTCAAAACAATTGTAATCTTCCCAGTAATCATCCATAACAAGGGTGAGCTCGTATATTTGACCCTGGCGCAGCAACAAAACTTCATCATGTGTTGCAGTTTGGAAAGATGACTGAATAGAGATCTGAATAACAAACTGTGGAGAACTTGTTTGCGTTATCCATCAATTTGTCACTTTCAAAATTCAAATCAAACGTTCATGTATCACAAGGAATGACCGATCTAAGGCAGAGAACCTGATTCAGATACACAAATTCGATTTCAACAAATATTTCAAGGTCGTAAGTGATGGACATTTAGTTAAAAGATGTAGAAGAGTTTGTGTAGAGATCTTTACAGTATGGTTTCTCGACAAATGAAGTATTAAAAGATGTTAGTTTCTTGACAGTATGGTTTCTTGACAAATGAAGTATTATCTGACAAAACTCAAAACAATTGTAATCTTCCCAGTAATCATCCATAACAAGGGTGAGCTCGTGTATTGGACCCTGGCGCAACAACAAAACTTCATCGGCGGCAGTCCAATGACTTTCTTGAGTCACATATCCGACAATAGGGCCCACAGATCTTATGCCCACCCGAGACCAACCTCTGAATCATCATAGGAGACGTGTCGGGTTCTTCTGCTAGTGGTCGGGCTGCCAATGCTCACACAGGGTGATAAACAACGCTGATATCATCATAGAAGCGTTGGGATTCAAGGGTTTATGAGTCAAAGGTAACATTCAGATTCAAAAAGCAGATGATTTTTTACTTCGTTTATTCTCTTTAATCTATTAGAACGATCTTTGTTTATAATGTTTGAAGGAAATGTTGGTTCAATACCACCGGTTTCTAACTTTATGCTTGCATCCACCACAGTGAATATTAACTTTGTTGGAATCTACGAAGAATCTCGTAACGTATGAAACATGATAAAAGGGGGATGTCTAATGGAACACCTGATTGAGAGAAACTCCTTCGAGCTAACCGCTGATATCTCATCCTTCTGTTGTTCAGTACTTCCGAGACGATTCAAGTTATTTCAGTTATTTCTGTTGATTCAGTACTTCAACGTATTTTAGTTGGTTTCGAATATACCCAAAGAGATCTGAACCAACCGAAATCCACTTCCGAGACGATTCAAGTGAGTCCTATGAAGCAAGTGTCGGTCTATTCAATTGAGAGGAAACATTGCATGCCTTGAACGAGTCTAGATCACTCGTAATCCCTCAACCGGCTTTGAAACCGGACGGAATCTACGAAGAAACTGTTCGATTTCACGGTGAGTGGAGAAATTAGCGACGGAGAAACTGTTTGAATTTGTGGATTTCGGTTGGTTCAGAAACTTAATAGGAGAAGCAACTAAACAAGCGGTGAACGGTATTTAACGTACACACCGCGTTCAAAGATCCTTGCATTAGACACAATTTGTTGTAATTTGTGGATCAACAGAAATAACTGAAATAGTTCTCTTTAATCTATTAGAACGATCCTTGTTTTTGAGAACCTGATTCTGTTGTTCAGTACCAACAGAATGCATACACAAATAGTTCTAGTGGACGTAGCAAAATGAAATCGAAGCTGTTAACTAGGTTGTCCAGTACTTTCGTGTGCTAAAATACAAAGCCGATTTCAACTTCCATTGATCAAATAATAAAAACCCTAAGAATGCATACACAAATAGTTCTAGTGGACGAAGCAAAGAGACCGCCTTGTTAATTTAAGGGGTATTCTCAAATTATATTTCCTAGATGTTTGAAGACCAACAAATGTCCAAAGTGCTGCTTCTTCGTTCGCATGACGGAAAGCTACCGCGTGACAAGAAGCTACCTCGCAAAAATTAAAAAATTAAATCGACACCCTCAATACGCATCGTATAGGCCTATACGATGCGTATTACTTTTTGGCGGGGGACAATGGCAGCCTTTGGCATGCATAGAAGTTTGAACCCACCTCAATAGGCATCGTATAGGCCTATACGATGCGTATTGAGGGTGTCGATTTAACCCCCAAGGTGTGCCAATAATACGACCCAAAACAAAATAGAAAAAGAATTACAGAAACATTAGAAAACTTGAAACCACTTCCAACTATTCCATGTGAGACTGGCCTCTTTCGATCGATTTGTTACCCACTGATAGCTCATATTTTCCATTTCCTCTACTACCGTACATTCTGAGATAGGGACTTGTTCAAATACAGCTTTATTCCTCATCAGCCAAATACTTCATAAGTACACAAAAGCGGCAGCATGTAGTGACTTCCTTCTTTTAAAATGGTCGGACACCAAGTCGCTAACCTGTAGGATATCTTTAATTGCCCTTCCATTTCTAATTAAAAAGATAACCATACCCTAGTTAACTAACAGTTAATGTAAGAAGGGACTTGATTTATTCCAATTGTCAACCAAAGTGACTTAATTATTCGTTTATTTCAAATGAGGGTTGTATGTAAGATTGGATGTAAACCACATGGACTAAAATTGTACTTTACTAAAAAAGCCGAACTGGTTTGAAAAAAAACTGATTTATACACCTCTACTTAAAAACGTTCACTTAAAAAAATGCATTTATATCAAGTGACGTCATATTCGTGAACGTGACACCATGATCCGAATCCCTGAACTTAGACCACACGGTGTGGGCGTTCAAAAATGGCGTTGTTGCTGCTCAACGTCGTTCACACCATCCCGTCTACGGCGTTTACCACGGCGTTATTCAAAGGGCGGGGGAATCTCCACCGGCGTGGAAGACATTTCGTAGACGACGTGGCATGTAGTTAATGGACGTGAATGTTAGCCGTTTAACCCCAACGGTTAACTTTTAAATTTTTTTTAAAAAAAAATACCTTTTTTTTTAAATTACAATTTCACACTATAAATACAACCAGCATCTTCACCCAAATATATACAAATCCACTACTTCATTTTATACAAACTTTTCCACTTCAACGACATTCCACTTCACAAAAAAAACGACGATAGCAGCCATGGCGTGGACCGAAGAAGAGGATATTGCAGTTTGCGAGTCATGGGTCGAAGCTTTGAGCCACCACACGCGGGGTAGGCGCTCGAGCGCATTTTGGAGGACAATCTGACAACACTTCCAAGCCTATATGGGTCATAACAACCAAACCCTCGACTCTTTCTGGTCTCGTTTTAGGACGATCCTTCTTGATTGCGAAAGATTCGATACGATCCACACCGCCGTGGAGATCGAGGGTGGTGATCTCGGGGAGGACGACATCATTTAAGTGGCTCTCATCAAGTTTAAGCACGTGCACAACCGTGAATTGAAGCTCCGCTCGGCGTGGGAAATCATTAGATTTTTTATTTAAATTATGTGGTTTTTAGTTTCATATTTTTAATTTTATGTAATGTTTTTATTTTATTAGTAATATATTTATAAGTTTTTAATACATTTTATATAATTTTAATTATAAAATAATACAAAAGGTGTGTGACACGTGTTGAAAAAAGCCACGTTTCCATGCCCCCAGCCACACCATCCGTTTTAAGACCACGCCCTGTTATGACGCGTTGTTCACATGTCGCATAATACACCATCTTCAAGCCCCTCCACACGGTCTTAAGGCATTTTGTCTAAGCTTTTTGAAACAACTTATTGACTTATTGGTTTTTTTAAAAGTTATAAGTTCCAAAATAATATTTGCCAATGGGGATGTATGTTAGAGAAAAAGTGACTTTTCCAAAAAGTTACTCTAGAATGATCTATAATGAGGAGTTTTATAAGACTATGTGGTATGGGGCGGGGGTTGGGGAGTGAGTTGGGTACAAACGACCAAGTCACCACCCCTGGTGGGCTTGGGTTTCGGCGTGGGCCCTTGGGCGGGAGTTTCAGCCCGGGCGTTTGGCAGGCCTAGCGGTCTTTCGTGGCCGGTTCTCATTGGCTGGCTTGGCTAGGCTATAGGTAGCTAGGATTTAAATTTAAATTTTGTGTGTATTTTTATAATAATTGAAAAAAAAATTATAACACGTGGCCAACCCACGCGGGCTAGCCACGCCCCGCCATACCAACCCAACATGCAACTGACCAACGGTGCCCCTTGAAGTCCACGTGTCAACCCATGAACCATGTCCCAAAACCCCGCCCCACCATACCTCACGTTCTAAGTACTCCCAAACACCCCTTATTAAGGGTCCTAATAAATCCACATGGTATAATCTTATTCTAACATGGTTGATACGGGCCGTATAAGGTTATACGGCCCGTATAGAATAAAGTGAACCGACAAAGGCTGTGCCAGCAGCCTTTGTCAGTTCACTTTATTCTATACGGGCCGTATAACCTTATACGGCCCGTATCAACCATGTTAGAATAAGATGATACTGTGGTCGTATATATATTATACGACGATGTTATACGGCTCGTATATATCTATACGACCCGTATACAATGATTTTCGTTTTTTTATTCTTTTATTACTATTTGACGCGACGTATTATTACTCGATTCACGTGTGATTAGACGTAAGATTCTCCGATTCGATGTTATATTCCTCGAATCTCGTGCGAGTTATGTGATTAGACGTTAGATTCCTCGATTCGCGTGTTAATCATTTGAAACGATGTAATATTCCGTAAAATTCTCTATATAAACGACACTAATTTCATTCATTTTCATTCAACTTCTATTCGTTTCTTCTATTTTTCTCTGTATTCAAATTATTTACGCTATAATGTCGGGTTGGGGTGACTTTTTTAATGTGTTTGGTAACGAGGCGAATCAGGGGAATGAAGATAACAAAGCGGGCATGTTTGATCTGAATGCTCCGTTCGATCCCATTCTTGCGTCTGGTTCAGGTCAAGATACTTGGGGTTTGGATGCTATTCAGCCTAATTATGCTGGTTATTATTCATCGCAACACCCGGTTAATTTTGAAGCCCCTCCTGTTAGTGTTGGACCGCCGACTGATAGTTCTCATTCTCCTCCCATAAGTTGTGGACCGCCCGAGGGTCCAAATGCTGAACAGGAACGTAGTGAGTTTCAAAACAAGGAGGTATAGCATTTAATTATACGTTTATTTGTTGTATGTTAACTATTTTAGTGTTTTTACGTTTGATGTTGTTTTTATTAAAATCTTAGATTAGGGTTGCTCAATGGGTCGTGTTCGCGGGTTAGTGGGTTCAACCCAACCTGAACCTGGAAATTTTACACAAACCCGAACCCGACCCGAACTCGAAAATCGTATCATACATAAGAACCCGAACACGACCCGAAGTTTCATGGGTTGACCCGAACACGACCCATTAAACCCGAATTTTTTTATTTTTTTCTGAAATTAATATATTAAAGTTAAAATTTACTTAAAAAACACAAATATATATATATATATATATATATATAATATCATATTTAAGTTATAAAATCTATGTTAATTTCTCTTTTTAACTTATAATCATGGCATAAAAATACGCACCCCATTTAATTTATATATATTGTAAAAAATATATAATATAATATAAATGTGTAACGGGTCAACCCGCCATCCCGACCATGTTGACCCGAACCCGACCCGTGAACCCAAACGGGTTCGCAGGTTCAACCTGAAACTGACCCGAACCCGTTTATACTAAAACTAAACCTGGGTTAATCATTTGAGTTAATCATTAACGAACAGGGCAGAGGGTCAACATGCCCTTTTGAAGCAGTACCTAGGCGACTCTAATTACACCCTGGAGAAAGTGGTACCACTTATCGATAAGCTCATAAGAAACCAGGTGACAGAAATCAAAGGCAGCATTGAAACAAGCAGGAGCCGAACATTGGGTCATCATAACAAACCAATATTTAATCTCCTACTAAAGAAGGTTTCACATGCCTGCCTAGAGTTGATATCAGACGAAGTAAATGAAATAGAAAAATTAAAGTTATATAACCGTACATGCGCGTGCCGTTTGTATACAAGCAGTGGGTTGTCGTGCGCGTGTCGGTTGGAACCGTATACAACGAATGGTAATACATTATTCGACCAACCACATTTTATAATCATAGCCTTCCATCACACAAAATCTTATTGACGTTTTATGTTGTTTGTTGATATGTTTCTTAGGTCAAATGATCCCGTTGGAGTTGATAGACCCTTTTTGGAGAAAGTTAAATTTGGACTCCATAGTGGAACCGAGCAAGGTGGACTCTTTCTACTTAGATGGCGAATTTGCGCTTCTCAAACAACATTTAAGTGCTCAGCCGAGAGAACTCAAGAAAAACTTGATTCAAAAGATGAAGGAGTTGGTACAACTCAATAAGACGAAGCTTAAACAACCAGTTGTGCAAAAAAACACACGGGGTCGTCCAACTTTAAAAGCTCAGCAACAAAGGAAGGATGATTCGTTTACGGAGCCTTCAAGACACAGCTTTTTTACAACGCAGGACCAGTATAGTGATTCACAAGATGGGTTTGGCACACAAGAGTCAAAGATCGAACCTACCAGGCACAGCTCGTTTGTCGAGTCACAAAGTTATTGTACTGAAACACCTATGTTCTTCGGCGAGATTGCGAAAGGCGCTAAGAATTCGAAAACGAAAACAAGGTCGCAAAATCAAAGGAAGAGCAACCAGACTTACCTTTGCTGCCTGTCGGACAAGTTAATATGTTCATGCACTTCAAAAAGTTCATTCCACCGTGCTTCTATCCACACCTCAGTCACATACAAAATGTGTAGGGTGATGGTAATTGTGGGTTTCGATCTATAGCGGTCGGCTTATCGCTTAAAGAGTGGCAGTGGCCATTCATACGGGAGCATCTTCATGATGAGTGCAACCGGTTCCACGAATTTTGGAAAAAGATAAATGAAGTTCAGTATCAACAAGTTCTAGAATCATTAGTTTGGTCCAACCATATAGACGGAGCACCTCGACATAAGTGGCTACAAATGCCATTCACGGGGCTTCTGATAGCAAACCGGTGGAATGTCATTTGTCTCTTATTAAGTGACCTTGGTTGTGCTTCATTTTTTCCCATGTTCAGAACAGCCGAAGAAAGTATTCCGCATCGAACAGTCGCGCCTGTACATGTACACAGGAACCATTTTATTCACGTCAGATTAGAAGGGGAATATCCAATGCCAACCCCATCAGGATACTGGCGACAACCGACACGGAATACGCCAGCAGAAAGTTGGTATCACTATTACAAGGAACGTATTGACCAATATAATACGATCATTGATGAATATAGGACCAGGGATTACATAGATTTAGGTGCCCTATGAATATAAAATGTTATTTGCATGTTTTGACAATTTGTAATGATCAACATACACGTTATATAAATGTTTTGGCAACTTTTTGAAATTGAACTTGAAAAAACGTTTAAACGAATCAATTTGCATGTTTTGACAATTTGTAATGATCAACATACACGTTATATAAATGTTTTGGCAACTTTTTGAAATTGAACTTGAAAAAACGTTTAAACGAATCAATTTGCATGTTTTGACAATTTGTAATAATAAACATACACGTTATATAAATGTTTTGGCAACTTGTTGAAATTGAATTTGAAAAAACGTTTAAACGAATCAACGTTAACGCATACCGACCGTATTTTCGTCAGTTCCGCTTATGTTTAGATGTTAAGTTGTTTGTTTAATAACTGTTGTCGTAGTTTATCATAATCATATCACATATTTATCGTTTTACATAGTGGAAACTTACTAAACATTATAAATACGTTTAACTAGAAACTCGTAACATAATCCGATATATGCAATACTATTTTAAAATTTACAAAACTTATTAAACGGTTTCCCGATTGCAACAAAAAATTAACTATTCTATACATATTTATCGTTTTACAAAGTGGAAACCTATGAAACATAATAAATACGTTTAACTACAAACTCGTAACATAATGCGATATATAGAACACTATTTTAAAATTTTCAAAATTTATTAAACGGTTTCCCGATTGCAACAAAAAATTAACTTTTCTATACATATTTATCGTTTTACAAGGAGGAAACTTATTAAACATAATAAATACGTTTAACTACAAACTCGTAACATAATCCGATATATACAACACTATTTTAAATTAAAAAATTTATTAAACGGTTTCCTGATTGCAACAAAAAAGTTAACTTTTCTATACGGGCTATACGGACCGTATAACATTATACGGCCCGTATACAGTTTTCAAAACTATAAACCCTTGGCAAACCTTTGAAACAAAATTATGCAAATATGTATACGGCCAATATATAACTATACGTCCCGTATACATATAAAAACAAAAAAAAACATTCCACCGCATATGTTGGACCGTTCTACGACCTTGAAATGTCAGTTAAGGCAGTTCATCTTTGAGTATGAAGGCGGAATCAACATAAACAAAGTCATAACAGCTAGTTTCCTCTTAATCTTTCTTTTCTGATTGATTTACGTGCTTGTACAATGTTTTCTGATACAAATCCGGCAGCACTTCATTTCTCATACAATGACCAGGTCTTTTACAAATGAACCACACATCACCTATATATAGTAATGTTGATTTCGCTTGAACCCATTTCAAGCTAAATCTGATTTCGCTTGAACCATTTCAAGCTAAATCTGATTTCACTTGAACCATTTCAAGCTAAATCATCCTATGTTGATTTCGCTTGAACTCATTTCAAGCTAAATCTCCAAGTTTAAACATATAAAACCCTAATGTGTGTTCATTCAACATATCTAGACACAAGACTTGATTATGACGTAATCAACAGACATTTAGTGCACCAACAGACTCCCCCTTGGATGTTGATGAAGTCTTTGGCTTCAAGTCTTTGTCTTTATCATTCTTCAAACATTGTAAAAACTTTCTTCAATCTTTATCTTCAAACTTTAAACTTCAATCTCCCCTTTGACTGTTGATCCAGACTCCCCCTTTCACAGACTCCCCCTCTCAATATGCTATAATCTGAGGTATCTGGTTCAAGCTTTGACAATTAGCTTCCGTTGGGAATAATGAAGTCCAAACCTGTTACTCAACCAACAAACATTACAATTCTATCTTTCCAACAATAACTCACAAACTCAATCAGTTTTAACAATCCACTCAAGTATTCAGGTCCAAGTTAATGACCCTGATCACTTGATTAATCTACCAAGTCCAAATTAATGACCTTGGTTGATCTTTTGACGAATCAATACTGATTTTAAAAACATCAATTTCAAACATTTTCTGAAAATAACAAGTATCAAATTAATGAACTTGTTTTTGACTTTTCAAACAATTCAAACTTCATCAAAGTAAGCTCTCCTTATTCTTCAGTCCAGAATCTCCTGCATCTGCTTCAATCAACTAAGAATCCAACAATCAACTCTCCACTTTGGTTTGTCAGAAAATAAAGCAGAAATAAAATCTTTTTGGATTTTATCAAAGTGTTCTAAACTAAGAAATGAAATACAGAAAACTTAAATTGCAGAAAGTAAACAAAGTAAACTATTTACAAACAATTTTTTTTGGTGAGCGTGTCAGGGAATCATATCAGCTATCAGACAAATTACAAGTACCATTAAGCTACATTTCATACTCAGATTTAAACAATTCACCTCGATTGTCGATATACTGATCCATCTTAAATTCTCACACAAATTTCAATTTACTCAGGATACGAATTAGATATCTTAGAAACAAGCTCCTTCATGTGTCCCACCTCTTGAATATACTCCCGTATCTAGAATCCCAATTATCAGTCTTACAGGTGAGTATACTACAATGATATCTGTATATAAATTAGGTATGCGAGGGCCGAGGGATCTCAGGTCGATACTTCCATATACGCAGAGAGATATCAGCTTCGACTTTACGGTATGTCCCCTTTAGGGGATCTTTTTGCTTACAACAGCAGCGACTATCAATTTTATTGTTTCATCTGCATGCTGAGGGTTTAATGCTATGTTTCAAGCATTGCAGAAAGTATTAGCCAAGGACTAGGTCAGAACTACCGTTCAGCAGAAGTCCCGGAATAATACCCCAGACATCATTGAGTATAAAGACCTAGTATATCAGATTATGAGACCTTTCAAACGAGATTTCAGGGGTTACCTATATATCCAAGTAGTGTTCCCCACGAATTTCAGAAGTTTGAAATTTTAGGTTTATATCCCGAATAAATCTACTAAATGTGCGAAAACCTATCGACACATCATCAGTGAGACTGTTTAACTCATTTAAACTTTACAAATCTTTAGCATACTGTAATTGTCTAGCCGATGTACTATCATTTTCCCTATATACACAAGCTCTTTTTCAGATTTTATCATGTTTTTGTATTTTTGCATTTTTTACTGTTTTTGTATTTTCTGAAAACATAACTATGTACAAACATCTACTCCCCCTAAATACCAAAACAAGTAAAAATTCGACAAACCATTGCAGATTGTTTCTCGTCTTCATCCGCAACAGTACTCGCATCAACGCCAATAATGCCATCCGACACTGAAAGAAGCTTCATACCATTCAGTTTTAACAAATATTTAAACCGATTTTTATCAAAAGCTTTGGTATGTAAATCAGCTTTCTGTTCGTCAGTGTGGATTTTCTCAATTCGTATCAACTTTTTCTCAAAGCAATCACTAATAAAGTGATGACGAATTTCTATGTGTTTAGTTTTAGCGTGATGTACTGGATTCTTTGTTATATTTATAGCGGCCTCATTATCAACAAAAAGAGGTGTGTTAAGAAACTGCAAACCGTAGTCGCGCATCTGTTGCTGTATCCACAAGATCTGAGAGCAGCAACTGCTAGCAGAAACATACTCCGCTTCACATGTAGATAACGCCACAGACGTTTGTTTCTTACACTGCCAGGTAACCAATCTAGGACCAAAGAACTGGCATCCTGCAGTTGTTGATTTTGAATTGACTTTGCAGCATCCGAAATCCGAATCGGAATACCCTTCGAGCGTAAAGTCGCCTTTCCTAGGATACCACAACCCCAATGAAGGAGTTCCTTTCAGGTAGCGCAATATCATCTTCACAATGATCAAATGCGATGCTCTCGGGTTAGACTGAAATCTTGCTGCGAGGCACGTTGGGTACATTA
Organism: Helianthus tuberosus; assembly: GCA_030545235.1. Lineage (NCBI taxonomy): Eukaryota > Viridiplantae > Streptophyta > Magnoliopsida > Asterales > Asteraceae > Helianthus > Helianthus tuberosus. The sequence continues at coordinate 188,839,004 of CM060365.1, read as the reverse complement.
TATCAGGACGTGAAGCAGTTAGATACATTAAAGAACCTATCATGGAACGGTAAAACGTTTCATCAGCCCTGTCTCCGGTGAAATCTGGGTGAATCCCATGATTTGTTGCAAGTGGGGTAGCAGCTGGAGTAGAACTTGACATCCCAAATTTCTCTAGAATATCATGAACATACTTTGACTGATGAATGAAAATTCCCTCGGGAAGTTGTTCAACTTGTAAACCCAGAAAGAATTTCATCTCCCCCATTGATGACATTTCAAACTTTTGCTTCATCACTGATTCAAAATCTTTGCATAAATTTTCATTTGTCGACCCAAAAATTATATCGTCCACATAAATCTGAACTATCAGAAGATGACCATCGACTTCTTTAGTGAAGAGAGTGGCATCCACTTTTCCACGAATGAACTTATTGGCTAGTAGGTGTTGAGACAAAGTCTCGTACCAAGCTCTCGGGGCCTGGTGTAAACCATACAGCGCTTTGTCCAATAAGTAAACCTTGTTTTTGTGGATTGGATCAGTGAAGCCCGGTGGCTGACCGACATAAACCTCCTCTTTAACCTTCCCATAAAGAAACGCCGATTTAACATCTAACTGATAAACTTTGAAGTTCTTCCAAGACGCAAATGCTAGGAAAATTCTGATCGCTTCTAGTCGTGCTACAGGAGCATAGACTTCGGTAAAATCAATCCCCTCCTGTTGACTAAATCCCTGAACAACGAGTCGAGCTTTGTTCCTTACAACAACTCCTCTATCGTCCCTCTTGCACTTGAACACCCACTTGGTGTTAATCTTTCTCTGACCATCCGGCAAATCAACTAACTTCCACACTCCCAATTTCTCGAATTGACTAAGTTCCTCCTGCATTGCATTGACCCAAGAGTCTTCAGTAAGCGCCTCTTTGTAAGTTCTTGGTTCAACCTGCGAGATAAAACAACTCAATGAGAATTCAGTTTGTAAAGGAGCAACTTTTGTATAAAAACATGTAAGCCCTTTATCAATCTGATTTTGAGTGCGAACTCCAGCTTGCAATTCTCCTATGATCAACTCCTCTGGATGATATGAAAAAGTTCGTGGCATCACTTCACTTGGAACATCTACATTTCCCTCCAGATTAGTAATATTCTGTTCTGCATCTTGTTCACTGACTTGGTATGTTTGACTTGGAATCTGAATTTGCTCCCCCTCAGAATCTGAATCTCCATGATAAAAAACCGGCATGTTTTCAGTTTCTAGATTATCATTCTGAGCCGACTGATTATCGTGAGCAACTTCATTCTGTTGGACATCATCATGTTCACCAGCATTACTCGGACCTGCTTCATCATCATTCAAAGTTTCCCGTGGTCGCCTCGAATACTCAGCTGGAAATCGCTGCTGTCACTCGTACTCACGCAAAATATCCAACTCATCAAAGAAATCCTCTTCTTCCTCTGATTCTTCTCTCATGTCAAACGAATCCCACAGTCTGTCATAATGAAAACGCCATGAATCTCCAGGATTCTGTGGTGGCATAGTATAACCTTGACATTCAACATTATATGCCTCAATAATCGTTTTCCAAATTGGAATGAATACTCGTTTCAACGGACTGGCATAACCCACAAATATTCCTTCTAAGCCTTTTTCACCAAATTTTCCTTGAAAATCGAGAACAGTACAGGGAGACCCAAACGGTTCAAGATACTTCAGATTTGGTTTACGATTATTGATCAGCTCAAAACATGTTTTGTTGAACTTCTTGACAGTAAGAACCCTGTTGAGCGTATAACATGCGGTAGAAACAGCTTCAGCCCAAAAATTTATCGGTAACTTTGAATCTGTGAGCATAGTTCTAGCCGTCTCGATTAGTGTCCGGTTTTTGCGTTCTGCAACCCCATTCTGCTGCGGAGTGTACGGAGCACTAAACTCATGCAATATCCCTCTTTCATCACAAAATTCTTCCATCTTACTATTCTTGAATTCAGTACCATTATCACTTCGAATACGTTTGATACGCCGTTGGTACAAATTCTCAATCTTTCTGAACAATGCCATCAAACTATCAAACGTTTCGTCTTTCGTCTTCAAGAAAGAAACCCACGAAAATCTGGAATAATCATCAGTAACCACAAGACAGTAGAGATCCCCTGTAATACTTTTGACGTTTACTGGACCAAACAAATCCATGTGAAGTCTTTCCAGAGGACACAAAACTGAATTGACTCGTTTTGTAGGGTGTGACTTTTTCTTCTGCTTGCCTTTGACACAGCTAATGCACTCCCCTTCCAGATGAAAACCTTTGACATGAACTCCCATAACCAAATCGTTGTGCACCAAGTGATTCATCTTCCTTAGGTGAATATGCCCCATCTTGCGATGCCACAACTTTAATTCTTTCTCAGTTGCTTTAGATACAAAAGAATGTGCTTGACCAGTAGTTGTAGTTGCTACACTCATATCTAACACATATAAATCATTCACTCTAGGTGCCCGCATGATAATCCATTCTTCAGCCTTAAGAGGTGGAAATTTTGCATCATAATCAACCAAAATTGATTCTTCAGCCTTTTTCACTTCAGAAGTTGAAATTTTCATCTCTGTTTTTGGTTTCCAAACTTGTTGAGATAAAGCAACCTGTTTATAAAACTTGTCGTTTTTAGTTACCATTTTCTTTACATGTTCATTTTTCACTTTAATGTTGTTATTTTTCACACTCTTTTTCTCAACAACGATTGGTGCTTTACCCTTCACGTCAACTTTCTTCTGTTGAATCTTCACAGTTTCAGTCTTAGGCTTCACATTGGTACACTTTCGTGCAATGTGACCAACTTGATTACATCTGAAACATGTTCGAGTATCGATAACTCGACTTGAGCCTTCAGACTGATACTGTGAAGCTCTTTTCTCAAAGAACTCTTTATTTGATTTTGAAAAGATTTCATTCTCCTCATCAGAAAGTGAACTTGAACCATTCACAAACACCTTCTTTTCAGCAAACCTTTTGTTTTGAAAACTCTTTTTCTGATAACTCCCTTATAACCACCCGACCAATTGTTTCGATTGTTATTATAAAACCGTGGTGGCAAAACAGGCTTTTTGTAGTAAGCTTTGTCTTTCTCGAAATTCATTTGCCTTTTTGTTTGTTTCAAACTGTTCACTTCTGAAAACTCAACTTCAACCAATTTGAAAACATTTGTTAACTTTTTCTCATTAACATTCTCAATGGGAAATTCAGAATCCAAATACAACTTATCAGATCCAGCCATCTTGTACATCACAAAACCCGGTTCATCACTTAAGTTGTTTTTGGATTTTGGTTTCTGAATGTATTTATCCAAGAAACATTCATCATCTTCAGCTGAATCAGATAACAAAACACTTTCAGCTGTGCTCTTAATAATCTCTGTCTGAACACTATCATCAGATGATGTAGAAAAAGTAACATCAATGTTCTCCGGAAGTTTAACTTCACTCTCTTCCTCAATTTCAACCAACCCAGATTGCTTTTTCGTGTAATTATCAAGAACAGGTGGTGGAACTTGATGAAAACCCACCCCGGTTCCATCAGAGTACACATCTTCGCTTGCTTTGTCTTTCCCGATTGGTTTGGGAATAATGTGTTGCAAAACAAAGCTTGCGGAGTTGTAACTCTTAAGCTTCAACTGGATTCGCTCATTTTCAATTTCAGCCTCTTGAACTTTAAGTTTCAGTTTAGCGATTTCATCCAGTTGTTGGTTGATTGATTCTTCTTTTACTCTAAGCACTGCTTTTAGTTGAATGTTTTCTTTATAAGTTTTACCATTTCGATCATCATTATCTTTCATTGTGGTTTTAATCTTCTCAAATTTTTCAGTGATTTGACGGTTTTCAAGAACTAATTTTTCATTTTCTTGTCTAATCCTCTCATGATCAGTTTTATCATTTTCAATTTTGTTAGTTAATTCTTTTATCCGTTCAGTTGAAGCTTTAACCATCTTGTCACGATCAAGAATTTGATTCTCAACGTTTCTGACTTTTGCTATCAGATCATCAACCTTCTTACCGTTGAGATACGTGACTGTGTTACAAAATTTGCATTCTTTGATGCAATTTTTGCAATCAACATCCCCATCAACTTTCTTACCTGACACATTTGTTGACAAATTTGAACTGACCTGGCTTTTTGACTCAGACTTGGAGTTAGAGTCTACCTCAAGTGCTTTAGCAGCTAGCACTTTGTCAGCCATTTTTCCGAGATTTTCAGCATTCAACTCCTGCGTCATGTCAATGATCCCGGTATCAACCTTCTTTGTGTTCTCTATCTCTTTCTCTTCTCTTTCCTTCTTCTCTTTCTCTTCTTTTTCTTTCTTCTCTCCAGTTCCCCACCATTTATTCTGCCAATAATCATCATCATCTTTTAACTCTTTGATTATAGCCTCTACATCAAGAGTGTTGTGATCAATAGCAATATTTCCAAATGGATCAAGATAACACTCTCTGTCTGGATCCCATCTATTTGCTCTCTTTGCTTCCGAAAAGATACCAGATATTCTGATCATTCTGTTTGTGGCCAACAACCTTCTGTAGTTATACTTCTGTTCTTCAGTTCGGTTGTCTTTCCACGGAACTGGTTCATTCTTTGCCATGAAAGCGTAACCAACCGCATCTTCCTCCGGTAGCAGTTCGCTCCAATCGAAACCTTCATCGTCGTGAATCACGGCAAGAGCTCTAGATTTCTCTTTGTTGTCTTCAACCTGCTTCAATCTAGGTGGCTCATATTTATTCTGGTGATAAATTTCCTTCTTGTAGTATTCATCTCTGAAAGGATTCTCCGACTCATCAGCATATGCATTTCTGCATTCTCGTTTGAAGTGACCTTTCTGCTTACACCTGAAGCATGTCACTTTCGATTTATCGAACCCCAGCTTAGTAGATGCACCACCAATTGTTTTCCGGCCTGTAATTTCCATGAAACGTTGTGCTCGACGAACAGCACTCGCCATTGCCCAACGAATATCAATCAGTTCCATTTCTTCCGGATCAATCTGATCATAATCTTCTTTTGTCAGATTGGTGTTGCCTATCTTTCCAGCTACTAGCCCTTCATACGATTCCAACACCGATGCTAGAAAGATCATCTGCTTGGCCGACTCTTCATCAAAATTCTGAGCATTCTTCAAGTCTATTGCAATGTTGCATTGAAAACGATTCTTTGCATCAGAATGACTTGCAGATGATGAAGATCCACTGTGATAACCACTGTGATTTTCACTGCTTTGACCACTTTGACTTTCTTTATTTGCTGTGGACACATTTTCAACAGAAAACGCAGTCTTCGGAGAAGTTGCTTTTGGCATCATGCTCTTTGGATAATATAGATCCAAATTCTGTTGATAAGATGAATGATTGACTTTATACGTCTTCTTCAATTCCAGTTCGTGACTTTCAAGTTTTTCAATCACCAAATCTGGTTTCAACTTTTCAGGAACAATAGTGTTCTTCAACATCAGTGCATAATATCTCCAACCCATCTCGTCTGGTAATGAATCGAACAATTTGTCAACAAGTTCTTCATCGGAATAACTGATATCATGTCTTGCTAATTCCAGCTTTAGATGACCGAACCTTTCTATCATTTTACACACTGACTCATTCTTAAGACAACCAAACATATCAAACTCTTTCCTAAGTAGTTTCTTTTTGTTTTTCTTGATTTCTTCATTACCTATACATTTCTTTTCTAATTTTGCCCAAAGATCTTTAGCACTGGAGTAATCAATCAAAGAGATTATATCTTCACACACAGATTGAAACAATAATGCCACACATTTCTGCTCAGCAACAAACGACTCTATTTCATCTGATGTTGATAAAGTTTCACCCTCTTTGCCTCCATTATCGTATCCATTTTTGAGACTCTTCCAGCTCAGAAATGCAAAAGCCCTCAACCAATCTTCGAATTTCTTTGCCCACCGACTATACTCCTCGATAGCCATCAATTTCGGTGGTTTGTTGTAAGTTCCGAAAGCACTTTCAACTTCTAAAGCATCCGATAATTTCTTCTTGGCGTTTGATGAGTTCTCATTGTTATTGCTTGAAGATGTATCGTCTCCCGAATTTCCAGCAAACGCGTACATATCACTAAACGGGTTCATGAAAATATCATCCATCGTGAACGTTCCTACAAAATCAGCCAACACTTAGAAAAAATTTTTAGGTTTTGAAAAATCAGCAAGTTCAAGCGAAAATACTTGAAGTGTAAACAGCTTCAAGCGAAATCAACACTTAAACTGTTCAAGCGAAATCACACTATTACACTTCAAGCGAAATCTGCCAAGTGTTTCAAGCGAAATCCAGCAATTCAATTTCGCTTGAACTTTTCAAGCGAAATCTAAGACAAGTTCTGATTCAAGCGAAATCAACAGCCAATCAATTTCGCTTGAACTATTTCAAGCGAAATCCACTAATACAATTTCAATGGTTCAAGCGAAATCTAACAACTCAATTTCGCTTGAACTGTTCAAGCGAAATCTTCTGATTTTCAAGCGAAATTGTCTGTTTTCAAGCGAAATCGACACTTATAGTTTGAACACTTTCAAGCGAAATTCTGTTTTAGTCCATTTTTCACAAGTTTTAATCCGTATTTTAATCCGAATCTTTGTAGGCTTTGTTAAAACTATGTTTTACACAATATACTCGAAAATCAGACCATTTCGACCGTTGGAACTCGTTCAGATCAGAAAAGTATAAAAAGAAATGAGTAGAAAGTAGAGAATCCGGTAATATCAAGCTGCTATGGTATGAACTCCTCGTCCTGAGCTCTGATACCACTTGTTGGACCGTTCTACGACCTTGAAATGTCAGTTAAGGCAGTTCATCTTTGAGTATGAAGGCGGAATGAACATAAACAAAGTCATAACAGCTAGTTTCCTCTTAATCTTTCTTTTCTGATTGATTTACGTGCTTGTACAATGTTTTCTGATACAAATCCGGTAGCACTTCATTTCTCATACAATGACCATGTCTTTTACAAATGAACCACACATCACCTATATATAGTAATGTTGATTTCGCTTGAACCCATTTCAAGCTAAATCTGATTTCGCTTGAACCATTTCAAGCTAAATCTGATTTCACTTGAACCATTTCAAGCTAAATCATCCTATGTTGATTTCGCTTGAACTCATTTCAAGCTAAATCTCCAAGTTTAAACATATAAAACCCTAATGTGTGTTCATTCAACATATCTAGACACAAGACTTGATTATGACGTAATCAACAGACATTTAGTGCACCAACAGCATAAAACTCTGCGCATAAATATTCTATACGGCTCGTATCAGTTTATACGGCCCGTATAGATATAGGGATGTGAAAATAAGATTATAGGGGTGTGGGAATAGAACACCCCCTTAATTAATTTACTTGTTTTTACATTTTACAAACCCTTTCACACTCATAATAACCCTTCTCATCTCATCTTCTTACCTACACTCGGCCGCCATCGCCCCCGCTACCGTCAGCTGCACCGCCGTAGACCACCGCAATCAACTACACCTTCGTAGATCACTGCCACTGGCTGCACCACCGGCGAATGCTGCAAGATCAAACTTTTAAGTGAGTTTTTTCTTTATCATTTTATTTTTTACTTTGTATCCATCACAGATCTAGGTTTTTACCGCCGTATTTACTTTTCTTCCATAGTTATGTTTGCTGGTGATGGATACTGCTATAGAATGAACTTAGATCACTTTATTTTAGTTTTATTTTAGATACATGCTTGCATCTGTTCCAACTTCATATTATTGTCAAACTTAATTACAGATCTGGATTTGTAACCAAGATTAGGATTATTTATATGGGACTTGGGATTATAGTTAGTGTCGTCATCAATTTGAGTAAAACAAAGTTTTTTTTTCTTGAAGAGATTAACATTGATGCCTATGGAAAGATTGGCGTTGGGGCTTTGAATGCAATATGAGCTACAACTACAACTCTTTATGTTTCGCGTAGACTAGACTACTTTCATAAATGTGTTTTGAACACAAGACGAGATGCAGTGCCCTCTCATCCCATCAATCACCGGGACACTTGCAACGAATCAGCACGAAATAGGTCGTGCAGAAACGCTACGAGGAACATCACATCCTTCTACCCATAGCGATGGTAAGTCATCTCGATCCCAACATACCAGCAGATCTATGGGATACGATCACTAATAAATAAATAAAAATTAACAACGGTTGAATATTTTATGGATTTATTCTCTCACGATTTTGGAAAAGTTAACCCGGATCATATCACGATTTTGGAAAAGTTAACCCGGATCATATCACGATTTTGGAAAAGTTAGGTGTAACACTTTTGTTCAAAGTCGATGCGACCAACTTATCAAAAACCGCTGAGCTGAAGGATAAGTTCTTTGACCGAATTGTTTTCAATGCCCCTCACTGTGGGGTGTTTGGAAAAGAATGGAATCAGGAGACTATCGGGTAACAACTTTTATTTTTTATTTTTTATATTTGTTGGCAAACTTTGAAATAACTTGATTTTGTATTTTTTTCAGGAGGAACAAAAAATTAGTTGATAATTTTATGAAACGTTCTTCCAGCCACATGAACGAGGAGGGTCAAATTGATTTGGCCGTCAAAACTACGGGTCCATTTGCGAAGTGGGGGGTTACCGGTATGGCTCGCAAAAACAAACTCGTTATGAAGATGGTGGAGGACTTCCCCGACGTGTAATATAAGCATTATATTTGCAAGAACGGGGCCGGTGATAAACCGGATAACACATTTAGTACAAAAGGCATGAAAACTTTCATGTTTGCTAAACGTGTTAGGAAAGCAGCCACTCATCTGTACAGAAATCCTGCGATTCAAGCTGTAAACGACCCCCTTCACCTTCAAGCTGCAAACGACCCCCTTCAAGCTGCAAACGACCCCCCTACTATTACATGAATTTCTAATTTATCGAACTTGAAATTATATGATATTTTAATGATTATTACTTGTTGTTTAAAACATGGAAAATTGCTAGTTGTTTCTGAATTTCTGACCTAATTGTGTGGATTTATACATATGCAGAAGTTATTGGTTTTATATATTATAGGTATGTTGTTAAAATACGGTGAAATTTATTATTTGTTGATGTGAAAGAGTATTGTTCTTCAATGATCTTGATCTTAAGTCACTTGTTATTAAATAAACATAAAAGATTACTAGTTGAATGTTAATTTATGTCAAAATTGTGTGGATTTAGGTATGTATGCAGGAGTTATTAGTGTTTACATGTTATAGATATGCTGTAAACATATAGGTAAGTACGCAGGAGCTATTTATGACCCGACCCGAAACCCGTTCCGACCTAAACCAAAACAACCCTTTTTTGGATTGACTTGTTCCGACCAGCACCCGTTTTGACCCGAACCCGTCTTGACCCGCCATCCGACCCGACCGTTTTGCCGGGTGTAAAATATACCAACAAATATACTTGCTTGTCAAAACGTGTTCACGGAATCGATACAAAACTAACCCAAGCCCGCTTAGACAAAATCCCAACCCGCAAAGTCAATGTTCTCACGTCTCAACTACGGATTATCAAAATGAAGCATCTACACACAGAGAGTAGCTAGTAAGCCGCCGATGTTCTATTCTTTGCGAGTGTTATTCCGTCATATAAATATTAGGGTTGTGTCGAGGAGATTAATTTTTAACTTTAAAATGAGGTATTTTATTATGCAAGCATATTACACCAGAAAAATGGATATACTAATTACTAAGGTTAATGTACCAATATATTAGAAAATTAACAAAAATTTAACAACCACTATAAAGGTGCGGATGAACACCAACTGTTTCCATCCTCTTTTTGACCTTTGTACTTTTATGTGAGGCAAGTTAACAGAGAAGTTTGACTTCGAGTATGAGATGAGATTCCAAAGAGTCTTAAATGCCACAAAAATATTGACACAAAACTTGCACAAAGCAAAGCATGCTCGCCATAGTCGAGTATTTCTTCATCGATTGCAATTAAGAAAAATCATGGATGCAATCATGTCAATAAATTTTAAAATCAAAGTAAGTTTGACCTTTGAACAAGTTTCAATCCCAACCTATTTTGCCTGGTTACACAATCAATCTTATCTTGCTCATATGCCACTATACAAATCAACATCATCAATTTATTTGTACAGCTGATGTGCTCAAACCTTGAAAATAATTGCGATTGCACATATGGGAATACAAGTCCCAGAACCATTACATAGTATCGACGTAAAGAAAATAAAATGTCATAAAAACTTTACAAACAATAAAAGAAAGGGAGAAATAACATCAGTTGTAGTGAAGTTAACAAAGATAGTAAGTACCACATGAGGACTAACTCTTTCATAAAGCGAGGCCTAAAGCTTGTGTAATTAGAATGTAAGGATAACATTGAGTGTGCAATGTGTTAATGGGAACGCTTGTGTAAGTGAATAGTTGTGTCTAGAGATAATGGAACGAGATAAATGATGAATAAAAGAAATGTGTGGTTAATACATGATGTTGTGATGTTGATGAGGTCCTAGCTATATACAATGTGTTATGAGCTATGTATGATAAAGCATCCTTGAGATATATGTATGGGACATCGATAGTAGATGATATTGATGTGTTCAAATTGAGATGGGGGTCGTCAGTAGTAGACAATGCTGACCTGCCCACAAAGAGATGAATCAGTCATGTCTTTGTGATGTTACTCAAATTGCATGTAGGATCCCCACCTTATGTGACTTACATGTTCGCTTTAGACGAATTGTGTATTCATGTGTAACTATTATGTTAATTATGTACCATTGGTCGTGATGTGTTAGAATACCATTATGAGGTCGAGTGTTGGTCTTAGCCATGCACTGGGTTGCATTGGTTAAAGGTCTGTATGGGGACATATATGTAGGTGTTGGTTTAGACGATATAGATTTCGGTACCAGGTCAATTTGGGTTGACTCTTTTGTGTGGGTTGTTATCAATTGGGTTAAGATAGGTTAAAACGGTTTTGGAGTTTTATAAATTCGAGTTTATGCGTTATTAAATAAAGTGATTCGGTATTGGTTTAATTCCTGTAAACATAACTGTTAGAACTCACTCAGCGTATGTATGTAGATTGGCTTGTGCGTGAGGCTTCTCGTGAATTATGATCCTAGCATTCGTACTTTTCGTATTTTGGATTAAAATTGGATGTTAGTATGTTTTTATTTAAACTTGACGATGTTTTAAATTACTTTTCTGCTGCGTATTTTTGGTAACATAACAAGTCTTTTAGGTAGTGTTTGGTATGAAGGAATGGGAGGTGGAATGGAATGGATGATTACGATGGAATGAAGAAAAGGGTGTTTGGTTGGTCAATGGAATGGAATCACCCATTCCAAAAGGCATTCCATTCCCTCAAAATCATTCCTTCCACCCCCCATGTTTTTTTTCCATTCCATCCCCTCTTGCAACATTCATCAACAACACCAAAACCCACCACCTTCGCCACAACCCAACACCACCACAGCCACCACTAACCGCCGCCGCCACCCACCGCCACCTCTACTGCCACCCTCCACCAACGGCCACCTTGCCGTCACCACCACTCGTCGTCACCGCCGCACCGCCACTCGCCGCCGCCGCCACCACCCATCGCCGTCGCCGACACCCACCACCGCCACCTATAACCACCCACAATCACTACCACCGACCACCACCACCACTCACCGCTGATTTTGTTACTCCTTTTTTCTTGCCTACCGAACAATATACAATAATAATTCATTCCATTCACACATGGTAACCAAACAAGACATGGAATGGTAATGATCCATTGCATTCCCTCGTCCATTCCATTACCTCGTTCATTCCATTCCTTCGTCTATTCCATTACCCCATACCAAACAGACCCTTAGACTTTTCGATGTGATGTCTAGTCGAAAGTATATTACCCACTTGAGATTAGGGGTGTTCATTGGTGAAAACAAACAGAACCGAACTAGATGGAACCCGAACCATAACTTATTTGACAAATCAAAAGTGATGACCAAACAAATATAGGTGGGTCAGTTGTGGTCATTTCAGGTTGGGTCAAGATTGAATTAACACACACATTCAAGAAATCCACAAAAAGATCCCAATTAAGATGGCTAGGAAATCGAATGAGTATGTGTTTTGTCGGAAAAGAGAGAGAATTTTTTTTTTGGTGATTTTAATATTATGTCAATGATGGAAATTGATATAATTTTCTTTTTATGGGTATCCGTTGAAGGAAAATTGATAGAATTTTCTGGTTAATGTGATGAATACTTCGATCTCCATATGACTTTTTTTTTACTCCAAAAAATATTTTTTTAAAATACATTATTATATCTTTTAAAGCTGGTGACTAAAATTCATAAACAATCTTTTCTTTGAAAAAAAAAAAAACTATAGTTGATGGTTTTAAGTATAGCTTGGTTAATAGATATTATTGTTTTATGGCTTGTAAAACATATAGACTATAGCAACTAGTACTCTACCCGTCCGGTGGACGGGTTTTTAAGTGTGGTAATAACAAAAGTTTTTATTTGCATTTACCTGTATAATATGAACTCATCAAATGGACAAATGAGTTCACACTGACTTTTATAATATGCCTAGAAACCAAAAAAAAATATGCTCATGATGGCGTCATATGTAACTTAGTTTATAATAATTATTATCGAGTTAAATAGGCAGCAACGCATTACTCCACACATACGAGAGCAATTTTTCATACTAGTTGTAAAAGAGCAACAGAAGTTTAAGATCAGAAATAGAGGATGACTCATCCGAAATCTCTAACAAAATAGATTTGCGGGACATATGGAATTTCAGCAAAACAATCGCGATATAGACACTCATGTACTTGAATATGACCGCGTCGAATAAACTTAGGAAGTTTGCGAATACAGTGTCCTTCGACATCCACATTAAGATCCTCATCGTTGTCAATGTAAGAGCCATGTGATCAAACGTGCAATTAACTAAACCTGTCATTACACATATTACAAGTCAAAACAGGAAGAAAAAAAAAACCCCAAGAAACTACCATTCCACAGTTTATAAGTCAAAATACACGCATTAATGGAATTAAAGAACAAACGTTAATAGAATTTAAGAACAAATTCAATGATGCATAATTTGACAGTAGTCACAAATCAAATGCATACAGTATGTATCATGATGCATAACTTAACAAAACTCTCCATATCTTGTAGTCAAAGTGTTGGTTCAGGTCCCAAAATACACATCACTATTTGTTTCTAAATATGCATAAGAATGAAAATGAATTTATTACTCCTTTATTGCTTGAAACAAATACAGCCATAATTAAAGTGTACCATAGAAAAACCACTGCTATCCTATTTGTAATAAACACATAAACATCAAATGTAAAAACTTAGACCATATCCCCCCAGAACCAGGTCAAACCGAGACCAAGACCAGGTCTACTGACTTGTTAAAACTCGCCGCTAACCTGCCAACCTGTGACCCGTGTGACCCGCGAACAAACCGATTAACCCAACAAAAAGTTTTGATAACTTTTGCAATTACCAACCATTTGACCCGTCTCTTGTCTGGTATTTCAATGTAATACACTAAAATACCTCGTTAAGCAAAACGCTTCACATGTTCATAACATGTAAACAAACAAATATTTGTATCATAAGTGAACATACTAAAAAGTTGTGGAAGTACAAATGCTTCAGATATGGTATGCATGTCATTAAAAAGAACAACTATCTAGAGGAATAATTATTTATTTCTAACCTTACACAAGTCCCAGCGGGTCATTCCTGAGATTAAGCAAGATCTTGAGGATTTTCATGTCACCAATATGAACCGCATCAATGAGTTTCTCTTTCATATTTCCTGCAGCAATCAAACACGTGTGCGTAGTCATGTCTATTTTTATTTTTAACATTTTTTTATAAATTGTTGATAACATACCTATAAGATGGTGACATTCTTTCAGTTGTGTCAACTGTAGAGAAACTAATGAAGATAGTTCCCATGGTTGCCCAGTGGATGATATCACATACCTGAAGTCAACAAACTTGTTAATCACTATCTTTTTTAATTTTTCAATTCCCATACCTATCAAAAATAAAAAATAAATATGGGTAAAATAGATTTAAGATACACCATCACATTCCCAGTTGTAAGACAAGAAAGAAAACAACATACCATTCTTTCTAACCATGAATCTACCCAAGTTAGTTGCAAAAATGCCATTAACGTCTTTGCCTGAAAACGACACAAATCTTGATAAATTAGCAAGTGGTCTAACAACATTTGCTTTTATCTGAAGAGTGATGTTGGGCATATTTTAGTTCTAGATGTTAAATTAAATACCTCAAAATGTTCTAATCGCTCTTTGAAGTTCTTCATGTGTTTCTGGCCTATTTGATGGGCTAGCACACATATCACAAGCATCAACTTTTTCCTACAATTAATTGATCAAATTTTAGATAATAAATATAATTGAAAAAATCAGCATCTAATTTAGAGTTATAATTCTTACCTGATCAGGTTCAACTTCTTTTCTATGAACTGTTCATCCAATTTTTTGATCAGTTAGTGATCATTTTCTTCCTTGTGCCTAGCTTCATGCCTACTAATGTATCAATAATTAAAAGACAAAAAAACTATGTTATTCAATAATGCACATGTAGAACATATTGTGTGGATACAATTTTCTTTTATAATAAAAAAGGGAAGAGGTAAACTTTATAAAACTTAGCCATACTCATAACACTGAATAATAACAGTACTTGCCTTCAGGAAGAGTGCAAAGTCAAATACATAATCGCCAGCAAGTATTAACTCTGGCAAGAAGAGCGTGACACTTTTCTCCAATTGAAATTCAAAAATTGCTGGTCAAGAGCTTTTAAGACAAAACAGAAAAAAAAAAAAAAAAAAAAAAAAAGGAGCAACCAATGTAAGTTAAAACTATTGGTCATAATAAATCTCAATTCAATAAGGCATTTCATCAAACATTTGGTACACATAAAATTCAAAAGTCATTTAGGGGGTGTTTGGGATTCCTTCTCAAAAACAACTTATTAACTTATATAAGTCATAAGTTATAAGTTAGAATTTCTAACTTCTCAAAAACAACTTTTTCACACACAAAAACAACTTAAATAAGTTAAACCAAACACTATAAAAACAACTTATTAACTTTTATAAGTCAATAAGTTATAAGTTGCTCCAAAATAAGCTAATCCAAACATCCACTTATTATCTTCATATACAATCAAATTGAAATGGACTGTCCAGGATTGATAAAGATACAGAAACTGAGCAAAAGTCATACCTCAAGCTTTGAATTCAAAATCACAATCTTCATCTCAGTTCCTCTATAATCTTTGTTCTCCATCATTTCTTTCCATTATAAATACAACCATGTTTCTGCAAATGAAATCATCAAATTATAGAAATACAATATTGAATTTGTTAAACAACCAACTAATTATCGAATCAACTATTCAAGTTGACTATGTCGGGTTTCTTTAAGCATACTATTTTGGGATTTGGGGGGGGGGGGGGGGGGTTCCTGCAACATTAGGTTAAAGAGAGAAGAGGGAGGCGATTCGAGGAACTGACTAATGGAAGCGTCAATGTTGGAAGACTTCGCATCCGAAGTGATTCCAAGAACAATGCTTACATTTGAGATTTTGCAATTAAAGGTGCGATTGAAGGAGCGAATGTTTATGAGGAGAGAAGATACTACAATTGTGGAGAAAAAGACCGAGATTGTGGAGAATGTGTCCCGTGAAATCAGGAAACTACCTCTTGAAATCAGGAAACCACCTCAATTTTGGAGAGAAGGGATAAACTGCCGTTTGCAGTTTTTTTTTGGAGTTTAAACGGATAGGATCTAAAGTTGAAGAGATCTGACGGTCATGATTCTTTCTAGAAGTGGTTACGTTTTACGCTGTCCATAATATATATAATTTAGGATGGTCGGGGCGCCCCTGTAAAACTCCATATCACGGGTGTGACGAATGTGAAACACTATGGCTATCCAAAAAGCTCGCGGCTCGGAGCTCGCTCGAATTTGGCTCGGAAAAAGCTCGCTCGAATTTAGCTTGGAAAAAGCTCGCTCGATGTGACTCGGTTAGAAAGTGAGTCTAGCTCGGCTCGGCATGTAACAAGCCGGATTCGCTCGGTTTGGCTCGCATACCAGCTCGGCTCGGCTTAGCTCAGATTATTTTACTTTTAATATATTTTATTTTTATCTACATTTTAATATATCACAAAAACTTATTATCATTTACATGTGATTAGGGGTGTAATTTGATATCTATACCACATTTAAATGTTGATTACCATGCTAATGAACTTATATTGTATTTCGTTGAAATTAAGAACGTATTTTGTGTTGTTAAACTTGATTTTGGCTTGTAATGTATTAAGTTGAGCTTATTTTCGATATGTTCATTTGAATTATTGAATAATATTTTAGATTACTGAATTTCACACTATAAATACAACCAACATCTTCACCCAAATTTATACAAACTTTTCCACTTCAACGTCATTCCACTTCAACAAAAAAAAACGACGATAGCAGCCGTGGCGTGGACCAAAGAAGAGGATATTGCAGTTTGCGAATCATGGGTCGAAGCTTTGAGCCACCACATGCGGGGTAGGCGCTCGAGCGGCCCTTTTTGGAGGACAATCCGACAACACTTTCAAGCCTATACGGGTCATAACAACCAAACCCTCGACTCTGTGACAACCGGTAATTTACGGCTCTTAATTACGTGATTAACAAGTGATTAACGCAATAATAAATAGTGATTACAGCACAAATTAACTTAATTAGGCCCTTGGAGTGCCCAGGAACGTTTATTCAACTATACAGTGCGCGTATGGCGATTTATGGGAAATCTGCTGAATATTACGCGACAACGGACTGATACCGTACGAGATACTGACAACGCCGACAAATATGGATGTTACGCGAATATTTTATACTTATGGAGTTTGGGTTGCGATATCGAGTCTCGTAGGAATTACGGGCCACTTACACAGGAGATGGGCTTGTGGGCCCTGGGCCCAAGCCCAAAACCCACAAGCCTAAACCTGCTTAATATACAAGATCTCTAGGAAATCTCCTAAAATCCATACAAGAGATTTGTGTCTCATAAATTGAAAACATAAAGATCTCTACAAATCTTGCCAAAATCTTCATGGGATATATGTGGATCTTTATACACAGGACATAAGTAAACCACATTAGTCACTACCCACAAAAATAAGGATAAAACCCCTCCCCTTATCCTTCAATGTGCAGACTTCATCCATCTCTCTCTTACATAAACAAACACAGACTCAAAGTCTACCTTTCTCTCTCAATCGATCTATACATATGCAAAACCTCTCCCCTCTCTCGATCTTTATCCACTGCACACCCACATAAGCAGCCAAACACCCTCGTAACACCCCCCCCATCCTTTCTTCTTCGATTGACGATCGGAGCACCACCACCACTGTCCGGTGGTGGTGCGGCGGTTACAACAGAGAGAGAGACTCGGGAGGAGATAGAGGATGGAGAGAGAGAGAGAGAAACGAGACGGATTGAGAGAGACTCGGGAGGAGATATATAGACGGAGAAGAAGCGGCGCCGCCGCTCACGGCGGCGGCAGTAGCGGCGACGGTGGTGGTTCGGCCCGATGACAGGATCTCCGGTCCAAGGTATATTCGGTTCAAGATTCAAGGTTATTTCGGTTCAAGGGTTGATTTTGATTTTGGCTTGGGTTTCGGTTCGGGTTACGCAGGAAACAGGCGAGTCAACCCGGGACAGTCGAGTCAACTCGGTCAAACCAAGTTAACTCGGTTCGGGTCCAAGTCAAACAGTCAACAACAGGTCAAGTGGTCAACAGTTTCGGTTCAAGTCAAACTGGTCAGTGGTTCGGATTTCAGTCAAATTCGGTCAAAGGTTCGGTCCACGGTTCGGGACAACGACTGGTCAACTCGGCGAGTCGACTCGGTCAACGTTCGACGCGAAGATGGGTAAAGTCTAACGACACGTTTAATATTTACGTAATTATAAGATTTTATTTATTTCGTGAACGAGCTCGAACCATCATTATACGTTTAGTGATTTATTTATGTTTTGACGAAACTATATATTGTCGATTACATAGCATTGAATTATTGTTGAATATCGTTGAATCTTGATAATATAACGACAACTTGTGTTGTCGGGGCCGTCCAAAAACAGAGGAAACTCTGCCCGTTTTTCGAGAAAATCCGTAAAATAAAACATGTTTTAAAGCAAACGGATCAAGTAACTTTTATAACTACAAATGAGTATTTACGCCGACACTTTATAACTTACAAAAAACAACGATAACGCAAACTACTATACAAAATAAATATAGTTATTATTATATTTATTTCAAACGTAAACTCGAACCCTTTTATAAATAAATATAGTATATATATTTATTTCAAGCATCGCGTAACACGAATTCGTTTCATCAAAATAAATATAGTTTATATTTATTTCAAATATCAAACGACACGACGATTGTTTTGCTAAAATAAATATAGTTTATATATTTATTTGAAATTATAAACGACACGAATTCTTTTATAAAATAGATATAGTTTATCTATTTATTTCAAACTTCAAACACACTCGATGATAATTTCGCAAAATAAATATAACTTTTTATATTTATTACAAACGCCGAAACGACGTATACGTATATTATGGCAAGTATATCCAAGACGCAATATATATAATACAAGTTTATTATATATTACTTTCATACGAATATTCCTTTATATCAACATACGACTTCTAAAAACGAGCTAACAAGTATAACTTCTTCGCTTCTTTTAAGTTAACAATTTACCGTCAAATCGTTCGGTCAACGATTCAGTAGAGCTCGGTGACACGTAGTTTAGTTACCGCTTTTATTTAGAAACTTATAAGATATTCCGTGTTAGGAATATTGTAGAATACACGCTAGCAAGTCAAGTCTTGGAAACGACATCACGAAGTCGTATATAGCTAGCTTTGCACAGGAATATTCAGGTGAGTTCATAACCCCAACCTTTTTACGGTTTTACATTTTTCTAAATGTTTTCGGGGTGGGAAGACATGCACTTTTTGCAAAGCATACAAGAATTACATATTTCTAAACCATTTTACAAGCAAGTTTTAACTGACACAAATGGTTTACAGAAAAGTGAGTTCATGCTCCCCCTTTTCTTTTAACTGTTTTCAGTTTTATAACTCTCGGGGGTGAAATACATGTTACTGAATGTTTACAAGAAAGTTCGTGTCCCCACTTTTAAAACTTGGGGCGAACACATGAAAATTGATACTTGATATAATAAACGAGAATTGATATGATGAATACATAAACAATAAGCACTCTTGGTGAGAACGAGTACCAAGTATGATGCGTTTTAAGAAATGACATATGAAATGCCTATGAAATACAATACTAGATCATGTGAGCATAGACTAAATACTAAAAATGCCATAAACTCTTGGTGAAAACTAGTACCAAGAAATGCTAAATGCCATAAAGTCTTGGTGAAAACTAGTACCAAGCCATTAAAAACATTCATTAATTAGGGACGAGGGTTAGATCTAACGGGTACGGCCGAACCCCACTCATGGTCACAACTAGTACCTAGTAGTGCTTCGGAGTCCCAGTCGAGGTTAATCGACACAGTCGAGGTTAATCGACACAGTCGAGGGAAATCGACACAGTCGAGGGTAATCGACACAGTCAAGGAGTCATAACAAGTATTCCCCATGTCCTCAAGGAGTCATAACAAGTACTCCCCATGTCCTCACATGCCTTAATGTCCTTGTACAAACATTCATTTAGTACGTGGTGTACACAAGAAAAACTTGATTTTCACAAGAATACTTTATTTCACAAGAATACTTTATTACACAAGAATACTTTATTTGGTTCATACCACAAGAATACTTGATTTATACAAGATTCATACAGAAACACTTGATTTATACATGATACATACAGAAATACTTGATTGACGGTTATACAAACTTTACAAATACAAGAGTTTACATACATAATGCGTTACAAATACAAAGTTTCCATATAACATGACAAGAAAATGATTTTAAATTCGTTTTCTCAACAATACTTCAAAAACCGGTTATTCAAAAAGATTTATTTCAAATCTTTTACAAACAAACTATGAACTCGCTCAACTTTATGTTGATTTTTCGCATGTTTCTTTCTCAGGTTACTTTCTCAAATTATGGAACGGTTGGAATAGGAGAACCATTGGAGATACGAGTACTTAGTGGCGTTCAATTCCTAAAAGTCTTAGCTTTATTTGCTTTCGCTGTACAATGAAGATACCAGTCCAGTCACGCTAATGCTCTGATATTCGGGGTGTGACAGACTCTCTCTCGTCTCGTTTAAGGACGATCCGTCTTGATTGCAAAAGATTCGAGACGATCCACACCGCCGTGGAGATCAAGGGTGGTGATCTCGGTGAGGACGACATTATTTAAATGGCTCTCATCAACTTTAGGCACGCGCACAACCGTGAATTCAAGCTCCATTCGGCGTGGGAAATCATTAGATTTTTTATTTAAATTATGTGGGTTTTAGTATCGTATTTTTAATGTTATGTAATGTTTTTATTTTACTAGTAATATATTTATAAGGTTTTAATACTTTTTATATAATTTTAATTATAAAATAATACAAAAGATGTGTGACACGTGTCAAAAAAAGCAACGTTTCCACACCCCGACCACACCATCAGTTTTAAGACCACGCCCCATTATGACGCATTGTTCACGTATCGCATGATACCACATCTTCAAGCCCTTCCACACGGTATTATTCAATACTTTCAAAACACATGAGGGGCAATAGTGCCTGCCCCCTATTGGTTTAAATGGGCGGCAGAGTCAATAGTGCCAGGCAGCTGCCTGTCACTCCCTTATTGGCCCAACAAATTTACGATTTTACCCCGCCTTAAATTTACGATTTTGCCGTCAGTATAAAATTATGTTTTTGCCCCCACTTAAAAATAAATTTGCGCTTTTACTCCCAGCTAACAATTTCGATTTTGCCCTCGATTCAAAATTACGATTTTGCCCCGTTTAAATTTACACTTTTGCCATTAGTTTTTTTCCTTAAAATTATGATTTTGCTATCAGTTCAAAATTATGTTTTTACCCCCACTTAAAAATAAATTTGTCCTTTTGCTCCCAGCTAAAAATTTCGATTTTGCCCTCGGTTAAAAATTACGATTTTGGCCCATTTAAATTTACACTTTTACCATTAGTTTTTTTCTTTAAAATTACGATTTTGCCATCAGTTCAAAATTATGTTTTTACCCCCCACTTAAAAATAAATGTACGCTTTTGCTCCCAGCTAAAAATTTCAATTTTGTCCTCGGTTAAAAATTACGATTTTGCCCCGTTTAAATTTAGAGTTTTGCCATTAGTTTTTTTTTCTGAGAGCCAAGTTACGATTTTTCCCCCAACTTAAATTTACATTTTCTCCATCGTTTTTGTTTGTTTTCCTGGTTAAATTACAATTTTGCCCACAGTGTAAATTTGCAGTCATGCCGGCAGGTGCCTAGCACTCCCTCATTGGTCCTTTTAATTTACGATTTCATCCCTGAATTAAAATTATCATCTCGCCCTCGGTTCAAAATTACGCTTTTCCCATCGTTTTATTTTTTTAGCAAAACTATAAAAGTTTTTTGTTTTAATTGGTTTACTTCATTTAATTTTTTTTCGTGTCAAAGAGCTGCCTAACACTCGCTCATTAGTCCTGAAAAATTACAGTTTTACCATGGGCCGAAAATTACGATCTTATTATCATTTTAGTTTTTTTTCTAGCAAAATTATAGTAATGTTTTTCAACTGATTGAGAATTATTCAACTATCGCCCAGCAACAACACAGATGGAGCATCAACTAGTTAGTTTTTACATTTAAAAAGGGTGCTACTTTCTACACCCTCTATTTACTTTTTTCACCCCCTCCTATCACATACTTACAGGTGGGGCCTGCATGGGACCGACAGTTTTCCTCTAAGGGGGGGTGTAATCAGGAGGGGGGTGTGTATAGAATGAGCCTTTACAAACTCATAATAACCCTTTTCACATTTTACAAACCCTTTCACACGCAGAATAACCCTTTTCATCTCATCTTCTTACATACACTAGGCCGCCGTCGCCACCGCTACCGTCAGCTGCACCGCCGTAGATCACTGCCACTGGCTGCACAGCCGGCGAATGCTGCAAGATCAAACTTTTAAGTGAGTTTTTTCTTTATCATTTTATTTTTTACTTTGTATCCATCACGATCTAGGTTTTTACCGCCGTATTTACTTTTCTTCCATAGTTATGTTTGCTGGTGATGGATACTGCTATAGAATGAACTTAGATCACTTTATTTTAGTTTGATTTTAGATACATGCTTGCATCTGTTCCAACTTCATATTATTGTCAAACTTAATTACAGATCTGGATTTGTAACCAAAATTAGGATTATTTATATGGGACTTGGGATTGTTGTTAGTGTCATCATCAATTTGAGTAAAACAAAGTTTTTTTTTTCTTGAAGAGATTAACATTGATGCCTATGGAAAGATTGGCGTTGGAGGCTTTGAATGCAGTATGAGCTACGACTACAACTCTTTATGTTTCGCGTAGACTAGACTACTTTCATAAATGTGTTTTGAACACAAGACGAGATGCAGTGCCCTCTCATCCCGATCAATCACCGGGACACTTGCAACGAATCAGCACGAAATAGGTCGTGCAGAAACGCTACGAGGAACATCACATCCTTCTACCCATAGCGATGGTAAGTCATCTCGATCCCAACATACCAGCAGATCTATGGGATACGATCACTAATAAATAAATAAAAATTAACAACGGTTGAATATTTTATGGATTTATTCTAAACCTCTATAAGGTAGGCTGGGGCACTCGGGGGTTAGGCTATCACGGGTTCAAGCCCGAGCCAGAATACCGTCGCCACCCATGCGGGTTTGGCGGGTGGGTTCGGCTAGCCACAACCCGTGTGAGATTTACATTTTCAAGGTCAATATGGCAGTTAAAATTGTGTTTTGACCGTTGTTTAAAAAAAATAAAAATCAAATAACTTTCTCTATTTAACCAACCCATTCAATTATTTTAGAGTATACTTCCGTTTTGCTCCCTGTGGTTTAATCGTTTTAACGGTTTTGCCTCAATCCTTTAAAAATAGTCATTTTCCTCCAATAGTTTACTATGTTTTTCTCATTTTGCTCCCCGCCTCTAACTCCGTCTCGGTGATATCTCGGTTATTGGCCCCTCACCAAAATATCGGTTTCCGATATCGGTCATATATCGGTCAACGATAATATCGGTGGTCAACGCCGAAATATCGCCGATATTTTGAAAAACTGTATCGGTTGTATCGCCGATATATTGCGCTGGCCATTTTTTTTACAAAAAAAAAAAAACTGCACTCCACAGCAAAAAACGACCTCACGCGGACCCCTGGGGTTTCGGAGCTGCATTCGTGTCCGCAGGATGCGCGGGCACGCACGAGTTCAACCAAATTCCAGCTCAGAAACCCATTTTTTGCACCCCCGCTGCGCGCGGGTAGGATCTGTGGTAAAACATGTCATAAAGCTACAATGGAGTAGTAAATGCTTTACCTTATAAACACCCACTCACTTTGTTCCCACACCAATGTGGGACAAAGTATTTACCACCTTTTGAGACTTTCATTCCCACACCTAGACTTTCTACCACCTCTTGTATATATATATATATATAAATATATATATTTATGCATGATATTAGAAATTACCGATATCTCACCTATATCTCACCGCGATAAACGATATCTCATATATCGGTCCTTGACCGATAACCGATATTTTTCCGCACTAACTGCATAGATTTTACCTATAAAGATATTTTTAATTTATATATAATATATGCATACAATATATACCACAACACATACATACATACTACACTCTCTCATCTCTCACCCTCAACCATCAACATCCGCCACCGTCACCACCACCACCACCACCTGCTACCACTATAACTCTCCCTCACACACACTCTCTCTCCCTCTCTCTACATCTGCCACCACCTCCACTCTCTTTCTCTCTCTCTTTCTCATCGTTTTTCTCTTTCACTACACTTGCCACCACCACCAACACTCTCTGGATAAACTCTACGGCATCTGGATGTTTCAGATTTGGTCGCGGAGGTTTCAGATCTGGCCATCGGAGTTTATACACTAACATGTTTTCTCTAATCACTCACAATCCGGAGGTTTTGCTCAGATCTGATAAAGATGATGCTAATGGCAGTTGCGATTTAAAGAGAGAGAGATAGGCGGTGGTTTGATACTGGTGGCGGCTGTTGGTGGTTAGTGTTGGCGACGGCGGTAGTTGGTGGTTGGTGTTGGAGACGGTTGTGGTGGTTATCGGTGCAGGATAGCAGATTTGGTTTTTATGACTGTTTAGAACTTCGATGAGATTCTTGCACAATCGAAAGTCGCCAGGAGAGCAGCAGGTGGTGGTGGTGCACAGGCGGCTCCCTCTGGATTCAAGCAAAATGCAGGCGGTTCACTGGCGGGTGTTGTTGAACTCTGTTGCAGTTGTACCATGAATAATTGGTTTTCTGTTGACCAATTTGATAGTCTGAAGCTCAAAAGCTATACATGTGTTTTTTATAGTTAGTTTTGAACAAGGATTAATCCCAAATACTTGGTATTCAGTATCCGCGTTCTGATCAAAAGCCCTAAAACGTCAGCTTGTAATTCAGTAAAAAAACCTTACTCCGTTAAGTTTTTTTAACTGAGGACCAGTAGAGGAAAAATAATTGAAAGATGGGACTGGCATGGGGAATATTCAAAGGTGGGACTGACAATGGCCAATGACGTGGATTATTACAGGCCAATTCCTCTTTTTAAAATAATAACAAGATATTAATAAACGTAATTGGTAATTAGATAATAGTTGCTAATTGAAAATTACGATTCCAAAGTTATTAATTAGAAATTAATGATAATAAACGGTAAATTATATAGTATTTTCTATAGAAAATATATTTGTTGTGCTAATATGTGATCACAGGAAGACTTAAAGGTTCATCCTAACGTCAAGTAATTTATACCCTAAATAGTCACAAAGGCTAGCTGATGAGGGATCGTGATTGTTCGTACAGATCCGTGAGAATATAAATAAAAGAGTATATAAACATATTTAAAATATCACTAAAGTTCCATAATAACTACTTTTTTTAACTGATTGTTTTTACTCTTTGTTTTAGGGCATGTTTGGCTAAGCTTTTCAAAACAACTTATTGGCTTATTGACTTATCAAAAAGCCAATAAGTTGTTTTTGTGTTTGGCTAAGCCAAAAGTCCTTTTAGAAATGGTTTTTTGGAAAGAAGAAAAAGGAGGTTTCAAGAAGTCACAATATTGTGACTTCTTGGCCATCTTTTAACTTTTCAAACTACAAATTACCAATATACCCCTTCTTTACCCCCCTTATATCTAAAAGAATGCCCATTTTAGTCATTTTACATCAATAAGCTAATCCAAACACTTTTTTTAAAAACTCCTTTTCAAAAAGTCATTTTCTCAAAAGTCCTTTTCCAAAATTCCTTTTTAACTATAATAAGCTTAGCCAAACATGCCCTTAGTTAAGCTATAGTTATTTTGACCAATGCTAATAATTTGGTTACATCACTATTTTGGTTGTTATGTAGTTCCTCAAGGAAAAAGACGAATAAGCATTATTACTATGAGCTTAAGGAATGAGAGGGATTATCACCAATTCCTTGAACACGTAAGACGGCACCCAACAGACCGTAGTGTTCAAATGACCGCCGATGTAGTTGGACTATTAAATCTGAGAGGCGGAGGCGATGGTGCTGCTGGTGATGGTGCCCCACATCCGGTGAGTTATTCGACTCTTTTTTTTTTCAGTTTTAAAATTTTTTCTGGTTTATGCATACCGTTCACAAATAATATGTATATGTTATGACTAGTGGGATTCCCGCGCTTTACTGCGGGTTTCTGTTCGGTATTGATATGGTTCGTTATAGTACCATTACGATACCAGCAACATAGCAATTGAAAGAGATATGACAAATAGGATATTAACACGTATTTTATATCGATTAAAAACCCAAAAACGAATATTGCTACATATGTTATGTGGCCAATATGGGTTTGAATCGTCACGGTACCGACACTCTATTGTGAATACAACTCCTCATTCAATGAATTTTATATACAACTCCGTTTTTAACAAATTTTACACCGGTATGCGGGGTGACCATGTAAAACGAATACTATATCGGTACGTGAACCGTATCGGTTTGTTTTGTAAAGGAAACCGCAAAAATATCATTTATATGTGACACATTAGTATAAAACTTTTATGGAATAGTAGATAAAAATAAGTACATCCAACGATATATTCGATTTTTTTTATAAAATGTTATTTCATATTATTAAAACCAAAATAAATTGTAATAATAAAATAAGTGTATACAATGCTTTATTAATTTGTAAATCTAAGCTAAAATAATTGTTTTTTATTAACAAAAATGTGAAAAAAATACTAATAAAATAGAAAGTCAATAAAGAGAAGGTATTGTAAATCTCATTTTTAATGTATGGGTATATAATTTCAGGAACCTAAAATGATTGAGTTTTTGTGGATAGGACATTTCATGCACGTTGTTGGCCCCTGCCTCACCAAAGTTAAAAAAAAATATTGTTTAATGTAAACAATATGAGCTACTACTACAACTCTATGTTTCGCGTAGACTAGACTACTTTCATAAATGTGGAATATAAGCATTATATTTGCAAGAACGGGGCCGGTGATAAACCGGACAACACATTTAGTACAAAAGACATGAAAACTTTCATGTTTGCTAAACATGTTAGGAAAGCAGCCACTCATCTGTACAGAAATCCTGCGATTCAAGCTGCAAACGACCCCCCTACTATTACATGAATTTCTAATTTATCGAACCTGAAATTATCTGATATTTTAATGATTATTACTTGTTTAAAACATGGAAAATTGTTAGTTTCTGAATTTCTGACCTAATTGTATGGATTTATACATATGCAGAAGTTATTGGTTTGATATGTTATAGGTATGTTGTTAACATACGATGAAATTTATTATTTGTTGATGTGAAAGAGTATTGTTCTTCAATGATCTTGATGTTAAGTTACTTGTTGTTATTAAATAAACATAAAAGATTACTAGTTGATTGTTAATTTATGTCAGAGTTGTGTGGATTTAGGTATATATGCAGGAGTTATTGGTGTTTACATGTTATAGATATGCTGTAAACATATAGGTAAGTATGCAGGAGCTATTTATGACCCGACCCGAGACCCGTTCCGACCTGAACCAAAACAACCCTTTTTTTGGATTGACCTGTTCCGACCCGCACCCGTTTTGACCCGAACCCGTCTTGACCCGCCACACGACCCGACCGTTTTGCCGGGTGTAAAATATACCAACAAATATACTTGCTTGTCAAAACGTGTTCACAGAATCGATACAAAACTAACCCAAGCCCGCTTAGAGAAAATCCCAACCCGCAAAGTCAATGTTCTCACATCTCAACTACGAATTATCAAAATGAAGCATCTACACAAAGAGAGTAGCTAGTAAGCCGCCAATGTTCTTTTCTTTGTGAGTGTTATTCAGTCATGTAAATATTAGGTTTGTGTCGAGGGCATTAATTTTTAACTTTAAAAATTTCTGAGGTATTTTATTAAGCAAGCATATTACACCAGAAAAATGGATATACTAATTACTAAGGTTAATGTACCAATAAATTAGAAAATTAACAAAAAGTTAACTACCACTATAAAAGTCTGGATGAACACCAACTGTTTCCATCCTCTTTTTGACCTTTGTACTTTTATGTGAGGCAAGTTAATAGAGAAGTTTGACTTCGAGTATGAGATGAGATTCCAAAGAGTCTTAAATGCCACAAAAATATTGACACAAAACTTGCACAAAGCAAATCATGCTCGCCATAGTCGAGTATTTCTTCATCGATTGCAATTAAGAAAAATCATGGATGCAATCATGTCAAGAAATTTTAAAATCAAAGTAAGTTTGACCTTTGAACAAGTTTCAATCCCAACCTATTTTGCCTGGTTACACAATCAATCTTATCTTGCTCATATGCCACTATACAAATCAACATCATCAATTTATTTGTAAAGCTGATGTACTCAAACCTTGAAAATAATTGCGATTGCACATATGGGAATACAAGTCCCAGAACCATTACATAGAAATCACACGTCATTGCGCCTTATAGTTGAAAAAGTATATCACCAAATTCTTAAAATATGTATTTTTGTGAAACAACACACTGACCCCTAGCAAGTTGTACTGATTATGTAAGGTGTGTATGCGCTATCAGCCTCTTCCGGTGTGGCATATTTAGTAAAACATCCTGTAAGCAAACACAATGTTTCCTGGTACATTAAAATTGCAGCTTGATGACCAGAAGCAAATACATAATCAACAATTCAATGAAAGTCATCCAGAGAACATAAAAAACATTAATATTAAAGTGAACCTCAAATACGATAAATATACCGAAACTAAAAAAATAAGTTAAATTATGGTTGCGATTTCAAACCACCGAAATCATTAACCATCCAGCTAAACATTACAACTAAGGCTCACCATAAGACACCTCATGATGCCCCCGCCTCGTCTTGCGTCATACAACACCGAACACTCACGCACGCCGACTCAAATACACCCCATGATAACCCCCCCGCCTAGCTTTGTGACAAAATATCTGATATGAACTTGCGACAAGAATCCAATACATATGAAAAGAAATCCGCCCGATAATGCAATCTGAATCAGATTTAGGAGCAGTCAAAGTTAACGATGGATCGCTTGACCATATTAAGCATATGCAATTCTATGATCATTATAAGAAACGTCTGAACTAATAGCCTTATGTTAGATACTTGGTAACAACAAAGAGTCAAAATGGGTTTGTGTAAAAACAACAATTATCTGGGATCGGTCTGGTAAAACTAACAATACACTTTTTGTCAAAACTTATAATCTTGATATACAATATTAAAGTGTCATCTATCATCTATGATTTAACACTCCCACCACCCCCTTGAAAATGTACAAATTTCGTTCTCATAATCTTGTGAATTGTGATCGAACCACATAATTTAAATCTGTACCACTTTATATCCAAACCTTGTACTTACAGAATTTTAATACTCAAAGTGAAGTTGAGTTTCTTAGGTTAATTTTGTTTTTAAATGTGATAAACATGATCCTTAGGGCCTTTGGATGGTTAGTACTCATTTTTAGCATAACTACCTTTTTAAAATAATAATAAACAACTTTCCCTTGATTTTAAGATCCAAGATATTTGTTTACCGATTTGACTCTGATGAAAAAAATGCAATTTAAAAATAGACTCCAAGTGAAGAATTGCAATCCTGTCACCAATCTAGTAATACGGATATTGTTCAAACTCTCAACTGTCTGAACACTAAGTCGAAGAGCGACGTGAAGGATGTGTGTGTGGGGGTTGATCAAATCCTATAAGAGACGATGATTTGGATGTCGGTTCGCCCTACAAGAATATAGGTTTCTAAATTAATTGAAGTAAATTAGCCTAACCTAGAGGGGGCTTACCAATCTAAACTGATGAACCAACTTCCTCACTTGTTTAAATTCGATCAAATTACCCTTCAACAACCAACATACTTTGAGATAAAGTTCTTTAATTACCATTCAAATCAACAAACCATAAATAGTAATTTTTTACTTCAACACAATAGCCATTGATTGATATTAATCAAAATTATAGTTTTTTTAGCCACAGATTAACTCTGAACTTACAAATAAAATTAAACAAATCACAGTTAAGGATGGCATACTTGCAACTCCTTCTTTTCGCCAAATTGTGTTTTAACGGTAACAGAAAAAAGATAAATGTCAATTGCTTAAAAAAAACGCAAAATTCAATCCAAGGAAAGTCGTACATGGAAGAAGTAAATGTTCAGATCCCTGTATTTCTACATAAGTTTACAACACCCAAGCATTAAAGAAGTACATGGAAACTTACCCTCACATAAGCCCTAATTTGTCGTAACCACCGCTCCGGGTGATTATCGCAACAAAATCACCATGCTTAGCCGTCACCTATCATCAGTGTCTCAGTCGCTGCCCGATGAACCGTAGATAACTTTTGATGGGTCTATAGTACAAATGATACACATCATCATCATCATCATACTCGGTAAATCCCACCAATAGCAAAGCAAAGGTAGGGTCTGAGGAGGGTAAGATGTAGACAGCCTTACCTCTACCCCGTAGGAATAGAGAGGCTGCTTCCAGTGAGACCCCCGGCTCGATAGTAGTTTTGCATCAAGCCTTGGACATAAGGCACATAACACTCGGCAATCGAGACAAAGACCGATTAGTGCATGTACCCTTTTGTCTTTCAGCTATCAACGCCACCACATGATGCATGATTAACCGTCCTCCACTTTTAACGTTATTTTCACGAAATTAGTAAAATAACGTTAAAATTAGTGCACTTTTACTTTTGCCCCCCGATGGCCCACACATATATACATTATATGCACATACCGCAAGCGGGGCGTGTCAGTTAATACTTAATAATAGCCAGATACTCAATAAACAATCACTAATCCTGATCTGCGACAACTAGAGGGGGCAATCTTGAACCAAAGTCTTTCAAATGGGTCAGTTTGGGTTGCTTTTAAAATTATATGGGTTGATTCGGGTAAGATATTTATACTAAATGGGTCACAATGGGTCACTTGAAATTTCATCTTGTTATTTTCGGGTCAAAGCGGGTCGACTCAACAACATTAAAGAATTGGGTCAATGTGGGTTAGTGTCTTAAAGAAACGGGGCAGGATTCGGATCGGAATGGGTTTTGAGCCGGCACAAGTATCCGCACGAGACGGGTTACAGCACGAAACAGGTTTAGTCTTTAATATAAGGTATGCTCGTATTCAAAGCTATAAACCAATATTAATTGTACGAAATAATTACTTTTATCACAATTAGTAAGGAAACCAATAAAAACTATTGATAATGTAATATGTCCCATACCATTTGAAAGGTCTGAAAAGGGACTTCTAGACATATAAAAGTAATGTAAATGAATAGACAGATAAAAGTAATGTAAATGAATAGACAAAAATTGAATCATTAAAACCAGTTAACTATAGTTGAGAAAATACTATGTATAGTGTAATACTTTACATGTACAATTGAACCAATGAAGCAGATATATAAGTGAAAAAATAAAAATAAAGACATAGACACCATACGACAACTAAGTAAATCTAAATTTAAAAAAAAGTTATGACATTCCGAATGTGAAGATGCCTTTCACAGACCTCTACATCTTAGTTACAATAGGAAAAAATATGTATGTTAAGAGTTTACCTTGTTTTAAAACACATATATCTAACTTATCTAAAAATAAATGATGTTTTCTATGTGACATAGATAATATGCATATTACTTACTTGACATGCTTAACTTATCTAAAAAACATGATGTTTTCTATTCGACATAGATAATATGCATAGCATATGAAGAGTAAAAAAACACCTAGTATTTAGAATGAAGTGGAGTTTAGTTCTAAATATTTGATGTAATATATTGAATATTAAATAATGGTTTTTTTATATTCTTGACAAAACTTTAATTATCACAAAAATCTAATTTGATTCTAGAAGGGAAAGTAAAACTTGTGAAATTGGTTAAATGGTTACTAATTTTATGGGTTTTTGTTTAATAATTTCAAATCAAAATTAAATCCATAAATTATAGATTAGATTTAAAACACATTTTAGACTTCAGATTTACAATCAAAATAAAATTCTAATATAATATTTAAATCTTTTTAATTTAAATATTAAAATTTATCAATAAATTATTGATGCCCTCATTGAATGACATGTGTCCCAAATCAGGTTTCTTTTATTATATAGTATAGATAAATAAATAATAAATTAATACTAAATCTTATCATACTTCACTAAAATATTATCCTCAAATCTAAATTGTTAATTTAATATATTTTTAAAACAAGTACATCTCTTTTCTACTTATCTTATATTAAATATATAAATAATAAATTAATATTAAATGTTATCCTAATTTATTAAAAATATAACTTTTTTATTAATTGGTATATAAAATTATAATTATTCAACTCGTGTAAAACGTGGGGTTTTTTAAAATATAACTTTTTTTATTATTTACTATACAAAGTTACATTTATATAAAACGTGTAATATACAAAGTTTTTAAAGATATAACTTTTTATCATTTGCTATGTAAAATTAGATTTATTCAACACGTGTAATACACAAGGTTTTTAAGGATACAATTTTTTTATTATTTGGTAGATTTTTCAACCTGACTATACACGGGTTTTTTAAAGATACGACGTTTTTAGTATTTAATATACAAAATTACATTTATTTAATATATGTAATACACATAGTTTTTAAAGATATAACTTCTTTTTAGATCTATTCAACACGTGTAACATACGAGGTTTTTAAGGATGTAATATTTTTATTATTTGGTAGATTTATTCAACCCGATTATACACGGGTTTTTTAAAGATACGACGTTTTTAGTATTTAGTATACAAAATTACATTTATTTAATCTGTGTAATACACATGGTTTTTAAAGATATATATAACTATTTTTTATTATTTGATATATAAAATTACATTTATTTAACCCGTACAATATACAGGGTTCATAAAGATATAACTTTTTATTATTTAATATATAGAATTACATTTATTCAACCCGTGTAATACACGGGGTTCTAACCTAGTTTTCTATAAATCAAACTATATTTAAGTGTTTTATAAAGTAACCTAACATATGAATTAGATTAATAAAAATATTGAATAGTTAGATTAAATGTTTAATAAATTAGTTTTAATATATAAAATAAATACGTACATATTCTAAATAGATGAAACATATTCATTTCCCTAAAATTTAGGAAAGTGTAAATTTCAACTAACTGAAATTCCTATGAAGATGTTTATGCATGGTATTTTTTAAAGGGAAGGAAAAATATATTTGAAGTCATGAATATTCCTATGAAGATGTTTAAGCATGGTATTTTTCAAAGGGAAAGGAAAATATGTTTGAAGTCATGAATTATTATTATATATATCAATTATCATCGTAGGTTTGCGTCAGGTAACTTTTTTGGTTTTCAAATGTTGACACGTAAGTTCCTATCTTTCAACAACAAAGTATAATTGTATTATTCTGTTAGAAATATGGGCTTAGAAAGGACGGCCCAGCTTACCTTAGAGATCCTGGCCCATCTTATTTTTTTTTTTTTTTGAGTAAACTGCCATTTTGGTCCTTGTGGTTTGGCCAGTTTTGCCACTTTAGTCCAAATCTCAAACTTATTACATCTGGGTCCCTGTGGTTTGCATTTTGTTGCCATTTTGGTCCAAAATTCAAAAACCCTATTTTTTTTACTGTTGCAACCACCTATTTTGTCTTTTAGTTCAGGGGTATTTTAGTCATTTTGCTTTTCATTTTACATTTTCTTTATTAACATCATCCCCAAATAAATAAATCATCATCATCCCCAAATAACTGATTCTCTCTCTTCTCTCTCTAAATCGATCAGATCCAGATCCACCATCGTCATCGTCATCTCCGGCGTCGTCCCTACCGAAACTCAGATCCACCATCGTCATCGTCATCTCTGCGTTCCTCTCTCTCTCATGTTTCTCTCTCGTTCGGCTCTCTCTCTCTCTTTCTAGTGGAATGTTGTTTGAAGGAGATGGTGTTGTGATGTAAGAGAGAGAGGTGCGGTGGTTGCAGGGGGTGCGAGAGGGTGCGAGAGGGTGGTGGTGCTTGGCGGCGAGAGGGGGTGGTGGTGGTGGCAGGTGGTGGTGCTTGTTTTTGTTTTTGTTTTTGCTCCACTCCCACATCTCCACTCCCGGATTGAGTTGCAGGTGGTTTTTGTTTTTGTTTTTTCTGCATCTGCATCTGCATCTCCCAACTTTGTTACTTGAATCTGTGCTGCATCTCTGTGAATCTCTGTGATCTCGGTGATCAGAGTCATCGCTTCTATGGCGGTGGTGGTGATGGTGGTGGTTATTGTTGTTGTTGTTGTTGTTCTGGCAGTGGCATTATTATTTATTAAGTTTGTTTCAAGGCTATGATGATCAGAGCATCCTGAGCAAAATTAAAGGGACATTGAAGATCCAGATGGCATAGTGAAGAAGAATTTGACATTCTCTCACCAAGCAACTGTGTATTCTGCAGCCATGGCGTAACTCGTTTCTTCTTTGTCCCCTTCCCCTAATTACAGATCTGAGCCTGTCTCCTTGCATTTAATTTATTTTCTCTTGAAGATATGATTTTTTTTTTAAATCCAGGTTGTGGTGGGTTGTGATGGTGGAGGAGGTGGTGGTGTTTGGGTTGTGCAGAGGTTGAAGATGATGATGATCAGGGGTTTTTATATTTGGGGGTTTTTAATAAAAGAATTGCTTTAATGAAAATTAAATGACCAAAATGCCCCTGCACTACATGACAAAATAGGAGGTTGCAACAGTAAAAAAAATAGGGTTTTTGGATTTTGGACTAAAATGGCAACAAAATGCAAACCACAGGGACCCAGATGTAATAAGTTTGAGATTTGGACTAAAGTGGCAAAACTGGCCAAACCACAGGGACCAAAATGGCAGTTTACTCTTATTTTTTTTACTTTTGTCTATTTTTTTATTTTTTTATATTTTTACCCCTTAACTTTTAGCATTAACAATTACAACCCCTTAACTTTCTATAAACTTTATAATTGAGCTTCACGTGTTTATTTTTATGTACGTATTCATATAAATTCAAATTGATTTACGTTTGGACGTAAACTTTTTCCATAATAAGTTGGGTCAAATATGTACGTATTCATATAAATTCAAATTGATTTACGTTTGGACGTAAACTTTTTCCATAATAAGTTGGGTCAAATATAATATGTTTTTATGCTTATTATTATGTACGTTTTGAGTTGTTTTACGTTTTTATAGATAATGAGTCGGGTTAAACATAACACGTTTTCATTAAACGGTATAAATTTGAGTCACTTTACGTTTCGATACCACCGTAACTATTTTCTTACATGCTTATTTTTATGCATGTCTCGGTATAAATTCAATTTGGTTATAAGGGTTTCTAAAATACAAAATTATCATAATGTCCTTTGTTTTCTAGGAAAAAGGACAAAAATGCCCAAGTCAACTAACAGTTTGACAAAAGTTTGTCCCAGACCCTTAATTGTGAGCGATTCAATATGACAGGAACTAGGGACTAGAGTGTTGATTTTTTCAAATAGGGACAAATAAGTGTTGTAACTGTAAGCTTGCATATTTTTGGTGTGCTATGTGATTTGTTTTGTATTGAAATGTATTTAGTCTTTAATTTTGGTAAATATGCACACCGTTTGTTCAATGTTTTTTGAATGCCTATAAGGTACAACTTCCTATTGTTTTTAGGTTGCATGGTCTGTTGCTTGTGACGACTATACCTTCACTGTGCATGTTGCTTATTTTTTGGCTTATAAAGTGCTACTTGTGAGCTTGCGGTGTTAAAGGTTGCAGATTGTCTTGATCGTCGGATATCATTGAGAAATAAATAGGAAGAAGTGTAAACGCCTGCAATTCTTCCCGGTATTGAATGAGTAAAGAATCAAGCTACAAGTCTACTCAACCCGCCGCGAAGCGCAGATATTATTTACTAGTTAAAAAACAAAGGCAATGAACATTAATCAATAGTGATACCAGTCATGGCTCATCTTGATTGGTTCACAAGGGCGGTGCCTTCACCCCTTCAGTCCATATATAAGGCGGTGAGAAAGAGGTGTCGATTGATGATGGTGCAGTGGTTAATTGTCTTAACAATATAGTGTCTTAACAATATAGATTTATCCACTATGTTTAGAGGTTAAAAAGTATTTATTTATATGAGACGTCCATATATATATCCGCACGATAAACACGTGCCTGTATGTATCCTCCCTCCATCCAGAATGGTGTGATTCATCCTATCCCATCACCACTTCCAAAACTACAACATAATAATAAGCCACGTCGGACGGCTCCTTTCTCTTCTCTTCTCCCTCGCACACACACACACACATTCAATGTGGATCCTCCCTCCCTCCTTCCTCCACCACCCTCTCCTTCTGCACCATTAACCCCAGGGTTTACCTTCATCCCTCTCATGCTCGCTCGCTTTTCCACCGCTTTCCGGCGCTTTGTTCAGCAGCCGGAAGCATGGTCAACTCTTCATCGTCCTCAATTCTACCGCCCCTCCTTGTTCAAATCAAAACATATCTATTACACGTAAGGAAAAAGAAAAGAAGGTGTGATTATATGGCATTTATTTTATGTTTTCTTAATTTTTTTATACCCTTAAAAAAGGTGTGAATTATTAAAAAAAAATTAAATTTAAAATCTGTTCTCTTTTACTAAACAGACGTTTAGTGTGTAAGTGATACCAAAATAAGATAAACACTAATTAATCTTGCAAGAAAAGAAATTAATACAAGAATTTATGTGTTTCAAATATGGATTTACATCCAAGACCGTATTAAAGATTTCATTATTTTTGTATTAATGTGTTATTAGTTTACATTATATATGATAAAAACCAAAGACAAAAGAGATAAACTGAATTCAATTATTCATTCTTTTCAATATTACAATATATAGAGATGAACATAACTATAAACCCTAAAGCCCATAAGTAATGTGTTGGGTCTAAAATGTCTGGTTTATAACACTCTCCCTCAGACATTTAGAACTATACACAGTTTAACAACATACTTCAGGATGATTTTAAGTAGGTACTTCAGGACCTGAATAAATAAACTGATACTACTGGATCAGCTATGCTGCCTCATTAAAAACCTTACTAAGAAAACCCAGTGGGATAAAACTTAGTTAAGGGAAAAAAAGTACAGCGTGTATAATTCTCCCCCTGAATTCAACAAACATCTTTCAATCTACGAAAACCGATCTTGTGTGATAATTGCTCGAAACTGCTTCTAGGTAATGATTTTGTGAACAGGTCTGCTAGATTTTCACTTGACTTGATCTGACGAACATCGATTTCCCCTTCTTTCTGCAAGTCATATATTGAGAAGAACTTTGGTGAGATGTGCTTTGTTCGATCACCCTCTATGTAACCTTCTCTGATCTGAGCTATGCAAGCAACATTGTCTTCATAAATAATTATCGGCTCCTTTTTGATCTGTTCTAATCCACATGCTTCTTGTATGTGATTAATCATTGATCTCAACCACACACATTCTCGACCAGCATCATATAGTGCTATCAATTCAGCATGATTTGATGATGTTGTTGTAAGTGTTTGCTTAGTTGACTTCCAAGAAATTGTTGTGCCACCATATGTGAATACATAACCTGTCTAAGATTTTGATTTGTGAGGATCTGATAGATATCCGGCATCAGCATACCCAACAAGCTGGAACTTTTGATCTTTCTGATAGAAAAAGACCTAAGTCTTGTGTCCTGCAAATATACCGGAATATATGTTTCACACCATTCCAGTGTCTACGTGTTGGATTCGAACTGTACCTCGCAAGTATATGAACTGCAAATGCAATGTCAGGTCTTGTGTTATTCGCGAGATACATAAGGGCACCGATCGCGCTTAAGTACGGTACTTCCGGACCAAGTACTTCTTTGCCTTTTTCTTGAGGGCGATAAGGATCCTTGTGTGGATCTAGCGGTCGGACAACCATAGGTACGCTAAACGGATGTGCTTTATCCATATTGAAACGTACTAACATCTTCTGGATGTAGTTTGATTGATGGACAAATGTGCCATTGCACAGATATTCAAATTGTAGTCTGATGCATAATTTCATCATACCAAAATCTTTCATTTCAAATTCCTTCTTTAACAACTGAGCAGCTTCCTCTATCTCTTCAGGAGATCCGATGATGTTGATATCATCAACATAGACTGCTATTATAGTGAAATTTGATACTGATCTTTTTATAAAGACACGTGGACTGATTTCATCAGGCTTGTATCCTTCTTTTTCAAGATATTCACTAAGTCGAGTGTGCCACATACGACCAGATTGTTTGAGACCATATAAAGATCTCTGGAGCTTTATAGAACACATTTCTCGATGTGTTGATTTTAATGCTTCAGGCAATTTTAATCCTTTAGGGATTTTCATGTAGATGTCATTTTCAAGTGTCCCGTATAAGTATGCGGTGACGACATCCATTAGTCTCATATGAAGTCCTTCAGAGATTGTGAGGCCGATTAGGAACCTAAGGGTTATGGCATCCACTACAGGGGAATACGTTTCCTCATAATCAACTCCAGGGATTTGGGAAAACCCTTGTGCTACAAGTCGAGCCTTATATCATACAATCTCATTCTTTTCATTTCTCTTTATTGCAAACACCCATTTATAACCTACTGGTTTGACATCTATGGGCGTTCGAACTACAGGTCCGAAAACATGTCGCTTTTCGAGCGAATTCAATTCGGCGTTTATGGCTTCTTGCCATCTTGGCCAATCATTTCTGTGCATGCACTCTTCTAAAGTTTTAGGTACGTAATCATTTTCATTGATTACATCCGTTGCTATAGCATATGCGAAGATATCATCAACACGTGTTTTATTCCGGTTCCACATTGTACTATCTTGTACATAATTAATAGAGATCTCATTTTCGTTCGGTACCGGTGTTTCTTCTGAAACTTCATTTTCCTCTGGATTCATAGTTGTCTCTTCTCGGACATTTACCTCTACCGGGGTTTCACTTATAATCTTTTGTGAGTTTTCACCAACTGCATTACTTTGCTCTTTTCGTTTCCGTGGGTTTTTGTCTTTGGAGCCGATTGGTCTCCCACGCTTTCGTTGTATAGTAATCGCCAATGTTGTAGAAGGAGCTAGGCGCTAGTCGGGCGGTGAGGTACCGCCTAGGGATTAATCGAAATGGGATTTTTATATGTATTTTTTCAAAATTATATATATATACCCAATAATATAAAAATAATACTTCAAAATTCATATAAATACTTCAAGTTTCAGATAGTATGGTTCGATTTTGACCAATTTTGACCACATAGGACCGATTTTGACCGATTAATATAGTCCGATTAATCCGATTTTTGACCGCCTAGGTACTGCCTTTGACCGACTTTGACCATGGTCGATTAATTGACCAACTAGCTCAAAATTAGGCAGTAAGTGGCCGCCTAGCGCCTAGGCGCCGATTAATCGGCCGCCTAGGCCGATTTCTGCAACACTGGTAATCGCTTTTGGGATCACTTCAATTCGAGCAGGTGCATTTGATGCTGGTACATGTGACTTTGTCACTCTATTCGTGTCTTTGAATGCATCTGGTAATTCATTCACTATTCTTTGCAAATGTGTGATCTTTTGGACTTCATATTCACATTGACCACTTCGGGGGTCGAGATTTGATAGCGATGATGCATTCCACGTTATTTCTTGTGTTACCAGTCTTTCTTTGTCATTATCTGTTGGTGCACTACATCTGTTGACTTCGTCTTGTATCGAGTCTTAGACTAGCTAGAATAGATCAGGGCACGTAGAACGAGAAAATATGAGAGAATTAGAAGATTTCGCTTGAAAGTGTGTAATGTATTTGAGTTTTCGCTTGAAGCCTCAAGCGAAATCATCATATCAGATTTCGCTTGAGTAATGCTGAAGCGAAATCTCAAAGTCTATATATAGGAGGTTAGTGTCAAGCGAAATTATAAGTTGTTGTTGTGAGATTTCCATACCGAGGTGCTGCCGGTGTGAGAACTGATTGTAATTGCTTTCATATCAATACAAATCAGTGTTAAAGTGAAGATTCAGCTGTTTACAAATCAAATACTTGTTTTCCGCACCTGTATTTGATGGAATTCCTCTGAACCGACTCGTTTAGGTCGCGAACCCGGTCCCTACAATTGGTATCAGAGCTCAGGAGGAGGAGTTCTGCAAAATTCAGCCGAAATCGATCAAAATTTCTTACTTCTACACCTTCTTTTCTTAGTTCAGAAATATTTCACGGTCAAAATTGATTCAATTTCTCACAGATTGTTTAAAAGTACTAGATAACAAACCCTTGAAAGTTTCACAGCAAAATTCGATCTAAAAGTGATCAAAATCGACATTTGAATGGAGTTCGCTTGAACAGTTCAGTATTATTGGACGATTTCGCTTGAAACTTCAAGCGACACTTAACATTTCGCTTCAAACAGAGTTAGTTTTCGCTTCAAGATTTTCGCTTCAAGGTGTTCGCTT
Organism: Helianthus tuberosus; assembly: GCA_030545235.1. Lineage (NCBI taxonomy): Eukaryota > Viridiplantae > Streptophyta > Magnoliopsida > Asterales > Asteraceae > Helianthus > Helianthus tuberosus. The sequence continues at coordinate 188,798,569 of CM060365.1, read as the reverse complement.
CAGGGTTCTTTCTTCAGGATCGCTTCAAAGTATTTCGCTTCAAGAATTTCGCTTGAGAGTTGTTCAGTTAAATTGTTTCGCTTGAAGGGTACCGCTTGAAAGATAGTATTTCGCTTGAAAGTATCTGAAACATGGACAACGATTTCCACAATGCTTTTGCAACATCGCCTAGTTCATCTTCCATTGCTCAGAACATGAATTCAGAAAACGAAACGGGGACGACTCAGAAACCCCCGAAGCTAATGGGAATTGAAGAATACTATGGATGGAAAGATAGATTCGAAAACTGGGTGCAGGCAAATCATTTGAGATCATGGGAATGTATTTTAACAAAGTATGCTCTACCACTAACCGAAATGCAGACTGAAAAACAGCTTTCAGATTTTAGTAAGGAAGAACGGGAAATATACCGAGCTGAAAAGATGATGATCAGTTTACTTCAACAGGCCATCAAAGAAGACATCTTCATACTACTTCAACATGATAAAACATCACAATCAATATGGGATGCTCTAAAAATCAAGGTTGAAGGTAGTACGAGTATGATTAAAAGCAAGAAGGCATTGCTTAAAAAGGAATTTGATTTGTTCACAAGTTTGGCCGGAGAAGATACGAAGAAACTCATTGAACGATATTGTCACTTAGTGAGAACAATGTCAATGATGAACATTAAAAAGGAAAATGAAGAATGGGTGGATAAACTTGCTGATGCATTACCTCAGAAAGAGTGGGGAACTTATTTGATGATATTGAAGAATACTGGAGTTTATGATAGATTGTCGATCTCTCAGTTCATTGAAAAGATTGAAAGTCAGGATTTGGAACAGCAGAAGATCGCAAGGATGAATAATCCAAGTGGTCAACAAGATGTAAAGATGTATTACAAGGGTAGTGTTCCGAATTCAGAAGCTGAGAGAAGTCCGAAAATTCAGACTGCTTATAGTGTTGGAGATTCTACAGAAAAGACTGATCAAAACTCAAACAAAAGCAACAGTGGTTTCTCATTGTATCCAAGTGTTAATCCGAAAAGCTCATCAGAAAGTTTTCAGTCTCAAAGCACAAAGATGGGAAATGGTTGTGTGATTCAATGCAACATAGCTTTAAATCTTCCAGAAGGTCAAAGTTTTTCTGAAGACATTGCAAAAGATCATATGGCATTACTTGGTTCCGTGCTTATCTCATATGAAGGTTTAGTGGCTGGTCGAATTGGAAATCCTATGCTTACCAAAGAGGATTACGACCAAATAGATGCTGAAGAGATGGAACTAATGGATATCAAATGGTGTCTTGCAAGTGTTCTTAGACGTGCTGAAAAGTTCAAGACAATTACCGGGAGAAATGATTTTCTTGATGCTTGTGTTTCTACTTTAGGTTTTGATAAATCTAAAGTTACTTGTTTCAGGTGCAGGGAAAAAGGTCATTTTAAGCGGGAGTGCAAGAACAGAGAAGTTAGTGGTGCTCAGAATCCATTTGGAAAAGATGACTACTATCGGAAAGCCATTTATCAGCAAGTTGGTCAGACACAAGAATTACAGACGGCTCATGGTAGAAAGATTGAAGATTCAAAGAAAGGATGTTTGGTAGATTTCAACTGGAGCAACTACATTTCTTCTAACAGCACAGCATGTATAGTGGACCAAAATGATGAACAACTACCTGAAGGATTCAGCTGGGATATGTTTGTTGATGAAAAGGGTGATTTCAAAGCTTTCATTGCAAAGATTGTTAGAGAACCAGATTTGTTTGCTACTTGGATGAGATCAATTGGTGAAAAAGTGAAAGATCAATCGATTACATCTGAAGAAAGTTCAGAAAGTGCTGATTCTGAGTCATTAAGTACAGATGAGAGTGTGCAAAATGAGGATATTTCAGAAAAAGAAGTTGTTTTTGATCAAACACCATCTGATTCTGGTATTTCAGATGCTGATTCTGAAAAATCTGTAGAGTTTGATCAAACACCGATGGAGAGTAGCAGTGATGATGAGGAAGAGAAACATATTAATATTGCTAAAAAACATCTTTCTCCTGAAAGTTTTCATTTTTATTTTGCAGATCGCATGGAGAAACTGAAGGAGAAACAAGCTGCAAAAGAACAACAACAAGATGAGAAGGTTGAAAATGTTGTTCAAACTGAAGAAGTTAAAAGTGTAAATGTAGAAAAAGAAATTGAAGTGATAAGAACAATTGAGGTTGAGAAGATTGTTGAAGTTGAAAAGCCTTGCAAGAAATGTTTGGAAATTTGCAAGAGTTGTGAAGAAAAAGATGTTACACTGTTTGATAGAGAAAGACTGATAGAAAAACTACTATCTGACATCAGCTATGTGAAAGAATCGTATAGCGTGTTGAACAGAACTGTGACAGGTCTTCAAACAACAAACTCTGAAAGAGAAAAAGCTTTAACGATGACGAATTCTACGTTGATGGCAAAGCAAAAGACAATTAATCATTACATCGAAGAAAATGCTAATCTAAAGCAAGAGTTGGAGAAAGAAAAGATTGAGAATGAAAGGATCAGAAGGTTATTACTGAGTTATTCTTGTTCTGATTATGTTATTGATCGTGTTTATCCTACTGTTGTAGGTTTTGAAGCATTCCAGGATGAGAAGCAAAAGAATGAGACTGGTAAGAAATCGACTGTTAAATACAACAAGTGTCCGCCTCCTATCTGGGAAGGGTATTCTCCTAGAAAACCAAATGAGGAGCAAGTCGAAAAAGCAGTCAATATAAAGTTAAAATCCGAGACAACTGACGTTTTACCAGATAACATTGATATCACGTTTACCTCGTCTGATACTGATCATGAGTCTGAGTTAATCAAAAAGGTGGTCGATCAGGTGTTGGATACTGAGGAGGTGTCGGAGTCAAAGTTTGAGTCTGGGTGTTCAAGTTCGTCAGTTAACAGTTCAAAATCATCGGAAAAACGGTCTTACAGTAAAGAATTTTTGCTATCAAAGGCAAATTTGGATGATGAAACATTTGAAGTTGCATATACTTTAAATGATTCGGACAAATTATACTCTGATAAAGAGTTTCCGATTAGAAGTGTTCGTTTTGACATGATTAACAAGGTTTTCAAAATGACGGAAATTAATTTTTCTGAAATTAAGGATCTAAAATCTATTGAAAAACCTAAAAAATACACTTCTAGAGTTCAACAAAGGTTAAACAAGAAAAAAGGAAAAAAGAATTACAATTCTGATTCAAGTTTTCAAAAGAAAACAAATCAAAATTGTAGTTACAAAAAGAAAGGTCTTGGTTTTATTCCACCTGAAAATCGTAAAAATGAAAAATATGTTAGAGATTTTAAATCAAAAATGACATATGTTGCAGGAAAAAGCTATGAAGAGGAGTCAAATAGCTTATCAAATCAAGAGTTCCTTGCTGAAAGAAAAAGAACAGGAACTGTAGTTTTTCATCCAATTGGAGTTTTTCAATCAAAAGACACAAGAACTTGTTTTCAATGCCAAGTTGTTGGACACATCGCTCAAAATTGTCCAAACAAAGTCAACAAAAAACAGGGAGTATCTGAAAAACTTAAAGAAAAAGTGGTTGAAAAGAATGAATCACCAACTACAAACTTCAAAAATTTTGAAAATTCAAAGAATGAAGTTGGTGAAAATTCTAAAAGATTGTACAAAAAGAGTGCAAAAGAAAATCAAAAATGGATTGTTAAAAAATCAGATGTACAATCTGGCGATGAATCTGATTCCACAAAATCAGAGGAGCCACAAGTTGAGGAAAAACATTCAGTGAATGATGTTGACATTCCATCACTGAACTTTGAAGAAATTAAACAAATGGTTGGTAAAGTGGAAATTTCAAATCAATTCTATTCTGATGAAAAGGAATTTGATATTGAGAAAGTTTTTAATGGAAATGTTAAGAAAATTTTTAAGAAAATGCTTGACGGAAAAGTAAAGGGGGTTAAAGATTTTTATGCAACTAAAAAGGCAACCTACAACCCTACTGCTCAGGAATTGGAAGCCACCAAGTCTAAAAAGACTTGGGTGGAAGTTTGCTTTCCTTAAAGTCTTAGGACTTGCCGGAGATCCCAAGTTTATATCGTGGATCAGGAATCGGCATTTTTTCTAATGTTTGAAGTTTTTGTTTGAAAGTTTTTGATAGTATTTGGATGATTACAGGTTGTATGACTACGCCGGAGATTCCAGGTTGGTAAGTGCGAAGCAGGAATCGGCATTCTGATTGATAAAATGGTGATGTAGACGTAATATTCCTACAAGTGATATTGTGTTCTACATGTGGTAATTTTTTACAATTGATATAGATGGTGCATATTTGAAAGTGGTAAATCAAGGACATTAATTTGTACTTGATCTGCTACAAATGGTTACGAATAGACAATGTGATGAACCACACCCCGAATCTACAAATGATTATATCATCAAATCTTATTTTCCGGAAAAATCATTTTGATTAAAACAAACTTAAGTGTTTTGAAATCTAAATGAGAAAATAGTTTTGTGATAGGGGGAGTTCTGATTGTTTATGCCGAGTGAATGGCGATTTGATGTGATTCGATATCAGTTGTCAAGTTTATTGTACAGTTTATTTTCAAATTTCCTAAAATGTGTTTGCATTTTAGGGGGAGTAAATTTTTTTAAAAAAAAATCCAAAAACATTTGAAAATTTGAAAAAGACAAAAACATGATAAAATGCAAAAATGAGTTTTGTTGTATAAAAGAGGAAATGATAGTACATCAGTAGACTATCACAACATGCTAAAGAAATGTAAAGTAAAAAATGTGATAAACAATCTTACTGCGGATATGTCAGTAGGTTTTTGCACATTTAGTAGATTGTGACGAGATATAAACCTAAATTTCAAACTTGCTTGTTCTGTGGGTTAACACAAACTTGGATATATAGGTAACCCCTGAAATCTTGTTTGAAAGGTCCCTTATTCTGAGATACTAGGTCTTTATGCTCAGTGATATCTGGGGTATTATCCCGGGACTTCTGATTTTGCGGAAGCAATGGCCTAGTCCCCGGAGAATACTTTACATTTGCTTGAAATATAGCTCACCCTCAGCTAAAAATGATGAAACATTGAAAAATGCTAATCATGGCTGTTGAAACAAAAGATCCTCTAAAGGGGACACACCAAAAAGTCGAAGCCGTCATCTCTCTGCGTATACGGGAGTATCGACCTGAGCTCTCACGGCCCTCGTACTATAATTTATTCCTCTGACAGATATCATCTGTGGTATACTCACCTGTAAGACTGAATATTGGGATCTGGATACGGGAGTATATTCAAGTAGTGGGACACACGGATAAGTTCAAGTGCTTAAAACATTAATATCGTATCTCGGATCAATTGAACTTTGTGTGAGAATTTAAGTGGACAAATATACTGACAATCTAGGTAAATTGTTTAGAACTTAATATGAAATGAAGCTTAACGGTGTTAGTGATATGTCTCAGAAACTGATATGATTCTCTTGCACAAACTCACAAAAATATTATTTGTAAATATTTCTTTATTGCATTTCTTTACAATCAAAAATTACAAAAAGATTTTTAGTGTGTTTTAGCATAAATTTTGAAAAAAATCAAAAAGATTTTCGACAACTGATATTGGAAAGCTGATTGTCAAAATTTCAAGTGCTAAACATGATGACTTGGTTGTGAGGGGGAGTGAATCTTAAAATGTCAAAAAGGTTTGTTAAAATCCTACAATTGGTATTTTTTTAAAAAAAAACCTACATTTGGTTCATCATTGGTTTGTAATATGAGAGAGAATTATCTGATTATATCAGATTGTTGATGTTTTTAAATTGTTAAATTTAGAAAATTTATTTCTGGGTTAAGATTGTTACAGGTGAGCCAGGTTAATTCATTCAAAGCTTACAAAAGTCAGACTCTGATCATGAATCTAAAAGTTTGCTAGCTGCTGATGCTGATGAACTTAAGGAATCAAGAGATCTGATCAAGAGAATTAGATAAAAGCCAGGCAATGATCTTGTAAACAACATTTGAGTCAGACATCGATCCTAAAACAGATGTTGCTGAAGAACAAATGAATACCAGCAAATCGTGAGGGGGAGTCTGATAGAGCAAGGTGAATCTGGATAAGAAGATAGAAAGAGAAAAGCCCAGAGACTGATCAAGAATGAAGATGTGAAGACACAGTATTGGTGTGACTCAATAGTCGACTCGTCAACATCTGAGGGGGAGTCTGTTGGTGCACTACATCTGTTGACTTCGTCTTGTATCGAGTCTTAGACTAGCTAGAATAGATCAGGGCACGTAGAACGAGAAAATGTGAGAGAATTAGAAGATTTCGCTTGAAAGTGTGTAATGTATTTGAGTTTTCGCTTGAAGCCTCAAGCGAAATCATCATATCAGATTTCGCTTGAGTAATGCTGAAGCGAAATCTCAAAGTCTATATATAGGAGGTTAGTGTCAAGCGAAATTATAAGTTGTTGTTGTGAGATTTCCATACCGAGGTGCTGCCGGTGTGAGAACTGATTGTAATTGCTTTCATATCAATACAAATCAGTGTTAAAGTGAAGATTCAGCTGTTTACAAATCAAATACTTGTTTTCCGCACCTGTATTTGATGGAATTCCTCTGAACCGACTCGTTTAGGTCGCGAACCCGGTCCCTACAATATATCCCCCTAAGACTGGGAACATTGTTTCATCAAAATGACAGTCAGCATACCGTGCTGTAAACATGTCACCCGTCATTGGTTCTAAATATTTAATTATGGACGGGGAGTTAAAACCAATATAGATACCCAGTCTTCTTTTGGGTCCCATTGTAGTACGTTGTGGTGGCGGTATTAGTACATATACCGCACAACCAAAAACTTTAAGGTGGGACAAACTTGGTTCTCGTCCGGAGACCAGTTGCAATGGGGAGTATTCTTGATCAGCAGTTGGTCTCAATATAATCAGTGCAGCGGCATGCAAAATAGCATGACCCCATGCAGAAGATGGTAATTTACATCTCATTAAAAGTGGTCTAGCGATTATTTGTAATCGTTTAATCAGAGATTCAGCTAAACCATTTTGTGTGTGAACATGAAGTACTGAATGTTCAACATTGATCCCAATTGACATACAATAGTCATTAAAAGCTTGAGATGTGAACTCTCCTGCATTATCCATCCGGATGTTTTTAATTTGATTATCCGGGAAATTTGCTCTTAATTGTATGATTTGAGCTAAAAGCCGGGCAAATGCTACATTTCGAGTAGCTAAAAGGCTAACGTGTGACCACCTTGAGGATGCGTCAATTAAGATCAAGAAATAGCGGAATGGTCCACACGAAGGATGAATGGGCCCACAAATATCCCCTTGGATTCTGTCAAAAAATGATGGGGTTTCATGTATCAATTTAGTTTGTGAGGGCCGAGTTATAAGTTTGCCCAGAGAGCATCATGCACATGATAAGTCTTGTGGTAGCAAAACTTTTAAGTTTTTGAGAGGGTGCCCGGTTGCACTTTTGATTATTTGTCTCATCATTATGCTACCAGGGTGACCTAGACGGTCATGCCATATATTGAATATGTCTTTATCTAATAGCTTTTTGGTTACTCACCATGTATGATTCGATAGGATTGATATTAGTACAATATAATCCAGAGGATAAGGCTTCTAATTGTTCAACAATTGTTTCTTGGCCATTTTTGTTTGAAGTAATTTGAAGATATTCAATATTATTTTCAGATATTGTTTTTAGGTGGTAACCGTTTTTTCGAATATCTTTAAAGCTAAGTAAATTTCTTCTGGATTTACTAGAATATAATGCATTATCAATAGTAACTTTGGTACCCGAAGATAATGTTATGTGTGCTCTGCCGAAGCCTTCGATAAGGTTACTGACACCAGATATAGTACTAATCGGTGTCTCTGCCGGAGTCAACTCAGAGAAAAATTTCATATCTTTGAGAATAGTGTTAGTACTACTGCTATCTACCAGACATTCATCACCAATAATAGCTCTACTGGAGCTAGTATACATATTTCTTCAGGAAATAAAAATAAATAAAAGTTAATGCAAAGAAGTAAAATTAAACATTGCAAGAGTTTCAAACTAGTTAATAAATCACATGCATCCAAATGAACGTCTGGTATTGTGGCTGGAGGTGCATCCTCAATCAGATTAGTTTCGGCATTCTTTCCTTTTTCTTTCATCATGCGTTGATATGCCTCAACGAGGTGTTTAGGGGTGCGACATGTGCGGGACCAATGATTTAACATCCCACATCTATAACAAATGTTGTTTTGGTTCCCGCTACTTTTCCCTTTTGAAGGTCGCCCTGTATTATGTCGACTCGATTCACCACCGCTATTTTTTAGTGTTGTGAGACTCCCGATGTCATGTATATCCCCGTCCTCGACCACGACCACGGCCTCTGCTGGGGTCGCGGCCTCTACCTCTACCTCTACCTCGTCTACTTTGATAATTGGCCACATTCGCTTCAGGAAATGGGCTTGCACCGGCGGGTCGCGATTGATGGTTTTGCAGTAGGAGCTTGTTGTTTTGCTCCGCAACCAGAAGACATGATATCAATTCAGAATATTTGATAAATTGACGTTCCCTGTATTGCTGCGACAGGAGCATATTTGAGGCATGGAACGTTGAGAAAGTTTTTTCAAGCATGTCTTCATCAGTAATTTTCTCACCACATAATTTAAGTTCAGAGGTAATGCGGAACAAGGCAGAGTTATACTCACTAACAGTTTTAAAATCCTGTAGTCTTACATGAAGCAATTCATAGCGGGCTTTAAGGAGTAAGACCAACTTCTGGTGGTCAAAACGTTCTTTGATGTTTGTCCATAATTCAATAGGGTCCTCAACAGTTAGATATTCCCGCTTTAGATCTTCGTGAAGATGATGGCGGAGGAATATCATAGCTTTCGCTTTATCTTGAGGTGAGGTCTGATTATAAACATTAATTGTCTCTCCTAAATTATTTGCCGTCAAATGGATTTTTGCGTCAAGAGTCCACGGGAGGTAGTTGTTACCCGAGATGTCAAGAGTGGTGAATTCAAGCTTTAATAAGTTTGACATTTTTTTTATCTTCAAAAGAAAGATTCATGCATTTAAAACGAGCCAATGTATAATATAGGAGAACTTCAGGTTCATTTTTAGTTAGAACTTCAAGTTCTAAAGTTGAATGGATGTTTTTATATAAGTGTGAAAGAAATTAAGAATTTGTGCATGTTTACGTTTGTGAACGATGATTCGGTGAACGGCGGGTTTCGGTAAAGTCACGACGGTAACCACCACAGAAACGGTTGCCGGTTGAGGACAATCGCCGGAGAAAAGTTTTCAGGTCTGTTTTTTATCTTTATTTATTTTTCTGTTTGTTGTACGGGAAGTTCATGTATTTGAGCGCCAGTGACCGTCAGATTGACTGGGATAAACATCAATTCGTTGATGTTGTGTCTGCAACTGTAGATTGGAAAAACCCTATTTTGTGTGTTCTAAAGATCATTCTAAAAATCCTAATTTGGGCATTCAAAAGTCCAATTCCAAAGTCTATTTTCTATAAATTAATAAAGGAAAAGAACATGTGAAAAGGTTTGGCATGTTTACTGTGTAAAAAAAAATTGCCACCGTATATTAATAGGAAAAATACCCCTTTTTAATTACCACTTTGTTTTAAACCTTTCAATCAAATCACAGTTAATGTTTTGTTTTAAGGTAATAATCTTGATTTTTTTTCATACTACCCGTCAAAACAAAAATGTCAATATGGAATTTACAAAAGTCAAAGCTTCAAAAAACGCAAGTGTTTGAAGAAAAATCGATTTCAGAAATCAATTGTTTTTCAAAAATCAAAAGTTAATTGAGTTAATGTTCCAAGTTATAATAACCGTTCTGGTTAAATGGTTTTGTTTTAAACCTTTCAATCAAATCATCGTTAATGTTTTGTTTTAAGGGTTGCAATATTTCAATCAGATATATCCTCTGATTATCGAGACAGAGAGTTTGTAAGAATTATAAAATGCATTTGAGAGATTTGATCGATGTGTACCAGGATTATGAGGGGCTGATGATTGTCTCAAGATGTGTTGAAATATGAGGGGCTGATGATTGTTACACTCCTACCCTTTGCAAGTTACCACAATGATTTCCGGTAAATCTTAGCGGAGAGTCTCGTGCTGATAACGTGATAAAAACCAAAGACAAAAGAGATAAACTGAATTCAATTATTCATTCTTTTCAATATTACAATATATAGAGATGAACATAACTATAATGTCTAAAGCCCATAAGTAATGGGTTGGGTCTAAAATGTCTGGTTTATAACAATATATAGCATTATGTAGGGAAGATTAATCCTATATTGTTGCTAATTTGTCAAGTTATTTGTTTTTTCAAGTTGCTTATAAACCGACCTATAAAATAAGGCCTAAAATCAATCCAAGCCAAACTGTATCATTCTATTTTTTTCTCTTCTCATCCTAGTTTCTGCCCGTTCGGTTGGGAGTGGGACCTAAACAAGGTACTACAATCTCGGTATTCCGTGATGTGGCCGCTATCACACTCCTACGACAAAAGTCATACTTCACAACTTAACAAACCTAGCAACTAATTTTTTTTCCATTAAAACTATTTTCTTCTTAAAACTTTTTAGTTGATTTAGCATTTGAATAAAGATATAAAGATGCAACTATATATAACAAGGCAAGTTACATATTTGACACGTATGAATATGCAATCCCTCTTAACTCACTCTACCAAAATTCAAAAGGAATTCGGAGTAGCATACCTTTGTTTCTTTATCATCTTTTTTCCTTTTCCTTTTTTTCTTTTGTACAAAACACGTAAATTGTTCAAATGTAATATTCCAATTATTTTTTCTTTTGCTTTTTTCCTTTTTTTTCTTTTGTACAACACACATAAATTGTTCAAATATAATATTCCAATTATTACTTAGAAGTAAAGAAAAAGACGTGATGGCCTTTTTACAACTTTGCATTTTTTAAATTTCTTACACGCAATTCTTTTTCTAGACAGAGGGATATAATAATGTCGGATATTTTAGTGTAATTAGGATTGATATGGTGACTAAAGTGAATTTAATATGGGTAAATTACTTTTTGAGTCGCTGTGTTTTCGTGGTTTTAACTACTTGAATCCAAAATAAAAAAGCTTAACGCCCTGGGTTCCTAACCGCTCATTTTATAACGTTTTGAGTCCAGTTTTTAACACTTGTACTTTTGATTTTGGGCTCAAGTGGTTAAAACCACTAAAACACAGGGACTCAAAGCGTTATAAAATGAGCGGTTAGGGACTCAAAGTGTTAAACCTTTTAATTTTGGACTCAAGTGGTTAAAACCACTAAAACACAGGGACTCAAAAAGTAATTTACTCATTTAATACACATCAAACAAGTTAGGTGGTGCATGAGTGCACGCTTGTATGAGTTGTTATAATTCTAAGTGTTCGGACGAAGCCCCTAATGGGTGTTCCAAGGGGGCAACAACGGGGTTCGGGGGCAATAGTGCAACACCCCGGGTAGCAGGATCCAAGGAGCGGCAGCCACTGGAGGGTCCAAGGGGAAGAGCCCCTGGCTGGGGTCGAAACGGAAGATTAATGCACTTTTTAAGGCATTAAAAAAACAACTAGGGACATGTGTCATCCATTAGAGACATTTACTTTTTGGTTTTACCGCTTCTTTCTCCTACTAAATTATGGATACTTATTTTTTAATTAAATATAATTATTATATCATTAAACAAATGAATTTAATTATAATTTTTAAATAAACTTATATGTTTTACTTATAAAAACTTCACCAAGTTCAAAGTTATGTTTGTTTAAATATTAAAAAACGAAAAATAATGATGATAGTTGTTTTAATGAGTGTTTCTAAAAATTTTTAAACATTTAATGTGGTTGGATGGTAAAAATACAACATGTTAAATTATAAAAAATTGGTGGCACTAAAAAAATCAATGTTAATACCCAGTTAAATAAATAACGATTTAAAAATTAACTTAACAAAATTTATAACTGTCACGTCAATATTACATTTTTTAAATACATATCTTGACTACTATATGTTGACAAATTACATTATATTATATTATACTAGTATAATATACATGTTTATTTTATCATGCAACGCATATGTTTTTTTAATGATTATTAATTATATAACATTACATTGATCAACCCGTGTAATACACGGGATTGTAACCTAGTTTTTTGTAATAAAAATTATCTAGAGGCAGTTGATCTCTTCATCCCCCAATTCGAAATCCATTTTTTGTTACACCCTATCCTGGTTCATACGAATTACACAACACACACATACTAGGTTCTATTTTTCAATCTGAGTTGTGTTAGGTTTGATATTTTGAGAGAACTACTAAAATTATTTGATCTAAAAGTGAACACACGCCTCTTGAAACAACCATTACATTCTAAATTCTTCAACAATTTATTTAAATAATATACTGAAGGTAATCATGTACCAGAAATTTTGGGGACTGAACACTCATGGATCATGCCAAAGGCCCCGAACAAATAAAGACCGAAACTAATTTTGTACTAGGGATGAGCATGGTAGCGAACCGGTATCGAAAGTACCGGTACCTGAAAATGAGGAAAACGGGTACCGGTATCGAACCGGTACCGGAAAATGATAAAAATGGGTACTGGTATCGAATATAACCGGTACTCAGTACCAAATGCTTATCCCTATTTTGTACCAAGAATTTAGGAGTCTTTTTAAAGATACTAATCGCTTCTAGTTCTAATTAACTCATATTAACCAGCTATACATAGACCTTCCAAGAATTGAACTTTTCACCTTAAGATGTTCTTTGAGGACACGTGATCAAACTTGCTGAAGTGCTTTGTATGGATTAATATATGGCGGCTCGGCTTTAATAAATAACAAGTAGCGAAATACCTTTGCATGGTCTATTTAATGTTGTTTTTCAAACCATGATTTTTTATGCCTTCTTTTGTAACAAAAACATGTAAGATAGATGTACTTGCTAGATTAAGATTCAACTATGGTACATTTCTTAATGGAACTAAAACCTAATAATTCTTTGTTTGAACAACACAAACCTAACCACTATGAGGGTGTATTTATCGTTGATAATTGATATTGTTGTTAAACAAGCTTTAGCTATGGTACATTTTCTTGACTTATCAAATATAATACAATATTTGAGCAAATACAGTACGCTAAAGAATTGCTTAACTTACACATGCCATGTGTAAATATCCACATCTTGGTAACATAGTTTTTTATAAGTTAAGCTTCATGCATGACCCATGCTTAACTTACACATGCAAATTAGTTTTTTATTGTTTTATTATATGATATTTTTATTTAATTTACAATGGTATATATTGTTCAACGCCAAACATGGTCTTAGAGTTGCTTATTTAAGTAATTTGTTAGATTCCGTGGGTGTCTGAGTTGTCATTCTAGAAAAGAGTAATTAGTCAACATAATGAACCATCCTTTCTAGGTGCAAAAATTGTGTCTAAGGATGGACGGTATGGCGTGTTTGAGTGGCTTCGGGATTGCTTTCACCGATCGGTGAATCACCCCGCCCCTTTTTCAGTGATTCGGTGACTCCCTTTTTCGGTGTATAGTCACCGAATGTTTGAGTTTGATTGATTGAGAAATAATTTCTAGAAATAAAAATATATAACTCAAACACCCTAATAGTGTTTGAACCAACCCAATGATTGAGTGCAAAATGAGGAGTAGAATGGGGACTTGATATGGCATGATATTATTGGCTAGAGAATAACTCAAACACCCTAAAGTGATTGAACCATACCCTCCACCCTAAGGCTACAAAGTAGTGAAGTGGAGTTTTGCAAAACTTATTGAGTGATATTCAATTAGACATGTGGACATTATAGTTAAATGTGTATTCAGAACAACTTATTTGAGATCATGTTTCTCTTAGGTTGTTTGTGAACTACTCGCAATTGACATATTCAAGTTCAATACGGAGAACATATTCTTCTAATGGGAGATATCACATTTATTGTTGTTTATTAAACATGATGGAAACGTCTTTCATTTATTTATTTATTTACATTTTTGGCAATTTTGTGTGATGTTTGACAATCTTATGAGATGTTTGAATGTCAGCCCTTGATACCAACGGGAGATAAGCCACATGTCGTGTCACACCCCCAAAATACCACATGCAGAATCCACCGCGAGGTGTGTGACGTACCAGGATCCAGCCACTAATCACATTGAACTAATAGTAATATAATAAATTCGAAATCTCATTCAACGTGAAAAGTGTAATTCAAAACATTTGATTAAAACAATATACGTTCAGCGGAAGCATTTGAAATAGCTCTAAGTATTTGAGACAGCTTGTTCACAAAACATAACATAACATTAGATAGGTTAACAACGTCACGACCCATGACATCCACAACTCCTCTGATTGCAACCTCCGTTTCCTGAAATCATCTAACAACCTGCAAGCATGCAGAAAAAGTGTATCAGCATAAAGCTGGCGAGTTCACAATTTTGTTTAACGCAAATCATGTTAGGTGTTTTAGTTTTAAGACATGCCAATAATAAACTCGATACCGAAGTCACATATGTTTGTTTGCCCTTATCAATGCCTATCAACATTGTCCATGTGGATCAGGTCATTAGTTCACGCTCGTCCTCCCTGGTACGGTGTGAGGTTGTTAAGCCTAATAGCGCTATCAACTAATACCCTGTTGCCTCCCCGACAACTAGTTCGGTAGTAAGTAGGGACTTTGGTGATAGAGTTGAGTTTATCAACTAACATCGAAATTAAACCAAAGTAATAAAAGTATTCCTCCCCGGAATATTAGTTTGTTTGTCCTCCCCAGACGCATGCTTGTGAAAGAGTAGTGTATAACAACTCTCCTAAAATACTTATAACATCCCTATACGCCCTAAAATACACCCCGTATACGAAAAGTGGGCCCCAAATACTTTACTTTAACAAAAATCAAGAAAAACAAAATTAAGGGGGCGCTCGCGGGGCGCGACCCCCTTGGTTAACTTTGTCGCGGGGCGCGACAGCCTGGCCACCAGACCGCCCCCTAGGCCGCCACGTGTCGAGATCGTGTCAAAGCTAGCGAGTCAACTCAGCAAACCTAAACCCTACTATACCTAGCTCGCGGGGCGCGACACACCCCTGTGTGTCTGTCGCGGGGCGCCAGAGACTCCCTGATCAGCACTATAAATAGGATCGACCGGCATTCAGTCCAAATCGTTCAAAACTTTCATTCTCTCTCTAAATTTCTGAATAGCTAAAGTAATATCGGGTATAATACCCACTAAAATAGCGAAGCTCTGTCTCGATGTAAGTATCCTAACCCCTAGCTACGTATTAGATACGCTGGCCGATTGATCTAGTGTTCCGTAACGCATGCCATGGCTCTGCCTGACTCAGTCGTTGAAGTTCTGACTCGGGGAGAGTATAACTAATATAAATTGGGTTATTATACTAACACGTGTGCATTGTTTTAATTAATAGATTATAACCAGGAAATCACAAGGAAATACCTAAATTAGCAATGTGAGTAATTCCTCTTTTCACAAACTGTTTTACAAAACCTCAAATGTTTAAATTATATTTCATAGTGATTGAGTATTTGTGATTCTACAATTATCGTCGGTATGTTGGGGTTTTGTATACACAATTTGTTACTACACTGTGAGCTTTAACATTACCACAAGTCAGGATTGGCAGTACCGTGGGTGGTAATTAAAGTAGATGTAAACAAATGTAATTGCTGGATTGCCCTCAATACTGTAAAATGATAAAAACTTTTCTTGATTAAACTGGGATTCACTCGCCAGTATTTCTTGCTGATAAAATGTTTTTAAACGCGTTTCAGGTAACAAAATGTGAAAGCTAAATAGAAGCCAGTTGGACAGCACTGAAGGCTTGGAAAAGTGGCTATAAAAGTTACCTAAATAAAGAAGATGTTTTCATTCAATAAATTAGGGTTTATCCCTACAAATATGTTTGTAATAGAAACTTGGGAATTTCCCATGTATTTATCATTATAAAAATGTGGTGTTTTACTCTGATAAACTATTTCCTAACTACGGTCCTGATGTAAATTCCACTGCCAAATTGATGAACACCGATACCACTAATACTGGTTCGCTACCGCCCGTTCCCAAGGATAGGGGCCGGGGGTTGCAACAGAGAGAGTGATATCAGAGCTACAGCCACTGATTTCAGCCACAGAAGTGTTCTGCTGATACCAAAATTTTATCTATTTTGTTAGGAAATAATCTACGTGATTACGTGCATATCTGTATATTATTGTTTTGTGTTATTTGAAAATTTGTTAGTTTACAGTATGAGTGATCAAGGACCATTGGACGCTTATCGTCAACTGTCTAGTTCTCCTAGAAATGAAGGAACTTCTTCCCAGCCTACCCCTTCGGGGTATTCAGCTGACACAGAAGAGGGGATTTTCGTATTTAAGGCGCAATCCGAAGAGCCATTCCCTACCAAAAAGAGAAGACGGTTTAGTCGGGGAGCAAACGAGCGTAGGAAAAGAATGAGGAAGTTACAGCAACAGAGGTCTTTAGCAGCTGCAAATAGGGAGATGAATGCCCAGACCGAAGACATAGTCAATAGACGATTAGCCAATTTCCACATATTAGCTACCACAGCCGCAGGCCCAAACTTAGAACAAATCATTGCACCACAGCCGCTACCACTGTTTCCAACTCAACCCATGGAAATAGAACCTAACCCAGGAGACCAGGTTCCCGTACCCGCCCTTTGACCCAAACGAAATCCCTAGAGTCCCAGCACTCCATCCTCCAGATTATGACCCATGGGAGGACGACCATAGTGATTATCGAGAACTCTACCTACAGGAGGAGCCCATACCAAACCCAGTAGCACCATACCCTAACCTTAACCCTCAAGATCCATATTGGGATAACGACTAGTATATTCGAGATATCCTAGAGAACCCATACCCATACGAAGAACCGATGCCCCAGTACCCTGACCCAATACCAGCACCAGCACCACCCATGAGTACCGAAAATGTGCAGGAACTCCGCACTTTTGGTGAGGAGTTATTAGATGAAGGTGAAAGAATAAGGCAAATAGGGGAGAGGCTCGTTTGGAAGTACGACGAGCGTAATATACAGTATTGGATGAACCCCTACCGATATTATATATATATATATATATATATATATATAGGGTCAGGATTTAGAGAAAACGTTCAAAAGTGTGAGAACGGAGAGAACGTTTATAGATCGTCCAATCAAAACAATCTATGGACTAGATTGGCGCGGTGGCATTTTAGTAAATAACACCAATTTTATTATGTGGACGCGCGTCATTAAAGGTAAAAAAGTAAAAAACTATTCCTCACATAAAACGCCATTGAAAATAAAACGCCAAATAAATACAAAACGCCAATTTTATCACTGCGTACTTTTTCTGTGTTTTTATTTAAGCTCTCTGGCTACAAAAACGCCATAAAATATGAAACGCCATTATATATAACGCCAAACTTTACACCCGGATAAATGTTATTTACATTTTGTGTTATAAAAATAACATCCCGCCTAACCTACGCGCCAAAAAAATTCTATAAATAGAAACGCCTCACCACCTTCCGTTTATCACACCAAAAAAACACACAGTGATTGCTAAAAAAATTTACAACTCAATGTAAAACGCCAAAAAAATACAACAAAAGCAAACATCTTTTCTTTGATCATCAGTAAAGTTCTGCATGAAGCTTCATTTAATGATTTTTATGCGAGTGAAAAGATTTTGCTGCATGCGATGGACAAAATTGAAAAAAGAGGGACTGGGGACACCCATATGTCATACTGTATCTTTATTCCTGAAGAAGGTTTGGATGATAAGAAGAGACCTTCAACAGGGGGTCGCTCTATGTCTCAAACATCAACAAAGACACTTCAACACACGAACAAAGAAAATAGACAACGCCAAACCCAAAACGCCATTTATTTGTCACATTTCTTGTAGTATAAAAAAAAAAAAGACCGATGACACTGAAGATTTAAAATCATAAATTGCTTCTACTTTGTTTTTTTTTTAACTTATTTTTTAATTTTCTTTGTCTATTGTTTATTTTGTAATGTCAGTTAATAAACAACAAAATAATATTAATGCTATAATGAAAAATATAATAAAACGCCAAAATTAGCAAATACATGTAAAACGTCATAATGCCATAAAAAAGCCCCCCAATAAACTACCAAACTATAATAAAATTAATTTGAACAACTAATATTATAAAAAAATGAGTGAAACAATGTGCAAAAAATATAAAACAAAAGAAGTCCAATAGTTATCTAACCGCCATTGGAAAACAAAACGCCATAATTACAGTCGTTAAAAGATTTGACGTGTTACACCATTAAAATAGTTGAGTCTGAAAACAAAACATGGTAAACTGCAAAAAAACAGTAAAATGAAAGGACGGAAAACATAATTACGAACATTTCTTATATTAAATTTATTTATCCTTTTCAAAACGCCATAATTACCTGACATACGCGGGAAAAAAAGTCAATATAAAAGAAGACCATCAGAACCCAAGCTCAACCACGCCAAAAAAACTAAAACGCCACATATTCTACAAAACGCCAAAAAAATTAAAAAATGGCTAAGGTTATTGCATGGAGGTTTGAAAGGAAAGAAAAAAGATTAATCATATTGTTCGCTGACTGGAGAAGGGTTAAGGTAAGAACAATAAAAGCCATGATGGGAATGAATGAAAATGTTCAGAAGGATATCCTGGCCCTTGGGGTTCCAAGAGACAACGATTGTGAAAGAACAAGAACTGTAATAAAAAGACCGGAGAGAAAGTTTCCAGCAGAAGATGATGAAGATGATGATGATATTGAAGATACACAAATACCAAAACTTAGCATTTGGGTATTGCATGAGGAAGAAGGAACACAAGAACTGCAATATTCTAGACCAATGGAAGAAATGTTGAAGACAGGGTTGATATCTATAATTGAACAACTCTGTGATTTAACACCTTCAAACAATCCAAAATCAAAGGATGCAGTGATATTCATGAATAGGCTGCAGCAAAGAAGAGACGAGCTAATGGCGTTATACGCAAAAATGAAATTTGATGATGAAGAATCTAAAAAAGTGAAGAACAAAGCGATGGGTACATCTCTGATGTAATCCCACCTACGGAAGACTATTAGATTATTTTGACTTTTGAGTTATTGTAATTTTTTTGAAATATTAATCTATGATAATGAATTATTAAACAAAAAGATACAAAACGCCAAAAATGACATAGAAAAAGCCATAACGCCAAAATATTAACTATGTGACACAAAAAGAATTAAGTAAAAGAGAAGAAATCTGAGAAAAAACAATAAACGCCAAATAATTAATAAATCTACAAAACGCCAAAATTATCTTGCACGCAAAAAATAAAGAAGCATGTCAAACGCGAAAATCGTGAAAGGAGAAGAATACTAAAAAGACAAAAAAAAAAACCCTCGGACCCTGATCATGCCCCACGCCACGTGTTCGGCCAGGATGCGTTCTCACCGTTCTCACATTTTTTGCCGTTTTCTCCTGATCCCGTTTCTCTCTATATATATATAGGTAGAGGTTCCTGTAAAAAAAAGGTTTTTTTGTGAGAAAGGTAAGAAAGAATCTACACCATTAGATCTTTGATCTAATGGTTGAGATCATAATGGCAAAATTGTAAATAATGTTTACTATTAAACATATTAATTTTCTAGATTAAGGGTATATAGGTAAATTTAACATTTTTAAATTAAGAAACTAACATTAATGCACATGTAACTTCCACCCGTCTTTTTTAAATGTCAATAACTTTTTATACGTAACTTTTTAAAAAAAAATTCAACATAATAATGAGCGTTTTTTTATCTTTAATATGAGTACGATATTGCTATACTTATATAGAGAAAAAAATATGTTTCGATCAGATAATTAGTCCATGAATGGTGTTATATACTTACTGAATGGTGTTATATACTTGCTGAATGGTGTATATACTTACTAAATGGTGTTATATACTTGCTGAATGGTGTTATATACTTACTGAATGGTGTTAATCTGTTATATACTTGCTGGATGGTGTTATATACTTGCTGACTGGTGTTTATAGAGATCTTTTAAAAAAATTCAGTTCCTATAATTAAGATGGCGGTTATGGGAAGTTCCTACTGATGCATACTAGTATTGTATTTTAAATTCCAGTTATCGCTTGTAATAGATATAGATATCTATAAAATAGAGTAAATGACGCAATGCACGACGATTTTGATCAATGTGTTTGTTTGGATGATTGTTTGCATTAAATCTTGTTTTGCGATATTAATACTTGTTAAATGTTTATAATCCAGATGGACAACGAAGTGAATCAAGAAAACCCGAATAACGATAATAACGACAACCAATTAGATAACAGTGCCATCCAACACATAGTGACACAATGGATTATAGACGTTATGCCATATATTATCAAAACAGTTTTGGAAGCGGAAAATAATAAAACTAACAGTGGAAGTAAACGACCATCTACAGAACCCAGTCACAGCGTAAACAATGGACCAATACTTCAATTTCCTATTCCAAAAAGAAGGAGAACCATGTCTTATGGTTGTTCTTACAAAGAATTCTGGTCTTGTAAACCAATAGAATTCTCGGGCAATGAAGGAGCCATTGCAGCTCTACGTTGGATAGAAAAGACTGAGGCAGTCTTAAAAATAAGCAAGTGTGCAGAGGAAGACAAAATCATGTTTGCTTCCAATCTTTTTAAGAATGCCGCTCTAGAATGATGGAACACTATTCTCCAGTCAAGGGGAAGTGACAGAATCTATAATATGGAATGGACTGAGTTTAAGAATATGGTTGAAAGAAAATTTTGTCCTCCCAATGAAAAAGAACAAATAGCTAATAAGTTCTTAAACCTTAGAATGACTGGAGTAGACTGTAAGGGTTACACTATCGTATTCTTCGAATATGCTAGAATAGTGCCAACACTAGCTTCACCAGAACCAGTGTTAGTCTCCCGTTACATCTGGGGATTAATCAGCGAGATTAGACACGTAGTCAAGGCAGCTAGACCACAAACCATAGAAGAAGCTGTAGAACTAGCAAATACCTTGACTAATGAACTAGTACGTACACAAGAAGAAAACCAAAGGAAGAACCTAGTCCAAAAGCTTACCCAGGAATTTCCCTATGGTAATTCCAACCGTGGTAAAAACATAGGTTCTAACTCTACACCTTAATGTAAGGCCTGCAAGAGGAAGTATTCAGGAAGATGCTTGATGTGCGTGAGTGTTATTAGTTTGTAATGTATATGTTAAGCCCTTTTTAACACTTTTTAGCCAAGTTTTAAATTTATAAAACACGATATTTTACTAACACCAAACACACGTATGGGCAAGTGCACCCATCATGAGCGTAGTATAGTGTTGGCAAGATACCGAGGTCGTCCAAGGACACAAGAGCTTTTAGTACCGGTTTATCCTCAACGTCTAATCAAATCAAAAGTTAGAAAAAGGTTTTTTAACTATAAAAATAAAACTAACTAAAATGCTGAAAAATAAAATAAAAGTAAAAACAGATAGACAAGATTAATCACTTGGATCCGACTCGTGATTATTGTAACCTTTGATTATTTCCGCACTTTTGCACTTTTTAAGAGATTATCTTAGTTATTGTAGTAGGCCCCTCTTTTGAAGGTGACGTTACCCTCAACCCAGTAGTTTGAGTCAGCAAGGATACAATCCTAAAGGGTCGGAATATTGAAAGATAATTAATTAAGTTATTAATGCATATTATGTGACAACCCGAACCTTCGAGGTCAGTGACGTGAATCTGTACCGTTACAATCCCGTTAAACTTAAACTTAAGGTGTAATAATTTTGTTAATTAGCTTACACCTATGTTTTGGGCCGCTACACAATTGGACCACACCACACCCTTATGTTTGTAATTAAATTGGGCTGCCCAAGGCACACCCTTATGTTTAGTGTTGATATTGGGCTGCCCACACCTTCGAGACCAAACTAATTAATACTTAAGGCATACGGCTCCTCTCATGCTTACATTAACATACGTATACACCTCAAACCCTAGTTCTATTCATCTTGGACGATAACTTCTTTACTGGTGAAGCTCTCCTTGATTAGCGATCCACACACCTTCGATTCCTTACACCTTGTGGTTAGTTTGGCATCCCCCTGTTTGATATATATATTCATAATGTGTAGTATGTTAATTCTTGTGAATTATCTTGTTTACGTATATTATTAGTTTACATGTTTTATGATGTGTTGGCACATGCTATCTGTTACATGAATTATAAATGATTGCTACGTGTTAATGTTTGTGAACCAAGAATATATATGTTACCGAATATTATTGCTGAATTGGGTCCTGATCTATCTTGTGTCGTGATGCATATAAAGAATTGTTTTTGTATGTTAGTGTGTATCCAAACCCATGTTTCGATTTGTTATTAGTAGACTAGATAACAAAAACTGGTTGTTAGTGATTTAATGGACTTTAGCGTTGGTTTGATGATAATGTGGGTTATGTGTTTGCATGATAATAGGTCTTTTATGAATACAAACTCATATAATATTAACTGATTGTTGAACATGATTAGGGTATTTTGTTAGGTTATTTGGATTGTTAGTTGTATTAAACTAAGTTATTGTTAATATTATGGATGTTATAAAAGTTATGGGCTTTAAAGGTTGATTTAGAATTTGAAATCATTAATGATGAAATGGGCGATTTAATGAACTGGGTTTTGGTTTTCTTCTTCCTTGCTTGAGACTGTATTTTCATGGTGGGTACAACCAAACATGTAAAAGGTACAAGTTAGTGATGCATGATTTATATGAGAGAGAAGATAATAAGGTATCATGTGAGTGATTCAAAAGTGAGTATCATGTGCTTTTGTCTTATTCGATGAATTACTAAATTGTTTGGAAACTTTTGTGTGGGTTAATTATGAGTATTGTTGCTGATGTTGTGGTGTGCGGCAATTAATAAAAAAAAATAAATAAATAATAATAAGGATATATAGTGAATAATGGGATAGTGGGCCGAGATATGTTAACAAATGGTACAAACTATTTATGGGTTTAGGGTAACAGTGGGCCGAACTAAACAGGGAAAATGGGTTGTTATGCTTATAAGTTGGGTGACTTGATGATGTTATGATACTTGATTAGGATGATTAATGTATGAATTTAATTACATATAATCGGCTAATAATGAGAATGTGTTATGGACTCTAAATTGTTGAGATCGGGATTGGCTAGTGTATTCCTGAAACATGTTGGTTAAATGTGTGTTATGTGATTAACTATTGCTAGTGGCATGATATTATGTGTACATATATTTCATGAATGTAATTTGTGATGAGTTACGTAATTAGACGTGAATATTAAACTCATTGTTACTGGTAAACCATGATAGGATGTATCTAATCAACTGTTAAACAAGTAAACTAATCTTACCGAGCAAAACTAAGGTGAGTTCACTGCTTTTCTCAAGCATGCATCCCGGGAAGGGATATCGGGTAACGTTCCAGGGAGGAATGCAGGTTAATGGGATGTTTGTTATTACTTAGTTTCTATTATGTAAGACCCCCTACATCTACCGATTGTTGCCGGTAAGGCAACGGGGTATTTAGTTGATAGCGCTATTAGGATTGGCACCCTCACACCGTGCCGAAAGGACGGGCGTGTACTAATTACCTTAAAGCATGACCAATGCCTAGATAGAGGCATTGGGGTTGGGCATTCACATCGTGTATATATAAGACCCCTTACATCTATTCGAGGTTGTTAGTTAAACTAATTACCTTAAAGCATGACCAATGCCTAGATAGAGGCATTGGGGTTGGGCATTCATATCTTGTAGCCATTTCGGTAATCGAGTAATAACAACATCAAATCATCAAAACAACGAAACATCAAATCAACAGATCATCTTATTAAACTGTTTTACACATGTGACTGGTAACAAGATTCAGTAATAAAACTTTGAACTCACCAGCGTAGTCTGACACACTTGTTTGCATGCTTGTAGGTCGTTAGCTGAGGTACTTGGGACTTGCTATCTAGAGCAGCTGGAGTGGGCATGGTCTTACAGGGCGTATTTATCTTAATGATTCCTAATACATTACTTTGAGTTTCAAACTATTTACTTTGCTTCCGCTGATTACTTTGGTTTTCATTTAAACTCAGATACAGTATTTCATTTACAATTAAGTACTTTATCATTTAATTGAATGCGTTTGATATAATTAGTGGCTCGTTGTTGGATCGTCGCACTCCTAATAGGGACATACCCTAGGTGGGAATTTGGGGGTGTGACATATTATGGTAGGCCCCTCTTTTGGAGGTGACGTTACCCTCGGCTAAGTAGTCTGAGTCAGCAGGGATACAGTCCTAAATAGCCAGATTAAAGTATTAATAGTAGCTTACATATGATGGGATCAAAGAGTTTGGACCCCGCCATCCAATACCGGTGGGTATTGAAGGAGGTCCTACTAAATTTGACCCAGGTCCTTGCATGATCTATACACTGAATAAGGAAAGACTCTTACCAAACCGTTCCCCTTAACCCCCGACCAGGTAGCCAACATATCTCCATATAGACCGTGGAGATATGAATGGTGAAAATATTTTATTTTATATAGACAGTAAAATAATGTCAAGACACCACGGACAAACGATAAGGAAGAATCACCTACAACATAAGAAACTAGTTATTAAGTCATTAATACATAACCAAGTAAAAAGTGCGAAAAGATTAAAAAAAGTATTACACTAGACACTTGTCTTCACCAAGTGATGTAAGAGACTTAGGCAAACATGGCCTTTGATTGTCAAGAACTCTTACGATCAATCTTGGATCCCGAGACGACTCACACACTCTACGATGGACAATGGATGATGGTTTTGTGATGGTGGTGGGTGGTGGGTGAAGTGTGAGAGAGGTGGTGTGCCAAGGGATGGTTTGCAAATGAGCCAAGCACCCCTATTTATAGCCTGAACAGCAGCCCGGGCACGGTCCCGTGTCCATTGGGCACGGCCCCGTGTCCACCTTCTTCTCTGTCTTCATTAATTTTAGTTTGTCTGCATTAGTTGACCACGCCCCCGTGTCCGCTGGGCACGACCCCGTGTGCAGAAGCGTGTCTGTACTATCAAGATTTGCCTGGATTCTGTGAATCTTATAGTTGACCACGACCACGTGTCCGCTGAGCACGGCCCCGTGGTGGGCAATAGAAGCTTCTACAGCTTTGTCTTTTCTGTGGACTCTTGGGCACGCCCCCGTGCTCATTGAGCACGGGGCGTGTTCAGCCTTCTGTTCTCTTGTTTTGCTTGGGAAGATGCTGTCGGGGAGGTCGGGCATGCCACGTTTGTTCATTTTCTTGTATTTATGTTAGATTTAGCTGCCTTTTTGCTTCTTTTGTTCATTTGAGCTCATTTAATCCTGAAAATACAAAAGGAAGACAAAAACACACTTTTTCCAACATTAGTACTAAAAAAAGGGTTAGTTTTATGCCACAATTGATGTAATTTATATGTTGCATTTTGTGCACATCAAATACCCCCGCACTTGAATCTTTTCTTGTCCTTAAGCAAAACTCTTTATAATGTGGCTTCACACTCCCAAATGGAATGGGTATAAGAGAAGGTTTTTGGGCATGTCGTAGAGTGTCGGGATTTCCAAGATTCTTTATTAAGTTTTTATTTTTATTTATTTACAATCCTATTCGTCATGATTTATTTAAAACGTTACATAAGATAAATTACTTATTAGGGCATAACATGCCTTTTTTAAAATTCCATTTATATACAAGTTCACATACCTCATGGGGGATCACTCAACACTCAGCCGAAGATGTATTTTAGTGGATCACTCGAGAGCGGCATGGAACTTATTCCTACCATAAGCTTGCCAAGCAATCAATCCCCCTCCTTTTCAACTATACACCTTTGTAAATATCAAGAGGAATTTTGGGGTGAAGGGTTAGGCTTGGGTTAAAGGTAGGTGGTTGGGTTAGTGGTTAGTAAAAAGGGCGAAAGGCGTAAAACGCGTCGGTTTTCGTAAGACTTTTTATTTTTTGAAATTTTTATTTTGATGAAGCCATTATTCAAATAAATTTATTTTTGATAAACTTGTTTGTTTATTTTTCTTTTGCTTCATCATCAATATATTTTTTTTTTTTGAAAGTCATAAGAAAAACCGAGCATTTTACTAAAACAAAGAGCTTTTTGGTGGGTGAACGGGTGTTTGTTTTTGGGGTTATTAAATGAAAAGGTTTAGGCTCAAAGGGGTTAACTAGGGGGATTTTGGGTAGGTGGTAAAAAAAGAAAAATAATGGTGTAGAAATAAAAAGGGTTAGTCCTAATGCCTCCGTCATTTACTTACTCGGGTTTAAGTTGGTAAGGATCGGGAATGTATCGTCGTGGCAAGTTCTAGAGTCGTAAGAACCAAGCGGCTATTCACACAAGAAACAAAAAATGAGCATTTAGTTTAAAGATATATATTTGTATGCTCAATAAAGGCTCAAAACTCACTTTTTGTGGGAATGGGTTTTTATGTGATCAAGTATATACAATCAAATTTTAATTAAGCTTGTCATGCCAGTTTCATAATTTTCTTATGTTGGTTCTTTTTATCACGACGCTATCGGTTGTAAATTTGTAAAAATATAACCTTTTTAGAACTTGAAATTCCCAAATTAAATCTAGACAAGTAAAAAAAAACGAAAAATTTTTTTGAAAAAAATTTGGGGTGATTAGCGATTCCAATAGAGTTTTGTGTAAGGCTTGTTATTAGGACTTGCAAGATTCAAGGTTTTAGCATCTCTCCCAACACTTAAATTACACATTGTCCTCAATGTGTCCCAAAAATAAGTTTTTAGGTTGACTGAATGTGTAAAAAGGTGTGAAAAAACAAAATTTTATGTTAATGCGCATCTGGAAACGGCCCCGTGTCGGATGGACTCCCCGTGGTCAGAGTGCCAGTAACAATTACTTACAGAAGTTGGACACGGGGGCGTGTTGGCTGGGCATGACCCCATGTCTGGCAAAAATCTGTAGATTTAAACAATCAACAGGTATGGGGAAGTGGGCACAGGGGCGTGTCGGCTGGACACGACCCCGTGTGGACAATTTGCAACGGTGAAAAACAGGTTTCTGTCTTCGTTTTTCCTGCTCCGGCTTTAGTAGTACTAATATTTAGTACTCTAAGCCCCGTATGTACATGTTTTATCAATAATCACTACACCAAACCATAACAAACATCCTAATTTACCACCGTTCAACATCCACATCACAAAGTTAGAAAGAAAAACAAATGCAGAAAATAAAAAGAGTTAAAGGAAAGTAAATTGTTCAACACACGGCACGCAGGCAGGAAATTGTTTAAGATAAAAGGGGGTTAACCTGTGGGATCACCAACCATCTGCTCCTAACTCTGCTCCTCCCGCCTAATCCATGTCCTCGTCCTCATCATCATCTCCTCCTCCACCGTGCCCCGCTATGTACTCCCGGATATTCCCAATGTCATCTTGGATGTCGGATATGTTTCTCTCTATTGCTCCGACCCGGGCATACGTGTTGCTCGCCATGTTATAGGTGTTCCTGGTGTACATGAGGTTTTCCTGCAATAAATCATGTAAACTTTGGAAGTTAGGAAAACCGCCTCCTTGTGAGGAGGATTGGCCCGGATCACCGTGGGGCTGGTACTGGTACTGATGATGTTGTGGAGCGTGAAGGACAAGTGCCTCTTGCGGGTTCCATGCATGCCCTTGGATTCTTAAGAAGCTAACCGACCCGTCTTCGGCTTCATAGATCAAGTTCATGGAGCGGCAGATGTGTATGTCTACTCTTCCCGACCATGGACTTCTTAGAAAAGATCGAGGCATGTTCACGAAGCGCTTGAAGAGACGGTATATCCACCCCCCGAAGAAGATAGGGGTTGGTGGAGTAGCAAGCCGGTTCCAATGCATGTTGCGGAGCAGGAGGTACGGAACATCGAGGTGTCTGTGGTTGTGAATGCAATGAAGGACCACCAAATCTCTCAACCCAACAATGCCACCGCTATAATGCCTTTGGCTAAGAGAGTAAGCGAGGACCCTATGGATGTAACGGTAAAGCGGGTCCCTCAACTTAGTGCTCTTAGTGTTGCTTGGGTTGTAGTGCCCTTCTCCAATTTGAGCCCAAGCGGCTTGGCGCTCGTTTTCATCCAACTCTCGCACTCCTCCGGTGTTCTCTTCATTACCCGCATCTTCCTCAGCATACAACCCAACTATCGACCCAAACTTAGCCATCGATATCGAGTACTTAGTCCCCCCACATCGGAATTCCACCCCATCATTGTTAAATGGGTCGCACCTTGAATTGAACACGAATGTGCTATAGAACTCCAGATTGTACTCGTGGACCGAGCGAAGTCGAGTTGTTAGGGCGACTCTTAGTGGGCCGGTAACGAGGTTGTTAAACCGGTCAAGTTGGTTCACCAATGTCAAAAGATCCGTGCACACTTGTCTTGGGTATTCCTCCGGTCGGGTTCGAAGCACGTCGTATCTTGCTTTAGCGTCTTGCTCAGTTGCATTGAACCTTGTGAATTTCTTCGACATCTGAAAGAATACACCAAAAGTTCGCACGAAACAGTGAAATTTTCAGAAAAAACTGAAAACAGCTAGCTGGACACGGCCCCGTGTTCAGCGGACACGACCATGTGTCCAGGCGTCTGTTACTCAAAAACTTCATTTTTCGACCCGGTTTCTAAAACTTGAAAATTTTTGGTCCAATAGGTGCGGTTTCCCCCGAAAATGAAACCCCAAGTGTCGTTTTTCCCAAAACAAACCGTTTACCCCTTCGATTTTATCTTTTTCGGTTCATAAACAAGGGTTTGAGGTTTTTTTGAGAAATCAGGAAAATCTATGAACAATACAAGTGGATTAACTTCCTATAACACTAATCTAAAGTAATGCTAATAGATTTATGCAAAAATTTGAGATTCGATCCAGATGAAGTTCAAGAACCCTAGATTTTTCCCCAAATTTTTGATGTTTTAACTACATGCAAGTACCTAATCTAACTACTAATGGTGATAGAATCATACCTTGATGTTGTTAGAGGTAGAGGAGACGTCGAAATTCTGCAGAAAATCGCCTGAACCAGAGAGTTTTCAGGGAAACGGGGCGTGTGGAAATGAAGAAACTGTTTGGAAAAAAAGGGTTTTATCCCGACAGTCGCGCGGACACAGCCCCGTGTCCAGCAGACATGGCCTCGTGCCGAGCAAAAAGTTTTTTTTAGTGCTCGTGTGAGTGCCATGTTTTCCCAAAACTCGGTTAGAAGACTTACCGATTAAGATGTCATCCCGCTTGTTCGTAACATACAAGGTATGATGTTGATGCTTTTACTCTTCGACCGTTTGAAGCGAGATTTCTTCCTCTTCATCCTCAATGAATCCTTGATAGAGTTTCAGTCGTTGGCCATTGACTTTGAATGGAGGTCCATTCCGAGATTTAATTTCTACTGCACCGTGTGGGAAAATATAAGTGATGGAAAAATGTCCTGACCACCTAGACTTTAATTTACCAGGAAATAATCGAAGTCGTGAATTAAACAATAGAACTTGATCTCCTATTCGAAATTCATTAGGTTTAATGTGTTTATCGTGCAAGTTTTTCATTCGTTCCTTATAAATTTCAGAGTTTGAGTATGCATAGTTTCTTAATTCGTCTAATTCATTTAATTGACAAAATCGATTTCTACCAGCAAATTCTAAATCTAAATTTACATTTTTAATTGCCCAGTAGGCCTTGTGAGCTATTTCTACCGCCAAATGACAGTTTTTTCCATAGACGAGCTTATATGGGGTTGTACCTATTGTTGTTTTATAAGCAGTTCGAAAAGCCCATAAAGCATCATCTAATTTATCGGCCCATTCCTTTTTATTTAACCCTACGGTTTTTTCAAGTATTCGTTTTAAACCTCTATTAGTCACTTCGGCTTTTCCGTTTATTTGAGGGTGATATGCCATTGAGACCCTGTGATAGACCCCATATCTTGTTAAAAAAAATTCAAGTTGATGGTTGCAAAAATGGGTACCTCTATCACTTATTAATGCTTTAGGTGTTCCAAAATGAGAGAATATTTTTTTTTCAGAAATCTTACCACGACTCTTCCATCATTTGTTGGAAGTACCTCGGCCTCGGCCCATTTAGACAAGTAATCAACTGCCACAAGTATATATTTGTTTCCTTTTGACGGTAGGAAAGGTCCCTTAAAGTCGAGTCCCCACACATAAAAAATTTCACAAACAAGAATGCCATTTTGTGACATTTCGTTTTTGGAAGAAATATTACCTGTTCTTTGGCAAGCATCACATGTCTTGACAAGACTTTGGGCGTCTTTGTAAATGGTTGGCCAATAAAATCCTGAATCAAATACCTTTTGTGCGGTACTAGCGGCACCATGATGTCCTCCGTATGGACCTTCATGACAATGGCGGAGAATTCTTCGTGCTTCGCTACCATGTACGCATCGTCGGATGAGTTGGTCGGCACACATTTTGAAAAGATAAGGATCTTCCCAAAAATAATGTTTTACATCCGCAAAGAATTTCTTCCTTTG
Organism: Helianthus tuberosus; assembly: GCA_030545235.1. Taxonomy (NCBI): domain Eukaryota; kingdom Viridiplantae; phylum Streptophyta; class Magnoliopsida; order Asterales; family Asteraceae; genus Helianthus; species Helianthus tuberosus. The sequence goes on along the minus strand of CM060365.1, from coordinate 188,767,896 downwards.
ATGGTATGGCCAACCTTTTGCGACTATACCGCTAGCTAGGCAGTTAGCATAGTCGGCGTACCATGGTTCTTGTCTGTATTCCACCATTTCTAGGGACTCTGTTGGAAATTTTTCGTTGATTTGCTCGTCCCTGGTTGCCTCCAAAGCTGGGTCTTCTAAGCGTGAAAGATGATCCGCTGCGGTATTTTCAGCTCCTCTTTTGTCTTTGATTTCAATATCAAATTCTTGGAGGAGTAAAATCCACCGAATCAAACGTGGTTTTGCGTCCTGCTTTTTGAAGAGATATCGAATGGCTGCATGATCTGTATAGACTATAGTTTTAGAAAGAACAAGATAAGAACGAAATTTATCAAAAGCAAATACCACAACTAGTAACTCTTTTTCAGTTGTTGTGTAATTTTCTTGTGCATCGTAAGTGTTTAACTAGCATAATAAATTGGGTGAAAATGCTTTTCTTTTCTTTGTACCAAGACAGCTCCAACTGCAAAGTCACTTGCATCACACATGATTTTGAAAGAAATTTCCAATCAGGCACTATCATGATAGGTGCATTGACTAACATTTCCTTTAGGATTAGAAATGCTTGATTGCAATCCTTGTCAAAGATGAAAGGGGCATATTTTTCAAGTAATTTTGTTAGAGGCCTTGAGATTTTAGAAAAGTCTTTGATAAACCGCCTATAAAATCCGGCATGCCCTAGGAAACTTCTGATAGCTCTCACGGAGGATGGGGGTGGTAATCGCGAAATAGTGTCTATTTTGGCTCGATCAACATCCATTCCTTCGCTTGAGATTTTATGACCGAGTACTATTCCCTCCGTTACCATGAAATGGCATTTTTCCCAATTAAGGGCGAGGCTAGTTTCCTCACATCAGGATAGCATTCGTTCATGGTTATCGAGGCATTGGTCGTATGAATCCCCAAAGATAGAAAAGTCGTCCATGAAGACTTCCATTGTCTTTTCTATCATGTCATGGAAGATGGCTACCATGCAACGTTGGAATGTTGCGGGGGCATTACATAGACCAAATGGCATGCGTCGAAAGGCAAAAGTTCCATAGGGACATGTGAAGGTTGTCTTTTCTTGGTCTTCGGGTGCTATCGGGATTTGAAAGTTACCTGAAAAACCATCCAAGAAACAGTAAAATTTATGACCGGATAATCTTTCTAGCATTTGATCAATGAAGGGCAAAGGAAAGTGATATTTCCTCGTTGCTTCATTTAATCGTCTATAATCTATACATACTCTCCATCCTGTGACAGTTCTCGTAGGTATTAATTCATTCTTTTCATTAGTTACTACCGTCATACCTCCTTTCTTTGGAACTACTTGGACGGGACTTACCCAAGGACTATCGGAGATAGGATAAATAAGTCCGCCATCAAGTAATTTGATGACTTTGTTTTTAACCACTTCTTGAACATTTGGATTTACTCGATGTTGTGGTTGTATTACCGATTTGTAGTCATCATTCATTAAAATTTTGCGCGTGCACATGGAAGGACTTATTCCTTTAATGTCTACAAGCTTCTAAGCAATCGCATTTTTGTGTTTTTTTCAAGAGTTTAATTAATTTTTCTTTTTCTAAACTACCTAATTTAGACGAAATAAGTATAGGTGACTTACCATCTTTGTCTAGAAAAGCATATTCCAAACCTTTCGGAAATTCTTTGAGCTCAAGAGGTGGGTCTTTAGGAGAGTCCTTATTTGGTTGCTCATTTTGATCAAGAACTTTAAAAGTTTGTTCTATGGCGACCTCTTCTTCAACAAAGTGGTCAATCTTTTCACTTGTATCGGGTGGCTTATCTTCATCTTCAGTTAGGGGGTCATTATTGCCGAATGGATATTTCATTGACCGCTCAAGATCGACATTCTTTTTAAATGCCCCTAATTGAATTGATAGATTGTTGTACTTCCGGTTTTTCAAAGCTTCATGAGTTTTTACAAAGGGTCGTCCCAACACTAGAGGAGCGTCATCGAGGATGACAAAGTCGGTTGGGATTACCATTTGATTTGTTTGAACCAAGACATCCTCAACTATACCGATTGATTTTATTACTTTCCGATTAGATAGAAAAATGGGTATTTGAAGTGGAGAAAAATCACTAATACTTAATTTTTCGAAAATGTAGTTGGGCATTATGTTAACACAAGGATCTTTATCAATTGAGACATTACTAATAAAGGAATTTTGAAAAAAAACATGGAACCGGTGTAATGTTGATTTCAAATGGGTCTTCTTTTATTAGCGAAGTTTGATCGTTAGTTAACTTAATACTTACCGTTTCGTCAATTTTAGTGTTAGTGTTTAACTCTTTTAAAAACTTAGCATGAGTGGGTACTAAACAATGGTTTTCAAAAGAAGGTGACAAGAGATTAATTTCTTCAAAATTAGACTCTTCTTGAATTTTAACATTAACGGACTCACCTTTTTCGTTGTTTAACTCATGTGTCGGTTTTTCACTTATTTGTTCTTCCATTTTTACCTCTTCAACTATCTCTTCTTTATTACAAGTTAATTCTTCTCTTGCGCGGGACTCCTCTTCCCTTGCGCGAGATTCTTTTATGTAGCGTTCGATAGTTTTAAGGTGTTCTAATATCCTATCGGTCACTTCGGTGATAGAGTAAGGATCGGGATTTTAAAAGCTTGAATCCGGTTGTTCGATCCTTTGTTCCTCATAATACTCATAGGAAGTAGATGGTTCACACCATTGTTCTTCATTGTAAGTAAATGATGGATAAGGGTCGTAATTTTGTTCTTCATAATACTCATATGAGGTGGGTTGTTCACGCCATGGTTCCTCATAATAAGTATACGAAGGTGGTGGCTCATATCTTGGTTCCTCAAAGTATGAATATGAAGATTCATACCTTGGTTCATCAAAATATGAGTATGAGGGAGAAGGTTCATACCTTTGGTCTTCATATGATGTGTATGAAGTTGATGGCTCGTACCTGGGCTCCTCATAGTAGGTGTATGAATTGGACGGTTGATATAAGTTACAATATTGAACCGAGTGAGTGTTGCCGCAATTGGTGCAATAATGTTCCCTATAATCATCCTCATCATAGGTGTAGTTGTAACCTCCTGAGTATTGATCCATAAGAATCACTCAGCAGACCACAACAACGTCTCGAGACCAGAAAACAAAAATGAAAACGGAAACAGAAACAGAAACATAGGCTGGACACGACCCCGTGTTCAGTGGACACGGCCCCATGTACAGAATCTGTATCTGGGCGTTTGAATTAAAGTTACTGGTTTCGTTGAGCACGGGGGCGTGTTCAGTGAGCACGGCCCCGTGTTCAGGCTCTGTATCTGGGTGTTTTTATGAAAAATATGCAGCACGGGCCCGTGTTCAATGAGCACGGCCCGTGTTCAACTTACTGTAAATGCAAAACTAAACTAAAATGCAGAAAAATATGCGCGCGTTTTGAAAAGGTTTTGAAAAACTGATTAGGCCGTCGATTCCTAACTTTCTTAAAATCCTTGTGTCCCCGGCAACGGCGCCAAAAACTTGATGTGCGTGAGTGTTATTAGTTTTTAATGTATATGTTAATCTCTTTTTAACACTTTTAGCCAAGTTTTAAATTTATAAAACACGATATTTTACTAACACCAAACACACATATGGGCAAGTGCACCCATCGTGAGTGTAGTATAGTGTTGGCAAGATACCGAGGTCGTCCAAGGACACAAGAGCTTTTAGTACCGGTTTATCCTCAACGTCTAATCAAATCAAAAGTTAGAAAAAGGTTTTTTAACTATAAAAATAAAACTAACTAAAATGCTGAAAAATAAAATAAAAGTAAAAACAGATAGACAAGAAGAATCACTTGGATCCGACTCGTGTTTAGTGTAACCTTTGATTATTTCCGCACTTTTGCACTTTTTAAGAGACTATCTTAGTTATTGTAGTAGGCCCCTCTTTTGAAGGTGACGTTACCCTCAACCCAGTAGTTTGAGTCAGCAAGGATACAATCCTAAAGGGTCGGATTATTGAAAGATAATTAATTAAGTTATTAATGCATATTATGGTAGGCCCCTCTTTTGGAGGTGACATTACCCTTGGCTAAGTAGTCTGAGTCAGCAGGGACACAGTCCTAAATAGCCGGATTAAAGTATTAATAGTAGCTTACATATGAGGGGATCAAAGAAATTGGACCCCCGCCATCCAATACAGGTGGGTATTGAAGGAGGTCCTACTAAATTTGACCCAGGTCCTTGCAGGATCTATACACTGAACAAGGCAAGACTCTTACCAAACCGTTCCCTTAACCCCCGACCAGGTAGCCAACATATCTCCATATAGACCGTGGAGATATGAATGGTGAAAATCTTTTATTTTATATAGACAGTAAAAGAATCCCAAGACACCACTGACAAACGATAAGGAAGAATCACCTTCAACATAAGAAACTAGTTATTAAAGTCATTAATACATAACCAACTAAAAAGTGCGAAAATATTAAAAATAAAAGGTATTACACTAGACACTTGTCTTCACCAAGTGATGTAAGAGACTTAGGCAAACATGGCCTTTGATTGTCAAGAACTCTTACGATCAATCTTGGATCCCGAGACGACTCACACACTCTACGATGGACAATGGATGATGGTGTTGTGATGGTGGTGGGTGGTGGGTGAAGTGTGAGAGAGGTGGTGTGCCAAGGGATGGTTTGCAAATGATCCAAGCACCCCTATTTATAGCCTGAACAGCAGCCCGGGCACGGCCCTGTGTCCACCTTCTTCTTCATTAATTGCAGTTTGTCTATATTAGTTGACCACGCCTCCGTGTCCGCTGGGCACGACCCCGTGTGCAGAAGCGTATCTGTACTATCAAGATTTATTTGGATTCTGTGAATCTTATAGTTGACCACGGCCCCGTGTCCGCTGAGCACGGCCCCGTGGTGGGCAATAGAAGCTTCTACAGCTGTCTTTTCTGCGGACTCTTGGGCATGCCCCCGTGCTCATTGAGCACGGGGCGTGTTCAGCCTTCTGTTCTCTTGTTTTGCCTGGGAAGATGTTGTCGGGGAGGTCGGGCATGCCACGTTTGTTCCTTTTCTTGTATTTATGTTAGATTTAGCTGCCTTTTTGCTTCTTTTGTTAATTTGCGCTCATTTAATCCTAAAAATACAAAAGGAAGACAAAAACACACTTTTTTCCAACATTAGTACTAAAAAAGTGTTAGTTTTATGCCACAATTGATGTAATTTATATGTTGCATTTTGTGCACATCAATGCTCCACATAGTGCAACTTCTACAAGATACCAGGACACAAGGAAGAAGACTGTAGTAAAAAACCCAGTAATGGAGTATGCTTCAATTGTGGAGAAAAGGGGCATATTAAACAGCATTAGTTTGTTGCCGGTAAGATTCTTTCTTTTGAATCATGCTATCCTTAAAAAAAGAGTGTATTACCTGCTACAAAAAAACCCAATATAACTTAACTCTTTTTGTAAAAAAAGTAGTTTTAATTAATAATCAGTGTGTCAAATATGATACTTAAAGCTATACATTTGCGGTAATAATCCATTTTTTAATAACCGATTTAGGAGATATTATGCATAACGTTAAAGCATAACCCACGTCACGTCTTACGTGTTTGACCCATTAACGATAAAGCATGACTCGAATCAATCCAATTACAAGTAGATAGGTTGAATTTTTCAATCTACGGGTGAGCTTGATGCATGAAATTATGAAATATATGTGTATTTAAAGTGCGTTTTATGTTAATACTACAGTTACCGAGTGGTCTGGTGGTCTATATGTATCTCCAACAATTGCTGGTAGTCGACCTGGAAACGTGATTGCCGGAGCTTGGGCAGCTATGATTTCATTAGGGCAAGAAGGTTGCGTATTTAAAATTTGATTTTATAATACTCAAAATGAAGTTGAGTTTCTTAGGTCAATTTTGTTTTAAAATGTGATAAACATGACCCTTATAGGGCCTTTGAATGGAACTCAAAAATTGAATGGAAAATTAGGCGTCCTAAAAATGTTGTGCTTAAATATGTTTTATCTAATGCATAAACACATGTACCCTTAAAAAGTGGTAAATGACCAAAACTGTCCCTAGAATATGCATATTATATATAGTATAGATTATTGTTATAATATAACACTTTATTTGAATTTTAAGTAAATTATTCTTTTCTTTAAAAATTGTTTTGGGTGGGTTCTTAACTAAATTATTCTTTTCCTTAGAAGTGATTTCTTTTTTATTTCAGGGAACTTACGGTAATCCCATACAAATTGATGATCTAGAAAGCATGGATTTTCGTTGGAAATGTGAGTCCAGCAAGGATGGTTACTTTATTGGAAATGTGAGTCGATAAACTATAAATAGCTATTTTTATTGCTTAGATTTTTAACTACCGTATCGCTAAACACGAATTTCGTCGTTAGACTCGTGCTGCTACATGTATAAACAAACGTGTGTTTTTTTTATAGTTAGAAGCTCAAAAGCTATACATGTATATATTTGTAGTACAAAATACAAAGTGAATATTAAGTATAAAATTTAAATTTAACTAAAAGGCGCTTATATTGAATACTATAAATACTGTAGGGGATATTGTCTCCATGCAACTAAATATGTATTAGTTATTTGGTTGGATTATTAAATAAAATGTAAATGCTAAGTAAAAATAATATATAACAATAATAATATTATTAATAACAAAATGTTAATGAAAATTTAAATTTAACTAAAAGGGGCTTATATTGAACACTATAAATACTTTAAGGGGGTATTATCTCCTTGAATACGCGAGGTACTAAGACGTGATATGTTAAGACGATACGATACATTGTTTATAAAGTGAAAGTTTAAAATTTAGTTCTCCATCATTCTAACTAAAGATCGATCACCCCATTCACTTTCATGTAGCGGTTGTTATCTCCTAATAACCGACACCTTCATCTTTTTTTTTTTCATTTCTGGAACCTATCTAAATTTTATTAGTGTAGTGAATTAGACCACCCTGCCGCATTGTGCGAGTTCTCCTAGTATATCTAGAAATATACGAATGAGCACGTTGAACCTTTTGAGTTGCACTGCTTGGTTTGGGCTACGGATTATGTAACAACCCGACTTCCTGAAAAGTCAAAGTCAAGACGCGTTATTATTCAGATCTGTTATTTATTGCTTAATTGACTTATACTTTCAAGATTCGATTGTCGCTATGGGTCGACTATTTTAAAACGATATTTTAAACAATGTTTTACAACGCATACTATCTAACGCATTTTATCGCATATTACATCGCTTGTTTATACTAAACGTAATCGCAACTTATCATCGCAACTCGAATCGCAGATTTACTTTATGAATTTTATGTGTTATGATATTTGTGTAACTACTTGCTTAAAATGTTATGTGGATATCTCATCGCAACGCTTACTCGCAACTCGCTTAAAACGCAACGCTCAACGCACGAAACGAAAGTCGGAAAACCAACTCGCACGCGCCGTCTGATCGAATAACCACTCGATCGAATGGGCATCCGACCGGATGCCAATCCGATCGGATGGCCATCCGATCGACTGGCCATCCGACCTATCGTTCCACCGCCTTATCTCCCTCTCACCTATAAATACTCACCTGTCACATCAACTGTTCACTGATGTGACAGCCCTATCCGACCAACACGCTCCCAGCTCGTTCTCAAGCACATTTCACTCGATTCCAAGCGACTTCCGTAAGTTTTCTTCTTAAATGTTGTATTTCCATCATCATTACACACATCTTCATTATCGTCTCCACTGAAATCATACATTTCCACCGTGAAATCACCTGATTTGGACTGTTTTAAGGTGACGTCATCTCAGTTTCTTATGAACACTGAAGTGTGACGTCATCTCATCAAGATTTGTCCAGATCTAAAGGGTTTCTACATTATTTTACACAAATCTCAACAAGTTTTCAACATTCTCAAACGATTTCAAACTTTTCTTCAACATTTCTTCACTTTCTACTAAGAACCGATGGAATCTAGACTCATTCAGGCCCTCTACTCATTCTTTAGTCGAGAATCGGTCAGAGAACGGATTTCCACCGAGGAGATGACCGACTTACGGGTTGAACATGAAGCTCCATCGAGAACAGTTAAGTCCGATCGAATGGGGTGATTCCCATCAGAGCGATTGAGCTTGACTTGGTGTGGGTTCCCGTTGTTTGACACGTCGTCACGCCGTCTCCGTCAAAACTCAAAACTTTTTAACTTAGAAAATTCTACAAGTTTTCAAAACATCAGATCGTCGATCGAATAGCCATCCGATCGGATGACCATCCGATCGAATGACTATTCGACCAGGTGACCTGCCCTTTATAAGTTCAACACTTAAACAATTTTGCAAAACTTCAAAGAATATCGCACTTTCAATCGAATAGCCATCCGATCGAATGGTCATCCGTCCGGATGACCATCCGATCGAATGACTTGATTTATACTACAACGAAAACTTCAAAAGTTGAAACAATTTACAAACACTCTCACTCCATCGAATGACCAACTGTTCGAATGGTCATCCGTCCGGATGATCATCCGATCGACTCATCATCCGGAGCTTTGTACACACTTTTCAACGCTTACGCTATCATTCTATGATCAGGCTAAGTCCAACACGCTCCCTTTAATCCAAGGTTGTGTTTATTTACTAAACACATACTGTGAGTATACTTGAACCCTTTTTCGCTTAACGCACTTTTGAGTGTTACATACGTTACTGATATCAAATCACAGCAACACACAACGCAAACACTTTTTAATGCTAACCGCTCTCGCATGTTATACGTGTCTCGATGAATGCTTGTATGTTATGTTTACACAGTAATTGTTGCCTGACACCTTAGCAACGATAGTACTATAGTTTGGACTCAGCACCTGTCGTGGACAGGGGTTGTTAAGGATTTTACTTCACATGGTCACAGTGGTGATAATGTGTTGCGCATTCTACAACTCGAAGTCATGTCGGTTACATGCGTCATTGTCGATAGCTTACTTGATTCAAATTTCTACGTGTTACATGCAGGTTATGCGTAAACGCTTTCGCTATACTATATGCTATATAAACTTGTGTACTCACATTTACACTCTGTGTATTGACCTTATTTTAACGTATGTGACAGGTTGATTAGGATGCTTTGCTTGCTATGCTTTGGTAAATCAAGTAGGAGGTCTAGAAACCCACAATAAAATCTGAGTTGTCGGAACAATGTTTTGTTTATGAGACTGAAATTTGTAATGACTATTTGTTTTATATGTTTGATGGTATGGGACGTTAAACGTTAAATATAATGACATTAATAGTTGTTATGGATTCTCGTGGACAATCTGTTTCGCTCAGTGCCACGCCCCAATGTTTCCGCCATCAGTTGGGGTGTGACAGATTGGGGGGGGGGGGGTTGTTTGGAAAACCACCTTAGAGTTTTAGTAACCTCGTTCATGTGACGACATGTCGGTGTCACTTACGATCGCGTGGGACGTTAAGCTTTGTGAGGAAGATCCTTCTTTCCAAGTGAGTTCTACTATCCTTTTTACATTTTTTAGGGGTATGCATACATGCGTTTATTATGCTTAACTTAAATGACGAGTTTTTGTGTCGTAACGTCTAATAAAACTTTTTAGATGAGTCTATATTTTCAGAGAGTTAAGTAAATTGGTAGTATTCTGGGTTTAGCCTTGAATGGATGTCTTGCCAGTTTGGGTATGAATTTGCTTATATGTGGAATAATGGAGTTAGATGGTAGTATGAGATATCACTATAGGTTGGTGTTCAGGCGTTGTTATGTAGGATATCAGTCGTATGACGTGTGTTATGTAGGATTATAATTATAGATGGTTCTAAAGCTGTTTCAGGCGTTGATGATGAAGGGTTACAAATGTAGACGTATTGAGATATTACTAAAGTGTAATTAAAATGTGAGGATAACATTGAGCGTGCAATGTGTTAATGGGAACGCTTGTGTAAGTGAACAGTTGTGTCTAGAGATAATGGAACGGGATAAATGATGAATAAAAGAAATGTGTGGTTAATACACGATGTTGTGATGTTGATGAGGTCCTAGATATATAGAGTGTGTTATGTGCTATGTATGATAAAGCATCCTTGAGATATTTGTATGGGACATCGATAGTAGATGATATTGATGTGTTCAAATTGAGATGGGGGCATCGGTAGTAGACGACGCTGACCTGCCAACAAAGAGATGAATCAGTCATGTCTTTGTGATGTTACTCAAATTGCATGTAGGATCCCCACCTTATGTGACTTACATGTTCGCTTTGTATTCATGTGTAAATAATGATGTTAATTGTGTACCATTGGTCGTGATGTGTTAGAATACCATTATGAGGTCGAGTGCTGGTCTTAGCCATGCAGTGGGTTGCATTGGTTAAAGGTTTGTATGGGGACATATATGTAGGTCTTGATTTAGACGATATAGATTTCGGACCAGGTCAATTTGGGTTAACTCTTTTGTGTGGGTTGTTACCAATTGGGTTAAGATGGTTTTGGAGTTTTATAAATTCGAGTTTATGTGTTATCAAATAAAGTAAAGTGATTCGGTATTTGTTTAATTCCTATAAACATAACTGTCAGAACTCACTCAGTGTATGTATGAAGATTGGCTTGTGCGTGAGGCTTCTAGTGAATTATGGTCCTAGCATTCGTACTTTTCGTATTTTGAACTAAAATTGGATGTTAGTGTGTTTTTATTTAAACTGATGTTTTAAATTACTTTTCCGCTGTGTATTTTTAGTAACATAACAAGTCTTTTAGACTTTTCGATGAGATGTCCAGTCGAAGGTATATTACCCACTTGAGAATAGGGGTGTTCATTGGTGAAAACAAACAAAACCGAACTAGATGGAACCCGAACCATAACTTATTTGAAAAATCAAAGGTGATGACCAAACAAATATAGGTGGGTCAGTTGTGGTCAAACAAATATAGGTGATGACCAAACAAATTATAACACACACATTCAAGAAATCCACAAAAAGATCCCAATTAAGATGGCTAGGAAATCGAATGAGTATGTGTTTTGTCGGAAAAGAGAGAGGTTTTTTTTGGTGATTTTAATATTATGTCAATGATGGAAATTGATATAATTTTCTTGTTATGGGTATCCGTTGAAGGAAAATTTATTGAATTTTCTGGTTAATGTGGTGAAAACTTCGATCTTCATATGATTTTTTTTCTACTCCAAAAAGTATTTTTTTAAAATACATTATTGTATCTTTTAAAGCTTCCAAGAAAAATCATATTTCGAGTTAAATGTCAGTTTAGTCCCTGTGGTTTGAGTCATTTTGTCAGTTTAGTCCAAAGATTTCATTTTTTGCCTATGGGTCCAAAAAGGTTTTACCGTTGCCATTTTAGTCCACTGGGTTAATCATTTTAGTCCACTGGGTTAACTTCATTCATTTTTTCTGTTGACGAGAAGGGTAATTCGGTCATTTTATATGTAATTTGTAAACTAGAAGGGCAATTCGGTCATATAAAATGACCGAATGACCGAATTGCCCTTCTCTTTAATAGAAAAAATGGATGAAATTAACCCAGTGTACTAAAATGGCAACGGTGAAACCTTTTTGGATCCTAGGTGAAAATGAAGCATTTGAACTAAACGGACAAAATAACCCAAACCACAGGGAGTAAAATGGCATTTAACTCTTATATTTCTATACTTGTATTATGTTGGTGACTAAATTTCATAAACAATTTTTTTTTTGAAAAAAAAAAAAACTAGAGTTGATGGCATATGGCTTGTAAAACATATTGACTATAGTTATTTAGGATGGTGGGGCGCCCCTATAAAACTCCTCATCACGAGTGTGATGAATGTGAAACGCTAGGGCTGTCCAAAAATCTCAGAACTTGCTCGAATTTAGCTCGGTTAGAAAGTGAGTCTAGCTCGGCTCGGCTCGTAAAAAGCCGGATTGGCTAGGTTTGGCTCGCATACGAGCTCGGTTCGGCTTAGCTCGAATTATTTTACTTTTAATGTATTTCACTTTTATATACATTATAATATATCACAAAATATTATTATTTAAACTAATAACCCACCATAAATAATGAAACTTGATTTTAAAAAAACTAATATATAATAGGGGAATGTTCTATGCAGAACACTAAATATTGCGAGAACACGCAGAACAAAATGAAGTACCTATTTTTTCAATACTAAAAACCTAAAAAGTAAAGGAAAATGTTACAAATGGAAGATTTATTTTTTCTCACACTAGAATTTAAAACAAAATACGAAAAAATTTTCATTTACACATATGTGCGTTCTGTGTAGGTTAAATTACCTACATGTATGTAGGATAAGTATAGGTAAAAATATAATGTTTTCCATGCATATATAATACACATATGAATGTAAGAAACATAAAATTTTAAAAAAACATGAAACTTTAACTCATAAAATCTAGTGATTTAGAGTTGTTCTTTTTGTTCTCGCAATAGTTATTGTTCTGTAATGATCCCCATCCTATATATATATACATATATATATAGGGTCAGGATTTAGAGAAAACCGTAGAAAGTGTGAGAACGGTGAGAACGCTTATTGATCGTCCGATCAAAACAATCTATGGACTAGATTGGCGCGGTGGCATTTTAGTAAATAACACCAATTTTATTACGTGGACGCGCTTCATTAAGGGTAAAAAGGTAAAAAACCATTCCTCACATAAAACGCCATTGAAAAATAAAACGCCAAATAAATACAAAACGCCAATTTTATAACTGCGTACTTTTTTCTGTGTTTTTATTTAAGCTCTCTGGCTACAAAAAGGCCAAAAAATATGAAACGTCATTATATATAACGCCAAAGCTTACATCCGGATAAATGTTAATTACATTTTTTGTTATAAAAATAACATCCCGCCTAAACTACCCGTCAAAAAAATTCTATAAATAGAAACGTCTCACCACCTTCCGTTTATCACACCAAAAAAACACAAAAAACACACAGTGGTTGCTAAAAAAATTTACAACTCAATGTAAAACGCCAAAAAATAAAACGACAGCAAACAACTTTTCTTTGATCCTCAGTAATGTTCCGCATGAAGCTTCATTTAATGATTTGTTACGTGAGTGTAGTAAGATTTTGCTGCATGAGATTGACAAAATTGAAAAAAGAGGGACTGATGACACCCATATGTAATGTTGTCATCTTTATTCCTGAAGAAGGTTTGGATGATAAGAAGAGACCTATACTAGTGTAAATGCTACTTTGGCCTCAATGATTATAATGAAGACCACAGGCAGATAGCATCCACCCACACGGGGTCGATCTATGTCTCCAACATCCACAAAGACACTTCAACACATGAACAAAGAAAATAAACAACGCCAAACCCAAAACACCATTTATTTGTCATATTTCTTGTAGTTTCAAAAGAAAAAAGAGACTGGTGACACCGAAGATTTAAAATCATAAATTACTTCTACTTTGTTTTTGTTTTTTTTACTTTTTTTTAATTTTCTTTATCTATTGTTTGTTTTGTAATGTCAGTTAATAAACAACAAAAGAATATTAATGTTATAATGAAAAATATAATAAAACGCCAAAATTAGTAAATACGTGTAAAACGCCATAATGCCATAAAAATTCCCCCAAAAAACTACCAAACTATAATAAAATTAATTTGAACAACTAATATTATAAAAAAAGCGTGAAACAATGTGCAAAGAATATAAAACAAAAGAAATCTAATAGTTATCTAACCGCCATTGGAAAACAAAACGCCATAATTACAGCCGTCAAAAGATTTGACGTGTTACACCATTAAAACAGTTGAGTCTGAAAACAAAACATGGTAAACTGCAAAAAACAGTAAAATGAAACGACGGAAAACATAATTACTAACATTTATGATATTAAATTTATTTATCTTTTTCAAAACGCCATAATTACCTGTCATATGCGGGAAAAAAGTCAATATAAAAGAAGACCATGAGAACCCAAGCTCAAACACGCCAAAAAATCTAAAATGCCACATATTCTCCAAAAACGCCAAAAAATTTAAAAATGGCTAAGGTTATTGTTAGGATCTGAGGCTTTCATGATTATGTTTGTTTGTATGTTTTGAACAATTAGTGAATATGAAAACATGTAAAGTGCAGCGGAAATAGATACAAACTTTGTAAACACAATCAATGGAGAAAATAGTTTGATAGCATTTGCTTCTCATAGAGTCAAAAGATTACAAATCAAAGCAAAAGATTACAGACATGCTTACAAACTAAACTCCCCCTCAGCCTGATGCCCCAAGGTTGGTTGCACACAAGATGAAAGGATTAGACATGAGGAGAAGAACCCGCTCAGTCAATCGAATGTAACAATACAGGGTACTGTTACATTTATAGGCAAACCAAACCACTGAGGTATCTCAGCTGACGTCACCATGAAAGCGACGTCTAACAGCCTAACAACCTGTATCTACTGTCCTTACACAAACACTGCCAACCTAACCACTGACTATACATAAAACAAATAATTCACTAAACAGCTGCTCTCCCTTTATGTCAGTGCTTTAGTCAAGGTTGATCAGTCCTTGACTTGGCAGGGCTTTATCATCAGTAGATAGGACCAGCAGTGTTGGATACTTCAGGGTTTTGATCAGCAGTTGAAAGGGCAGCAGCAGTTGTATATGGACAGTGGATAGAGACCATCAGTTGTTATAAATCACTTTCAAGGGGAAAGCTTACTGTAAACTGCTACTTATTGTGAATCCACTGTTGTGACCTGGTTTTGGCTTTACATTATCTGTTCCTCTGGAAGGGTTCAATCCCAACAATCTCCCCCTGGAACAGATAATGCCAAAACCATTCATTATTCTGGATCTTTATTCCTCATCAAAAGTTCCTTTGCTTCTCTTTTAAAATCTGCTTCAAAATCTCTGGAACTTATATCATCTTCATCCCTGCACAGTGTAAGTTCAAGGAGATCCTGCAAATCTTGAACACTAAGGCCTAGTGCTTCTTTCCTTGATATATACTTCACCTCTCCATTGGATCTGACCAGAGTCAATACGTGGGTCTTTTGATCAGAGAGCCACTTTAGTACTTTTAAACCCAATGGATTTCTTGGGAGAGATTTATTTGACGATGAGCTTTGAGATATTGGCCTTGAGAAGACTTGCAGACTTTCAGACATTCTTTTGAAAGCCATTTCTATGACATCATTTGCTTCATCTATATCTTCTGCAGTGTCTCTTTCAATCAGCTCCTGTCTTTCAATGTCTGTCATGTCTGTTGAAGTGTTTGGTGATGCAGGTTTGATTAATACCTTCAAAAGGTTTTGAAGCTTTTCTGAGCTTTCTTCTTTTAGACCCATTTTCTTGATGGCTTCTGTGAAGTACTCAGCTTCCTTTTCTTTAACCTCTTCACTGGTCAACTGTTCTTTTTCTTCTTGGTTTGTCACAAAGGTAGACCGGAACAATGTTTTGAGGTTTTCTATCTGCTGTTCAAGCTTCATTCTTTGTTCTTGCTTCTTTGAGGTGCTTGAAACAGTTATCTTTCTTTTCTTTAGCCTTTCATAGGCTTCATCAGTCTGCTGTTTTGACCATTTTGATATGGCTTCAGCAGTATCTATTTTTGCATCCACCAGCTCCTTTTTCTTTCTCTTATACTCAGCAGTTAGGTCAGCAATGAGCTTTTTGTATTTGCTCCAGTTTGGAGCATTCTTCTTCTTTGTAGGATCATTCTTGATTTTCTCAATCCTTTCTGCTTCATGCTTTAGAGCGACTATTGGCCATTCTTCGAACTGTTGTTCTTCAGCAGGATAGAATTTCTCTTTCATGATGTAGGCTAGATATTGTTTTCTTAACTTTTTCCTTTGTTCAGCCTTTTCTTTGTTTAGGTCTTGTGCAAATTCTTCTATCTGCTTTACTTTTGTGAAGTAGAACTCCAGTCTTTTAGCAATGCCATCTTCGCTTAAACGTTCACATTCACTCTCAACTTTAGCTCTTAGTCTAGCTTGCCTTGCCTTGATTTTGAGATAGTCATCCATATCATCTGGTGGCATGTAGCCTATGAGTGAGGAGAATCTTCTTTTTGAAGGATCTTCTTCTGTATAGAATTGCCTCATCTCATTTTTGATAGCTTCAAATTCCAGTGGATGTTGTGCAGCATTAGGATCATGTATACCTTCATCGGCAGGGATTGGCTTTCTTTTTCTGTTGAAGGGCTTTGGTTGTGATGTAGGAAAGGTGAGAGCAGTGGTGGATGACTGACTAACAGCTGTTGAAACAACTGGTGTCTCAACATCTGTTGTCATTACAACTTCTGATATGTCAGCAGTTGTCTTCTGCTTTTGAGCAGGGGATGAAAGTGGTGAGGTAGTTTTTGATGGTGGTGATGATGGTGGTGAATCATCATCTGATATGGGATTCCTTCTCCTTTTTAATGAAGAAGAGGCGGATGATGTTTTGGATGAATCAATGGTTTGAGATTGTATAGCAGTGGTTTGTGATTGTGATTGACTGACAGTGGTTGAAACAACTGGTGTTTCAATCACTGTTGTCATTACAGCAGATGTTGTAACATCTGCTGTCTTCTGCTTTATGGCAAGAGGCAGTGGTGGTGATATGATTGTAGATGAGGATGGTAGTGGAACAGTGGTTGTAATGGTGTATGATAGAGTGGTGTGTGTTGAAAGTGTGTGTGATGATGAAATGGCAGCTGTTTGGCTACTGACAGCAGTTTTTGTAACTTCTGCTGTATCAGCTGTATGATATTTTGTGGGAGGTGGTTTAGATGTTTGCTTTTCTTGCTCAGGTTCAACACACAGGCCATGTTCTATTCCCTTCTTTTTCATTTGCTTCATTATCTCCCCCTTTTTGGCATTATCTGCAGGGGGTCATCAAAGAACAGCAAAGTTGAAGGAGCTTTGCCAGTGGTAGTTTAGATGCTGGCCTTAATAGCCTTGATATCTGCTTGAGTATCCTTGAACCTTGATTCCACCATATTGGTCAGCATTTGTATATGCATTCCATGCTGCTGATCAGGTACTTGTTTTTGTCTTTCAAGCATAGGTTGAAAAAGATTCCAGAGCTCATTTGCAGCAAGTGCTTGTTGTGGAGCAGGTGCTTGAGGTGGAAAAGCAGTGGATTGTGCTTTCTGAGCTTTTAAAATCTCTTGCACCATCTCCTTTATTTCAGAAACTGATTCTTCAAGTTTTTCAACTCTGCCCGTCAATTCCTGATATCTTGAATCATCACCCATTTTACTGGGATCATCTAAATCCCCACCAGTAGTGGTTATATCAATGTGTGTCTTAGGGACAGAGTCCCAAAAATCATCCATTGATGCCCCTTGTTCTTGGTACTGGGGTCTTCTTTCTTCAGCACTCGATAAACCTTTGATGGTACCAATGGTTAGATCCAACTCACTGGTGGTTATCGAAGTTGCCATGGAATAAATTGCCTTCAAGGGAGTCTTACTTATGAAACAACTGTCCAACTGAAGATCTGTTGATCCAACAGTTGTAGTTGCTGCTCCACTTGAACTACCACCGAGAGTTACTTGTAACTCAGGGGGTGTAACCTCCTCAATTGTTGCTGGGATAGCAGGAGTAGTAGCATCAGACCCAGTCACTTGTAGGGGTATACTCTCAGTGACAGGTGATAGAGAGGAACTGGTTTGTGTCTGAGCTATAGCAGCTGCATGCAACAAAGGTAGCATGGATTGTGGCATTATGATTGGTGAGGGGATAGGAGTTGACAGAGACATGTCCTTGGGATCAGGACTGAGGAAGATGGATCCGAGTGGATTCAGAGCTTCATATTGTGGTGTCCCTGTGCTTACAACCTGATCCTTTTGTGAGGATGCAGGAGGAGTTTTAGGCATGGGTTGAGATCTTTCTTCCAACTGCTGTGAGGAAGTAGCAGCAGTGGTTTGTGGTGACTTTTGTGTTGTCACTGGCAGTTGCTCTGGGATCTCATCTTCCAGAGTTGCCTTTGTTTTGGGTTTGGTGGGTTTTCTGGATGTTTTTCTTTTGGTCTTTTTGGTGATGTCAGGTGTGGGTTTCAAAGCAGTGGTTGTGCTGCTTTGATCACCTGGAGCAGTGGGCTCAGCAGCAGATGTCTGAGGAGCAGTTGTAACTGCTACATTCTGCTCAGACACCTCTGCTTTTGTTTTTATAGGTGCCATCATCCTTGAAAATGTTTCTTTTGTTAAGCTTTTTATTTGACAATGAACACCTTGTTTGAGCAAATTTATATTTTCCTTTTCAAATTTTTGTTCAAAATAATAACTCAAAAATCTTGGAAAAAGTAAAAATGCTTTGCTATCAATATTTTTTTATTAAGTCATTAAAGATCTCCTGGGAGTAGTTGTAGTTTTTGTTGTTAAGAATAGCATATCCCAGGCATTGAATCTTTAATGGTATTTCGTTGAACGATGTTGTTTTATTCGAAACACACATCAAAAGTGTGTGAAATAAAAACCTGGGTGCAGAAGGAAAATAACCTTTTTGTAAGGTATCTACCTTTGATTGTTCTGCATATCCCCTTTTTACGAAATCAGTTTTCATCTCGGCTTTATCAAAAGAAATTTTACCTTCCTGATCGTCGAGATTAAAGACTTCGGAGATTGATTGTGGTGTGACTTGAATCACTTTACCCTGTATCGAGGAGTTAATGGCTATGACTTTATCGTCTTGTTTTTCAAGCGTCGCCTTTTTCCAAAACTCTCTCTGGGTTTGCAGATAAATGGGAGCATTTACCGTCAACAAAGTTTTGTACTTTGATGTAGATATTGTATCAATGATGGAGTCAAAAGTGTGATTGTCTTTGAGTTTTGTGAGTAAACCCAAATAGTTGTGAGATTTTTTGTATGGTATTTCGATGGATTCTTCGGCCGTTTGAGCGACCTCTTTTGAAGATGGTGGTGATTTTGGTTTAGATTTTGATTTTGACTTTGATTTTGTCATTTTTGCAGAGAAGAACGAAGAATGATTTTGAAGTTTTTGAGAAGAAGGGTTGGAAACTGCTATGAGAAGAGAATTTTGGAATTCAATTCGACAGTGTAAAACCCTGTTTGGGGTTTAGGGCAGGGTTTTATTTAGGAAAAAAAAAATGATCGCTGATGTGGCAGCGTTTATTACGATCTGAGGGCTAAAAACTGACCACGTGTCAAACACTGATGAAATGGATGAAGTATGGAGAACAGTTGTTTTAAGGGCCACTGACGTATCAAGCATCAGTGGTTACAACGGTAAAAATTTTGGGCAGTGGATGATTTTTACTATCAGTGGATAGTATATCAGTGGATAAGACACTGATTTTGAACATCAGTGTTTTTCAAGAAGATGAGGGATCAGTGGTTAACTTTCAGCAGTGGACAGTGTTTAGAGATCAGACGTTGGAACAAAACAGTGGTTAGGGTAAATGGTACAGATCTGAAGGATAAGTGTTTCAGCAGCAGTTTTGAAAATTTTCATTCAAGGTTTTGCCACATGTCAATTTTGAAAGACAGTGGTTTAGTACCCCAGATGATGAAAACTTTTTGCTAAGGCATCTCATTTTCGTTTAATATTCAATTAAAACATGAGTACCCTAGTAATTCAAGCACAGTTTGCAATCAACCTTTGATAAAAATTTAGAAGCAAACCTGAGAATGACATGATTTTGACATATGTACCATTTCCTTTTGACCCATTTATGAGGACAATAATACCAACAAAAATAAGGTATTACATCCTGACAGGAACTGAAACTATTGCCAACAAAAACAAGCAAAAGTTCCAAATATATTATTAAAAAAAATAAGAATAATATATCCTGGTTATTCGAGAAAATCCTTTGAACGCAACAAAAAAAATGGTTAAAGGATTTTCTGAGAATAGTATCAAAAAGGATCTGGTATAATTTCAATAGAGTATATAATCACATCATTCACAAGTTATTGAAAATGGTCAGTGGTTTGACAGCAGTTTGTGGAACATTCTGAATACATTTTGACCACTGTTTGATATCAATTTCTTTGTCAGTTGATTGCAATCATGAGGACACATGGATAAATTTTTGAACATTTGTCTAATCCTCTTTGGAGTTCATTCACTGGAATCAAAACCTTTTCCTGAACAGATGAATACACATAGTTGCTTAATGACCATTATTACCCTAAACTTTGACTCATAAGTGTTTTATGTTTATACTCTTTTCTTTTGACTTCAAAAGTTTTGAGATAGACACACTTCTGAGTTTTTGTGAATTTTCTTAATGTATTTTAACATAGTTGATTTTGTCCTTTTGAGGAACTCAACCTGTTTTCAACACATAAGATTTGAATGACTAAAGTTTTAATTCCCCTCTTTTTAAGTTAACAAAAACACTAATGTTTTATGAACATAGGTTTTTGTTAATCTGAGGTTCATACTTTAGCATTTTAATAAGGTGACATCACAATTTTCATAACAGCAATTGAAATCAAATTTGAAAACATGAAATAATCCCATAGTTTAACAGATATGTCTTCAGATCTGAAAACTATGAGTGACTTGTGCATGAATTCACTTGTTGTGTGAATTTTGTGTGTCATATGACATCTTGGTTGATTTACAGAGTTTTTTTGAATAACCATTTTGAACATGATTTACTCGATACTCTGTTTTTCAACTAAATACAACCAACCTTAGTATCAATGAATTTTGAGCCGAACTGTTATGTCAATTTGACTGTTAAATCGAAATTGACTGTCCAGGCTCTGATACCAATTATTAGGATCTGAGGCTTTCATGATTATGTTTGTTTGTATGTTTTGAACAATTAGTGAATATGAAAACATGTAAAGTGCAGCGGAAATAGATACAAACTTTGTAAACACAATCAATGGAGAAAATAGTTTGATAGCATTTGCTTCTCATAGAGTCAAAAGATTACAAATCAAAGCAAAAGATTACAGACATGCTTACAAACTAAACTCCCCCTCAGCCTGATGCCCCAAGGTTGGTTGAACACAAGATGAAAGGATTAGACATGAGGAGAAGAACCCGCTCAGTCAATCGAATGTAACAGTACAGGGTACTGTTACATTTATAGGCAAACCAAACCACTGAGGTATCTCAGCTGACGTCACCATGAAAGCGACGTCTAACAGCCTAACAACCTGTATCTACTGTCCTTACACAAACACTGCCAACCTAACCACTGACTATACATAAAACAAATAATTCACTAAACAGCTGCTCTCCCTTTATGTCAGTGCTTTAGTCAAGGTTGATCAGTCCTTGACTTGGCAGGGCTTTATCATCAGTAGATAGGACCAGCAGTGTTGGATACTTCAGGGTTTTGATCAGCAGTTGAAAGGGCAGCAACAGTTGTATATGGACAGTGGATAGAGACCATCAGTTGTTATAAATCACTTTCAAGGGGAAAGCTTAATGTAAACTGCTGCTTATTGTGAATCCACTGTTGTGACCTGGTTTTGGCTTTACATTATTTGTTCCTCTGGAAGGGTTCAATCCCAACAGTTATTGCATGGAGGTTTGAAAGGAAAGAGAAACGATTCGTCATAAAGTTATATGGCAGGAGAAGGGTAAAGGTAAGGACAATAAAAGCCATGCTGGGAATGAATGAAAATGTTCAGAAGGATATCCTGGCCCTTGGGGTTCCAATAGACAACGATTGTGAAAGAACGAGAACTGTAATAAAAGACTGGAGAGAAAGTTTCCAGCAGAAGATGATGATGGTATTGAAGATACTCATATACCAAAACTTAGCAGTTTGGTATTGCATGAGAAAGAAGGAACATTTGAAGTGACTTATAAAAACGGGGTGCAATATTCAAGGCCAATGGAAGAAATGTTGAAGACAAGGTTGCTATCTATCATTGAACAACTTTCTGATTTAACACCTTCAAATAATCCAAAATCCAAGGATGCAGTGATATTCAAGAATAGGCTGCAGCAAAGAAGAGACGAGCTAATGGCGTTATACGCAAAAATAAAATTTGATAATGAAGAATCTGAAGAAAGTGATGAACAAAGCGATGGGTACATCTCTGATGTAATCCCACCTACGGAAGACTATTAGTTTATTTTGATTTTCGTGTTATTGTAGTTTTATAAAATATTAATCTATGGTAATGAATTATTAACAAAAAGATACAAAAATCCAAAAATGACATGGAAAAAGCCATAACGCCAAAAAATTAACTATGTGACACAAAAAGAATTAATTCAACGAGAAGAAATCTGAGAAAAAACAGTAAAACGCCAAATAATTAATAATTCTACATAACGCCAAAATTATCTTGCACGCAAAAAAATAAAGAAGCATGTCAAACGTGAAAATCGTGAAAGGAGAAGAATACTAAAAAGACAAGAAAACCCCTCGGACCCCGATCATGCCCCACGCCACGTGTTCGGCCAGGATGCGTTCTCACCGTTCTCACACTTTTTGCCGTTTTCTCCTGATCCCGTCTCTCTCTCTCTCTCTCTCTATATATATATATATATATAGGGTAAGGTTCCAGCGTGAACAACCTCCCAAGAGTGAACTGCGTGAACAAATCTTGACCGCTGATTAATATGATCTTGATCATTTTCTGGGCTAAGTGGATTTGTGTCACAGAAAATATAATTGACAAAGTAATGTCACGGGACACTACAAGTCCAGAGTCACTAGTTGAGAGAATGATCAACAGTGATATGACCAGAAATATGACTAGAGTCACTAGTTGAGAGAATGATCAACAGTGACATGACCAAAGGCACTAGTTGAAAGAACGATCAACAGTGTTATGACCAGAATCACTAGTTGAAAGAATGATCAACAGTGATATGACCACAATTACTAGTTGAGAGAATGATCAACAGTAATATGACCCGAGTCACTAGTTGAAAGAATGATCAACAGTGATTTGACCACCGTCACAGGAATCGCCTAGTGACCGATATAATAGTAAGATATACTATATATCTATTACTTGATAAATTCACTATTGGACGAAAGTGAGCCAATGAGTGATATGACCACTGTCACATCGGAATTGCCACCATGTGACAAATACTGATTGAGTTGGGTAAATATAAATAAATATAAAAACCTTGATGCTGTAAAGTATAACAATATATTTTTATAAAAATGGAATGAACTCGCCAGTATTTATTACTGATAAAATATTTTCAAAACGTGTTTCAGGTAATTTGCTAGAAGCCAGCTATGGAGCACTGAAGGCTTAAATAAAGTGGCTATAAATACCTGAATAAAAGAAGAAATTTATGTTTTATTTATTTGGGTTTATCCCTATAAAAACAATTGAATTAAATATGGGTTTTAGCCCGTTTGTTTAATATTACAAGTTCGGTGTTTTATAAACTCTGAAATTATTTCTTAACTACGATCCTAATGAAAAATTTTCCGCTGCGTATCTAATAAACACCAATACCATCTGGCTGGTTCACGGCTCTCGCTCCAAGGTGGGGTAGGGGGCTGTTGTCACGGCCCCCGACCCGGTTTGACCCGTTTCAGGAGCCGCGAGACAGAAATCCTGCGTTATTTAATTAATTGAGTTTGACAGCGGAAGTTTTCATCAGGATCTTTTAAAATGTAAATATTTCCCGATTATTTTATTTCACAACGCGGGATAAAACCCCGGTAATTTACAATCATTTGATTTCACGAAGAAATCTTTTATTTTACAAAACATGTTTCTTTATTTTATACTGAGCCACTTCTTTGAGCTTGTAGTGCTATATGGCACTTTTCCTGGTTCATAACAGGTCACCTGAAACATGTTTGAAAAAGGTTTTGTCAGCGGGAAATACTGAGTGAATCATTCTATTTTGCATAATGATGCATAGTTATTAATTACAGCATAAGAGCGATTACAATGGCTTCTATCTTATTTTTATCTGGCTCTCTGTCACAATGGTGACGATGGTCATACTACTATTTAGATCAATGAACCTAAATAGCGACGATTATCCCTGTAGGTCAATGAACCTAACAGTGATTATCCCGAGTAGGTCAATGAACCTAATTGGGAGAAAATTAGTAATGTGCACAATACCCCACTAACCAATAATTCAAGATATCCACGACTTAGTCCCTGTAATTATAACCTTGAAAATAATTTTGGAGTATTGTAAAACAGTTGATAAAAAGAGAATGACTCACATTGAAAATTTATACGGGCAGAGTTTGGCCTACTGATTTAGCCTTTTAACCTAATTTTAATAACAGGCACACAATTCTGGGTTAGTAATCAATCCAGCATTTACGATAACTCACGAGATCAAATTCTCACAACGAACGACAAAGTGCGATACTTAAACATCCATCGATTTAACGACGAACGACAAAGTATAGCCCTAATGTGGGCGGCACTTAAACATCCATTGGATATATTGATCGATCGGACAATGAATCGTAATAGCGATTGTGCTAATACCCTGATTGCGGCGTCGATTTAGTGCCTGTGTGTGTTAATTGTGATAAACAGAACGTATCTCGGTGCCTGGAAAGAATTTCTCCGTCGAACATACGCAGAATGTCAAGTGCCAATCTCTGCTATTTATACACAAATTTGGCTTAGCTTACGGACCGTAACAAATAATCCTTACGGTCCGTAAGGGTCTTGAATTTAGCATAGGGTGGCCACGTGTGGGACTAGCTCAGATGAGTCGACAGTTTCGTAAATTAAAATTTTGACAGCACATTATGTAGATAATCGTTAACTAGGAAATACCCCCCCTGAGTTTTAGGGGCCCTGATCCTGATTCTGATTGTTCTGAAAATTTTAGGGTTTGTTCAGAATCACTTGGGTGTCTCAATTAAGGTTTCCTATTGGTCAAATTAATTTTATAATTATGACTTTTGATGAGAGTTGTTACATTCTCCCCACCTTAATAAAAATCTCGTCCTCGAGATTTACTGGAATAATTGAGGATACTTTCGCTTCATTTCTGATTCTAACTCCTAAATGTATTAGGATCATATCTTTGAATCCTACCTTACTTACTCGTTTACCTTTATATCTTGAAAAGGTACTACCAAAGATTTGTCTGATAGACATTTCTTGAGATTGGATACATGAAATACATCATGTATTCTGGCTAACTTTCCTGGTAGTTGTAAATGATAAGCAACTGGTCTTATACGTTGAATTATTGAAAATGGTCCTACGTAACTTGGACTTAACTTTCCTTTCTTACCGAATCTACCAACTCCTTTCCAAAGAGATACTTTCAATTACATTTTGTTTCCAACTCGAACTCCAATAGCTTTCATCTATTATCTGTATAACTTTTCTGACTATCTCTAGCTGTCTTCAGCCTTTCCTTCGTGATACTGAATATCACAGTCG
The DNA here is from genome assembly GCA_030545235.1 of Helianthus tuberosus. Taxonomy (NCBI): domain Eukaryota; kingdom Viridiplantae; phylum Streptophyta; class Magnoliopsida; order Asterales; family Asteraceae; genus Helianthus; species Helianthus tuberosus. The sequence continues at coordinate 188,742,561 of CM060365.1, read as the reverse complement.
TAGTTACTTGGGATTTTCATCCATCTCCTTTGCCTCATGTTTAATTCTTTTTGCCCAATTATATATCTTAAATTCTTATGATCCGTATAGACAGTAAACTTACTTCCATACAGATAATGTCTCCAAATCTTAAGGCAAAAATTATGGCTCCAAATTATAAGTTATGCGTGGTATAGTTTTCTTCGGCTTTTTCAATTGTCTTGATATATACGCAATTACCTTTTTGCGTTGCATTAACATATATCCAAATCCTAGCTTTGAAGCATTACCGTATACTTCAAAATCTTCTGTTCCTTCTGGTAAGGCTAGAATTAAATCATTGGTAAATTTATAAAGGATTCTTCTTGTTTAAATCCCCATTCAAATTTAACTGTTTCACAAATTGGTTTAGTTAATGGTATACTATTTTGGAAAATTCCTTAGTAAATAGTCTATAATATTAAACCTACAAAACTCCTAATTTCCATTGCGGTTTGCAGAATCTTCCATTTGGTAATTACTGCTATCTTAGCAGGATCTACGTGAATACCTTCATGATTCATCATATGACCTAGAAATTGCACTTTTGGCAGCCAAAATTCATACTTCGAGAATTTGACATAAAACTTCTCTTTTCTTAACAAAGTTAAGAGTGTATGCAAGTGCTGATAATGTTCTTCCTGACTTTTGGAATAAATAAGTATATCATCTATGAAGACAATTATCAATTTATCCAAATATGGTTTACAGATCCTATTTATCATGTCCATGAATGCTGCAGGTGCATTCTGTAATTCGAAGGGCAGGACTGTAAACTAGTAATGACCATACCTAGTTCTGAAAACAGTCTTAGGTACGTCTTCTTCTGGTACTTTTAATTGATAATATTCGGAACATAAGTTGATCTTAGAAACTATTTATCTTCCTGGAATTGATCGAATAGATCATTAATTCTAAGTAATGGGTATCGATTCTTAATTGTAACTTTATTCAATTCTCTATAAGCAATACGCATTCTTATTGAACCATACTTTTTCTTAACAACCAATATTGTGCTAACCGATAAGGTTCCCTGGCTTATCGGTAAAATTCCTGGAATTAGATGAATCCTAAATTCTATCTCCCTATCTGGTGGTAATCCAGGTAAATCTTCTGGAAATACATCTGGGTATTCTGAAATTACAGAAATTTCCTTAATTTCTTTATCTTTAGTATTGATGATTATTGAAATCATGTATACTATTCTTTGCTTTCGTTCATAATTAGCAACTTCCATTATTGATTATGAACTTTATGGTTTTACATGATTTATCTCCTTTAATCATTATTACTTTTCCAGTGGGTGCACAATTTCTATAGAATTCTTATCACAGATAATTCGAGCATACTTGTTTTACTAATCAATCCATTCTTAGCACAACCTTGATTTCAACTAATTTCATAGGTAATAGGGTTGCAGAAAAATTATGACTTAAAAGTTCTATTTCTATATTTTGCAGAACCTTATTTATTTTAACTAAATTCCCATCTGCCATTTCTACTGTAGAAATTTATCTAATGCTGGTTAAAGGTAAGTTAAGAGTTTGGCAGAGTAAAGTATTTATAAAACTTTGGTTTGTACAAGAGTCAAATAATACTGTTGTGTAAACGTTTATAAGCTAAGAACATACCGGCTATCACATTTGGAATCATCTCGGCTTCTTGAGTAGTCAGCTGGAAGGCTCTTACATTCCTTTTTGTTCCTTCTGCTGGTTTGGCTTGATTGTCAAATGGTTTATTCAGTTTTGGACAATCTGGCCTAAGATGTCCAGTTTCTCTACAGTTGTAGCAAACTGAAAATTTCTTCCTCCTGCAGTCTTCTTCTTGATGCCCCGAAATTTTGCAAAAATTGCAATATCCTTTGCATCTTCCAAAATGCTTCTTTTTGCAAAAATTGCAAAATGGACTAGTAGAAGATTGCCCATTCCCTCCTTTCTTGAAATTGTTATGGTTACCCAAACGGAATTCTTGGGTAATCTTTTGGGCTACTTCCTTCCTTCTATTTTCTTCTCTTGTCCATACTAGTTCGTCAGTCAGAGTATTGGCTAATTCCACCGCATCATCAATTGTGCGAGGTTTCGCAGCCTTGACGATATTACGGATTTCGGAAATTAATCCCCAAATATAACGAGAAATAAGTACCGGCTCTGGAGAAGCCAGTGTTGGTACCACTCGAGCATATTCGAAGAATGTCGTAGTATACCCTCGACAATCTACATCCACCATCCGATGGGTTAGAAACTTATTTGCCATTTGATCTTTTTCATATTCAGGACAGAATTTTCTTTCTACAAGACTTTTAAATTCTTCCCATTTCATGGCATAAGCCCTATTTCTTCCTTTAGCCTGTAACACTGTGTTCCACCATTTTAGCGCCCCTTCTTTGAAAAGATTTGACGCATACATGACCTGATCATCTTGAGCACATTTACTTATGGCAATTACTGCCTCGGTTTTCTCTAACCAACGCAGTGCTGCAGTCGCTCCTTCATTGCCTGCAAACTCAGTGGGTTTACAAGCAAGAAATTCTTTGTAAGTGCAACCAGGTGTTGCAACTTTCCTTTTCTTAGGAAGCGGAGCTTGCCGTGGTTCATTATCATGATTAACATGATTATTACCTCCGTTTACGCTATTACTGAAGTTATCTTCAGAAATACGTTTACTAGGAACGATTTGTTGAGGTTCAATTGGATTTTTAACAGCAGCAATGATTGCTGGAATAGCATTGGCTATCCCTTGAGCAACTATTCCTGGAATAGCGTTGGCTATCCCTTGAGCAACGATATTTTCTATATCTTGCCTAGTTACATATTGGTCCCCCAGTTGTTGCTCAGATTGATTAACCTCATTAACTGGTTCATTATTAGCGTTTTCCATCTGATATCTAATTTATAGATAAATAATTAGTATAAAAGAAATAATCCAAGGTTAAAATTAATTGCACATAATCATGTAAACGAATATACAATAAAATTGTAACTTTTCTAATATTTCATTTGTTGTAAAGATTATATCATGCTTCTATATACACCCGTTTTATTATTTATTTTACACAAACTGATTTTACTATTACTATTTCATAATCCTCTATCCTTTGTCAGGTGGTATTCTAGTAACGGCGTTCCTTCTCATCGTATTTCCAGGAGATCTGTCCCAAAATTTCTTGGATTCTATTCCCAGCATCCATTTTGTCAAAATGATGGAGTTCAGTCATATTCTCGTTACTTATTGGTGGATTTGGTAAAGGTTCTGGTTTGAACTTAGGAAAAAGCTTATAGGGATGGTTTTGTAACAGTATTTCATTAGTCATCCATTCGTCTAATTGCGAGTGGATTGAAAGGTTTGGAATAGCTGGTTCTAAATTCATTGGTAGTTGTGTTTCAAGAGAATGAATAAAATCATTTTCATTAATAGGCTCAATAGTATCATCGGTTGCCATTATAAAATCTAGTTCTTCTTGAGATGGTAACCCCTCAATTTTTCTAGAACTTTCCCCAATTTCCATTTTCTTAGGCTTAGGTTTCTCGAGAGGTAAAGCGTTGAATTCTATAGGTTCTTCTATGTCTGGAATATACCTATTGAAATCTCTGGAAACCTCTATTCTTACCGGATAGAGATTTAAATTCTGAAGGGCATCAGACAAGTCACTCATGCTGTTTAGCAAAATACACACAATTACTAAGTCATAACAAAATTTTATAGAACAACTTTTTAAATAGTATTTCATACTGGGTAACTACCAAAACAACTGAAAATTAAAACACACTAGGTTTTATTTGTAAAATTTATTTACTGAATACGGTTTATAGACTGTAGATAATAGAGGTGCTAAAACTTTGAGTCAGAATATTTAAAGATTTATATTTATTACTACAGTAGCTAACATATAAAAATTTGCCCATACTGTTCAAAATTAGTCAGATAATAAAACATATAATCACAAAATAGCAATTAATAAAAAAAAATTAAGTATTTTCTAAATACTTAATTGGCTTAAATCAGTGGCTCGATAAGTGGCTCTGATACCACCTTTTTCTGTCACGGCCCCCGACCCGGTTTGACCCGTTTCAGGAGCCGCGGGACAGAAATCCTGCGTTATTTAATTAATTGAGTTTGACAGCGGAAGTTTTCATCAGGATCTTTTAAAATGTAAATATTTCCCGATTATTTTATTTCACAACGCGGGATAAAACCCCGGTAATTTACAATCATTTGATTTCACGGAGAAATCTTTTATTTTACAAAACATGTTTCTTTATTTTATACTGGGCCACTTCTTTGAGCTTGTAGTGCTATATGGCACTTTTCCTGGTTCATAACAGGTCACCTGAAACATGTTTGAAAAAGGTTTTGTCAGCGGGAAATACTGAGTGAATCATTCTATTTTGCATAATGATGCATAGTTATTAATTACAGCATAAGAGCGATTACAATGGCTTCTATCTTATTTTTATCTGGCTCTCTGTCACAATGGTGACAAGTCACAATGGTGACGATGGTCATACCACTATTTAGATCAATGAACCTAAATAGTGACGATTATCCCTGTAGGTCAATGAACCTAACAGTGATTATCCCGAGTAGGTCAATGAACCTAATTGGGAGAAAATTAGTAATGTGCACAATACCCCACTAACCAATAATTCAAGATATCCACGACTTAGTCCCTGTAATTATAACCTTGAAAATAATTTTGGAGTATTGTAAAACAGTTGATAAAAAGAGAATGACTCACATTGAAAATTTATACGGGCAGAGTTTGGCCTACTGATTTAGCCTTTTAACCTAATTTTAATAACAGGCACACAATTCTGGGTTAGTAATCAATCCAGCATTTACGATAACTCACAAGATCAAATTCTCACAACGAACGACAAAGTGCGATACTTAAACATCCATCGATTTAACGACGAACGACAAAGTATAGCCCTAATGTGGGCGGCACTTAAACATCCATTGGATATATTGATCGATCAGACAATGAATCGTAATAGCGATTGTGCTAATACCCTGATTGCGGCGTCGATTTAGTGCCTGTGTGTGTTAATTGTGATAAACAGAACGTATCTCGGTGCCTGGAAAGAATTTCTCCGTCGAACATACGCAGAATGTCAAGTGCCAATCTCTGCTATTTATACACAAATTTGGCTTATCTTACGGACCGTAACAAATAATCCTTACGGTCCGTAAGGGTCTTGAATTTAGCATAGGGTGGCCACGTGTGGGACTAGCTCAGATGAGTCGACAGTTTCGTAAATTAAAATTTTGACAGCACATTATGTAGATAATCGTTAACTAGGAAATACCCCCCCTGAGTTTTAGGGGCCCTGATCCTGATTCTGATTGTTCTGAAAATTTTAGGGTTTGTTCAGAATCACTTGGGTGTCTCAATTAAGGTTTCCTATTGGTCAAATTAATTTTATAATTATGACTTTTGATGAGAGTTGTTACAACTGTCACACACACACACACACATATATATATATATATATAGGGTGAGGATTTAGATAAAACGGTGAAAAATGTGAGAACGGTGAGAACGCTTATGAATCATCCGATCAAAACAATCTATGGACTAGATTGACGCGGTGGCGTTTTCGTAAATAACACGAATTCTATTGAGGGGACGCACTTCATTAAGGGTAAAAAGGTCTTTACACTTCTATACCAAAACGCGAAAGTAATGAATAAAACAGCATTACTGGCCAAAACGCATCCCTATATAAACAAAACATTCTCGTACATAAGAACACAGCTCCCCCAACCTGAAAAAGCCATATTTTCTACTATATAACATTCATCTTACAAAGCCAAAAATTCCAAAACATCAAACACACCTACTCAAAAAACGCCATATTTTACTATATACCAATCATCTTAGAAAACGCCAAATCTCTCAAATATAAAAAATTTCCAAAAAATGGACGTTTCTTTCAGATACACTATTTCCTCAGTAAAACGCCCAAAATGCAAAAAATCGTTTCTTGTATATTCAATATTGTTCTACGCGAAGTTTCGGAGAATACATTCTTTCCTGAGGTGCTGTGACTCAAATAACATTTTGCTGAATGAGATGGACAAAGCTTCAAGAAAAAGATACTGGTGTCAGACTTATGTCAGTTTTTGTGTTTTGTTATTGATGAATAATATAATGGCATGAATAGACGAATGACACTGATGAGTGGTTTGAAGATACATATTCAAACAAAAAACTCATGTCATATTGTCTTTCCAAACGGCCACAAAAATACAAGCATGACAAAGCCAAACCACCAGTGAACATGTTTCAAAGAAAAAAGAGACTGATGACAGTGAAGATTTGGAAGATGAATTGTTTCTATTTTTAGTTTTTTAATTTTCCTTTTCTGTTGTTTGTTATGTATTTTTCGACTAATAATAAAAAAGTTTAATAAAGAGCCAAAAAGTCATAAAGATTGGGAAACGCCATAAATGCAGTAAAACGCCATAATGCAGTAAAACGGCAAAAACTCTCAACCTATAATAAAAGTAGTTTGGAGAAGTATTATTAAAAGCTAAAAATGGAAAAAAAAAACGCCAAAAACTACTTAAAGCCATTAAAAAAACGGCAAACTTGGAAGATGGAATGTCAATGACCATAAAAACTTATAAAAAGCTGAACAAAAACAGTAAAAAATACACACAGTAACTGAAAAGACGGCTACTTTATTAATATCATTTATTATAAATAAAAATCCCGCCTAAACTACGCGCCAAAAACATCCTATAAGAGAGACGTCTCTGCACAATCAACTGATCACACCACAAAAAATAAATGTCATCTTTCCAAGAAACCATTCACTTTAAAACGCCAAAAAAAAGATATTTAAAAAAGCCACAGATGCGGAATCTCATTTCTTCTATATTGAGTATTGTTCTGAATGAAGTTTCACTGAATTGATTCTACTCTGAGGTGGGTATATCCATAAGCTTTTGCTGAATGAGATGGACAAATATTCATTAAAAAACGAAGTAAAAGACACTTTTACCCCTTAATGAAGATGGGCGTTATGTAAGAAAATAAGGATCTACATAAGGTATTCAAAAACTAGTTCAAAACGCCAAAAAGGTTAAAGTAGAATAGGCTGATGACAGTGAAGATTTGGAAAAGAAATTAGATTATAATTTTTATTTTTTTGTTTTTCAGTTTCTATTGTTTGTTATCTAATTCTCTGTTTTTATTATCTAATTCTCTACTTACAAAAAAAAATTAATATAAAACACCAAAAACACCAAAACGCCTGATAGTGTGAAAACTGAGAGAACGAATGCTAGCAAAGCACGATGTTGCTATAAAACGCCAAAAACGCCAAACAAGGTATTACTGAAAAATCAACACTAATTCACAGATGAAATTGAACGAAATAGTAATTGATAAACAGTAAAATGAAAAGACGGTAACATTATTGCCAAACATTTATTATAGAGTTAAATGCTTGGTTGGTCCCTGTGGTTTGCAAAAATTGCAGACTTGGTCCTAGTGGTTTACTAATTACACGCTTGGTCCCAAAAGTTGTCAAAAATGCACTCGGTTGGTCCCCAGCCCTAACATCAGTTAAATATCTCTGTTAAGTCCATGTTAAATGACCAAAATACCCTTGCTCATTAACAAAAGGATTTCAACACCTTTCTGACTTTATAATCATCTTCATCACCATCATCATCTTCATCTTCTTACTGCTATGTTTAACCCACCACCATCTCACCCACCTCCGCCACCATCTCACCCACCTCATCGCGTTAATCATCATCATCGTCGTCATTTCGTCAGCGGCGGGTCGCCGGAAAGACGACCAGCGTCGATCGGACCTAGGAGAGATTGAGAGAGAGGAGATGGGTGTGTGCTTTGTCAGATTCACAGCGTCGATCGAACCATCCGCCCTGTTTGGGTGTCAATCGGTCCTTAAGTATGGTGGTCGGCGCTGATGGTGGTGGCTGGCACTGATGGCGGCTTCAAGGTAAAAATGGAGGTGTTCAGATTAAAGGTTTGGTGGGATTAATTGGAATAAAAAATGCATCATCAGTTCTTGTTATACGCACGATTTGGAACGATAAATGAATCAGCCGATGATGCCCAATCCAATGATGTCTTCATCCTTTCCTCCTACAAACATCACCACCGATCAGATCCAAAAGGTTTCTTTTTCAATTAACTTGTTATTGTTCGAATTTTCTTTTGATTATGAAGTTTACCTGCTTATTGTTGTTGTTTTTAATTGAAAGTAGATAGAATCTGATGTTATGAGTTAGTTGTGTTAAGAAAGTTAGGGTTTTTTTTGTTGCTTGCTGGTGGAAATTGTGTGTTTATGAACCCTAATTTTAGTTGATGAAACATGAATTGGTTTAATTTAGGGGAAATGAATGCCTTTGGTGTAAAATAGGAGAGAGGTTTATAATTTCCATAAATGGGTTTCAACAAGATCTGATTTTGAGCTTACAGACGAATCTTTAGCTTATGATGGGGTGTGGGTTTGTGATGAAGATGATGATGGTGATGGTGATGAAGATGATGGTGTCCTACTGATGAAGATGATGATGGGTTTAACCAAGTCAAAAGTAAAACTAAACAAAAATTATAAAGAGAGTTAATAAGCAAGGGTATTTTGGTCATTTAACATGGACTTAACTGAGAAATTTAACTGATGTTAGGGCTGGGTAGAGGTGTACAAATCGGTTATTAAAAAATCGGTTAAAAAAAACCCGGTTTTTTCACCCAAAATAAAAACCGGTTTTTTTTATAACCGGTTCCGGTTACTAACCGATTTTTGAGGTCCAAAACAATAACCGGTATAACCGGTTGGAACCGGTTTTTCCTAAAAAAAACGTTTTTTTACCGGTTTTAACCGGTTTTTTAATAACCGGTTTTTGAAGTCAAGAATAGTAACCGGTATAAAAACCGGCGGTTAAAAAAAACCGGTTATAAAAAAACCGGTTAAAAAAAAACCAGTTTCGGTTTTTTTTTTCCGGATTCGGTTCTAAAACCAGTTTTTTTGTACACCTCTATGGCTGGGGACCAACCGAGTGCATTTTTGACAAGTTTTGGGACCACGCCTGTAATTAGTAAACCACTGGGACCAAGTCTGCAATTTTTAAAAACCACAGGGACCAACCAAGCATTTAACTCTTTATTATATTAAAAGCGACTACATGGAAAACTGAATTTATTTATCTTTTCAAAACGCCATAATTGTATGTAACATTATACACCTGTATCCTACTTGATATAATAAACATCAAGAAAATTACTGATGTTTTTTACATCATAGACATGCATCCTGATTTAAAAAACAATAAAAACGCCAAAACATACTTAAAACGCCAAAATGTTTACTATGATCCTGATCTGCAAACAATAAAACGCCGCGTATTTATTAAACGCCAACAAAATGGAAACAGGATGTGACACGCGTTTAAAAAAAGAAATATGAAAGGACAAAAAAGCCCCTCCCCACTTCTCTATGCCGCGTGACACGTGTTGGGCCAGGATGCGTTCTCACCGTTCACACACTTTTGAGCGTTTTCTCCTGATCCCGTTTCTATATATATAGGAGAATGATCCGTTAGGAACCACCCTTTATTGCGAGAACCGCGAGAACCAATGTGAACACAACAAAAAATACATAAAAATAGCTAAAAACACACAAAATTTTTGTTTTTTAATATTTTTTATAAAAAAATCGATACTTTTAGTAGCAAAAAAAATTTTTTTTTTTAAAAAAAAATTTGGCTACTAAGAGTAGCGATTTTAATGTAAAAAATATTTAAAAAATTTGTGTTTTTTTTTTATATTTTCAGATTTTTTTTTATTTTTTTAGGTTTTTTGGGTTTTTTGGGGTTTCGTTTTTAGCATTTTAACTTGAGGGGGGGGGGGGGGATTAGGTTTTTTTTTTTGGAGGGGGGTTTAGGTTTTTTTTTTTTTTTTGGGGGGGGGGGGGGGGTTAGGTTTTTTTAAGGTTTTTTTGGGGGGTTAGTTTTTAGCATTTAGCTTGGGGGTAGGTTTTTGGGGGTGGGGGAGGGGGGTTTAGGTTTTTTTTTTTGGGGGGGGGGGGGGTTAGGTTTTTTTTAGCTTTTTTGGGAGGGGTTAGTTTTTAGCATTTAGCTTGGGGGGTTAGGTTTTTTTTAGCTATTTTAGTTTGTGTTCACATTGGTTCTCGCGGTTCTCGCAATAAGGGTGGTTCTCGTATGAACCTTACCCTATATATATATAGGGTAAGGTTCATGCGAGAACCACCCATATTGCGAGAACCAATGTGAACACAAAATAAAATCTAAAAAAAATAAAAAAAAGCACTCAAACAAAATTTTTTTAAAATATTTTTCTTGAAAAAATGGCTATATTTTGTTACCATAAAAAAAATTTCGAGTAACAATTATCCATGCACATGTGCATATGTATCATTACTTCGACAAATTCGGTAATACGTTATCAGGAATAGACAATTGCACTTTAATTTACAATACCATTCGTAATACACTACTTTTTACATTACGAATATTCAAAATGCACATGTGCATCATTAGGTATAACCTTGATATAACGTGTTTTGGTACAAAAAGTTTGTGATTTTGAATGGAGAAGTAGGCCCATATACATGTTTTTTGGTTAGTTATATCTAGTGGTTGATGGTTTGGTTATAGTTGTCAATTTATGATGTAATAAGTTGATTGTATGGTATAAATGGTGTTTACATACATGTAATAAAGTGAAAATATTGGTAATGGCATTGTATTATGGATGGTAGGAGGTAATGGTATTGTATTATGGATTGTAGGAGGTAATGGTAATGTATAATGGATGGTATGATAGATGAAAGGGAAAGTGTATTCAAAGTAGTATACCAAAGCACCTTATCTCATGTTGATACATATAGATGCACATGTGCATTTATAATATTGGTAATGTAAAAAGTATTATATTACACATGGTAGTGTAAACGAAAGTGCAATTGTCTAATAGTTGTAATTAATTACGGAATTTGTCAAAGAAATGACAAAAATACACATGTGCATGTTTGTGTATTATGGATGGAATGATAGATGAAAGAGAAAGTAGTGTACCAAAACACCTTATTTCATGTTGATACATATAGATGCACATGTGCATTTCTAATATTGTTACCGTAAAAAGTAGTGTATTACACGTGGTAGTGTAAATGAAAGTGCAATTGTTTAATATTTGTAATGAATTACGGAATTTGTCAAAGAAATGATACAAATGCACATGTGCATGGATAACTGTGACTCAAATTATTTTATTTATTTTTTATTGTAAACAAAATATAGCGATTTTTACAAAAAAAATGGTAAATTTTTTTTTTTTTTGGTGTTTTTTAGATTTTTTTTTAGGTATTACTGTTTGTGTTCACACTGGTTCTCGCGGTTCTCGCAATGAAGGGTGGTTCCTAACGGATCTTTGTCCTATATATATATATATATATATATATATATATAGGAAGGTTAACGTACATTACGGCTTAACGTACATCACGTACGACAGGTAATTAAGCACGTTCATTTTAAAATCACGCACGTTATAACTCAAAAATCCAAAATCACGCATGTTGAAACACAATAATCACACATATTGAAAACATTAATCACGCATGTTATATAACAAATCACGCACGTTGTTGTACGTGAAGTAAGTTATGTCACTCAGTGAGGGCTCCTTTGATGAAATAGGTATTGGATGCAAATCTAAACCATGACCCATGAAGAAACATCTGGATCCTATATAATATCTTATAACCCGTTCCTAAGCCCTATTTTCCATCGCCTCCTGTTTCCCTTTTCATCTTCTGTGTGGAAACCCTAATGTTTTTTCACAAAGTTCATCGCTAATAAGAATCTATCGATCTCTTTCTTCACCATTCTCGCAAATCCCCTTCCAATGGCCATATGTAAGTCCACGAATCTTCAGTACTTATAGATTTCAGTTTTATCATCAATTTCTGTAAATGATTTTCGATCGAATACGATTATAAAATGTGGTTATTATCATCATCATCATCGTATTGACTCATCTATTTCACCAATTGTGATCTTCCCTTCATCGTCATCTTATGTTGACCTACCACCACAATCTTACACATATTGATTTTCGTCAAGGTAAAGTCAGTTTTTTTTCTAATTGCTTATGTGATCCTTTGATTTTGTAATATTTGTATTCAACATTCCTTTGTTTCAAATGTCGGATCGAAGAAAAAGAATTGGAAAAAGCATAGACGTCTTCCATCCCAAACCCTACATCGGATATTTCATTCCAAAATAAGAACAACCATATCAAAAATCACCCAGTAAGTTTTTCTATTTTATGTAAATCGATGGCAAAATTTTTTATTTGGTTATGGAGCTTTATTTTTCTATGGAGTTTTGTGGCTACATTGAAACTGGATTATTGGATTGTCTGCCAATCGGTGTAGATTGTTTTCTTCTGTATGTTACCTATTTATCATATCTAAGTAGTTACAATTTAGTGATTCAGTAACTGATGTGGATTAATACGTTCAATTTTGCAATTTTTTTGAGTTTACATTAGGATAGCTCAGTTTTTTCTCTGAGTGGCGTTTGATATTTAAAAACTTAAATTGATGCGAACAGGGGAGGATTCATTTGATGTTTTCAGATTCGTGTGATATTTAATGTGTTTTTGTGTTTCTGCATATAAGGTTGGTGACCAAGATGAAAAGCTGGCAGAAGGTATCAAGCTTTAGCTGGGGTGTTCGAGAGATTTACTAAGAGAGCAATCAAAGCGGTGATGTTTTCCCAAAGAGAAGCTAAGGCTTTAGGGAAAGATATGGTGTTTACGCAGCATCTGTCGATGGGTTTGATCGTTGAAGATCGGTCTCCTAATGGGTTTCTTGAGAGTGGGATTAGCATCGAGGCTGCCCGTGAAGCGGTTCGGAGTATTTGGGATGATGAGGAGGGTGATAAGAAGGGGGTGATGATGTTGTTGATAGTTCGGGTTCGGCTACGGATGTGGCGTTTTCGAATAGTACGAAAAGGGTGTTTGAAGTTGCGGTTGAGTATTCGAGAACTATGGGGTATAAGTGTATTGCTCCTGAACATATTGCTATTGGTTTGTTGACTGTTGATGATGGTAGTGCTGGTCGTGTTCTTCAAAAGGAGTTGATCATGTTTAGATTATAGAGAATGAGATGCATTAGAGTTTTATTTGAAATATTTGATAATATAGTTCGAATTCGGTTTTCGCGGGCAAGGAGCAAATTTGAACGAGTTAGCTGATGTGGCAGTGTCTAGATTACAAGGAGAGCTTGCTAAAGATGGAAGAGAGCCTCCTGCATCTAGACAAACATTGAAGAAACCATCTTTTGGTAAAACAACCGGCCAAGAAAACGCAAAAGGTAATCGCTTTTCGGTCTCTGAAAAATCTTATTTATGTTATTATTATGTTACGACAATTCACAGTAATTGGGAATTTTGTAGGTAAAAGTGTGTTGGATCAGTTCTGTGTGGATCTTTGTTGAATTAAGGAGTGTTTGCTATTTACCATCATGTATGCAATGCTTTTGTTACCGAAGAGATGTAGAAGCATAAGCTTATTGACTTCTATGTGCAATTGATGGAAGTAAGAATTCAGTTTACTTTATTTAATATTGCCTTTTGGCTAATTTTTTTTTTAATTTTTAAACTGACCGCAAAAGGTAACCATGAACTGAACACCCCTACTTCTTACTATGTTCCATGGTATTGAATCATATTTCATTCTGTTTTTATTAAATCCCAACAAATCCAAACTATTTTCTTTTGTTAAACCGCGTGTACACGCGGGCTGTAACCTAGTGTATATATATATATATATATATATATATATATATAATCAATCAACAGATGCAAAAAGATCAATCATTCAAGAAACTTAAAACCCATTTCAGATTACCATATCCCATCCATAAACATTCAAAATAACAAGTTAAAAACAGCAGAAACTCATAATATTCTGTAAAGATTTGCTAATTTGACTTATGTAACTGGTCAAACATGTAAGATGATCATCAACAAAATAGCAACAAGATTAACCATTGATGAAATCTTAATCAAGAACACAACATATATTATCATAAGAAAAGACATGTGAATCATCTTTACATTCTACCTTGTAAGCTTGCTGATTTTATATATTAATCTTACATTAGCAACCTTTAGTTCTGTACCTCTATTTCCCATGAATCACCACGCTTCAATCTTAAAAATTGAATCTTTCATTCTTCAACCAAGGATCTTGATCAGCTATGGGATTCCCTTGAGGGTTATGGTAGGGCTCTGAGATTGCAACAAGAAATCTTAAACAAACAACCACCACCACCAAATTCAGCCGCTGTCACTGTAGGATCGTTTTGAGACCCAAACGAGTCGTTCAGAAGAGGTCTTCACCAATACAAAAGGCGGAAACAGATGTATCGGTGTTATTTCCGCTGAATTGCACGAGAAAACACTTTAAACTGTCTTTTGATTGATATCAGATCGATTACAATGCTGTAGACACTTCGGTAGAGCTTCGCTACCGGAATCAAAATCGTTACAAATGACAAGGCACATCAGGTATTTATAGGTGAGCTAGTTTCGCATGGACTGGCCAAGCGAAATCTAATTTCGCACGAAATTACTCAAACGAAATCAACATTCACACGAAATTATAATTTCGTGTGAAATACCCTTGATTTCGTATGGAATGACCTATGTGTCATTTCATGCAAAATTACCTATAAATATACAATTCTCGTTTTCCGTGCCCTGATCTATCTATTACAATACAAGACTCGATACAAGATGAAGTCGACAGATGTATGCACCAACAGACTCCCCCTCGAATGTTGACGAAGTCTTCAGTGTCGAGTCTTCGGTTGTCAAACCTTCAGCCTTTATCAGTGTTTTCGATCTTTCCAAAAAAATTCTCCATTGTAAGCATCCTCAATCAATCTCTTTCTCTTTCTCTCAGAATCTCAACCTGGCTCTATACTCCTCTTGATCAGGTCTCTTGATTCCTTAAGGTCATCAGCATCAGCAGCTTACATCTTCAGACTCCCTCTTGATGTCATCAGACTCCCCCTTTCGATAATCTGGGATCGCAGTCTGGAATTCACTTTTCACAGGTTCTAAGATTATAACTTGGCTTTTCTCAAACTTCATTCCTGCACAATCTCTACCTCAAACATAAGATTCATAATTTTAAGATTTTATAAAATCATATCATTTGCAGGTATTCTTCCAGAATGATTTTTCATTTAAAAACTTCTGATGAACACTTGTAGACAAACATTCTTCATTTCAAAAAAACTTTCCCAAACTTGTTTATCATGTTTAGCACTTGAAATTTTGAAAATTAGCTCTTCAACATCAGTTGTCGAAAATCTTTTTGGATTTTTCAAAAATTTATGCTAAAACACATTGTTTTTGGGTTTTTATAAGATTTTCATTGTGTTAAAATGAAATAAGAAAATATTTACAGACAATATTTTTGCGAGTTTGTGTAAGAGGATCATATCAGATTTTGAGACAAATCACCAACACCGTTAAGCTTTATACATTTTCAGTTCTAAACGATTCACTTAGATTGTCAATATACTGATCCACTTAAATTTTCACACAAAGTTCAACTGTTTCGAGATACGAGATTAATGTTTTAAGAGACTTAAACTTATTCACGTGTCCCACCTCAGAATATACTCCCGTATCCAGATCCCAATATTCAGTCTAACAGGTGAGTATACCTAGATGATATCTGTAAAGGGTTAAATGCGAGGGCCATGAGAGCTCAGGCTATTGCTTCCGCAAAATCAGAGAGATGATGGCTTCGAATTTTGGTGTGTTCCCTTTAGAGAATCTTTTCTTCAACAACACATGATTAGCATTTTGCAATGTTTCATCATTTTTTGTACTGAGGGGGATGCTATATTTCAAGCAAGCGAAAAGTATTATACGGGGACTAGGCCATTGCTTCCGCAAAATCAGAAGTCTCGGGTTAATACCCCAGATATCACTGAGAATAAAGACCTAGTATCTCAGAAAGAGGGACCTTTCAAACAAGATTTCGGGGGTTACCCATATATCCGAGAGATGTTCCCCACGATATAAGTAAGTTTGAAATTTAGGTTTATATCTCGACACAATCTACTAAATGTGTAAAAACCTACTGGCACATCATCAGTGAGACCGTTTATCACATTTTGACCTTCCAATTCTTTAGCATGTCGTGAATGTCCACTGATGTACTATCATTTCCTCTTTTTCTCAACAAAATTCATTTTTGATTTTATCATGTTTTTGACTTTTTCAAATTTTTAAATGTTTTTAGATTTTCTGAAACTTCTTACTCCCCCTAAAATTCAAAACCATTTAAAAGAAATTTGAAAACAAACTGTACAAATAAAATGACAACTGTTGTGAATTACTTCAATTCGCCATCCACTTGGCATAAACAATCAGAACTCCCCCTCACAACAAACTATTTTCCCATTATGATTTCAAAACACTTAAGTTTGTTTTAATCAAAATGGTTTTTCCGGAAAATAAGTTTTGTTGATTTCATAAACCAATTGTAGATTAGGGGATTAATTCCTCATCTTGTTTTCCAATTTTTAACGAAAGTTAAATCAAGTCCAACTTAATGACCTTGATTAACCACTTGAAGATAAAACCTCCCTTTCAACCACTTGTCGGTTTGCTTACCAACAATTACCACTTGTAGGTTGAAATCTCAAAATGCCGATTCCTACTCCACACTTACCAACCTGGGAGTTCCGGCAAGTCATACTAGAAAAAAAATTTCAATTTTTTTAATTTTTTTTTCAAGAAAGATGCCGATTCATGCATCGCGATTACCAACTTGGGAGCTCCGGTAAGTCAGGTTTTTTCAGTTAGAGAGATTCTCCCAAGCCTGACGGTCCTCGGGAGATTCCGAGTTACCAACACTCACTTGCTTACCTGCCATCTTTTTCTCATAGAATTCCTTTACCCCTTTGACCCTTCAATCAAACATTTTTCCAAAAATATGTTTTACTTTGGGATTAAAGGCCTTTTCAATGTTAAATTCTTTCTTTTCAGAAAAAATTTGATTCGAAATTTCAATTTTACCAACTTTTTTTTTTAAATTTTCAGCCCGCAATGGTGGAAAATTTTCATCATCCAAAGGCGGAACTGACTTCTCTTCTTTCATAACAACTTTTGGCTCCTCTGATTTTGTGGAATCAGATTCATCACCAGAACTTTCACTTGAATTCTTAACAACCCATTTTTGGTTGTTAAGTTTCTCCTTTCTTTTGTAAACATCTTTCGAACATTCACCAACCTCAAAAGTTGAATTTTCAAAAACTTTAAATTTGTTCGTTGGTGGTTCGATTTTCTCAACAATCTTTTCTTTCAGTTTTCCAAAGACTCCCTGTTTTGTTTGTATTGCCTTTGGATAATTCCTGGCAATGTGACCAACTGTTTTACATTTAAAACAGGTTCTCGTCTCTATCTTCTTTTGAGCAACACTTTTCTTCATTTCTTCTTACTTCTTGGCAAGGAATTATTTGTTGGATTGTTTTATGAACACTTGTTCTTTTTCTTCTTCAGATGATTTTCCTGTAACAAAAACAGTTTTTGGTTTATAATCTTTTTCATTTTTATGATTTTTTGATGGAATAAAACCTAATCCTTTCTTTTTGAAATTACCGTTATGGTTTGGTTTCTTTTGATAACCAGAACCAGAATCGTAACCCTTTTTCTTATTTAAACGTTGTTGAATTCTTGAGGTGTAAGTTTTAGGTTTTCCAAAAAGATTTACATCTTTTATTTCAGAAATATTAATTTCTATTAGTTTAAAAACCTTTTTGATCATTTCAGTTTTAACACCTCTTATTAGAAATGACTCATCAGAATATAATTTGTCAGAATCTTTCAAAGTATATGCTACTTTGATCGGTTCGTCATTCAAATTAGATTTTGATAACAAAAAATCTTTATTATAAACCCGTTTGTCCTTTTTGACTGTTGAATTTGACTTGTTGAACTGAGACTTTGACTCTGATTTGAACTCCTCTGTTTCATCTCTATCCAACACCTAATCGACCACTTTCTTTATTAACTCTGACTCATGATCAGTGTCGGACGATGTGAACGTGACATCAATATTTTCTGGAAAATTATCTGAAGACTCAGACTCCCACTGTAAATTTGTTGCCTTTTTTACTCTTTCTGAATTTGGATTTCGAGGAGAATATCCATTTTCGACCGGGAGTGGACATTTGTTATAGACAACACTTGGTTTCTTACCAGAAATCTTCACTTCATCATCTTCTTTTGTTTCAGACTTCTTCTCTTCAGATTTTTCTTCTTCAAAAGTCTTCATTTCTTCCACTATGGGGTAAATCCTGTCAACCACAAAAGTAGAACATGAGTAACTTTTTAACAATCTATTAACTCTCTCGTTTCTATTCTCTGAGTTTCCAGTTTCAACTTAAGCTCAGCACACTTTTCAGTATAATAATTGACATTGTCAAGCTGTCTCCTGTATGCTCCTTTAAGTGTATTCATTGCTATGGCTTGTTCACTGCTTGTCTCGTTGTTTTTATTCATGGCTTTGTTTAAGACATCATATGATTCTTTCAGCCTTTTTATTTTGTGTAGCAATTCATTGTTTTGCTTTATCAGAGATTCACAGTTCATACACTTCTCAGAAATCTTGACTACATCAACATCTGTTTTAATTTCAAATGCTGGAACTTCTGTGACTTTTCTCACTTGAATCTCTTCTTCAGCCTTTTTCTTTTTCTCAGCTTCAGCTTTTCTCATTTGCTCTTCTTCTTCTTCTTCTTCGTATTTCTTCTTTTTCTCAGCTTCAACATTTAAATGTTGTCTGATTTTTTCTGCCCAATAGTCATCAGTATAATCATTAATAACCTGAGCAACAAAACCTTTAGCCAAGAATTCTTTGTCTGGACAATAATTGTCCCAGCTGAAACCTTCGGGCAATTTTTCATCCTCTTGATCTACCATACAAGCTTTACTATCATTTGAAATATATTTATCCCAACTGAATCCTTTTGATGAACTTCCATCATCTTGATTACCAACACAAGCTTTCTTTGAACTTTCAATTTCTTTCCTAGCATGAGCAGTTTGTGGCTGTTGTTGTTGATATGGCTGTTGAGCAACTTGATGATAAATCGCCTTTCTATAGTAGTCGTTGTTTCCGAAAGGATTTTGAGCTCCGTTTGCTTCGCGATTTATGCACTATCTCTTGAAATGCCCTTTTTCCCTGCAACGAAAACAAGTAACTTTAGATTTATCAAATCCTAAAGTTGAAACATTTGCATCACGAAAATCATCTCTGCCTGTGATTTGTTTAAACTTTTCAGCTCGTCTCAACACACTCGCCAAGCACCACTTTATATCCATCAACTCCATCTCCTCAGCATCAACTTGATCGTAATCCTCTTTTGTAAGCATCGGATTCCCGATTCTCCCTGCAACTAAACTACCATACGATTCAAGTACAGTTACCAACAAAGACATATGACTTTTAGCTACTTCCTCTTAATAGTTTTGAACATTTTCAAGATTTAGTGCAATATTGCATTGAAGTACTTTGCCACTCTTTGTTGCAGTAAAATGTGGATCAAATGATGGAAATGAAGTAAATCCTGTTTTGCTGCTTGATCCCTGAGATGAACTCTCAAAAGGACTTTTTGCATTGAAGGCCGTTTCAATCTTTGGTGAAATGTTGTTCTTCTCACTAACTCCACCTTTGTAATAGAACCCAATGTCTTGTTCTCCATCATAGTTCTTCATTCTAGCAATTTTCCTTTGTTCCATCTCTTGAGCTTCAAGATGTTTAATAAACTCGCTTAGCGTGATATTGTTAAAATTTGGTTTATTTTTCAACATCATCAAATACGTCCCCCAAACATCATGTGGCAACGCATCAGCCAACTTCTCAATCAACTCATCTTTATCTTTGTTGATGCCCAATCTGTTCATGTTTTTCACCAAGTTGCAATATCTTTCAATAATCTACTTGGTGTTCTCCGTTCTCAAACCACGAAATAGATCAAACTCTTTTTTCAAAAGCGACTTTTTGTTTTGAGCATATCGGTACTTCCCATGAACTTTGATTCTAACTCTTTCCAAATCGAAAATGCACTTCCATTATGTTGAAGTAAGATCAAGATGTCTTCTTTAATCGCTTGCTGCAATAAACTAACCATCAATTTCTCATCTTTGTATTTCTTTTTCTCCTCAGCACTCAATTCTCTAATTGGTATTTTCACATTATTGTTCCCGACTGGTCTAGCATATTGAACTTCAGTATGTTCCCATGCATCTAAATGATATGCTTCAACCCAGTTAGCAAAACGTTCGAGCCATCCACTAAACTCATCAATGTCCATAAGCTTAGGTGGTTTTTGCGTTGTTCCTGTCTCATTTTCAAGTAATGTACTCTGAGCAATAGTCATCGGACTAGCAAAGGCATTATAAAACTCGTTCTCCATGATAAAGTTTCAAAAGTTCACAAACTGTCAGTTTCAAACGAAATATCTTTCTCACACGAAATCACTTTTCACACGGAATCAAGTTTCAAACGAAATCAATCCTCTTTCAAGCGAAATTAACTTTCCAAGCGAAATTAGTATCTTTTTCACGCGAAATAGACTTTCATACGAAATAACCCTTTGGTACGAAATCAGCTTCAAACGAAATAGCTAATTTCGTGCGAAATCAACTATTAATTTCAAGCGAAATAACCTCTGAAGCGAAATATGATCTAATTTCGTGCGAAATATGCCAATGTTCAAGCGAAATGATATCAAATTTCATGCGAAATTAACTTTCGGACAGTTTTTTTCAAAAATTGATCATGTTTTACTTCGAATTAGAATCTGATTCTTTCTAGGATTTGTTAAAACACTGTTTCGCATATAATGTGAGAAAATAAAGCCATTTTGACCATGAAAACTTGTTAATTTTGAAAAAGAAGGTGTAGAAATCAGATTTTGCAGCTGAAATGGTAAGAACTCTTCCTCCTGAGCTCTGATACCACTTGTAGGATCGTTTTGAGACCCAAACGAGTCGTTCAGAAGAGGTCTTCACCAATACAAAAGGCGGAAACAAATGTATCGGTGTTATTTCAGCTGAATTGCACGAGAAAACACTTTAAACTGTCTTTTGATTGATATCAGATCGATTACAATGCTGTAGACACTTCGACAGAGCTTCGCTACTGGAATCAGAATCGTTACAAATGACAAGGCACATCAGGTATTTATAGGTGAGCTAATTTCGCATGGACTGGCCAAGCGAAATCTAATTTCGCACGAAATTACTCAAACGAAATCAACATTCACACGAAATTATAATTTCATGCGAAATACCCTTGATTTCGTATGAAATGACCTATGTGTCATTTCATGCGAAATTACCTATAAACATACAATTCTCGTTTTCCGTGCCCTGATCTATCTATTACATTACAAGACTCGATACAAGACGAAGTCGACAGACGTATGCACCAACAGTCACCACCAAATTCACCCACCGTTACCACCGAATCCAGCCGTTACCACCACCAAATTCAGCCACCGTCACCACCAAATTCGATGTGAAGATGGTGATTTGATCGGTGAAACCTAGGGTTAGGGTTACGAAACACACCAAATTTGATGTCCGATGACCCTCCGTTTTGTGCTCCACTTCTGCTTTGCTAACTACCAGAGGCGGCAGCACACTGCCTTTCCCCTCGATGTGTCATCAGTAGCAAAGGTTGCAGCTCCGGCAAGTTCGTTTTTCCGTGCTAATCTAGTAGGTTTTTTGGTGATGCGTGGTGGGGGGTTGTGGTTGTTATGAGTGGCAGTTTGTGGTGGATATAGTTGACGGCGGTGTTGAGTTGTAGAGGGTGGATGTTGCAGGTGAAAGGTGGTTTGAGTGAGTGAGAAAGAGAGAAGGAGAGGGGTTAAGGTAGCAGATGAGGGGTGGTCCATATGTGATGGGTGGGTCTATATGTTTGATCTTTTTACCTTTTTTATTGTTTGATTTTTAAGCATAAAAAAATTAACTGAAATGACATTAATACCCTCACATGCATTGAATGTGAGAGCAGTTAACTAAGAAACCCAAACGATGTTAGTGGTAAAGGTTGAACCTGTAGCAAAACATGAATATAAAGGTTGGTTTTTGCCGATTTCATAGTGAAATGTATAAACTGCAGTTTGAGACAACATAAAGGTTGTTTTCTACAATTTTGTCTATTATAAATAAAAAAGTAATATAAATTAGAAGATGGATTAAATATTTTAGGGGTAACTTTGTAGAAATGTAATCAAGTTTGCCAATTGTTCTAATTAAATCACTAAAACTTTTTTTTATCACTCTAAAATCATTGAAGTTTTATTTGTTGTTCTAATCATGTGTAATTACCAAGTCACCTGGTTACCAATTCTTTTTCTTATTTTTTATTTTCTTTTAATGCTTTGTATTTAAATCAATCATATTTTCTTTTGATGCTTTGTATAAACGAGATTTATATTTTTTTACAGGCAAGAACAAACTTCCATTAGACAACTGATATTACAAAGTTACCTCCAAAGAACCACCCTAAAATATTTTTATCACCTAAAAGACTAATATAAATAACAAACACCAAACAATAAATTGCAAGCACACAATGGCCTGTGTGCATTTGCAGAGACTAGAAAACTACAAAAATGGACTGAACCAGGTAGCCCCTCCCATCTTAGGATTTGGGCCATGCAATAGAAGACTGGTTGGCACCCCGAGAGAGCCTTAAGGGGATACGGAGTGGGGCGGCAAAGGGGTTTGCCGCTCAGGAACACCACCGCCTACCCCCCTTTGCCGCACGGTGTGAATCTCGATCGGGGACATGTTGCCGTTCGGGAAAGTTGTTTTCAAACGGCTATATAGCCGTTGACATTAATAAAAAAAATTCAATTTTTAACTTTATAAATTAAACAAATTCATTTCCATTTTCACCAAACAAACTCAACCTCCATATTCACTACAATTCACACTCAATCTTTCAAATCTTTTCAAAAAAATGGAAGGCTCAAACAAAGGTGAAGGCAAGAAAAAAAATGTAGGGTCCGGTTCGAAGGCGAGGGCTCAAGATAAACGCGGTGGCGCGGTGGTTCTGGCGGTTTTAGTGTGCCGTTTCATCCCCATCTTGGGTTTGCGAATCGAACCCAACCTCCAATTTTTTTAACCAACCCATGCATCCAAATTTCGGTTATGATAGCCAACCTCTCCAAAATTGGATGCAACACGGTCCGACGATGGTCCGACCCGGTTATTATGATTACACCCTAGACGCCCAAAATGATTTTGACCCGTTTGCTTTTCAAACCCCAAGCTCAAAATCATCGAGAGCTTTTCAAACCCCAAGCTCACAATCACCGAGAGACATACAAGATGACTCCGATGAAGAGTTCGTGCCGGATACCCAAGAGCAACATTACGATGAGGATGAAGATGTTGCGGTTCAATAAAATCCCGTGAACCAAAATGAAGCCGCACTGGAAAGAAGAGGAAAAGCGAAACGGGAAAATTGGACGCCTAAACCCGTGAACCAAAAGAAGAGGCGTTGGCAAAGGCTTATGTTCATTGCACTTTGAATAAAAAGAAAGGCAATCAACAAAAGGCGGTTGGTTTTTGGAAGCAAGTTCTAAACCACTTCAATCAAACGGTCGGAGGAAGTAACCGAACCCACCACCAAGTTCGATCAAAATGGCTCGCGATGCAAACAAAATTGAACACACTCAACGGTTTATATCATCAAGCGGTATACTTTATTTTATACACGATTTATTTTTTAATGAAGTATTTGGATTAAGTTGTTGATAATTTATTATTTTAGGATCGTTTAACTCCTAGCGTGAGTGACGATGCTTTTGTAATGAAGCAAGCGCTAAAGGATTACAAAAGCAAAGAAGGATATGACTTTGCTCATATTGCGGCTTGGGAGGTTGTTAGAACAAATCAAAAGTGGTCGCCGGTACCCTTGTTGGGTGAAGAAAGCTCGGGCTCGAGTCAAAAAAGAAAGGCTTCGGATTCGGGAAATTATAGAGCGAATACACCGAATGTCGAAGTCTCGAGCGGTATTCCTGACATAAACGAGGATCTCTCGCCAAGACGACAAAAGAGAAAGGAGAAAAAGGACAAAGGGCCGTCTTCAAGAAACGAAGATCCAAGATATATAACCGGTAGATTCGAAGAATACAAGGCCATGAAAAAAGAGTTAATGGATATTAAACGTATACGAGAAGAAAAATACTTGACCTTGGCGGATGAGCAACGAGAGGCGTTGCGATAAGCAATGTACGACAAGGACTTGGAGACGTTTAATCGGCCTCACGACAATGTCCACCCTTCGATGTTGGAAATCATACTCGCTAGAAAACGTGAGATCGCAAAAAAATATGGATGGCCTTGTAATTTTTAGTTTTTTTAAACTTAGATTAGAATGTAATACTTTTTTTTATTTATAAAAGTTTGATGTTTTTTCCATTTTATCTTAAATTAAAAAAAATAGAAAATAAAAAAAAGTTTACCACTTCAGCAAGTGTCTAACCATTGCCAACACTTTTCAGCATAGTTTAAACACTTTTCACTGATTGACGTGGCACACTCTGATTGGTTGATTTTTAAGTTTACCACTCTCAAGTGATTAACCACTCCTTATACCCTAATATCAGTTTGAAAGCACCAATAGGAGCGGATGAGAGATGTCAGAAGACTTAGTTGAGAATATTGCACCTAGCCTTCCAAGAACCCTCCTTCGGATCTGGAACTTAGATTCTGTCGAACACAATGAACCTTCCGGTGGAGTATGGTTTTGATCGCATAATCATTAAATAGGTTGAGGGTTTTGAACACAAAATCGGTGAATTGTGAATGATTGAAAGTGGTTCGATGACTTGGATCTGATCGTGAGGTAGTTTTGCCGGGGCTGATGGTTTTGATGGATGATTGTCATTGAAACGTTCGTATATGGTTTTTAGGGTTAAAATATGATTTCATTTTAATACAAAGTATTAAGAGAAAATAAAAAATAAGAAGAAAAAAATGTTAACCTGATGACCTGATAATTACACATGATTAGAACACCAGATTAAAGTTTAGTTATTTTTTAGAAACAAAAAAAAAATGGATAACTTAATTAGAACAAATGACAACTTACTTACATTTCTTAGCATTTTCCCAATATTTTAACACTAAAGCTAAGGGGTGTGGAAAAAATGCGTCCACGTACATTTTCATCACTTAAATTGCTTTTCTAACGGTATAATAAACCACTTAAATTGTTGAGTTAAAAGTAAGGGTCATGCTATTCACACACGGACAAAATTATTTTCACACCTCAAAGCGCCGCGCTTTGGCCATAGCGCGGCGCTATGATCGACAAAAGGTGCTTCGATTGACGTTTGAGACATTCGCTACTGTTTGAGAGACATAAAGCTGATTATGATGTTTTGTCGTTAACCCTAAGCGCCGCGCTTTGGCCATAGCGCGGCGCTTCGACCCAAATTTTCACTTTTAAAAGCAAACTACTGATTGAGGTTTCTTCTTCTTCAGAAAGCTATCTTCTTCTTCTTCACGTTGTTTACAAATATACGTAGGTATTCGAGTGTTTTGTTGTTTGTTGTTTACTGATACGTGGTCGAAAACCGGTGCTTGTAATTGCTTAATTTGATGTTATTGCATAAGTTTTAGTTTCGAATAGCCTACTTTTGATTAGATATGTATTTTGCAGATCTAGCAGAGTTTAAGGAGCTTTTCGGAAGCTTTACGGGTCACCGGAGCAAAAACGGAACCACCGGGACGCGAAACGGGTCAACCGGACTCAAGAAATGGATGAAACAGAAAATCAGACATCTGGGCACCGTCGCCGACGCCCACATGGGCCGTCGCCGACGGTTGACACAAAGTTCCATCGCTGAATTGTCCGTAGACAGCGAGATAACGCGTCGGCTTCAAATGGAAATCCACATGCCGTCGCCGACGGACACATCCACCGTCGGCGACGGTCCTTCAATGTTGTTGTCGCGTGATTGAGTCTCCATTGGTCAAGTAAACGAAGGAAAGGGTGGTTGTTCATTCAATTTCGGGAGTTACACATTGTTTTGGAGTTTTGAACTTGTTCTTGGAGCCATTACCATCTATCATTCACCTACCATTCAACTTACTTCATCTCTACAACCCGAAATCCTCATCAAGAATCATCACCATCATCTCAATCAATCCATCATCCACAAACCCTAATCCTTCCACCATCATCATCTTTCACCTAACCTCATCATTAACCATTCTCAAGGCTTCAAGATGACTCCATCCGTATTCCAAGCATCCGGTGATCAAGTTGCATCAACCATGAGCGGCTAATCATCTCGGTTTCACCCCGGTGTAGGTAGTTGTTACTTTTAGGGTTTCAATTTGTTCTTGTTTCATCTTAGTGACAATTTGTATTCGGTTTTTGAAACTTTTGACAATAGTATTACATTTGTTACGAATTCGTGAATTGTCGAACGATGTTAAAAGTTATGAATTTGCGAAACGGTGATATGTAATTGTACGTTGTCGTTGTTAGGATTTACTTGTGTTGATTATAAAGTGTCTTCTTGTCCGTTCTTCGGGGCGTTGATAGTTAGTAGCACCTAAGTCACGGTACACTAAATCCGTTAATCGAATGCATTTGAGTTGAAACTAAAACTTGTAGAAATCCTAGGTTAACAATTACCGAAACCGGGTGTGATTCCTTTTTATTATAATTGTTCTAGTATCCAAAATTCTTGCAATCGTTAATTAGTAGTTGTTACTCATTTTTATCACATCATCTAGTTTAAAATCATATCTTCCAAATAAACAAAAACACAACATTATTCTAGTAAGCTTCATAATCGTGACACAATTGTTTAATTCATTCGAATCCATACACAAACCACATACTCTTCGTGGTTCGACCCCTTACTACCACTAACTATTTGTTAAGGGTAATTTGGGCTTATAAATATTATCTTTGACCGGAGCGCGACACTCCGATCAAATTTTGGCGCCGTTGCCGGGGAGTGCGTGCGCTTTGTGTTTGGATATTGTTTGAATTTGTGTGATTATCTGTTTAATTTGTTTAGCTTTCTTTTTGTACTTGTCTTTTTCCTTGTTACGCGGGGTGTGTTACTTGTGCAGATTACAGGTAGTGCATGCATATGCGGAACTCCGGGAGGACTTCACCTTTAGTCTACGAACCGGAAATAGAACGAGTTGCAAGAAGAAACCTAGCAAGCCGGTTAGAAGCAACACTTGCTTCTAATCAAACCAACCAAATACCACAACATACACCATCCATTGAAACTGGTTCAATGGCAAACCAAAACTCCAATCACCCAAACCTCAACCAAAACCAATTCCAATCCCGAGGAACCTTTTATCCCGCTCAAAATGTTCAACCTATGCCTCAAGAGCAACCGGGTGGTAACAACAACAATGGACCACCTACACCACCTTTCCAAAACCAAAATCCCAACAACAATCAAAGAACACCTCAACAACAAAATCTTCATAGACACAACTCCCTACCCATTAACCTAGATGACCGGAATATCAATTCCGACCGTCGGGGAAATCGTGATCGCGGCAATCCCGCAAATGAAGACCCATTCTTCAACATCGATGACTTGAGGAATGCAATCCCCGATGATGAACCGTATAGTGTTCCCGGTTATCAATCGCCGGAACATGTGAGTGTTCATACGGAAAATTCGGATGACGGGGGATATTATGATGATAGGGCTAACGATGACGAAGATTGGGGCTACGTGAATAGGGGAAACATCTACAACACAAGAAGATATGATGATGAGGAATTTGGCTATCAAAATGCCAATTACGTTGGGGATGACGTATACGGTTATGGAGGTGGAAGAAATGATGGTTATGGGAACAACCGTCAACCACGCAACAATGACCAACGGAACCGGAATGATGGGTTTTATAATAACAACAACAATGCAAACCCTAACCGGATTCCTCGTTTCGTGGGAGGTGGTAACCCAAGGGATAATCGAAGAGATGATCGAAGAGGTGAAAGACGGGATAATAGAAGACCGGTTGATCAAGAAGTTAATGGTCCACATCGTCGTCAACGACCTCCACGGGGAGTGAATGATCGTTTTAGGCCGGTTGTCACCGAGAACGACTCACCAATCGTTTGTGAGAGGAGGATGTTTGATTGTAAACCACATTACATCAACATACTTCCTCATTTTAATGGAAGATCTAACGACGAACCGTATACACATTTGACGGAATTTTCTTCGGTTTGCAGCACTATCGGGGGTCACAACTTTGCTTTAGAGGAGGTCAAACTTCGACTATTCCAATTTTCACTGAAGGATAAGGCAAAGCAATGGTTCCTCACACTTCCCGCAAATAGTATTCGCACTTGGGGAGAAATGCAACAAGCGTTCCTTGATGAATATTACTCAATGGAGAAGACCGATGACGCTCGTGATGAAATTAGGTCTTTTCGCCAATTATCGGGCGAACCGTTACATGAGGCCTTTACAAGATTTAGAGAAATGATGCGAAGATGCCCTCATCATCAAATTGAGAAGTGGGAGTTGGTTAAATGCTTTGTACGGGGTCTAGACGACAATACATGGAACCGACTTGAATCCACTAGCAATGGGACCCTCCTAATCAACCATGAAGACGATGATTGGGAGTTTTTGGAACGGATGAGTAAGCGGTCAAAAGAGAAAGAGTCGGCCGATAGAGCTAAAAAACACCCCGTTTCCCGATCACTTCCCGATCTTGACTCTAAAGATCGGATTTCCACTCTAGAGCGGGAAATGGCTCGTATGAAGAAGAAAGAGGTAAATGCGGTTCAATTTGAGTTATGTGAAGGTTGGACATAGAGCGGAACAATGTCCAACGGGGTCAGTTGACTATACGGAGGAAGTCAATCAAGTGTATGGAGATAGGAAGAAATATGACATGAACTCCAACACTTATCATCCGGGTTTGAGGAATCACCCCAACTTCCGATATGGTAATGCTTCAAATCAAATGAACCTGAATTTTCAATCGGGTAACCAAGGAGGTCAAAGCGGAGCATCATATCAAAACCGTCAAGGTGGTAACCAAGGAGGTTATCAACGAAATTACAACCAAGGGTACCAAGGTAGGGATAATAATTACCAAGGTGGGCACCAAAGGAATTACAATAACCAAGGCGGTAATGGAAGCGGGTCGAACAATCAAACCGGTGGCGATGATTTGGGTGCCAAAATGGATGCTTTGTTGAATATGCAAAAGGAATCTCACCATGATATCAAGGATATAAAGAAGACAAACGAGATTCGGGATAAAGCACATGAGGCATTGGCGAAGCAAGTGGGCCAACTCGCGGAAGAAATGGCTCAAATGAGAGGAAGCACGGGAAGACTCCCAAGTGACACCGCGGTGAACCCTAAGCATCAAGGGTCAAACTCAAGGAACACACGTGAGGCACCAATTAATAAAATTACTTTACGTAGTGGTCGAGTCGTTGATGATGGTGTCAAAACACCATCACCCCAGTTTGTTGAAGGGGTGGTGGAGGATGCTAGTGAAGATGAGAATGAGAATGGTCAAACGGGTAAAAATAAAAATGACTTGAAAAAGAACAATGATACCCCCGTTGTGACCATCCCCGTCCCCAAGGCTAAGGAAAAAAGTGTGGAGGCTAATACCGCCCCTTATCCCTAAGCATTGAAGGGACCCGTGAAAAAAGTTGTAAACAAAAGAGGTCCACAACAAGAAGAGTTGCTGGAAATTTTTAAACAAGTAAAAATCAATTTACCTCTTTTGGATGCAATTAAACAAGTACCATCGTATGCTAAGTACTTGAAAGATTTGTGTACCCAAAAACGCACTCACAAATTTCCAAAAAAATTAGATTTAACCGAAAATGTGAGTTCGATTCTTTCGGGTGCACTTCCACCTAAGCTCCAAGATCCGGGTGCGCCTATCATTTCAATTCAAGTAGGCGATTTTAAAATCAACCGGGCACTTCTAGATCTTGGTGCTAGCGTGAGCATTCTACCGGGTAGTTTGTATGACCAATACGAGTTTGGTCCACTTCAGTCGTCTAACACCACCGTGGTGTTAGCCGATTTGACACCTAAACTACCCCGTGGAATTGTTTCGGATGTGATAGTGAAAATCGAGGATTTCTATTATCCGGTGGACTTTTTAGTGCTTGATTATGTGGCCAAGGACCCAACCAAACAACCTACGGTGATTTTGGGTCGACCGTTCTTAGCAACCGCGAATTCTCAAATTGATTGCAAAACGGGAACGGTTGACATGACATTTGGAAACCGAAGGTTGAGGTTGCATGTTTTTTCTGGACTTATGAACCCTCCAGTTGATGATGAATGCTATATGGCGGACGTCATTGACACGTGTATACCTCTTTGCGACACAGTCGTAGATGGGGAAAACACAATGGAGGATTGTTATATGTTTGACAGGTCACAAGTGGAGATGGATAAGAGCATAGACGAGGAAGTGAGAAGTTTGGACGTGCTTGCGGTTAGAGAGGGAAAACCGACATAGACGCACCAAGTTGAGAGTTTACCGGAGAGCATCGACACCAAGTTGAAGCCGTCATTAGTAGAGCCTCCGGAGGTTGAATTGAAGGTGTTGCCTAAGCATCTCAAATATGCTTATGTTGGTGAAGGCAACACGCTCCCGGTTATTATTGCATCAAATTTAACCGTGGAGCAAGAGGATAAATTGATGGGTGTTTTGGTCACTAATCGGGCGGCGATTGGATGGACCATTGCTGATTTGAAGGGTATTAGTCCCTCGGTGGTGATGCACAAAATCATCACGGAAGAGAATGTGACTCCCGTTCGAGATGCACAACGGAGATTAAATCCGAACATGCGGGAGGTAGTGAAGAAGGAAGTGCTAAAATGGCTAGATGCGGGTATCATTTACCCGATCTCGGATAGCCAATGGGTGAGCCCAACACAGACGGTTCCCAAGAAAGCGGGTATACAAGTCGTCAAAAATGATGCAGGTGAAGAGGTAGCCACTCGGCCGGTAACCGGGTGGCGAATTTGTATTGACTATAGGAAGTTAAATACCGCAACTTCCAAAGATCATTTCCCTTTACCGTTCATTGACCAAATAGTTGAGAAATTATCGGGACAAAAATTTTATTGTTTCTTAGATGGCTATTTTGGTTATAACCAAATCGCCATCCATCCGGAAGACCAAGCAAAGACCACGTTTACTTGTCCCTACGGCACTTTCGCATTTAGGCGAATGCCGTTTGGATTATGTAACGCCCCCGCCACCTTCCAAAGGTGTATGATGAGTATCTTTTCAGATATGGTGGGGAAGTCTTTGGAAATCTTCATGGATGATTTCTCAATTTTTGGGTCATCTTTTGAGGCTTGTTTGGATCAACTAGATAAAGTGTTAAGAAGGTGTGTCGAAACTAGTTTGGTCTTAAGTTGGGAAAAGAGCCATTTTATGGTTCAAGAGGGAATAGTGTTGGGACACGTGGTGTCAAGTCGTGGGATAGAGGTTGATCGTGCAAAGGTACAAGTTATATCTACTTTACCGTATCCCACGACCGTTAAAGGTGTTAGGTCATTTCTAGGTCATGCGGGTTTTTACCGGCGGTTTATTAAGGGTTTTAGTGACATAACCAAGCCTTTATGTAACTTGTTGTTAAAAGATCAACCGTTTGATTTTAATGAAAATTGCCAAAATGCTTTTAACAATTTGAAAGAGAAGTTGGTTGAGGCTCCAATCTTGCAATCGCCAAATTGGTCTTTTCCTTTTGAAATTATGTGCGATGCGAGTGATTATGCGGTGGGGGCCGTGTTGGGACAACGGGTCGATAAGAAACCCGTTGCCATATACTACGCGAGTAAGACTCTTTCGGATGCACAATTAAATTACACCACTACCGAAAAAGAGCTACTCGCGGTGGTATATGCTTTGGATAAATTTCGGGCATATATATGGGGTAGTAAAGTGATTATTTATTCTGATCACACTGCAGTTAGGTACCTCATGGAGAAGAAAGATGCAAAACCGAGGTTAATCCGATGGGTGTTGTTGCTCCAAGAGTTCGATCTGGAGATACGGGACAAGAAGGGTACCGAGAATGTGGTAGCGGACCATTTGTCCCGGTTGATGGTTGATGAGGATCCTAAATCGTTAGAGATCAATGAGTCGTTTCCCGATGAGTATATTATGAAATTGGATAAGTTGCCTTGGTATGCTAACATTGTGAATTATCTTGTTACAGGTGACTTACCGGCACATTGGGATAGACGGAAGAGGCAACACTTCATGTCCCAAATTAAGTACTATCGGTCGGAAGAACCGCATTTGTGGAAGGAGTGTGCGGATCAAGTTATAAGAAGATGCATTGATGACGAAGAGATTCCAAGCGTGTTGCAGCATCTACACTCATTTGCATGTGGTGGTCACTTTAGTGGTCACAAAACGGGTCATAAAGTGTTAAATAGTGGTCTTTTTTGGCCTACTATCTTCAAAGATGCAAATGAGTTTGCCAAAAATTGCATAGAGTGTCAAAAACTAGGGGGTATTTCAAAAAGGGATGAGATGCCCATGCAACCAATCCTTGTAGTCGACATCTTTGACGTGTGGGGAATTGATTTCATGGGCCCATTCCCCAATTCCTATGGCAATTTGTATATCTTGGTGGCCGTTGACTATGTGTCAAAGTGGGTCGAAGCAATAGCCACCAAGACGAACGACCACTCCGTAGTGTGTAATTTTGTTCAAACCGATATTTTCTCAAGGTTTGGGATTCCTCGGGTTATCATAAGTGATGGAGGATCTCATTTTAAAAATTTTCGGTTTGGGAAACTTCTTAAACGGTTTGGTGTTGACCATAGGATTGCTACCCCCTATCACCCGCAAACAAGCGGGCAAGTTGAGGTGTCAAATAGGCAAATCAAAGAGATTTTGCAAAAGACCGTGCGGGCGGACCGTAAGGATTGGTCAATTAAATTGAACGATGCTTTATGGGCCTACCATACGGCACATAAGACACCTATTGGCACTACACCTTACCGGTTGGTTTATGGTAAAAATTGTCATTTACCGGTTGAACTTGTGCATAAATCATTATGGGCTATTAAGGAAGTTAATGTTCAATATGATGATGCAGGAAAGGAAAGGAAACTCAAGCTATGCGAGTTGGAGGAGCTACGGGAAATGGCATATGAATGCGCGTCCAATTACAAGGATGGGATGAAGAAGGCGCATGATGCTAAGTTAAGGAAAAAAGAGTTCGAGGTTGGGCAAAAGGTGTGGCTTTACAACTCGAAGCTCAAATTCTTTCCCGGAAAGCTCCGAAGCAAATGGATGGGACCCTATGTGATCACCCGGGTTGGACAATTGGGTGATGTTACCATCGAGGACCCGAAGGATGGGATACGACAAACGGTAAATGGTCATCGGCTAAAACCGTTTCTTGATGGTAACGAGAAGGTAGACGAAAACAAGGAATCGGTGAGCTTTGTGGTAAGCACACCGATTTACGAGGTCGACTAACAAGGACCGGTAACATTTTGTGTAAAGTTATGTACAATTATTTATTTGTTTGTGTGTGTTTATGTTAATCGTTTTCGTTCCATACTAATCTCTCTTGATTGTGTGAAGTCCAGACATTCAGAACGGGTCATGAAGACATAAGGTATGTTTTTAGGCTTTGTTATGTGCATTGAGGACAATACACGACTTTTTGGGGGTGGTAGGGCCGTTGACGGTTATTGCGTTTTCAAAATTTAACTATAAAAAATTCACAAAAAGATTTTTAATATTTTTTTAGGTTTTTTAGTGTACATAGCTCTTTTATTAAAAGTCCATAATTTTCCTCATATTTTTCAAAAAAAAAAATTGAAAACTGATTTTAGGGGCACCGTCGCCGACGGTGACCCCCGGCGTCGCCTACGGCCCTCAGAAATGCTCCGTCGCCCAATTTTTGTCCGTAGGCAGTGAGATAGGGCGTCGCCCACTTTCAGCAAATCCAGGCACCGTCGCCGACGGGGCATCAAGCCGTCGGCGACGGCTCACCGTTTCTCAACCGACGCTGAATTTGTTGAAGCATAGGATCGAACCCAAGCATAACCCAAATCAGTTTTTAACCACTCAATTCACCCAAATTCGATCCCATATCCATCAAACACCTAAAAACCTCACCAAATCAGTACCCACATCACGTTCTTTCTCTTTCATCTTCACCTCCTTCCCCAACTTCTCTCTAGAACCCTAATCTTTCTTCTTCTCATAACTCCTTCAATTCCCCACCAAATCAGTTGATTCTTGAGCCTAACTTGTGTAATTTTTCGAGAGGAACAAAACCCCCATAACAGTTTCCATCAATTCTTGCTCGTCTGCAAGATTTCTGGGCGGGAGTTTTAGGGTTTTGAAGAAGTGTTCATCCAAGTCTCTTGCTTTACACTTTTTCTTAGTTCTTCTTGTATCTAGCATCAAAGGTATGAACTTTCAGTAAAATTTATGCATGATTATTATATACATTGTTGATTTCTTCCGAAATTTTAAGCATATTGTTTAAGAGTAGGTTGTTTATCATAATGTAGGATGTTTTAGCATAAACTTAAGAATGTTTACTTGATTTGGATGGGATTTGAGCATGCTTTAGTCTTGGTGATGTGATTACACTAGATTGTTGCATGAGTGAACATAGTTGTGGTGTTGAATATTGTTGAAAACCTGAAATTTTGCGAAATTTTTGGAATAAACATGTGTAAGCAATATAGATGATAAGATGTGCGACTTTGAAAGTTTAAAAAGGCGATTTTACATCTAAAATTTGATTGAAGTTCAACATTGCACACCATGTTCAAAGTTTGAGATTGTTGAAGGTTTGGAGTGTACTAATTGTTGTTGTCTTTGTCTTGTGATTGTAGCCATGCTCCGAGGAAGTAAGAAAGCAAAGACCTCCGGTCAAGGTTCATCTTCGGGAGCCGGTTCGGGCTCCGGGGTATATCGAAGACGTTGGGAACAACTAAGTAATGTAGTAGAGGGTGATGGGCAACTTATTAGGCAAGATTGGGATTGTGAGGAAGAAAAGAATAGTCGGTCGGCTGCGGCTTGGAAAGATGATAAGTTGAAGGCTCTTTCTCGATTTCGGAACAAGAAATTGGAAGCAAAGATGTGGAAAATGAAAATGGTTACGGGTGTTTCGAAGCCCGTACCCGAGAGAGCAGTGTGTGAACGAACGGTGGATGTTGAAGAGTTTCGAAAAATCGGCATAGTACAATGTTTTGAAAAGCTCGGATGGGAACGGGTGATTGATTGGTGTGAGGATATAACCACCCGGGTATATTTGGGAGCTGTGTGTGAATGGTTATCTACGCTGCGTTTTGAGCAGTCTGATGGGCCGGCCACTACTTGGCGGTTAGTTGGTAATATTGGAAAGAATCAAATGATCATGTCATTTGAGCATATGAATGCTGTTGCAAGGTTTGATTCATTTGGGGTCGACGCGTATGATTACTACACCTATGATCAGTTTTTGGATAACAAAAGAAACGAAGCTGATCCGCTACAAATGCTACCAAACGTATTGCCAGGTTCTGGGGGTGCAGGGGAGGCGAGAAAAGATTTGTCTTTGAAGGGAAAAATACTATATGGTATCTCGTTAGAAAATGTCATGGTGCGATTTGGGGACCGTGGGAAAGTAAAGACACCCGACTGCCGGGTTGTGCATGCATTGTTATATGGGATGCCAAAGCTGTCATGGCGTCAAATTGTGATGATTAATACCTGGGACACAAGGGAGTCATACAAGCGGAAGATGATTCCATATGTGAGGTTGATTAGTGCCATGATTCTGCAACAGAATGCATTGCCTCCGGAGTCACTGTGGGTGGAGAAACCCATTGATCAGTTTAACCTCGCCTCTATAAGGCGACATTGGAAGATTACGGTAAAGTCTTTTGGTCATCTTCACACTGTCGAGGATGAGCAAGGAGATAGTTACCGATTCACCGAGCCGAGAGAGGGTGACGAAGAGGGTGACGAAGAAGAAGAGGAAGGAGATGAGGAGATGCCTGATGTTGAGGAGGAGGAAACGGTTCCTTCCGGTCCAGGGGGACCGAGGCATAGGTATAGGAAGCATAGGGAAGTCTCTGCCGATGTGGCCAATTTTGTAAACCAAAGGCGGATACCGTCGTACCGGTCATGGACCCACGGGCAAAAAGCGGTCTACGACAACGTGTCAGCAGGCATTGGTGAAGGGAGAGAATACCATGCAAGCAGAAAAGAATGGGAAGATGCGCAAGGGGCGTATTCACAAGAACAATGGGGTCATCAAGCAGCCTTTCGCGAAAGGGTGGAAAAACAGTTGGAGGAACAACAGCTGCAACATGCGTTACAACAGTCACAAATGGAACGCATGATACAGTTGCAAGAGGAAGAAAGGGCCCATAGACGGGCATGGGAAGAAGAGGCGGCTAGGAGCCAAACCGCACAAAGAGAGTTAGACCAACGCCGATGGGGAGCGTTGGCTTTTTCTAATCAAATGGCGATTAATAACTTCAAGGTGCTCCATGATCAAGAGCGCCATCAAAGAGATTATCAAGCCGGTCTCCCATATGTTGAACACTCGGGGTGGACCGATTACCCCAATCTTCCTCATCCGCAAGGCCCGTCTGATCCAACCCCTCATTGGCCCGAGGCAGTCGGCTCGAGTTTTGTTCCGATGCCGTACCAACCGCCGCCACAAGGAGAGTCGAGCCCATTAGATAACTATAGGGATATGCTTGAGGCCCTCACTGGTTATCCGTACCAGCCGAACCCGCCAGTAGACCCTAATGAGAGATATCAGCGGTAGAGGCGAGGTATGTCTTTTGTTGTTGTTGTTGTATATTATTTTTATTTTCGTTATTTCCATTTTGTTATTTAAATTCTCGCCTAGTTAAATGAACGTTGTGGGTGTGTTCCCTATATAACCCTCACGAGACCTACTCGTCCTCCCAAGCTATTGGGGGGTTTAAAAGGGCTTGTTGCATAAGCTAAATGCAACCGTGATTCCTACGAAAGTGAGTTAGGTTTGTTGTTATTGTAAATTTATTTTCCACATAAATCAAAGTGAAATAACGTATAGCTTGGTAATATTTTCATAAAAGTGGTAGAACTAGGTAACTAACAAATTTTAGTGGTTGTGAGAAGCATGCTTCTACACAAGGGTTAAGATTTGTAGGTACATTTGGTTCGTGGGACAACCGCTTTCATGAAGAGGAGAGGAGCATACGAAGAATGAGCTCATAAACCAGGTGCATACGTTTCTTTTTACTTTTGATCTTTAGATTAGCAAATAAGTGGAGTGTATTTTGTATATTATTTTTTCCGGGGTGAAATTTTGGGGGAATTAGCCGTGTCACATCCCTTGTGCGTTTAATACTCTAGTTCTTACACATTGAGGACAATATGTATCTCAAGTGTGGGGATGGGGGAGTAGTAAAAATTTTAGATTTTGACCCATTCATTTAAATACTACACATTGAGGACAATGTTCACCTCAAGTGTGGGGATGGGGGAAAATTTCAAAATTTTTTCAAAAATATCTTGTTTCAAAAGCGATCTTAAAAGCACAAGTAACTAAGTCAACGAGGGATGTCACAACCCATTTGGTCTATTGTCATGGTCAAGTTCGAATTAATAGCATGATGGGTATTTAACGGGTGGTTATTTGGGAATAATCCGCCTAAGAAACTAGTCTTTTATGCATGTCACATACCATACCCTTTTAGATATGTGAGGTTTTGAGCCACTTTTATATCATAGATTACATACCTATGTTTCTTTGTTTGAGTGGACCATTAGTCATATATTGTAGAACTTGCAACTTTTGATACGTTTGAGACTATAGACCGAATACAAGCACAAGAATGATTAAGGCATTAGGTAAACCTTTTCTCTTAAAACCATTTATCTATCCTTACCCAAACAAATCCCCTAGTCGCCCATTTTGAGCCTAAACCTTTCGTTTGACCACCCTATAGCCCATAACCGTTAAACCTTTTCTTTTAAACCTGTGTGATGGAAATTTGATTATAGGAGTCGTTTTTGTATAGTTGTTCTTGTTTGTTTGCATATATGTTAAAAAAAAATTTCAAAAATTTTTCAAAAATATCTTGTTTCAAAAGCGATCTTAAAAGCACAAGTAACTAAGTCAACGAGGGATGTCACAACCCATTTGGTCTATTGTCATGGTCAAGTTCGAATTAATAGCATGATGGGTATTTAACGGGTGGTTATTTGGGAATAATCCGCCTAAGAAACTAGTCTTTTATGCATGTCACATACCATACCCTTTTAGATATGTGAGGTTTTGAGCCACTTTTATATCATAGATTACATACCTATGTTTCTTTGTTTGAGTGGACCATTAGTCATATATTGTAGAACTTGCAACTTTTGATACGTTTGAGACTATAGACCGAATACAAGCACAAGAATGATTAAGGCATTAGGTAAACCTTTTCTCTTAAAACCATTTATCTATCCTTACCCAAACAAATCCCCTAGTCGCCCATTTTGAGCCTAAACCTTTCGTTTGACCACCCTATAGCCCATAACCGTTAAACCTTTTCTTTTAAACCTGTGTGATGGAAATTTGATTATAGGAGTCGTTTTTGTATAGTTGTTCTTGTTTGTTTGCATATATGTTAAAAAAAAATTTCAAAAATTTTTCAAAAATATCTTGTTTCAAAAGCGATCTTAAAAGCACAAGTAACTAAGTCAACGAGGGATGTCACAACCCATTTGGTCTATTGTCATGGTCAAGTTCGAATTAATAGCATGATGGGTATTTAACGGGTGGTTATTTGGGAATAATCCGCCTAAGAAACTAGTCTTTTATGCATGTCACATACCATACCCTTTTAGATATGTGAGGTTTTGAGCCACTTTTATATCATAGATTACATACCTATGTTTCTTTGTTTGAGTGGACCATTAGTCATATATTGTAGAACTAGCAACTTTTGATACGTTTGAGACTATAGACCGAATACAAGCACAAGAATGATTAAGGCATTAGGTAAACCTTTTCTCTTAAAACCATTTATCTATCCTTACCCAAACAAATCCCCTAGTCGCCCATTTTGAGCCTAAACCTTTCGTTTGACCACCCTATAGCCCATAACCGTTAAACCTTTTCTTTTAAACCCGTGTGATGGAAATTCGACTATAGGAGTCGTTTTTGTATAGTTGTTCTTGTTTGTTTGCATATATGTTAAAAAAAATGTCATGAAAAAGAATTGAAAATCGTTGAAGAAAAACACAAAAAGAAGTGTTGATAGTTGTTGAATAAAAGGCGAATGTTGTTGCCTTAATTTTGGTGTTTATAGTTAGTTTTGTTAGAATAGTCATTTGTAATAAAAAATTGAATTTTCATCACCTTAGCCACTTTAAAATATCCTAATTCCTACCCCTCGCCTAGCCCCATTACAACCCTTCAAAGACCTTTTGACTTGTGCTTAGTATTCGTGATCAATAGTGGAGAATGATTGAGTTGCAAGCTTATGCGGGTATGTGTTCTAATCGGTTTTGAGTGAATAGTCTTTGAAGTGCTAGTACATTATAAATATTAGCCAAAATATAAGCCGAGTGGAGAGAACATTGTGAGGGATGTGCATAAATTGTTAGTTTTACGGGCGGGTTAATCTTGGATAACCATTATTATATGTGATTATTCACTTAACCGGTAAATATGTGAAAATTGTAAAAGATTTGAACTTTCGCATGACAATAGACCTTAACCTTTGTCTCGGGAATGGGAAGTGTATTCGTTGTTCGACCCACGTGAAAGTGAAAAACAGATTTGCTTGAGGGCAAGCAAAAGACAAGTGTGGGGATGTGATACGTGATCGAAAACCGGTGCTTGTAATTGCTTAATTTGATGTTATTGCATAAGTTTTAGTTTCGAATAGCCTACTTTTGATTAGATATGTATTTTGCAGATCTAGCAGAGTTTAAGGAGCTTTTCGGAAGCTTTACGGGTCACCGGAGCAAAAACGGAACCACCGGGACGCGAAACGGGTCAACCGGACTCAAGAAATGGATGAAACAGAAAATCAGACATCTGGGCACCGTCGCCGACGCCCATATGGGCCGTCGCCGACGGTTGACACAAAGTTCCATCGCTGAATTATCCGTAGACAGCGAGATAACGCGTCGGCTTCAAATGGAAATCCACATGCCGTCGCCGACGGACACATCCACCGTCGGCGACGGTCCTTCAATGTTGTTGTCGCGTGATTGAGTCTCCATTGGTCAAGTAAACGAAGGAAAGGGTGGTTGTTCATTCAATTTCGGGAGTTACACATTGTTTTGGAGTTTTGAACTTGTTCTTGGAGCCATTACCATCTATCATTCACCTACCATTCAACTTACTTCATCTCTACAACCCGAAATCATCATCAAGAATCATCACCATCATCTCAATCAATCCATCATCCACAAACCCTAATCCTTCCACCATCATCATCTTTCACCTAACCTCATCATTCACCATTCTCAAGGCTTCAAGATGACTCCATCCGTATTCCAAGCATCCGGTGATCAAGTTGCATCAACCATGAGCGGCTAATCATCTCGGTTTCACCCCGGTGTAGGTAGTTGTTACTTTTAGGGTTTCAATTTGTTCTTGTTTCATCTTAGTGACAATTTGTATTCGGTTTTTGAAACTTTTGACAATAGTATTACATTTGTTACGAATTCGTGAATTGTCGAACGATGTTAAAAGTTATGACTTTGCGAAACGGTGATATGTAATTGTACGTTGTCGTTGTTAGGATTTACTTGTGTTGATTATAAAGTGTCTTCTTGTCCGTTCTTCGGGGCGTTGATAGTTAGTAGCACCTAAGTCACGGTACACTAAATCCGTTAATCGAATGCATTTGAGTTGAAACTAAAACTTGTAGAAATCCTAGGTTAACAATTACCGAAACCGGGTGTGATTCCTTTTTATTATAATTGTTCTAGTATCCAAAATTCTTGCAATCGTTAATTAGTAGTTGTTACTCATTTTTATCACATCATCTAGTTTAAAATCATATCTTCCAAATAAACAAAAACACAACATTATTCTAGTAAGCTTCTTAATCGTGACACAATTGTTTAATTCATTCGAATCCATACACAAACCACATACTCTTCGTGGTTCGACCCCTTACTACCACTAACTATTTGTTAAGGGTAATTTGGGCTTATAAATATTATCTTTGACCGGAGCGCAACACTCCGATCATTTACAAAAAACGATGTCGTGGTTAAACAACTATATTTTCGGTCAATATTCTGACGAGACAGTTGTTCCTGATTCTTACGAGGGGACCTCTATTTCTGACTCGTATGAGAAACCGGTCTCGTCCAACTTGAGGGAGGCAGAGGTTGTATCTGGCATTCGTTATCGTGATAACACGGTGACGCTGGATTTGAATACCCCTGTGGAGGACCCTTACGCACAACAAGGTTATTCGAATTTCGGTTACGGTGGCGAGTACAGCTTTGTACAGCAGGAGTGTGGTCCAAACGACAGTTACGGTTGTCAACAGAGCTTACAAGGTTATTCGAATTTCGGTTACGGTGGCGAGCACAACTTTGAACATCAAGTATATTCGGACCTCGGTGACGATGGTGAGCCGGGGGATGTGTCTGTTGACGAGGAAGGCTGTTACCCGGTTACGTTTTCGTTTGATACAACGCAGACCTTTTCATCACGTAAAGAGTTGGTGCGTTGGGTACAAGACACGGCAAAAGACAACGGTTACCTCATTGTGGTTAAGAGGTCGAATAAAAGATGAGAGAATTACAAGATTTGGTTTCAATGTACTTTTGGTGGGGAGCATAAGAGTATAGCTACACAGAGGAAAACGGGTAGCAAGAAAATAGGCTGCCCGTTCGAGATGATCGGGTTTTCGGAATCATCCGGAAGTGTTTGGAGGATCGAGGTGACGAAGGCGAAGCATAACCACACCCCTATTGAAAACTTAGAGGGTCACGCGTACGCGAGAAGGCTTTCTTCGGAGGATAAAAAACTGGTTAAGGAGCTGGCAGAGCAAGACATTCCCAACCAAAGTATCTGGCGAACGCTGACAAAAAACAATCCGGCTAGAAAGCTTATTCTGAAAGATATACACAACGCTGTTCAGAAGATCAACGTCGAAAAAAATGTCGGTAAGTCTCCGATGCAAAAACTTGAAAACATTCTTCTCGAAAAAAATTACACTTATTACATGCGCACAAATGAGATATCGAACGAAGTTGAAGATGTCTTCTTTGTTCACGAAAATTCATTCACTATGTGGTGTGCCTTCCCGCATGTGCTAATGATTGACGCCACCTACAAAACGAACATGTACAACCTGCCATTTGTTCAGGTCGTAGGCATGACGTCGACAAACAAATCGTTTACGGCTGCTTGTGCGGTAATTTCCGCTGAGAAGTCAGAGAACTACCTATGGGTGTTGCAGAGGATCAAGTCTATGCTGGTAGGATGTATGGAACCGCGCGTGATTTTAACAGACAGGGATTTTGCGCTAATGAACGTGTGTGAACAAGTTTTTCCAAAAGCGCATAAGTATCTTTGTCGGTTCCATATTCAACAAAATATTAATAAGAACAGCAAGAAGAAATTCTCTGACAAGGATTGGAAAGAATTCGTACGTAGTTTTTGGTTATTGTGCGAGTCTACGACTGAGGAAATATACAGGTATAACTTGGAAAACCTTGAAGCACAGCTGAAAGAAGATGACCGTGAACGTAGGTATTTCTTACATAATTATGTTCAAATTTTATATAATAACAAAAACTGACTATTTACGTTTTTTTT
Source organism: Helianthus tuberosus (assembly GCA_030545235.1). Taxonomy (NCBI): domain Eukaryota; kingdom Viridiplantae; phylum Streptophyta; class Magnoliopsida; order Asterales; family Asteraceae; genus Helianthus; species Helianthus tuberosus. Next base: position 188,699,612 of record CM060365.1, on the reverse strand, counting down.
TTAATTTTAGAGGTTTTTGATTATATGAAGAAATCCTGGTTGGATCCGTACCGTGAAAAGTTTGTATCATGCTGGATTAACAAAACTATCAACTTTCACCAAACTACGACCAACAGGGTTGAGGGCATGCATGCAACACTAAAAAGTCACTTTCCAAGTCATCGCAACACACTGGATAAACTTGTACTGTATGTTGATCATGTTGTTGATAGACAATACACCGAGATTAGTAGTAGCTTTGAAACAAGCCTCCGAAAAGTGATGACGCACCACAAGAAGCAGCCCATGCTTGCATATATTCTCAGAAAGGTTTCAATATATGCGATTGAGCTTTTGAGTAGGGAACTAAAACGTAAGGAAGACGGGTTGAGAGCCTACGGTGCAAGCTGTGGTTGCCAACTTTTTACCAGCTGTGGTTTGCCATATGCCTGTCGTTTGGAAAAGTTGGAAAATAAAGGTAATTAATATCTTTGACCTTTCTCGTTATGATTTTGCCACCTAATTTGTTTTCATCCACAGGTCAGCAACTCCGGATCACACACATAGACGTGTTCTGGAAGAAGCTTGACTTCAAGCCTGCAAAGAAAAACATAGAGGATATCGATGTAGACGCGGAATTTGAAAAATTGAAACAAAAGATCGATCCAACACCCCCTTAAGTGAAAAGGAGCTTCTTTGAAAAGTTTCAGCAAATCCTCAATCCAGGGAACAATAACAAAAAACCTCCTGCTGTTCTGAAGAAAACTCGTGGTCGCCCAACATTGAAAACGCAGGAAGAAAGAAAGGTTGAAGCCGCTAGAAAAAGCTCGTACATTCCGTCGGAAGAAACTTGGGTCGAGGCCTCAGATTATCTTCCCCGTCACAGCTCGTACATATCACCCGAAGATTCTAGAAGACAAAAGAATACCAAACCGATCAACCTACACCCTGATTTCCCGATGATCAAGCTCGGTCCTAAGACGGATATAGCGATCCGCACCTACGCATCTCAGATTCCCGAAGTGATCCATCCATACATCGTTAGAATAAAGGACGTGAAACCAGATGGTCATTGTGGGTTTCGATCGGTGGCTGTTGGGTTAGGAGTGAAACAAAATTCATATTTGATGATCCGGAAACAACTTATAAAGGAGTTACGTACGAACGAATCGCTTTGGAGGTAGGTTTTCGATCCGGAAAACATAGGACATTATGACGCACTTATATTATATATGTTCTATAAAAATAATGACGTAAAAAAACGTAATTATAAAACAACGTATTATAAAACTCAAATACAAATTTTTCCTCCAAAAAACACTACCAAACTAACCCACATCCCACCTATTTAAAAAAAAACAACACAAAGTCTAGCCCACGCTTTTTGTTTTTTTGCACACTCAAAGCGCCCCGCTATGGCCAAAGCGGGGCGCTTTGAGTGTGCAAAAAGACAAACGCTGTGTGCGAATAGACCAGGCCTAAAAGTAAAGAATTATTCATCAAATTACCTCATACCATCGTCCGAAACTCCCAGGCTATTTCCACAATCTACCCACCACTTTAAAGTTTAAATACTTTATTATACTCGTTTTCACAAACCCTCACACACCCTTAAATTAACCCTCTTCCTCTCATCTTCCAGTCAACCCTCGCCGCTGCTAACGCCACCAGCTGCACCACCGTTGACGGCCGCACAATCGATCTTGTAAGTATTTTCTTTATTATTATGCTTCCTTACTTTCGTACCCATAACAGATCCGTATTTATTTTTCTTACATAGTCATGGATGATGAAATTAGATCGGTTTAATTGGGTTTGAATTTAGATCCATGTTTGCATCTGTTCTAACTTCTTATTACTGTCAAATTTTAAATACAGATCTAGATTGACAACCAGTTTAATGTATATCAGTTCATCAGTTTCAGCAAAGTCAAATATATGTCTTTGTTGAAGAGATTGGGTATGCAATCTATGACTTTGATGGCGATTCGAAGATCAGCAATGGAAGATCTTCAATGAGCACACGCGGACTAGACTACTTTCATAAATGTGTTGTGATGACAGAAGAGAATCGTACACCATGATATAAAGAGCGCAAACGTCCTTTTAGATTGTAATTATCAATCTAAATTAAGGAAGTTGCGGATTTGGAAAGGTGTATGATGCTTAAGAAGAGGTGTACAACGAAATTGAAATGCTTACTAGCCAGTTTCGTTGTTACTTCACGAGAAGATTCTTATCTATGAGCTTATATCTCATAGAATTTATTAATTACTCTTGATGTATCAGAGGGACTAAACTACCTTCATGAGGGACTAAGTTACCTTCATGTACTAATTGTTGTTAATAATGGATTGGACTACCTTCATATTTCTATCAACACTTCACATAGAGTCTTTATGTATAGATCTAATTTGATTATGTTTTGTTTAAATATGTTTTTATTATAATTATTGGTTTTCTTTTGTATCAAGTCGAGTAATGCTCTGTCTGGGCTGGCTGCCGGAAGGCATCCACATCGTTGTCTGCTTTTACCTATCCAAGCATTCGATGTCCACCCGTGCTCCAATGTCCATCACATTTTCCCCTAGAAATGTGAGGTGCCTTTTCTAACATGTCCCAAGTATTGATGCTAATGTTTACTTTGATTGGCAACAATCTTTCCTTCTTGTGAATTACTCCAACTCTCTATTGGAGTCCTAAATAGTTAAATAGTTTACTAGAAGGTCTAAATTATCCCCTTAAACGCGAGTAGTCAAACAAATTTCTATTACAATTCTAAAACATTAAAATACACAATTTAAACTTGTGGTTTAATGATTTTAGTTAATACTTCGTTTTAAGGTGTTTTTGAGTGTTGGTAGAAAAACAAGTATGTTCTTGGTCAGGTTTGGTGCATTTGACAAAAATACCATGCTGAATCCCTAACTACATTAGTACATTTTCAAGAAATGCCAAACTGAACTGTCCGGGTGCATTGGCCAGCCGGACCGGCTAATTTTAGGATTTGGTTTTGGCAGGCTGAACTGATTTTTTAATTTTTTTTCTTTCAAAATAATATGTTTATATTAAAACCTCTAAAAATGATGAAAAATCAGTTTATGATTATAACACATATACATATCTACGCATGGAGCCGATTTTATGTTCCAAATCAGGCTGTTGAAACATCAAAACATCAAAACCGAACTATTCGAATCTCAAACTGGCAGACATGCTTCGATTTAAATAGTTCGGCTGATTCAATGGTTTATATACAAAGTTGGAAAAACCAAATAGAGCAAAAGTTGACAAACGCTAGTGTTTATTTAGAATCTCCACAAAAAAAAAGTAATCCTTAGAGTCCTCTGTCGTGTATGTGTACGATATTTTTGGACTAGTAATAGTATGCAAAACAATGCTGTTTTTTTTCTTTATTTTATTTTGTATGAAAATACAATATTTTATTAAATCACATATTGTAAGTTGAGATTCTAATAATTTGCTCTTTGAAACAGTTAGTAAAGCATAAGACCAGTTAAAATATCTATTTTATATAAAAGTAAATGATTATTTAATCAAATTCTAAAATAATAATGAAAATACTTAATGATTTGTTTACCTGTTAAAAATACCAATTTATTTATAAATAAACAATAATTTAATTAAATTCTAATATGATAATGTAATTATTTAATGGCTTATTTTTATTTTAATTGGGTGCAAATGATTGAACTCTATTTCTAACATTTCAAATGCCTCACTTTTTCTAGTGTCTTTTTCTAACATTGAGTATATATATATATATATATATATATTTTAAAAGTAAACTTCATTAGAAAACACACCTCCGACCCAAACGGGCAAAAGACCAAACAACAAAAACAACACTCCCGACCCAAACGGGCAAAGGGCCACCAATTACAATATATACAATGGGTATTTACACCAATCCCCCAACTAATATATTTACATGAGGTTCTATTTCTAACCCACCCATAACCCCTCGACTTAACCTCTCCTAGAATATCTTGCGAACTTCGTCTAGACTGCTTGAAAACCAGATCATTCCTTCCTTTCCAAATACATCAACACGAAATCATCACCAAACCTTTAATGATACTCTTTTCTTTCTTGCCAAGACGTGAGAAGTTGTGTATCTCCAAAATGTCTTTGAAATCGAAAGCATATACCTGAGGTATTTTACACCAAGCGCTGAAAGCCGACCAGAACCTTTCCACCACCGAACAAGCAGTAAAAAGGTGTTCCACCGTTTTCTCAAATTCTTCGCAAAACGGGCACATTACCGAAGTAATATTCACATTCCTTCTTTTTAAATTAACTTTCGTAGCTAATCTATCCAAATTACCTCTCCATGCCATAATATTACATTTGATCGGCACCCATTTACACCATTCAAATTTAGGGGGATGATCTACTCCTCTATCCTCAATTAGAGCCATTTTGACGGCCTTCACCGAGATCCTTCCTGATTATCGCCGTTCCACATCCAAAAATCCTCATTATTTGAAAATGTCGTCATGTTGAGAACCTCCTGACATTCCTGCAACTCCTTAAGCTCAGCATCCGACTCTGGTTGTCTAGACCAATTCCACACATAACCATTATTTCCTTGGCTCTCATCCCTTCTGTCAGCAACCCTACATTGTTTAAACAATTCCAAACCGAACAAGTGTGGCCATCTTTCCACAAAAGGCGTATCGCCCGACCAAGTGTCCAGCCAGAAACGGATCTCCTCCCCGTTCCCAACCTTACCCAATATCATACCGTTCATACCCTTCCCGTTAATTTTCAAATTAGAAATCGAGTTCATAATATTTTTCCAACATCCCGTTATTTTACCATTAAGCGGAAGGAAGCTCCTTTGGTTGTTTTTCCCATGGCAAGCTTCCACCACCCTTCTCCATAAATTTTGATTTTCGACTCTATACCTACATCCCCATTTATAAAGAAGTGCCAAATTAATCTCTTTAAGTCTATTAATACCCAACCCCCCTTTTGATTTGGGCCACGTGATCCAATCCCAAGCCACCCAGTTCAATTTATTACTTTCATTTGATCCCGCCCAAAAGAATTTTCTCATTTTTGCTTCAAGAATCTTTAAAATACCCACCGGGGCCTTGTATAACGAGAAGTAGTAGATAGGGAGACTTTCTAGAACAGAGTTAATCAGAGTGAGTCTCCCACCTATCGACATAGTTTTAGCTTTCCACACCGACAATCTTTTATCGAAAACCTCAATAATCGGATTTCAATTATTGATTCTGTTCATGTTAGCACCCACCGTAATCCCCAAATAAGTAAGCGGAATATTCGGATTACGCCTCACCACCTTTGCCATATCCCTTATCTCTCTATCTTCCACCCCTAACCCGTATAAGTTTGATTTATGCATATTAATTTTTAATCCCGAACACAAGTAAAATATCCTCAAACATCTAGTCACATTTAACACATTATCCCTATCCCAAACCCCCATCAGTAGAGCATCATCCGCGTAAAACAAATGAGATATTTTGGGGCCATTGTTAGGAGTTTGAATCCCTTTGAAAAAACCTTCATCCCTAGCTTTACAGAAAATGTTGGATAAAGCTTCCATAACCAAAAGGAACAGGAACAGAGACAACGGTTCTCCTTGCCTAACACCTTTGGAACAACTAAATTCAAAAGTAGGAGACCCGTTCACCAGAACCGAGGATCTAGCCGAAGCTAGAACCCCTTCAACCCATTTACACCACAACCCAGGGAAACCCATTTGCCCCATGATGTCAAGAAGAAACTTCCAATTAACGTTATCATAAGCCTTTTCAAAATCGATTTTTAAAAGGAAAACCTTTTTATTTTCTTTTTTAATCCATGCGATAAGTTCATTTAACATTAAAGGGCTATCAAGAATATATCTTCCTTTAAGAAAAGCTGTCTGGTTTTCCGAAATGATGCCTCCGATCACCTTTTTTAACCGATTTGCTAGAATCTTTGAGATAGTTTTGCTAATTACTCCGATCAAATTTATCGGTCTGTAGTCCTTTAGCCCCACCGGATCCTTGTTTTTTGGAATTAGAGTAATGAAGGACGAACTACATTCCTCCGCGATCGACCCTTTACTGTAAAAGGCATTTAACAGATCAAAAAAGTCTTTTTCAAATAAATGCCAATACCTTTTAATGAATTTGAAATTGAAACCGTCTGGCCCGGGAGCTTTGTCCGCCCCACACTCGAAAACCGCATCCTTGATCTTTTCATTTTTAACGGAACTATCAGTGTAGCCGCATCCTCCTCCGACAGCCGCTTATAATTGTGGCAAATAATCTTTAGGTCTGTCCTTGAATTTTTCGTTGAAAGCCTTTTTGAAGAACCCCATAGCCTCCTTTTTTTATCAGGGAAGGTTTAGATGTCCACTCTCCATCGATCATAAGCCCAGGGATATTGTTATTAGCACGCCTACTATTGATATATCCATGAAAGAAAGCCGAGTTTTCATCTCCTTCCAAGTCCCATCTAATCCTAGCTCTTTGCTTGAGATCTTTAATTTTGTACCCTTCCAACTCTTTAAGATCTTTCATGCATTCCGCTTTGGACCATTCCTCCTCTTCAGATAACTCTCTATTTTCAATCAATTCATCCAAATTTTCTAGATCCTCTCTTAAAATCCTTTCTGTTTCCTCTTCCTTAGTTAAAACCTCATTTTTTCATTTTTTAATACCCTCCCTGATCGCCTTAAATTTCTGCATTAAAACCACATCTACCTCCCCACCCCCGATAAAATTTTCAACTGCCTGATGCGTGTGAAGTGTTATATATATTAGGTGTATATTTTAAGCACTTTTAACACTTATCTTTAGCCAAGTTTTAAATTTATAAAACACGATATTTTACTAACACTAAACACATATATGGGCAAGTGCACCCATCGTGAGCATAGTATAGTGTTGGCAAGATACCGAGGTCGTCCAAGGACACAAGAGCTTTTAGTACCGGTTTATCCTCAACGTCTAATCAAAATAAAAAGTTTAGAAAAATATTTTAAACTAAGAAAAATAAAAACTAACTAAAATGCTGAAAAGAAAAATAAAAATAAAAACAGATAGACAAGATGAATCACTTGGTTCCGACTCGTATCTAGTGTAACCTTTGATTATTTCCGCACTTTTACACATAATTAAGAGATTATCTTAGTTATTGTAGTAGGCCCCTCTTTTGAAGGCGACGTTACCCTCACCCCAGTAGTTTGAGTCAGCAAGGATACAATCCTAAAAGGGTGGATTATTGGAAGATAATGAATTAAGTTATTAATGCAATATTATGGTAGGCCCCTCTTTTGGAGGTGACGTTACCCTCGACTAAGTAGTCTGAGTCAGCAGGGATACAGTCCTAAATAGCCGGGTTATAGTATTAATAGTAGTTAACTTATGAGGGGATCAAAGAGTTTGGACCCCCGCCATCCAATACCGTGAAGTATTGAAGGAGGTCCTACTAAATTTTACCCAGGTCCATTGCAGGACCTCTAAACGCTGAACAATGGCAAGACCTTTACCAAACCGTTCCCTTAACCCCCGACCAGGTAGCCAACATACCTCCATATAGACCGTGGAGATATGAATGGTGAAAATCTTTTATTTTATATAGACAGTAAAATAATTTCAAGACACCACGGACAAACGATAAAGAAAGATCACCTTCAACATAAGCAACTAGTTATTAAAGTCATTAATACGAAACCAATTAAAAAGTGCAAAAGATTAGAAATAAAAAGTATTACACTAGACACTTTGTCTTCACCAAGTGAAGTAAGAGACTTAGGCAAACATGGCCTTGATTGTCAAGAACTCTTACGATCAATCTTGGATCCCGAGACGACTCACACACTCTACGATGGACAATGGATGATGGTGGTGGATGATGGTGTTATGGTGGTGGTGGGTGGTGGGTGAAGTGTGAGAGAGGTGGTGTGCCAAGGGATGGTTTGAGCTTGAGCCAAGCACATCTATTTATAGGCTGAACAAAAGCTCGGGCACGGCCCCGTGTCCAGTGGGCACGGCCCCGTGTCCACATCCTTCTCTTTCTTCATTAAATGCAGCTTTGTCTTATTAGTTGACCACGCCCCCGTGTCCGCTGAGCACAACCCCGTGGTGCAGAAGAATCTTTGTACTATGCAGATTTGCTGGATTGTGCGAATCTTATAGTTGACCACGGCCCCGTGTCCGCTGAGCACGGCCCCGTGGTGGGCGATAGAAGCTTCTACCACTTTGTCTTTTCTGCTGACACTTGGGCACGCCCCCGTGCTGGCTGAGCACGGGGCGTGTTCAGTCTTCTGTCTTCTTGTTTTGCTTGGGAAGATGCTGTCGTGGGGTCGGGCATGTCACGTCTTGTTCCTTTTCTTGTATTTATGTTAGATTTTGATGTCTTTTTGCTTCTTTTGTTAATTTGAGCTCATTTAATCCTGAAAGTACAAAAGGAAGACAAAAGCACACTTTTTCCAACATTAGTACTAAAAAGGGGTTAGTTTTATGCCTCATTTGATGAAATTTATAAGTTAATATTTGAACACATCAAATACCCCCACACTTGAATCTTTGCTTGTCCTCAAGCAAAACTCTTTAATTTGTGGCTATTACACACCCAAATGGAATGGGTAGAGAAGAAGGTTTTTGGGCTTGTCGTAGAGTGTCGGGATTTCCAAGATTCTTTATTTAATTTTATTTTTATTTATTTACAATCCTATTCGTCATGATTTATTTAAAACTTTTCATAGGATAAATTACTTATTAGGGCATAACATGCCTTTGTAAAATTCTATTTATATACAAGTTCACATACCTCACGGGGATCACTCAACACTCGGCCGAAAATGTATTTTTGTGGATCACTCGAGAGCGGCATGGAACTTACTCCTACCATAGGCTTGCCAAGCAATCAATCCTCCTCCTTTTTAACTTATATACCTTTGTAAATATCAAGAGGACTTTGTGGGTTAAGGGTTAGGCTTGGGTTAAAGGTAGGTGGTTGGGTTGGTGGTTAGTGGTTAGTAAAAAGGGCGAAAAACATAACAAGTGTCGGTTTTCATATGACTTTCTATTTTTGTAACTTTGATGAAGCCATTTATTCAAACAAAGTTATTTTTGATGAACTTGTTTGTTTATTTTCTTTTGCTTCATCATCAACAACAATTTTTTTTTTTCAAAAGTCATATAAAGAACCGAACTTGTTACTAAAACAAAGGGGTAAAAATGAAAAAGCTTTTGGTGGGTAAAAAGGGTGTTTGGTTTGGGTTATGAAATGAAAAGGTTTAGGCTCAAAGGGGCTAACTAGGGGGATTTTGGGTAGGTGGTAAAAAAAAAAGAAAAATAATGGTGTAGAAATAAAAAGGGTTAGTCCTAATGCCTCCATCATTTACTTACTCGGGTCTAAGTTGGTAAGGACCGGGAATGTATCGTCATGGCAAGTTCTAGAGTCGTAAGAACCAAGCGGCTATTCACACAAGAAACGAAAATGAGCATTTAGTCAAATGATATGTAAGTGTTTGCTCAATAAAGGCTCAAAACTCACTTTTGTGGGAATGGGTTTTTATGTGATCAAGTATATAAAATTAAATTTTAACTAAGCTTGTCATGCCTTTTCATAATTTTCTTATGTTGGTTCTTTTTATCACGACCTATCGGTTGTAAATTCATAAAAATATAACCTTTTTAAGAACTTGAATTTCCCGAATTAAACCTAGACAAGTAAAAAAAATGAAAATTTTTGAAAAAAAATTGGGGTGATTAGCGATTCCAATAGAGTTTTGTGTAAGGCTTGTATTTAGGACTTGCAAGATTCAAGGTTTTAGCATCCCCCCCCCCACACTTAAATTACACATTGTCCTCAATGTGTCCCAAAAATAAGTTTTTAGGTTGATTGAATGTGTAAGAAGGTGTGAAAAGTAAAAATTTTGTGTTACTGGGAGCTGAACACGGCCCCGTGTGATCCGGGCACGGCCCCGTGTTCAAGTGCCAGTAACAAAATTAAACAAGAGAAACAGAAGTCTGGACACGGGGGCGTGTTGGGTGAACACGGCCCGTGTCCAGTTACCTGAACTGGGTCTTTTTCTGCAGACTGTGCAGCACGGGGCCGTGTTGGGTGGACACTGCCCGTGCCGAGCTTACTGCAAACGAAGAAATTTGTCGGACGGTTCTGTTTTCCTGTATGGAGTGCTGGTTCAAGATTCCCTTGCATCATTTGCCATCTCAAGTGTGTTTTATTCATTTCAACACCATCCAAAACACCAATTTTAACTAAAACCATCATTCATTAATCATAGAGAGAATTACATAATAGTCCTAAAAATTAAAATACTAGCTAGTTAGGTCAAAGAAACACAAGAAATCCAAGAAGTTTCTAGCCTACTAATTATTCTACTTAGCAAAATTTCCGAAAACATAGATTTCTCGGTTAAAAGTGGCTTGAAAACTTCTCCCTACGGGTATGGGTTCCTCATACATCGGCGAGCCACTCTTCGATCTCCCTAGGGAGAAGAAAAGCGGGCTCATGAGCATCGGGTTGAGGAGGTGTAACTTCCACCAGAATTTCTTGAAGTTCTTCGAGAAGAGGTTCCGCCGGAATGTCGTCCCAACCGGTAGGATTTTGAATTCCAAGTGCGAGGTTCCAATCCTCTTGAGGGAGGATTGGTTCCATAGGAGGTGTTACCAATATGTTTAACCTCTGGTGTAAGAGGTTTATTTCCCGGAAACTGTTTTCCAACCCCACCGAGAGATAGTTTATACGGTCAATGAGGACCTCCTCCACTGAAGTCATCTCGTCAAGTGCTTCACGTAGCGCCATTACGTACCTTACGAGAGTTGCTTCAATCGATGGCCTCCTTTCCCGTCGGCTGTTCCTTGAGTGCGCAGAAGAGGTTCCGCTGTTTTGGCTAGACATTCTACGAAAACAAACCAAAAACAGTTCGTTTTAATGAAACAGTACCACGGGCACGGCCCCGTGTTTAACTTTCTGCAGATTTCTAGAACAAGGAATCTTGGGGTTTCAAATTATTTTCTTAATTTATGAAGCATTTTTTAGCAGAAATAACTTAAAACAATGTTGTGTAACTTATTTTTAACAATATTCCTTGAATAGAAATTCAATAAACATCACAACAAAACTTGAAATCAAGCTTTAATGGAGTTCTTGGTGCAAGAAAGAAGAAGAAGGCAATAGATAAAAGAGGAAAGGACAAGATGCTTGTAGGAACCTTCTTTTAGAACATACCTAGGATGGTAAGTCAGAAAATCCCTCCAAATCTCTGTCCCTGGATGGTCCAAATGTGCAGGATTCTTGGCTGCATTTATAGAAAACGACAGCGTGCTGGACACGGCCCCGTGTCGGCTGGACACGGCCCCGTGTGCAGGCAAGATCCTGACACGTTTTGTCCGTATTCTGACAAAAGTCAGAAGGAATCTTTTGGTGGACACGGGGGCGTGTTGACCTGGGCACGACCCCGTGTCGGAAGGCTGTTTTATGAAGTTCGTCTATTTTTAAGGAACTTTTCCGGATCGGGCGGTTCCTTACTGGATGGAACAACCCCAAAGTGCCTAAGATACCTTAATTGATCTAGATTAAGACGAGAACGCAAGAGGTTGTCGGTGAGGGTGATTCCTATGCTATATGTAGGTGGACAAGTCCAACCCTTTCCCGGGCTCTCGTTAAAGAAGGTGTATGTCGAATCGCTCAGGTCTATGTATGCATCAAACGAAGTTGATGGGGAGTCCTTCACGGCACAATCGATACAGGGACGACTATCGCTCAAGTCCTCACTAGAGTTAGAAGTATCATTGGAAACAATGAAGTTGTTTGAATGCGGTTCCAACCTCTCTTCTTGGTTATTGTCTTGGAAAAGATTATTGAAATCTTCCCTAAGTTCTTTTAACCAATTAAAAATTCGATCTTCTAGTTGAAATAATTCATCGAGAAGCATTTCTCCTAGAATATCTGGTTGGGCGCATTCGAGGGAGCGATAGGGATTATTCTTACTTTCGCCCCTCTTAAGGATACTAGGAAATGATGGGTCTATATAGTGGGGTTTATAATTTAGAAAAAAACATTCTAATTCTTTATGGTTACCACCACATAATTGACACCACATAGTACCATAAGAGTGTTGAAAGTAAAAAGTATAAGTATCACTCATGGTTGCGTCAGAAATTACCAACCGTCGGGACCTTACGGTTCTGTTTTCAGTAACTGAAACTTGGGCACGGGGGCGTGTTGAGTGGGCACGGCCCCGTGTTCAGCTTACTGTCTGACTTAAAACAGGATTGCCAGTTCCAATGATTGGGCACGGGGCGTGTTCAGCGGGCACGGCCCGTGCTGAGTTCTGCAGAAGCTGAAAAATCTAAAAAAAATCCTAAAAAAATGAAAAATAAGAAAAACGATTAGGCCGTTGATTCCTAACTTTCTTAAAATCCTTGTGTCCCCGGCAACGGCGCCAAAAACTTGATGCGTGTGAAGTGTTATATATATTAGGTGTATATTTTAAGCCCTTTTAACACTTATTTTTAGCCAAGTTTTAAATTTATAAAACACGATATTTTACTAACACTAAACACACATATGGGCAAGTGCACCCAACGTGAGCGTAGTATAGTGTTGGCAAGATACCGAGGTCGTCCAAGGACACAAGAGCTTTTAGTACCGGTTTATCCTCAACGTCTAATCAAAATAAAAAGTTTAGAAAAAAGGTTTTAAACTAAGAAAAATAAAAACTAACTAAAATGTTGAAAAGAAAAATAAAAATAAAAACAGATAGACAAGATGAATCACTTGGTTCCGACTCGTATCTAGTGTAACCTTTGATTATTTCCGCACTTTTGCACATAATTAAGAGATTATCTTAGTTATTGTAGTAGGCCCCTCTTTTGAAGGCAACGTTACCCTCACCCCAGTAGTTTGAGTCAGCAAGGATACAATCCTAAAAGGGTGGATTATTGGAAGATAATGAATTAAGTTATTAATGCAATATTATGGTAGGCCCCTCTTTTGGAGGTGACGTTACCCTCGACTAAGTAGTCTGAGTCAGCAGGGATACAGTCCTAAATAGCCGGGTTATAGTATTAATAGTAGTTAACTTATGAGGGGATCAAAGAGTTTGGACCCCCGCCATCCAATACCGTGAAGTATTGAAGGAGGTCCTACTAAATTTGACCCAGGTCCATTGCAGGACCTCTAAACGCTGAACAATGGCAAGACCTTTACCAAATCGTTCCCTTAACCCCCGACCAGGTAGCCAACATACCTCCATATAGACCGTGGAGATATGAATGGTGAAAATCTTTTATTTTATATAAACAGTAAAATAATTTCAAGACACCATGGACAAACGATAAAGAAATATCACCTTCAACATAAGCAACTAGTTATTAAAGTCATTAATACGAAACTAGTAAAAAAGTGCAAAAGATTAGAAATAAAAAGTATTACACTAGACACTTTGTCTTCACCAAGTGATGTAAGAGACTTAGGCAAACATGGCCTTGATTGTCAAGAACTCTTACGATCAATCTTGGATCCCGAGACGACTCACACACTCTACGATGGACAATGGATGATGGTGGTGGATGATGGTGTTATGGTGGTGTTGGGTGGTGGGTGAAGTGTGAGAGAGGTGGTGTGCCAAGGGATGGTTTGAGCTTGAGCCAAGCACATCTATTTATAGGCTGAACAAAAGCTCGGGCACGGCCCCGTGTCCACATCCTTCTCTTTCTTCATTAAATGCAGCTTTGTCTTATTAGTTGACCACGCCCCCGTGTCCGCTGAGCACGACCCCGTGGTGCAGAAGAATCTTTGTACTATGCAGATTTGCTGGATTGTGCGAATCTTATAGTTGACCACGGCCCCGTGTCCGCTGAGCACGGCCCCGTGGTGGGCAATAGAAGCTTCTACCACTTTGTCTTTTCTGCTGACACTTGGGCACGCCCCCGTGCTGGCTGAGCACGGGGCGTGTTCAGTCTTATGTCTTCTTGTTTTGCTTGGGAAGATGCTGTCGTGGGGTCGGGCATGTCACGTCTTGTTCATTTTCTTGTATTTATGTTAGATTTATATGTCTTTTTGCTTCTTTTGTTAATTTGAGCTCATTTAATCCTGAAAATACAAAAGGAAGACAAAAGCACACTTTTTCCAACATTAGTACTAAAAAGGGGTTAGTTTTATGCCTCATTTGATGAAATTTATATGTTAATATTTGAACACATCACTGCCCTATTGACCACCTCCTCAAAAGCCCTTCTCTCCAACTAGGAGTTGAAAAATCTAAAAGGTTTGGGCCCAAATTTTTTTTCGTAACAAGTCAAAACAATAGAACAGTGATCCGAGTGGACCCTCGGTAAAGCCCTAAGGCACGCCACTGGCCACTCAGAGAAAAAGTCATGACAAACCAGGACCCTCTTAATTTTGCTTTGTTTATGACCATTTTCATTACAAAATGTGAATTTCCTCCCTTTCATATCATATTCTCTTAAACTGTTTTCAAATATAAAGTTATTAAAGTTTGAAGCACATTTCTTGATGAAAAAAGAGTTCTTCCTTTTTTTCAAAAAACGAACCGCATTGAAATCCCCCAAAACCACCCACCACCCCGGAAAACTACCCAACAACCCCCCAATATCATCCTTTAAATTAGGTGCAATGAATAAACATAGTCACACTATTAATAATAGTGTGCTAGACTACCTTTATACACGTGTCAACTCCACTGCTAACAATATCAACACTAATCCGGATTCTAATGTGGAAAACTCAAAAGTTACCCTCTTTAATATAAATGTGCACTAAGATTTCGGATTTTGGGTTATCCAAATTTGCATTCATAAACCACAAAAGGACATTGAAGCATAGGTGTATGTATTCAAGTTTATTTTCATAATCACAATAGTAGATTGAAGCATAGGGGTACATCGAGTTTTTTTCGAAGTGCAAGTCATAAAAAGTTCAGTGTAGTTTCAGCAGCTTTGACCTAAACATGTTTTGACTCGTTACCCAAATCGTTCAATTTGCTATCTAAAATTTTGCCCTAGGCCGACCATTGTCGAAAAACCCTTTCCCTTCTCGTAACACCTTACATTTTTCTAATGTGTAATGTAACGGTTTAGGCACATTATTATCACCGAGTTACTTTGCACTACAACACATTACCAAGTTAATTAATACCCTGAAATTAAATTGGTTATTATTAATTATATTGATTTATATCTAGCAAGACACAATGGGCCATTTGCAATAAGCAACGGAATTGCTTTCATTAAGGGCATGTTTGGCTAAGCTTTTTGAAACAACTTATTGACTTTTTGAAAAGTCATAAGCTTCAAAATGATGTTTGGCAATGAAGGTGTTTGTGAGAGGAAAAGTGATTTTTCCAAAAAGTCACTCCATACTGACTTTTCCAAAAAGCCAATAAGTTATTTCAAAAAGCTTAGCCAAACATGCCCTAAGTAACCATCCAAAATTGTTTACTTTGCCTACATTGCTTATTTATATTTGAGTTAATTACTGTTTTCGTCCCTGTGGTTTGTCAAAAATCACTATTTCAGTTCATTAGTTTAAATATTGTGATTTCAGTCCCTGTGGTTTCACTTTCGTAACCATTTCAGTCCACCTCGTAACCATTTTAGTCCCTGTACTAACAAAATAAATTGATTGAAATGGTTGTGAAAGTGAAAGTACAGGGACTGAAATGGTTACGAAAGTGAAACCACGTGGACTGAAATCACAATTTTTAAACTAATGGACTAAAATAGTGATTTTTGACAAACCACAAGGACGAAAACAGTAATTAACTCTTTATATTTATTGCAAACCTTTTTTATGCATCACTATTTTTGTTGAATAATGATAAGATTAGTGTTCAATACCAGGGGCGGATATAGCTAATACAAAGCGGCAACCCTTGCTACCCCTTTACGCTCTGGCGGTAGTGTAAATTTTGAAAAAAATTGACGTTTTTTATATTTCGTTGTCCCTCTAAGAATTTTCTAGATCCACCACTGTTCAATGCCATTGGTATTAGTAACTTTTGTTGATTAGATGAGCATAAACCGACTTGAACAGTTGAACCAAGTATAAATTTTGAATAGTGAAAATAAGCCTTGTTCATGTTGTTGGGCACACTTTTAAGCCCAAATGCGAAACTTTTTATAAATTAGCCCGATTAGTGGAATCCTCTAAGTTTTTTTTATTTTTCTTATTATAAAATTAAATTGTGCCATTTGGTGAGTTCAATTGTTATTTTAAGCATGATATTTCAAGTATGGTTCTAATTTTTCAAGATTCACATACACCAATATATTTAGGTTTATCATACAATGTAAATGGTGACATAATTAAGCCAGCCAAAAGACTAGTTATAGAATAGTTGTATTTGGGGACTATAATCTTGGCTGATATTGTTGTGTCCTTAAAACACAACACATAATTCCCCTTAGAGCAATTTAAGAGAAATAGTAAACTATGATCACTTCAATAATTAAGTTTTTTTTTCCACTTTACTCATGATAAAGTTGCGCTAGATTAAGAACATGTTCTTCATGTTTCATCGGGTGTCAACATTAAGATAGGTATCTTCTTTAGGGAGTGTTTCGGATTAAGTTTGGAAATAGCTTATTAACTTATTAGAGTCAATAAGTCAATAAGTCATTTGGAAAAACCTCAAATCCTGGCTTTTTAAAATGACTTATCCGCTTTTTGAAAAAGTTAATCAGTCAACAAATCATTTCCAAACTCAATCCCAAACACCCTCTTAATCATCCATGTTTAACAATTTTCGCTCTACTTTGAGTGCCCGTTGTCTATGCACTCAAATTATACAAACCACAAAGAGTTAAAAATGTATATAAACAAAAATTAATTGTTATTAGGTATATAGTCTTCCACCCTAAGACATTGGGTATAAAAATGAGTATGTCATTTAGTTTAGTAAATATATAGAAATGAGTATCTCACTTTGTAAAAGGGGATTGAAAAGGTTGCGAACCATCAAAAGCCATTTGTACGGACCTAACTATTATTATAAGTCATTCACGTGAGGGTGTCACACAAACCCAACCCTAATAAAATTGTGTATTTATTTAATAAGTATATTAACATTAAGTTAAATATATAAGCACTGTTCATGTGTTGACCAGTCAAAATTACCAGTGTAAACAATAATATAACCTCTCCAAAATTGAGTCACACCATGTTGTGTTTAAAACTCCAAGACATAAAATAACTACTGCTAGTACAATAGAACTCGAGCATTATATTTATTTAAGTGTGTGGGTGAATTAGAATATCTGTTTATTTTCAACTTTTGTAAATGTATCTAATCTAGTTCTTTATGATATAAGAAGGTTAAACATTTATGGATCATTTATGAGTATATTTAAGTTTTGAGATGTACAAAATGGAGAGTTCAAGATATGAATAAATTGGTAAACTTGTTGCAATTATAAAGTATTCAATTGTTATTGTATCAACTTTGAATTTTTTTTTCCCTAAACGCATTTTTATTCATGGTAAACTTGTTGCAATTATAAAGTATTCAATTGTTATTGTATAACCTTTGAATTTTTTTTCCCTAAACGCATTTTTATTCATAGTTGTCAAGTTACATTCAAACAAAGGGTAGACGGACAACAAGCTGCGTCGCCACCCCTTTCTGAATTGCAAACCCTAATCTATCAAAGACAAAACCCTGCCCCCGGGCTAAACAAAAATAGAAGTAAGTTCGCGAACAAATATTATTAACGTACAAAACGTATGAAAGACATGAAAAGGTAAGAACAACTCGGTGGCATTTTCGTACTTATTTGTTCATAGGTTAATTATCAAAATTACTCTATAAATGATCTTGTATGATAATTTGTAACATGATCTTGTATGGTAATTTTGTAAAATGATCTTATAAGGTAATTATCAAAATTACTTTACAAGTGTATCAAAATTACTCTACAAGTTTATCAAACAACATACAATTCAAAATTACCCTACAAGATCAATTTTAGAGTAATTATGATACTCTATCAAACTACCATACAACATCAAAATTACCCTACAAGATCATTTGTAGAGTAATTATGATACTCTACCAAATTACCTTATAAGATCAAAATTACCCTACAAGATCATTTTATAAAATTACCATACAAGATCATTTGTAAAGTAATTTTGATAATTATTGTACGAGTAAAATAATTACGAAAATGTCACAGTGTTTTTTGCTCAGGAAAACCTTCAGTTCGTACATTTTATACGTTAAAAGTATTTGTATTTGATGTTTTTTCTACAAAAATCATAGTAATTGCATTTGGTGGCCTTTCAATTATGTAAATTGTTCACAATTTAAAAAAAAAAGTTTGTTACACAAGGTTTTCTTGAGTTTTAGTAACTAAAATGGGTTTTCTCTTCATCATTCACCCATATGTGTGTGTATAGGGGAAGGTTTAAATGAGAACACTAAATATTGTGAGAATGAATGAAAAAACCACGAGAATTTGGTCAAAAACAATTCAAATTCAATTTTTTTTGCACTTATCATTATTATTCGAATAAAATGTTAGAAATTTAATTTAAACCTTTAAATTTATGTGAATTCATAAATAAAGAAGATTTACACATGTGTAAATTTTTTATATTTACACATGTGCAAAAAATCTAATAAGAGTGATTCTTAGAGAATAAATGAATTATTTGATATTGTAAACTCTTTTTTTGATGTTGTATCTTAATTACAATGAGGTTTGTATTAAAAAAAATTGGTTTTGATTGATTTTTCCATTCATTCTCACAGTTCTTGCAATATTTAGCGTTCTTAAGATAACCCTCTTCAAAAAATACGTGCTGCTAGTGATTGATGTCTTAATACCCATAAAACTACTTGTGCATAAAACTACTTTTCTTTGATTTTATAACAATGCTTGTTTATAATTCTTAGTTCAAACGTGGAAAAGTCAATTAAACCCATGAATCAGTTTTCATTTAAAAAAACAAGAAATCATCAGAGGGGTCATATTTCACGATGCTTTATACAATTATAACCACTAGTATTTCACGATTCACGTGTTGTGGTGCATTCGTTAAAAACAAATACAACTTATTTCACGACCCGAGCGTTACAGAGTATCCATTAAAAGTAAATACAAATTTCACGCGTTAATTCAAGAGTTTATTTAAAAAAACCAAAATTTTCTATGTAAACGCATGCGTTATACCACAGACGGTGACGATGTCTGAAATCTTATGTAAAAAGACGGTACCGTTAAACCGAACAAAATATCATTAAACTGAACGAGATGTTGTGGCATGTTAACTCGCAACTCGATCGGGTTTGAATTTATATCTATATCTATACTTTCTATAAAAGGATAAATCCCAATGACATAAGAAAAACTGATGTGTCAGCTAGAGAACATGTCCAACAATGCTTTTCTTATGTCATCAAGTATGAGGTGGTAGCCATAGAAAAGCTTATGTGACATCATAATTCAAATATATGCCCCACTTATGGCATCAAACCACTGCCCTACTTTTCAATTTCAAAGGTCTGGCCAACATTCAATTATGAAACCGCTGATGTTCATTCAAAATTCAAACCACTGATGTTTAGTTAAAATGGGAGGGTAATTTGAAATTTAAAACTTTATAGGGATATGTAATTTGCATTTAATGTCATCAGAGCTTCAATTCTTCTCTCTCTCAAATATAAATTCAAACCCAAATCCAAACTCGATCATAATTTCAAAAACCCATTTCAATCTCTCTATTTACTCTCTCTCTCTCTCTCTCTCTCTCTCTCAACTCTCTATCTCTAAAACTGTAGATACAGAGAAGAGGATGAAGACGACAGAGGCGTTGCATTTAACATCGATTT
The DNA here is from genome assembly GCA_030545235.1 of Helianthus tuberosus. Classification (NCBI taxonomy): domain Eukaryota; kingdom Viridiplantae; phylum Streptophyta; class Magnoliopsida; order Asterales; family Asteraceae; genus Helianthus; species Helianthus tuberosus. The sequence goes on along the minus strand of CM060365.1, from coordinate 188,679,760 downwards.
GAATATTATGCAGACCGACGGTAGTTTAAAAATAGATATTTTTTTGATTTTTTGAAATTATCACAAACTGAAGATTTGTATGCTAAATGTTCTTCAGGTAGATCTTGCTGGATTTGTTATTTGGTGTTGAAGTCTTGAGTTTGTTGGCCGAGCTTTCGAATGTGATCAAGGTTATAAAATGGATCTCAACTTTATTGATGAAGAGGTAATGTCTCTTTGTGTTTAAAAATAGATGTATATGTGTTTAAAATAAATCAGGTAATTGTTATTTTTTAGGTAATTGTTAATACACTTTGTAATCAGTTCTTCTTCTTCTTCTTCGTGGTTTCTTGAGCTTTGTTACATGGTTGACAGATTGAAGTTTCTTCAAACCGTCATCTTCTCCAATGCTTCCATCGATTCTTCTCTCGCTAAATCTGGTAACAATCTGTGACCTAATTTCTTTCATGAATGTATGAACTTTGATTCATATGTTTGTAACTTTTGATTATGTCTTTGATTTGTTATTTTTTATTCAGATGCTTGCATTGGTGTACTATGTGATTACGAGTAGATTGATTTTGATATGTTTGTAAAAGGAGAGATCCCAATGACATAAGAAAAGCTGGTGATGTCTGTTTATTAATCATGTTTAATATCGATTTGAATATTATGCAGACCAACGGTAGTTTAAAAATATATATTTTTTTATTTTTTCTTTTTATCACAAACTGAAGGTTTGTATGCTAAATGTTCTTCAGGTAGATCTTGCTGGATTTGTTATTTGGTGTTGAAGTCTTGAGTTCGTTGGCCGAGCTTCCGAATGTAATCAAGGTTATAAAATGGATCTCAACTTTATTGATGAAGAGGTAATGTCTGTTTGTGTTTAAAAATAGATGTATATGTGTTTAAAATAAATCATGATTCTATGAAATTTGTTTGATATGTTTGTAGCTTTTGATTTTGTCTTTGATTTGTTATTGTTTATTCAGATGCTTGCATTGGTGTACCATGTGATTACGAGTAGATTGATTTTCAGTTGGTATATTTTGGGATTAAATACTCAACTGGTGTAATGACAGCAAGTCCAGGTTATGCTTCGAGCTGTCTCGATTTCTTTGGAGGCGGATAGGTGGCTTTGGGAGGTCTGAAAAACAGAATTGATAAATTTATGGAAAACGGGGTTGAAAGATGATAACCCAACAGTTGAGGATCTCATTCTACATCTTCGATAAATTCAAGGTTATTCTCAAATATCTAGGAATCATTGTTTGAGAATACCATTGAATTTATCGGAGCTGTCGAATGAGATCCTCCACTGTTGGGTTATCATCTTTCAAACCCATTTTCCCTAAATTTATTGATTATGTTTTTCAACAGGGATGTAATGTAATGATTCCTCTCAATTGAATAGACGGACACTTGCTTCCTTTCAAAGGGTTATTGAGTGGTCATAACAGCTGATCCTAAAGCCAAGGACTGTTATAACTAACCACTGCTCGGAATAAAGATTGATGGGCTTAAAGACTGATGTATCAGTTTTTCTTATGTAACAGTGTTTAGTGTATCCGTGTTTAGATTTTGTTACAGCTTCGATGATGGTTGTTAGATTTATGAAAATGTCAAAGAATTTTGGATTGGGTATATTCGTTCACAGTTTTATGATACTTCAGTGTCTATGATGAAAATTATGTTGCTTGCATGATTGACTGGTCCCCATGTTGAATAAATTAATGTTATGTTATGTATATATACAATCTCTCGGGACAAACCCTAGAGTTTATGTATTACAATCTCCCCATGTTGATTCGATTAATGGTATGTTGATTCGATTAATGGTATGTTATGTAATTTCTATAGTTTGAATATTATTGTTATTATATTATCATCTGTTGATCATGGTCTGTTAAAGCATAGAGGGAGTATAGTGACATCATAATTCAAAGATCTGCCATCGAAACCACTGCCCCACTTTTCAATTTCAAAGGTCTGGCCCACATTCAATTATGAAACCACTGATGTTCATTCAAAATTCAAACCACTGATGTTTCATCAAAATAGGAGGGTAATTTGAAATTTAAAACTTTATAGGGATATGTAATTTGCATTTAATGTCATCAGAGCTTCAGTTTGAATATCATTGTTATTATATTATCATATGTTGATCATGGTCTGTTAAAGCACTGCTGTTAAACATTCTCTGTTGAACTGCATCATCTGTTAGTCCATAGCAGAGGTTCTCTTTGGCAGAGCTTTGCTTGAACTGTGTCGGTGTTCATCAGCAGATGTTCATCATGAGGCGTGTGTAAACAGATGTTTGAAATCCTCTGTTGAACTGCATCATCTGTTAAGTCACAGCAGATGTTAGCAATCTATACTGTGGAATGATCAGCAGATGTTATGTTTGGCAGACCTTTGTTTCAACATCAGATATTAGCTTTATGATGCTTTTGTATTCATATTCAGCAGCAGAGGTTGTTTTATCAGCAGAGGTTATTTGCTATAATAGTCTTTGTGTTTATCAGCAGAGGTTGTTTTATCAGCAGAAGTTATTTGCTATAACAGTGTTTGTGTTTATCAGCAGACTTTATCTGAATAGAGGTTGAGTGCATAAATTTGTTTGTAGTCAGAGGTTTGTATCAGAGAGGTTATGACAATAATAACCCATAAATTTGTTGAAGCCTTTTAAGTGTCGATGACTGCCCATAAATTTATTGAAGCCTTTTAAGAAAAGCCTTTTAAGTAACAGCAGATGTTAGCTTTATGATGCTTTTGTATTCATATTCAGCAGCAGAAGCTGTGTTTATCAGCAGAGGTTATTTGCTATAACAGTCTTTGTGTTTATCAGCAGAGGTTGTTTGGAACAACAGACTTTGCTTGAACAGATTTTCTGTTTGACAGAGCTTTTGGTTTGTCAGACTTTATCTAAATAGAGGTTGAGTGCATAAATTTGTTTGTAGTCAGAGGTTAATTCAAGTGACGTTATGACAATGATCAGCCATAAATTTGAAATAGCCCTTTAAGTGTCGATGACTGCCCATAAATTTGTTGAAGCGTTTTAAGAAAAACCTTTTAAGTGTCGATGACTGTCCATAAATTTGTTGAAGCCTTTTAAGTATCCATCACTGCCCGTAAATTTACAGAGTATAATTGAAGTTGTAATGTATCATGAAGAGCCAATTAAAATATATGGAGAATGTACAACAAAGGTTTAAGTTAATATAAATAACAAGATAAGCATACATGATTATAATTTAAATATTCGTAAGTTGTAAGTTTTCAAAATATAGAAGTTTGATACATCACCATCCCATAATTTATCTTAAATGAGATAATACCAACAACCACAACTATCTGGAGACTTTCTTTAAGATCAGCTTGGCTTTTTCTTGAGAGTAGACAAATTTGCATCTCATATTTCTGTAGATACCGATGGGCTTCGTGAACTTCTTGGTGAATTGACAAGCCGCGTATCTAAATCCCTTGCCATGCTTCTCCTGTCGAAAGTCAATTACAGTGTCAACTCCATTCAGATTTTCAACTGTCATCTTCAATGTTCTATGAATCCTTGATAAAGACGCTACTTTCACATTCAGACGCTTAAAAATAAATATAAAATACCAATAATTAATAAGAAATACATAATTTATTTAAGTAAAGTAACAAAAAAAAAAAAAACAGCTTAATTGTAACAAACATTTAACATCTAAAGAATGATGAATAATATATTAACAGAATAAACTTACAAAATGTTTGCTGCAGTACCATACGAATTGTAAGGGGTATACATCAGGATCAGCTTCATAATCTGAGACTGGGGCATCAAAATATGCGTCGCCGATATCATCGGATGAATCATTCGATACAACATAATCACTATCAGAATCTGTGTCATTGGATCCTTCAACATCCGACTGGTGATGCAGATCCTCGGTAATTTGAGGAACTTCTAAATTGGGTGAGGAAGTATCGTCTATCGGACTGTCATTGGATTTTGGTGCAACAATCTCACATCCATTCAAATCAAAGGCAGTAAGCAGAAAGATGTATCCGCTACGTAGTACAATTCCTGTTTGCATACCCATGTAGTGTACAACCTTTTCCCATCCATCGGTTATAAAGTAACAATTCCGAAGAGGGTCATGTTGAAGTAGTAGATCAAAAGAGTCCCACTGATTCACATAGATCTTAAATCTCTCTTTAAGTTTAGCAACTCCAATACTGACGTTGACTAACTCCTTGGGTATTAGCTGAACAAAAAAAATATAAAATTATGAAATCAACAAAGGTACAGTAAAATTAACAACTATATCACTAATTACTATAGTAACATTTAAGTAGGGGTGCAAACGAGCCGAGCCGAGCCCGAGCTCGACCAGGCTCGAGCTCGAGCTCGTTTAACATATGAAAGCTCGAGCTCGAGCTCGGCTCGATTCGAGCTTTATTTTTAAAGCTTAAGCTCGGCTCGAAGGTAATTTTTCAAGCTCGAGCTCGGCTCGGCTCGGGCTCGACTCGTTTAGTATTTATTAATTAATTTATATTAATTATAATTATTATTATACATATATTTTGGTTATTTTTTTAATTTATATAAATGGTAATTATTATTATATAAATATATGTTTAATATATTAATAAAAAATTATAAACAGAAAGCTCGTTTAGGCTCGCGAGCCGGCTCAAGCTCGATAAGCGAAGCTCGGGCTCGGGCTCGGGCTCGTTTACTAAATGAGCTTGTTTTTAGGCTCGGGCTCGAGCTCGTTTAAGCTCGGCTCGTTCGAGTTTTTTTTCGAGTCGAGTTCGAGTAGCTCGGCTCGTTTGCACCCCTACATTTAAGTATTGGATTAAAATACCAAAACTTACCAACACGTCCTTACAAACATCAGTAAAACTATGGGAGAATGAAACCATACATCCAAACTTCCTCTCAAACGATATTGATGTGAACATAGAAATCATTGGGAGTTTTGTTGGATAATGATGAACTTTTTCAAAAGGTGTCAGCAGATATGTATATGATGCAGTTTTTTTAAATACCAATAGACATCCTTCTTTCAATGAAAGGTCAGAGATAACTGAGGACCATTCTTCTTTTAGAGCAAAAGTTCCATTGTGTTTTGAGAATCGATAATCCCATCTCATACCGTTTACACACCCTATAACGCCAACGTTACCAGGAACTTCTTTGAGTAAATGATTGTTTGCAAAGTTTTGTGGTATTATCTGTTGAGTTCAAGTATTTAAGTATTGGCAAGTGTTATATGTGAATTAATTGTTAACAATAAAACTGTAGAAAATGGTTTTAATATAATAATCTTACCATGATTTTGGAATTAAGAATATCCAAATATTTATAAAAAGACATCTTCCAAGATATGATGTTTCTGGTTAAAAATCAAAGAAAAAAAAAAGACAATGTATTTTATCAGATACTTCATTATTTATAAAGACTGTGATAACAAATGTGAACCAACAATAGTTAACATATCTATGTCATTCAGATAACACATTTAATATTTATCGATTTATCTAGAGGATATTAATAAATAAAGATTACTCTAAAAACTGTAGAATCGAGTAACACTGTCAATAACTTTTTTTTTTTGCAAGTCTATAAATAAAAGATTTGTCATTTAATCACATTCTTTAATATCAAGTAAGAAAAACAACAAAATATACCTTATCGATTGCTTTCAAGAATCCAAATGTAACACCATATCAAACAAAACTTCAAATCGGAAACATTATAAAATTAAAAAAGCTTGTAAAATTAAATTGATATATCATCTAAAACATGCAATACATTGAGAACAGTCTTCATAACAGTTGTTAATCATGTGCATATGAAACTAATGTATATACAAATTCTAATAAATATTATTATACCTTGATCGAAGTTGTTGATGATGTCAAAAGTAAGAAGAATTCAAGTGGAGTGATTCAATATTGAAATGGACATCGGTGATTAAAACTTGAAGCACTTTTTATGAGATCAGACAAACAATTTTGTAAAGGGGATTTGGAGAGTCGTTAAAAAGGTAAAGTATGTTTCTATCTGCCTCTATGTAAAAAGGTAAACCGCCATTGGAATAATAAATTACATTTTACCGCCATTGAGATAAGGAACTTACATTTTACCCCCTAATAATATAGCTTTCTTTTTCAAATAATTCAAACCATTTTCAAATAATTCAAACCATTTTCAAATACTTTGAAAGTCTTTTTCTTGAGTGCTCAACAATCTTCTTCATTCAGATATTTGAAATTATGGATACAGATAATAGAATTTCAAGTAAGTATGAACTGTTCTTTCAACCAAGTCAAAGTCAAGTCTGTGCTGAAGCAAGGAAAAAAAGGAAGCGTGTTCTGCAACAAAAGCGAAACAAGAGTGGTTTTCATCGTACATCAACATCCGATTCTGTTCAAAGAATTCCATTATTAAACACTCCAAGTGGTATGTCTTATAGGTTTGTAAACAAAATTTTACAAGAAATATATATTTACTCGTAATCTTTTGGGAATCCTTACACATGTTTCGTATTTTACAAGTTTCAACAACCAATGTTGAGAGAAGGAATGTGTATCATTTTCCTGCTTATGCTACACCAAATATTAGCAGTAATTTGTTTCACTCATCTACAGAAGTAAAAGGTATACTTACTGCAGATATTTTTTTTGGTAATTTCAAAAAAATTTCACAATATGTTCAAAGTTCTTTCCTTGAGTGGTCAACAATCTTCTTCATTCGAGTATTTTAAATTATGGATACAGATAACACAATTTCAAGTAAGTATGAAGTTGACCTTCAAGCAAGTCAACGTCAAAGCTGTGCTGAAGAAAGAGAAAAAAGGAAGTATGTTCTTCAACAAAAGAGAAACAACAGAGGTTGTCATCCTGCATCAACATCTGATTCTGTTGAAAGGATTCCATTTTCAAATACTTCAAGTGGTATGTGTTATAGTTTTACAAACAAAATTTAAAAGAAATATGCATGTATATGTTATGTTTTTGGAATCCTTACATATGTTCTATTTTTACAAGTTTCAACCACTAATGTTGAAAGAAGGAACGTGTATCAGCTTCCTGCTTATGCTACTCCAAATATTAGTAGTAATTTGTTTCACTCATCTACACAAGTAAAAGGTATACTTACTGTAGATATTTTTTTTGGTAATTTCAAATAATTTTCACAATACTTTCAAAGTTCTTTTCTCGAGTTGTCAACAATTTTTTTCATTCAAGTATTTTAAAATATGGATACAGATAACACAATTTCAAGTAAGTATGAAGTTGACCTTCAAGCAATTCAACGTCAAATGTGTGCTGAAGAAAGAGAAAAAAAGAAGTATGTTCTTCAACAAAAGAGAAACAACAGAGGTTGTCATCCTGCATCAACATCTGATTCTGTTGAAAGGATTCCATTTTCAAATACTTCAAGTGGTATGTGTTATAGTTTTGCAAACAAAATTTAAAAGAAATATGTATGTATATGTTATGTTTTTGGAATCCTTACATATTTTCTATTTTACAAGCTTCAACCAACAATGTCGAAAGAAGGAATGTCCATCACACTCCTTTTGGAAGTACTAAGAAAAAATACAATTTTGTTGAGAGGAATCCATTATCAGATATTACAAATTGTATGTTTTAAATTTTACGAAACAAAATATTTGTTTAATTTTATGTTTTATGAATTGTTATATATATCTTATTTTACAAGCTTCAATATAGGTGGAATATCTAAAATTGAATTACAAATGAGTGATGAGATGTTATCAGATTATGTGGTTAAGAAGATTCATGGAATTTCTAAAGGTATAAGATACGAATGTAAATTCCTGTTAAGTTTTCAATATGTAGAAAACTTATGTTGACTTATAAATTTGCTAAGTCTGTAGATTATATTGATCATGGAGATGCCATCTTTGTGTGTTCTAAATGTGATGCAATGTTATGGGAAGATGAAATGCTTAGGGGAAATCAAAAACGTAAAAAAACGTCATATTCTCTTTGTTGTTCAAATGGAGATGTTGAGCTACCACGACCGCCTACACCTCCTCCATTACTACGTCATTTATATAAAAGTCATACCTCACAGTCTCGCAATTTCATGGATAATATTCGAGCATATAACATGATGTTTTCTTTCACATCTCTTGGTGGGAAGGTTGACAAAAGTTATCAGAGAGGTAAAGGTCCTTATGTATTTAGACTACAAGGTCAGAATTATCATCGAATGGGTAGTCTACTTCCGGACGATGGGGAAGAACCCAAATTCTCCCAGCTTTACATATATGATTCACAAAGCGAAGTTGTAAATCGTCAAAAAGCAGTAAGGTAATTTCTTTATGATAATTGTGGCATTTATGAATATATATTTTGCTTTTTAGTATATTTACATTCATCATCATTTGAAATAAATGTAAATTTTAACATTTTCTATTTCTGGCAGTTCTCAGATAGAATGCAAAACTACAAGAAACAACCAGCTTGGTAGTACAACCATAGAGGGTCTTAAAGATATGTTGGATTCTTGCAATCCTCTTGTCCAGTCCTTCAGAATGGTAAGAGATTGTTTTCAAGAAAAAGAGTTTCAAGATGTAAGCTTGAAGCTTATTGGAATAAGAGATAACGATGGAAGAGTTCACAATTTGCCAACAACATCAGAAATTGCTGCGTTAATACATGGTGATTTTGATGGAGCATTTGATAAATGGGACATTGTTGTCAGAAAGAAGTCTGGTGGTCTTCAAAGAATTAATGAGCTTCATCCCTCTTACCTTGCTTTGCAATATCCACTTATTTTCCCATATGCGGAAGATGGTTATAGAGTTGGCATTAAACATAGAGGGATTGCGATTGATAATGAGGTACTTAGAACCAATCTTACAATTAGAGAATTCTTTTGTTACAAAATTCAAGATAGACAGAATCAGTTTTCATTGTTAGTTAATGCGAAAAAACTATTTCAGCAGTTTTTGGTTGATGGATACACGATGATAAAATCTGTCAGGTTGAATTATATAAGGACACAACAACCTAAACTTAGAGTGCAAAATCTTAAGAACTTGAATGCTACTGTTGAAAGTATAGAGAATAATGCGTCAAGTTGTGGTAAACCTATACTTTTACCTTCATCATTTACTGGTGGTTCTGGATATATGATGCAAAAGTACTTAGATGCTATGGCAATTTACAAGTCTGTTGGATATCCCGATTTATTCATAACGGTGACTTGTAATCCAAACTAGCCTGAGATTTACAGGTGTTTGCACGATAAAGCTCTTAATGCTGAAGACAGGCCGGATATTATCTCTAGATTATTCAAGTGTAAATTGGATCATCTTATAAAAGATTTCAAGAAACATAAATTCTTTGGTGATATACAAGCAGGTACCCTTTAGTTATATTTTTTACTTTGAACATCTAATTATATTTATCTAACAGCTCACTGTTCAAAAATTTCAGTTATGTATACAGTGGAATTTCAGAAGCGTGGACTCCCACATGCTCACCTATGTTTGTTTTTGGGTGCTGAAAGCAAATTTCCAAATGCATCTGATATTGATCGTGTTATTAGTGCTGAGATACCGGATAAAGAAATAGATCCTGAATTATATGAGCTTGTCAAGCAATTTATGATTGATGGGCCATGTGGTACAGACAACCCACTTTGTCCATGTATGGTTCAGCAAAAATGTTTTAAAAAGTTTCCCAAAAAATATGTAGATGAGACTTGTGTTGATTCTAAAGGATATCCTGTCTATCGTCGCCGTCAAACAAGTAATACAGTAGTAAAGAATGGTGTGACACTTGATAATAGATTTGTAGTTCCTTACAATGCTCTCCTGCTCAGAAAGTATCAGTGCCACGTTAACGTTGAATGGTGCAACCAGTCAGGTTCTATCAAATATTTGTTTAAATATATTAATAAGGGGCCTGATAGAGTTACTGCTTCTGTTTTTCAAGCCAATAGCAACAAGAATGATACGAAACAGAATGTAGCTGTAGATGAGATAAAAGCATACCTTGATTGTAGATATATCTCTGCTTGTGAAGCTGCTTGGAGAATATTCATGTATGATATACATTATAGACATCCAGCTGTTGAAGTATTACCTTTTCATTGTGAAGATGGTCAGAGTATTGTGTATAATGATCATGATAATTTGTGTGATATTGTTACTGATCCAACTGTGAAAATGACAATGTTTACAGAGTGGATGAATTGTAATAAAGTCGATGAATTTTCCAGGACATTGAGGTATGTTCAGTTTCCGGGATATTATGTATGGAATGCTAAAAATAGCAAATGGAATCGAAGAAAGCATCTGTATGGATCAATTGGGAGGATACATTATGTCCCACCATCACTTGGTGATTGTTATTACCTAAGGATTTTACTGAATCATATTAACGGACCAACATGTTTTGAAGATATAAAAACAGTTGATGGGCAGGTTTTTCAAACATTTAAAGATGCATGTTTTGCACGGGGGCTGTTGGATGATGATAAAGAATATGTTAATGCTGTCAAAGAAGCTAGCACATGGTCAACCGGAGATTTCTTGAGGACCTTTTTTGTAATGTTGTTGCTGTCAAATTCGATATCTCGTCCTGGTGTTTTTTTGGACGGAAACGAAGTCCCTGTTATGTGAAGACATTCTGTATCAGCAACGAAAGATAACTGGTATTGCAGGTAATGTTATTATTTTATTAAAGTTGTATACAACTACATTAAAATTATGCAATAGCTCTGTTATTGGGAAAAAACTAATACTTTTTTCAACATTTGTTTTAGATTTGGATCTTCAACAAGAAGAACTTGAAAATATCTGTCTATCTAAAATTGAAAAGTTGCTACTTACCAATGGAAGTACAGTGAGAAATTTGATGATATGCCAAGTGTTCCGGACAATTATGTTTCATCGTCGAACAATCGATTGATAATGAAAGAATTATCGTATGACAGACTAGCTCTTCAAAGGGAACATGATGCTTATGTAAAGTGTTTAACTGCCGAACAGGAAAGGATATATAAAATTGTTATGGAAGCGATTGAAAAAGGTGATGGAGGTGTGTTTTTTGTATATGGTTATGGTGGAACTGGAAAGAAGTTTCTTTGGAAGACATTCTCAGCTGCATTACGATCAAAAGGTGAAGTTGTATTGAATGTTGCATCTAGTGGAATTGCTTCACTTTTGCTGGATGGTGGTAGAACTGCTCAGTCAAGGTTTGTAAATCCAATCAACATTAATGAGAATTCAATATGTTCGATAGAGCCTAATACTGAGTTAGGTGATTTAATTAAAAGAGCAACATTGATTATTTGGGATGAAGCACCTATGACTCACAAGCATTGTTTCGAGGCTCTTGATAGAACAATGAGAGACATATCACGTTCCAGTTAATCGAACATGCAATCCAAGCCGTTTGGGGGAAAGGTCATTCTATTTGGTGGTGATTTTAGACAAATTCTTCCGGTCATCCCTAAAGGTACCAGAACAATGATAGGCAATGCTTCTTTGAATTCTTCTTATATATGGCGGCACTGTCAAGTACTAAAGCTAACTGAGAATATGAGATTAAGAGTTGGTTGTCAGGAAGCAGATTTGAAAGAAATAAAGGAATTTGGAGAATGGATTTTAAAGCTTGGTGATGGTCTGCTTGGTGAAGAAAATGATGGTGATATTGATATTGAAATACCAGATGATTTACTTATTCATGACCAAGTCAATCCTATTTCTTCTCTCATTTCATTTATATATCCAGACATGAATAAGTTTTTGTGGGATTTAACGTATTTTCAACAAAGAGCGATTCTTGCTCCAACTAATGAAGTAGTGGATTCAATAAATAAAGAGTTGTTAGAGAGTCTGCCTGATGAAGAAAAAGTTTATTTTAGTTCAGATAGTTTATGCCAATCGGAGGAAGAATCAGAGCTTAATATGGCATTGTTTCCTCCTGATGTGTTAAACAATCTTCGTTTATCTGGTTTACCTAACCATAAATTAGTACTGAAACTTGGTGCTCCGGTGATGTTACTCAAAAACATTGATCAGGCAAATGGATTGTGTAATGGTACACGTTTACAAGTCACGAAGCTCGGAAAAGTTGTGATTGAAGCAAAAATTATCACAGGGACTAATATAGGTCATCATACTTTGATTTCAAGACTGAAGAAGACACCTTCAGATAAAAGAATACCAGTGAAGATTTCTCGAAGATAATTCCCACTTTCACTGTGTTTTGCTATGACAATAAATAAAAGTCAAGGACAATCATTGGAGCGTGTTGGTTTATATCTTCCACGTCCAGTGTTTAGTCATGGCCAGCTCTATGTTGCTATATCTAGAGTAAAAAGTAGGAAGGGGTTGAAAATTTTGATTTGTGATAAAGAGAAACGAGTCTGTACAACCACTACTAATGTGGTTTACAAAGAAGTTTTACAAAATCTATGATGATACTAAACATCTATCATTCTGGCAACGTCTGTTGGGTATGATGGAGGAACTGTTGTTAGGAAATGTTTGCTGGAAAGCAATAAAACTTTTTGAAAGCATCTGATACTTGCTCTGCATTAAGCTTATCCCGAGAACACATGTTGTTAATAATTATTCTCTTAACATCTGTTTACTAACCTTTGTAATTTCTGTTGACTGATCTTTTTAACATGGGTCGATTAACATCAGATAGTTACTATCTATCCATCTGGTAAGCTCTGTTGGAGATAATGGATGACAGTTTTTAGTAAAGTCTGTTGGAAAGCAACAGAAGTTTTTAACAGTTAATAGACAACAGTGGTTTCCTATCAACATAATGGAATTGCTGTTGAATAAACCTATTGATCATTAATTTATATCAATTTTGTAAGTCTGCAGTAATTATTTTTTTACTCTCTGTCAATATGTGTTATGCATGGTTTTCTAAGAAACTACCCGTGTTTGCACACGAGTCTTACCGCTAGTACTCTATTAAAGGGGATGAGAGGCTGACATCGATTTGCTTACGTGTCAACCAATTGGATATGCCACATAGTCCAGGCTGATGTCATAATTCGTGATTTATAAAAATCTATAAATCTAAAAAAATATAGTATATAATCTGATTTTTATTTTATTATGATGATTTTTTAGGAGGGAATTTCAAAATTGTATGGGGAGTTGTTTTGTGCATTTAATGCACCTCAGATGTCATCATATCTCCATCTCTCTCTTTCTTCTTTACACTTTAATCTCCATCTCTCTCTTTCTTCTCATTTCAAAATTACAGGCGACATTCTAGGGTTTTTTTTACAAACTTGAGAGAGAAAGTCGCCGCCTGTGAACCTTGAACGTCTCTACTCAGACCGATGAAGATGATTTTGTCATCTGAGGCTACGATGGCGAGATCTGGCGTGTTGTTGCAACATATAAACCATCGTTGCCGGCTGCCGTTCGCGGCTGTCCTAGGTAGCGTTGGTTGTAATCCATGTTCGGTCGATGATGATGAGATCGATGTCACCTAAGACCAGGTTTTTTAGATTGTAAGTTATATTCAGTCAATGATGTTGATGAGATGCTTCTCACCTGAGACTAAAACTATGGTGTTTTCCGACAATTCTAGGGTTGACGGTGCTCCCAGAGTGTTTTGGTAGGAAGCTAGGGTTCCAGGCACTTTCCGGTAACTTAGATGCGTTTTCGATAAAGCAAACGTCGGCCCGAATAAACACGAGGTCTGACATTTTGCAATAATTTGTCAAATTTTATCTATTTTCTTTTGAATATCTGGATGGTATGTCTCATTCTTGATCCGATAATTGTTTTAAGGTTTGATTGGACTGTGATTGTATATATGTGTATCTGAGAACTGCAAATTGATGATAAGTATTAGTTTAGTAAACCATAATTTATGGTTGTTTAATGTTTGAATTTGCAATATGATTAGATGAGGAATTATGTAGATGAATCATTTACTGTTGTAGAATACTTCCTAATTTTGCAATTTGGAGATTATTTATAATTGATAGTTGTTTTGTTAGTAATTTACATGTATCTTTGCTAATTTGATTTGGGGTTTTTTCTTAAGTTGGGTTTCTGTTTATGTATTGATTACACACTGAATCATTTAGGGTTGATTGTGATGGTGAATAAAAATGAATGCAAAGTGCATTTTTCTTGTCCTTTCAAGATGAGGCTATGATGATTTTGTAGATTAAAGTGTGAAGAAGAAAGAGAGAGATGGAGATATGATTACATCTCGGGTGCATTAAATGCACAAAACAACTTGAACGTCTCTACTCAGACCGATGAAGATGATTTTGTCATCTGAGGCTACGATGGCGAGATCTGGGCTGTTGTTGCAACATATAAACCATCGTTGTCGGCTGCCGTTCGCGGCTGTCCTAGGTAGCGTTGGCTGTAATCCATGTTTGGTCGATGATGATGAGATCGATGTCACCTTAGATGCGTTTCCGTTGAAGCAAACGTCGGCCTGAATATACGCGAGGTCTTTTATTGATTAGTAATGCTATTAGGAGTTATTTATGTAATTATTCTTTTTACTCACTGTTTTTAGTTTCGTTTAATATATCGCTTTCTTGACATGTATAGATTTGGTAAGAAGAGGATGATGGCAGTGTTTCGGGTTGGAGAAGCGACAATGGTAACTGTTTAAGCTTAAATGAGTGTAGGGGCGTTTGAGATGCACATTTTAAAAGTGATTATGTGATACTTAGTAAATATAATGGAAACAATAGTTTAAGTTGTTATTAATGAGAAGCAGATGATGGTGTTTGGATATCCTAAATTATGTGATACTAGGCGAGAAGCGCAAAAAAGCGAGCTTAAAGCGGTTTTAAAAAATAGTAAATTAGTAAAAAAAAAGTTTCACTTTGGTTTTGAAAAAATAGTTGAAGTTGTTATAAATTAGAAGATGACCTCGATTTGCTTACGTGTCAACCTGTGAGATATGCCACATTGTCCATGCTGATTTCATAATTCGTATATATATATATATATATATATATATATATATATATAAATCTAAAAATCTAAATAATATAGTATATAATCTGATTTTTATTATGATAAATTAGTGATTTTTTTAGGAGGGAATTTCAAAATTGAATGGGGAGTTGTTTTGTGCATTTAATGCACCTGAGATGTCATCATATCTCCATCTCGATAAGGCTATGATGAGTTCAAAGTTATGAGTAAATATTGTTGAATATGTCATCTTGGCTTGGCAGGGTTGAAGGATGGTAGATCTTTATCTACAACCTCCCTTGTAGCCATGGTGCTTTCACTATTTTGTAAACTCTGAGCCTGAAAAGTTACGGAGATCTTGCTGTCTTCTACTATCATCTTCAACATACAGAGTTGAAGAGTCAGATCTATGAAGAGGTAATATTGGGTATCTGTAGTATTCATACCGATTTATAGCTGAGGGTACATGATGGCTGGGGGTCGCCGGTGAATAAAATTAGGGCTCTAAGGATGTGACTAAGTCTTGCTATTTTATGTGATTTAGGCCAGTAGAGATTCAATGGACAACAAGGTATTTGCCTAATATGGTAGAATTCAAAAGATCATGGTTGTATGGTAAGTTGTTTCTTGAATAATAGATGCCTTGGATATATGAAAGATTATATGAATTGGTTACGTTTTATGTTTTGTAGTTTAGTCTGCGAATTTGGTTGAATCATCGTTTCCATTGATACGGAGTGACCGAAAAGATGTTAAGGTTGAAGCAACTGTCTTTTACAGATCAGGGCGGTTACTCTCAATTCTCGATTGTTGTTCACTCAGAAAGATAAGGTACTTTTACCATCCGTGAAGATGTTCTTGGTCTGTTGTTCTTAGTCGTGATTGGTAATTTCAAGAAGTTGTAGTTTGATAAAGGTTTCATCTTTTTTGGTTAGTTTTGGTTGTGGTTATGATTTTTGTTTTGTTGTTTAGTGGGCATGGAAGCTTCTCCATAGTTGAAACTTAACAATGTAGTTTGTCATTTACATCATTATTCATTTATTGTACCTTATTATGGATGGTATGCTTTGTTGTTACTGATTTTGTTTCAGTTGTTTTTAATGAATTTGTAGTGTTTGATTTGTTTTTTAGTTATTTTGGTTGGCTGATACAGGAGAATCACCCATAGAACTCACCACCAGAACCATTGGGAATGTCGAAAACGATGATCATGAAGCCAACAGCAGCAACTTACATAAACAATCTCCGGTTAATTCAACAGACGGGCAAGTCTGGATGATGTTTATAGATACAATGATGTTTGTTTGTTTTTCATTCAGTTTACTTTTCTCTTAATCGTGTTCTAATGATAATAGCAATTTGATGATTACGATGATGATTAGTTTGATAAGCAGCAAACCGGTGTACACATGTGGAGGCTGCGGTGCAACACTTCAAGGTTGGTAGCATATAACTAACTACTTGTGTTTTGTTTTTTTTTTTTGGAACATTTTGTTTGCTTTTATGTTTAAGATTTTAATGTGTTAATACAACGAAGAAGCGGAATAACAGTAGAATTGACACCACATCACATAAACCAGACAACAATTCTTCAGGAAAACTGGTTAGTGCATTCAGAAGTTAATAATGTGGATTATGGATTGCTATTAAGATGTTTGTAAATTGGTTCTTTGTTGTCAAGTGATGTTGAGATTCTTGAATCAGTGAAAACCCGGTGCCATATAATTAAGTTGGATGCTCCTGTAACTAGGCTGAAAGACAGACATTTCTTGTGTTTAACACAACATGATAACTTGCAGAACACGTACTGGGCATTCACACACTTTCGGGAAATTTTTAGTTTTCTTTAGTAAGTTCGCAATGCTAATGAATATTTTTGTGCAGTTTCTTATTTTCTTTTTTTGATCTTCTTATTTTTGTTTTTTTTGTAGGTACGGGCATTTAAAAATCCTTCGAAAATTTTAGTCTACGCTCCATCATAGGGGCGAAAAGGAAGGGGATGACGGTTTTGAAAGGCCGTGGCGTCAGTGATTTCGCATAGCTTTTATGTACGACTCTAATAAGCGATAATTTTAGGTTAGTTTGGTGGTTTTGGGCACCTTCTTTCGTTAGGTTTTCTGTCAAATGTTTGCATTTGATTATAATTATGAGTTAAAACCTTTTCATGAGAACTGCAGTTTTCATGATTATAACTCTGACAAAAGCTTTTCATTGATTCAGGTTTTAAGTTATTCATCACGATTGAATTGTTATCTAAATAAGGAAACAATAGACGTTGCTGAAATCATGGCTGCTTCCATTGCCTCTCCACTTGGTATCGATCACCATCTTCACTACAGTTAGTATATGTGCATGAAAAGGAATACATACATTTTATGAAACAAGCGTTAGTACTGCTTCCATTGCCTGAATTATTTACAATTGTAGCACACTAAATATTTAATTTTTTTATTGAGTTGGTATATTGGGATTAAATACTGAACTGGTGGAATTACAGCAAGCACAGGTTATGCTTCAAGCTGTCTCGATCTCCTTGGAGGCGGATAGGTGGCTTTGGGAGGTATGAAAAACAAAATTGATAAATTTAGGGAAAATGTGGTTGAAAGACGATAACCCAATAGTTGAGGATCTCATTCTACAGCTTCGATAAATTCAGGTGTGTTTTCAAATAATGCTTCCTAGATGTTTGAAGACCGACAAATGTCCAAAGAAGCAGCACTGTGGACATTTGTCGTTCTTTGTCGGTCTTCAAACATCTAGCAACCATTATTTGAGAACACCCCTGCATTTATCGGAGCTGTAGAATGAGATCCTCCACTGTTGGGTTATCATCTTTCAAACCCATTTTCCCTAAATTTGTCGATTTTGTTTTTCATGCAGGGATATAATCTGTTTTTTAGTATTTGATTTGGCCGATGACCCATGTTCAAGGATGCCTTATGTTTCAGACTATACGAAGATTGCCTCTTGGTTATCATAAGGTTAAATTTTAAATTAATATGGTCTCATTCGTTAATAAGCTTATAATTATACTTAAGCAACTATGAAGAGTCAATATCTAATCATCAATGCACCTAATGACAGCAAACCATAAACAAAGCAAGAAGATTGGAGGCATTCTGCTCTTTGTATGTTTTCTTGGATTTGTTAGCCAATGGAATCATGTTACTCTAACGTCGACATCAGATCATCCGGAAACCATCATTGAGCCATCACATTCTTTCCGTTTTACATCTCAGGTAACGGTTTTCCTTAATTCATCTCAAAACTTAGGTTGTTATGTATGATTTTTGATGTGGTTTTGAAACTTACGGGATAGTAATTGTCAATTTCAGGTAGGTTGCGTATTGAGACCAAGAAATTCAGCGCCATATGTAACTAAACATAAACAATTTAAATGATATATTATAATCTATTTTTTAGTATTTGATTTCGATCGTTATTAAACTTACCCATGTGTTCACACGGGTCTTACTACTAGTAATATAGTAAATGATAATGACAATAACAATAACAACAATAACAGTCAAATAAATTTAGAAAGTATCGGGTTTATTAAAAGTAAATCATAAGGTTATTTGAGACTTATACTAATACCTTAAGGGAAACTTTTTACTTTTAGTAATAATTTAAGGGAAAAAAACATAAATATTTATATGCAATAGAAGCTTGTACACATAGCCTAAAGACTTGTACATATAGGTAAAGAAAATAAAAACAATAGTTGATGCCACATGGCATCCACCCATTAGTTTACAAATATCACGAATCAATCAAAACACTCAAAAAATGAATAGTAAAACCTCCTCACAAAGATTATTTGATAAGTTATAGATAGAGAAATTATAACCATGTCTCAGATAAATTGCGCATATCACCACGAATTAAGGTGCAACATGATCACGTATAGCCATGAATTAGGGTGCAACATGATCACGTATCGACTATCAGGGGCGGACCCCCATAGAGTGGGTCGGGGTCCCCGGACAATGTTTTTTTTAAAAAAAATTAGTAGATCCGGTCTATTAAATTTTATAACAACTCAATAAATACAATTAGGTGGACATCATAGAAAAAAAATGAAAGTTGGTATAGTGATAAACTCTCCTCTTTACCATTGTTCAAAGTATGAGAACTCTACTATATAATGGTGAAACAATGCAAGATGATATGAAAACTATCGAGAATTACATAACTAATTTTTCCTTTATAATCTATTTGTTTTTTGTGATTATAAATCCAACTCTAAAGGACTTTTTAAGAATGGAATAACAGCATTTTATGTTGCAAAAGTAGTTGAAGACCAAACATCAACACCTTATGTTAATTTAGTAGCATCTATAAGTTGTTCCTCCCTTATTAACTTAGTGCCTCCTTTTAAGGTCAAATGTATTGCAAACTTTATCCAAAGAAAGGTTAGTGGTAGAAGCCACGAAGTAAGCATATTACTATCAATCTATTTTGACAAAAGTATGAACCTCTACTATTGTTAATATTATTTTTTTTCTCTTCTCTCTCAACGCCACTCTCTATTAGAAAACGCACATATTCTAATCTACTAATGTTGCATTATTTTATTAACATTAGTCACTAACTAATAAAAGTGAAAACAAAATCTATACATTATCGACCTATCAACAGGAGAAATTCATGACTACAAACAACAACGTAAAATGTGAAACTATGATGAGAGAGTGCAAATACAATGTTTAGTTGCCAATACCCGTTGTTTATTGATAGTATGTAGTGGTAAAAAGGCATTTAGAACTTGGAATTCGTATTAACGAATAAGCACAAGAACTACGATAAGAAATGAATGTTGGTAGGAATGGATTGTTAGGCAATTGTAGACGATCTTTGGCCACCATTCCATAACTTCTTTCCATTTAGGCTTTGGTCTAGTGGTCAAAAGGAATTGTCTTTCTTTTAATGAAAAATAATTTCACGTGTAAACCCGCTCGGGGCTATGTCTAAGGTCGACTCCTCGACCGTCATGAGACTGTGCCCCCCTGTTACGCGGTAACCGGATGGAATCTGTAAACCCTTGCCCCCTGTTAGGTTCGAACCCGGGATTAAAGCCCTGATTCGTCTCTTCACCCAGATGTCCCTCGAAAATGGCCCAAGCGGGCATCGAACATGTGTCTCCACTAGGGAGGGCAGACCTTTTGACCACTAGACCAAGTTTCAATCCTTAAGATGTGTAATTTAGTATAAGAGTTATGAGGAGAAAGTTTAGTTGTTAAAAATACTTCTTTGCTATCTTGTAGCTATAAAATCATTAATAGGTTTGTAAACATCATAGATGCATTGTTAAGTTCGTCTAATAAGGCAAGACGACTCAGACCTTTGTATACGAACAACAAAGGGGTATGTATGCCCGACCATTTTTTGCTAGTTGTCATGAAAGTTTACGGGTACAAAGTGGCACAAGTCATGCTATGACAAATTTTGTAAACACGGATAATCAGAGAGGTGTATCGTCACTCTCAGATTAAGTTATTCCGGTGATTCTCCTGAATAATTCAATCGGATACAACTCTAATTGAGATATGGAACAACAGTATGTGTGTATTACAAATTCGTGAATGAACCAATAATTTCACCAAAGAAGAAGATACGAATTTGGGGATTATTTTGCAGATAACGGACTCTTGGCAGTTATAATTCAAATTTTAAAATTAAATCGCAGATAAATTATTTTTCTAAGGCATTTTCCATAAAGCAATTTAATTATTTTGCAGCTCAACCCCAACCAGGGGTCTGCTCCTTGGACCTTGTTCCGGAGGGCGCTGCCTCGGACCCCCACCAAGGGGGAGCTGCCCCCTTGGAACCCCCATTCGGGGCTCTGCCCGAACACTCGGAATTATAACAACCCGAACAGGCGTGCACTCCCGTACCTCCTAACTTGTTCGATATATATCATAATTCCCTTTGGTCACCAAATTAATTCCCCGATTACACTAAAATATCCAACACTTATGATATATAAGTTGATGACTTCCCATGAATCTCTAACATGATTGATCTTACGAACCCACCATGAATCTCCCCCCCCCCCCCCCCCCCCGATTACACTAAAATATCCAACACTTATGGTAATTACTTGTTTTCTCTCCTTGAGGTCCCAAATTCAACTCCCACTAGCACCACTTTGAAGGACATTGGTGGTGTAAATAAAGTTTAGAACTAGTCCTCTTTGGAGGTCGCCAGTTTGAAACTGAGCCGAACTAGATTTTACTGTAGTGGGCCTTATCACGAATAATCCTCCTTGATGATATCTACTTCCACAAATCTCGCCATCTGCATTATTGTGTGGTCAATCATTGTGGTCATCATTACCTTTTCCATATTTAACATCCTTGAAATACTCTTTGTACATGTATATATATTACTGTAAATTGTCTTGTATGACACATTGAAATATAGAAGGAATAACCTTAATAGGCCTTTGGGCAGCGGGTTTTCCCTGGAACTGGTGGCTTGGTGGCTCGGGTAGCATCCAACTCTGATCGTTATGGAGGACGGGATGAATTTGCTAGATTGAGAGCACCCCAGGATGCTTATCCGGTGATTTAGTTGGCCGTTCCAAAAAAAAAAAGTATAGAATGTACAATATGATTCTTGCCCACACCTTTATTGAATTTCATACGTTTTGTTGACAATACACGAAGAAAAGGTACAAGAACCAAAATGGATACATGACTATGATGTCATGTAACCCGTAGTTATAATCGTTATTAATATATGATGTAATTATATATATAAAGGAAGGTTAACGTACATTACGGCTTAACGTACATCACGCACGACAAGTAATTACGCACGTTCATTTTAAAATCACGCACGTTGTAGCACAAAAATCCAAAATCACGCATGTTGAAACACAATAATCACGCATATTGAAAACATTAATCACGCATGTTATAGAACAAATCACGCACGTTGTCGTACGTGAAGTACGTTAAGCCGTAATGTACGATATACTTTTTCTATCTATCTATATATATATATATATATATATATAGTTTTAGGATCCTGTAAAAAGGACATTTTTCGTGAGAAGAGTGAGAAGACATAAGAATTGACATGTAGGCAACATGTTTTGGACATGTGAATAATGTTTTGGGTTGTTTTAGCAAGAAAAAACACCAAACATAACTATTTAAGACATAATTCAATGAATTCTAGGCTTAAAACTTAAAACACCATGCCAAGAACGTTAAGTAGTGTGTTTTAAGTGTTAAGTAGTGTGTTTTAGTTATGTTTAAGTTTCACGCCCATAATACGTTGCATTGTGTTTTAAATTGTTACATTTGGTGTTTTCCTTGGAAAAAAACTCAAAACATCATGCCTAAGTCGAAAACATAATACCTACATATCAATTTCTACCCCTTTCCGTCTTCCACGGTGGTTTTGCCGCCTTCGAACTTCACAACCACCTCGATCTGATTCTAACTTCTGGGCATTTTCTTTTGGATCTCGATGCGCTTTTTTGTAGATATTGAATATGATGAATCAAACATTTTTTTTGAATCTTCATTTGCTTTTTGTAAATGTAAAATGAGAGAAAGATAAATATTAGAAGAGAGAAGAATATTCTAATGTAAAAGAAAAAAGAGAGAGAGAGAAACAAAGAAAGAAAATGGATGTGACTTTTAAAAAGAAGAGAGAGAGAAATGATGTGACATCGAGAGTAAAAGACTACATTGTCAGTTTGATTTAATTTAAATATGAGTAATGCATTAAAATCTTATTGGATGATAAGAGTTCTCATGTTTCTTACATCTGGTAGTGGTTCCTCATTGAACTGAATCATATATATATATATATATATATATATATATATATATATATAGGGAGGGGCTCATGCGAGAACCACCCTTATTGTGAGAACCATGAGAACCAATGTGAACACAACCTAAAATAGCTAAAAAAACCTAAAAAAACCATAAAAAACCTAACCCCCACCCCCCCCCACCCAAAAACCTAAACCCCCCACCCTCCCCCCCCCCCCCCCAAAAAAAAACCTAACCCCCCCCCCCCCCAAAACCTAACCCCCCCCCCCCAAGCTAAAAAAAACCTAAAAAAACCTAAAAAAAACCTAACCCCACCCCCCCCCCCCCAAAAAAAAGCCTAAACCCCCCTCCCCCACCCCCCAAAAACCTAAACCCCCCCACCCCCCCCCCCCCCAAGCTAAAATGCTAAAAACTAAACCCCCAAAAAACCTAAAAAAATCTAAAAAAAATCTAAAAAAATCAAAAAAAAATCTAAAAAAATCAAAAAAAAATCCAAAAATTTTTTTTTGATTTTTTTAATATTTTTTAGGTTAAAATCGCTACTTTTCGAAGCCAAAAAAAAAAAAAAATTTTTTTAAAAAAAAAAAAATTTTTTTTAAAAAAAAAAAAAAAAAAATTTAAAAAAAAAAAAGTTTTTTTTTTTTTTTTTGGGTTCGAAAAGTAGCGATTTTAACCTAAAAAATATTAAAAAAATCAAAAAAAAAAATTTTGTGTGATTTTTAGCTATTTTTAGGCATTTTTGGTGTGTTCACATTGGTTCTCGCGGTTCTCGCAATAAGAGGTGGTTCTCGCATGATCTTCTCCCTATATATATATATATATATATATATATATATATATATATATATAAGGTCAGGATTTAGAGAAAACGGTGAAAAGTGTGAGAACGGTTATGGATCGTACGATCAAAACAATCTATGGACTAGATTGGCGCGGTGACGTTTTCGTAAATAACACAAATTCTATTAAGTGGATGCGCTTCATTAAGGGTAAAATGGTCTTTAGACTTCTCTACCAAAAACACCAAACTAATGAATAAAACGCCATTACGGGCCAAAACACATCCTATATAAACAAAACATCTCAGACATTCATTAAACACACCTCGAACCGGAGACGCCATATTTACTATTATATACCATTCATCTTAGAAACGCCAAAAAACCAAAAACATCAAAAACACCAAACTCAAAAACGCCATATTTTACTATATAGCAAACATCTTAGAAACGCCAATAAACTCAAACATCAAAGATTCCAAATCGACGTTTCTTTTAGATACACTATTTCCTCAGTAAAACGCCAAAATGGCAAAAATCGTTTTGCAGAATTGACAAGTGGTCCATTGGACAACCCTTAAGTGTTTCAAAAGACAAGTTAATCCCCTATTTAATTATGTAATTATCTTGAATTAGATAACTACCATTGTTTGTGTTTCAGGTGTGTTTGGAGCCTAAAAGGAGGGAAAACACTGCGTTGGATGGAAGTGGATTGGAACGAGTTTAATAATGATTGGAATGAAGAACAAAGAAGGAATTCCAGGGCCCTACCGTAAATTACGGTGGCTACCGTAATTTACGGTAGCCCCTGGACTTGTCCCATTTCCACCGTATGGCAGTAGCAACCCAGCGTAAAGATTTTAATGCTACCGTAACTTACAGTAGCTAATGTCACGACCCCCGACCACACCCTGGACGGGAACCGTGAGCAGTCAAGTGGTACCGGTGGTTATTTTGAAAAGTTTTGCAGCGGAAAATTTCATCAGGACCGTGAGTTAGGAAAAATATCAGAGTTTTGAAACACCGGATTTTATTTATTAAACAGATGGTAATAAATCCATGTTTTACAAAGGTAGCTTTAGTATGGGATAAACCCGAATACATAAAACAACATTTCTTGATTTAGTTTAATTGATAAAATAAGCCACTTCTTTAAGCCTCTCGGTGTCGTATCACAACTCTTATTCCGATCTACTGTAATCACCTGAAACACGTTTTAAAAATATTTGGTCAGCAGGAAATATTGATGAGTTCATTCAATTTGTACAAAAACACATTTGTTATAATTCACAGCATTAAGAGTTTTTACATTTGCCCCTATCTTATAATTAGCTGGTCCAGTTGTCACTCGACCGGATCTATGACTATGGTCATACCACTATTGGGTCCTGTTACCCAATAGTGACGTATATCAATAATTAGGCTCGCCCACCTAAAGTGATAAAAACAGCAGTAATGTGCACAATACCCCACTTACTGCCAGTAACTTAAGATTAGCAAAGACTTAATCACTGCAAAGTATAATTGGAAAACATTTAGGGTTTTGTAAAGCAATTTGATAAAAAGAGAATGACTCACCTTGTTAGCATATAGTCTTGATTTAACAGGCCTCCTGATTCTAAGTCTTCTGATAATTAAGCATCTATTTTGATTGTAAGTGTATAGTGCAGAGTTTTCTTGTAGTTAAACATTTAGTTTAACAGAGTGGAATACGTATTAGTGTAAAACCACATCAAACCTGACGATGGTCACGAGATCAGAACCTTAACGAAATTCACAAAGTATAGTCTTATTTAGACAGCACTTTGGCATTCGTTAGTTGGTTTCCGAATCGATCGGACAGAATATCGCATCGGTGATTATTGGTTAGAACACCAACGTATAGAGAGAAGAATATAAGGAATGAGCAAAGAAAAATAATCCTAAGCTTCCTATTTATAGGTAAGAAACATGCAATTTCCAGGAAGTTTCCTATATACTTTCTAGGAAATTACATATACTTTTCTAGGAAGTTACCTATACATTTTCTAGGAAGCTTCCTACCCACATATATATCCTCTTACACCTTCCTTGCACCTTCCTCATATATATCTATTTTCATGTATATCTATTTAGGTGTTTAATTTACTTAGTTAATTAATCTTACTTAATTAATTAATCTTACTTAACTGTTAAGTTTACTTATCTATTAAGTTTCTTAATTGCTAAGTTTTACTTAACTATTAAGTTTACTTAATTGCTAAGCATTCTAGTTAAACAGCTCCCTGAGTATGAGTTTTAATTCTAGATACAATGGAACTTGTATTAGCGTAATTACCCAATTCAACTTTAACGATAATCACGAGATCAAAACCCTCACAATGAATGACAAAGTATAGCCAGATATTGGCAGCACTTAAACATCCATCGAATCGGTTTCAATCGATCGGATAAAGTATCGTATCGGTGATTAGAGTTATTACCCTAATAACAGGCAGAGTTTCGGGGTTTAGAGGTTCTGACATTAGAATGACAGAACAAGAGACCAAGAGAAAGAAAAGAATTGAACGATCTGAAATGAAGCTGAAAACTTCAATATATAGGCTGATTAGGGGACTCGCTCGCGCCCCGCGAACCCGTCCCTCTTTCTCTCGCGCTCCGCGAGGAAGTCCCGTCTACACATAGGGTTGGCTGGTCATCGAGTAGGTCTGACACGTGTGTGACACATGTCGGATAGGATAAAGTCTCTCGCGCCCCGCGAGAGATCTCTTCTAGTGGGTCGCAGACCGCGAGGGAACAAAATTTTATTTTTATTTGAACAATTCTAAACATTTCGGTTTGTGTTTTGATTCGTATGAACTCTAAACTTTGTGTTATGATGATTCACCAAGCGATGTGCGGCTTAATTTTCGGTGATCATCTTAGGTTGAAGGTTTCCTCTATGACTTTTATGTTTTTATCCGTATTTCTAGAATGATGAACTTGCTATGTTTCTTTGTTTATTATGGTGCATGAATGTTTGATTGTAAATTGTTAATTGACGTTTTGATCTTAGTCTAAACCGTACGTTCTTGGTGTCGTTGACAATCGAGATATCACAGGAGGGGTTAGGGTTGGATGTTGGTTAATTGGTCATCGGGTAACAACCTCGCATTTCTTTAATCCGAGTACTTAGTTCCCTTTGAACACAACAAACGTTTATGCATGAGTCATGTCTATATGACTCTTTCTAGTGGGATTTAGGCATAATTGTCAAATGAAACCGGAAACCTAAGATGGTCATTTTCTCTTAATCTATTTTAATAACCAATCTTTGATTTGCGATTAGTTTAGTAATTTAGTTCTTAAAACCAAACAATCAACTTCTGGATTTTAATTTCTGCAATTTTAGTTTAATTTTAGTTAAGTACAAAACTACATAATCAACATACATTCCACAGACTCCCTGTGTTCGATACCCACTTGCTGCTATCAATTAGTTGTAATTGGTTTAAATTTGCATGAGACCACGACATCACATCAAATTTTGGCGCCATTGCCGGGGAGTAGTGCGCAACGTGTGTTAATTTAGTAGCATTTGTTTGTTATTTTCGGGTTTACACTGGTTGTGTTTAATGTGCAGGTACTATAGGTGTATGCATATTAGGGGCTCTCACAAGTCATCACCACTATCGTTTGATCCGGAAATTCAAAGAACTTTGAGGCAAAACCGTGTTTTAGTACAAGAAAACAAGATCATTGGTTCACCCACTTCACCCATTACACCTAGAAACATCATGGATGAATCACAAGTACCACCCACTACGGGTCAACCTACACCATCTTTCGTCCTTCATCAACACAACCTTCACCAAATACCACCATTCCAAATTCCACTACCAATCCTACTCCACCACATGAAGTTAGCTCAACCAACACTACATCACCTACTACCACCCAAATCGAACCTACCCTCACTTATAGCCCTTCCTCAACGATTCCACCACTTTCACACTTTTTTCCAGCTTCCGGTCAATCATCCTCTACCCACCCAATACCACCAAGTTCAACTATCATTCATACTACTTCTACATATCAACCACCGAACCAACCGGGTTTCCACTATTCATCCTTTCCGTTTGTGCAATCTTCAGGTATAGGAGGAGATGGATATGATGATGGATATGAAGAAGAATTTAGAAAATACGAAGAAGAGGGATTTTATTATGGAGGTGATCGAGGTAATTTGGGACCTCAAGGAGGAACTGTTCATCAACAAAGTTAACCATTGCAACATGTTCAAGATTTGGGTAGGCCACCAACTGGGGTACAATAAATTCGGCCACATGGGCCACAGTTTCAACAACCAATGCCATTACAACAAGCTCGTCCACAATATCAACAACCCCAATTTCAAAGGCCGGTGCAACAACCACTAATGCAACAACCTCAATTTCAGCAACCGTTTGCACCTCAAGGGCCGATGCAAGGGCAAATGGGTCACCCAAGAGTACCATTGGGTGCTCCATGAAGACATCACCGAGAGGCGGTGCGGGGGATTGAAGCTCATTTTAGACCGGTTATCACTAATAATCCCTCTCCGGTAGTGATTCCTCATCACCCGGATGGAAGGACTTTTGAAGTTAGAACAACCGCACTCCAAAGTTTGCCAAAGTTTAAAGGGTTAGCAACGGAAGAACCTTATTTTCATTTGGAGACTTATGATTCCATTTGCAATACTATTGGAGGTCAAGGTTATTCGTCGGATGATGTCAAGTTGGTTCTCTTTCAATTTTCCTTGGAAGATAAAGCAAAAAGGTGGTTTCATACTTTGCCCTTCGCGTCAATTTATACATGGGCCAAAATGCAACAAATATTCTTAGAAGAGTTCTTCACGGCTCAAAAGACAAATGATGCAAGGAGAAGCTTGAGAAGCTTCCAACAACAACCGGGGGAGATGTTTCATGAGGCTTTTGAACAGTTCAACATGATGTTGAAAAATTGTCCTCATCATGGTATACAACTTTGGGAGTTGTTGAATGCTTTTCATGAGGGGTTGAGTTCGGAGGATGCTCGTGACTT
Source organism: Helianthus tuberosus (assembly GCA_030545235.1). Lineage (NCBI taxonomy): Eukaryota > Viridiplantae > Streptophyta > Magnoliopsida > Asterales > Asteraceae > Helianthus > Helianthus tuberosus. The sequence goes on along the minus strand of CM060365.1, from coordinate 188,651,200 downwards.
AATGTCATTTACTAATGGTACATTTGGTACCAATTTTGAGCATGATGATTGGGCATTTTTAGAATAAATGGCGGTTACTTCAAAAAGGAAGGCTCAATCTTCGAGACGGGCAAGACATGTTATTACAAGACCACAAGTTCATGGGGTAGAGAATGGAGGTGTGCAAACCAAGAATCAAGTGTACAACGTGTGCACTAATTGTAATGAAATAGGCCACACGGCGGAAGTGTGTTTGGTAGGAGTGGTTGAAGACCAAGTGGAGGAAGTGAATGCTATTCAAGGGGGTGGTCGTAACTTTAACATGAACTCGAATACATACCACCCCGGGTTAAGAAATCATCCTAACTTCCATTATGGGAACCCGACAAACCAAGCAAACCCAAATTCCAAGGAACTCAAGGGAATTTCGCACCTCGCCAACAACAATACAACCAAGGTAATTATCGAGGTGGAAACAATTTTGGTTACCAAGGTCAATTTCAACAATCAGGTGGTCAAAGTGGTTCTTCGGGTCAAAATTCATCAAGTGAGAATGAAGTTATGGATATGCTTCAGGTGATGCAACAAGATATGCAAAAGAGGAATCAACTTGATGAGGTTCGGATGCAAAAGGATGAGGTTCGTGACAAGAGCATTCAAACGTTGACAACTCAAATGGGTCAACTAGCAACGGAGGTGGCGGAGTTGAAAAAAGGTAAAGGTCAACTTCCTAGTGACACTAAGGTAAACCTTTCTCATAACTCATCACGTAATATTCCTATTAACCATGTTAGTGTTTTAAGAAGTGGAAAAGATTTTAAAGCAAATTTGTCACCTGGTTTGGTTGATGGGGTGGTTGAGGATATTATGGGGAATGAAAGTGATGAGGATGAAGTCTCACCACCCATTGTGTCTAAGGACTCTAACATTGAAAAAGTAGTTCAAAAATCGGGGTTGTGTGAAATTTTAAAAGATAAAAATGATGAAGGGGGACCAAGCCAAGTTCCATTTCCACCGGCTTTACTTGACCCGGGTAAGAAAAATTTTATTTCAACAAGGGGTCCTCAAAAAGAGAAATTGTGGGATGTTTTCAAGCAAGTGAAAGTTAACCTCCCGTTGCTTGATGCAATTAAACAAGTGCCCGCTTATGAAATTTTTTTAAAAGAATTATGCACACAAAAGAAGCAACAAAAGAAAAAGATGCCTAAGCGGGTCGACCGGGCAAGTTAGTGCGGTGCTTAATGGGGAGCTTCCTCCTAAGCTCTAAGATCCAGGAATGCCATTAATAAATATTCAAGTTGGAAATTTTCAAATGTCAAAGGCGTTGTTAGATCTTGGAGTCGGAGTGAGTATTTTATAGGGGGGCTTATACGACCAATATGATTTTGGTCCATTAGCAAGGGTAGAGACAACGGTTGTTTTAGCCGATTTGTCTCATAAGTTGGCTCGGGGGATGGTGCAAGATGTCATAGTAAAAATTGATGAGTTCTATTATCCAGTTAACTTTTTAGTCTTAGATTACTCATCCGCGGACCCAAAACAACAACAAAATGTTATTTCGGCCATTTTTTAGCACCACGCATGCCGTGATTGATTGTCGATTCGGTACGGTCGACCTGACATTTGGCAATAGGAAAATGTGATTGAATGTTTATACTAACAATTCTAACTCTATTGGTGTTGATGAGTGTTTTATGGCAGATTTAGTTAACGGATGTGACCCGCATGAGTATGAGGAAACATAGTATGGATACTTGTGTTTGTGATTTTTCTAAACAGGTACATGCTTGTGCATTGAGGGTTGAAGAGCAAGAGCAAGATGCTATGGCACTTAAGGAGGGTCGACCGCCATGGACCCATCAGTTTGAGAGCTTAACGGTGGAAATTAATTCGGGTACTAAACTGTCTTTAGAGGAACCACCGAAATTGGAGTTGAAAGACTTTCCAATCCACTTGAAGTATGCATTCTTAGGGGATAATGATACTTTACCGGTTATTATTGCCTCTAATTTGAAGATGGCTCAAGAGCAAGCATTATTGGAAGTTTTGAAGGCAAATAAAGGAGCTATAGGGTGGACGATTGCCGACTTGAAAGGAATTAGTCCATCAATCGTTATGCACAAAATCATCACCACCGAGGATGCAAAACCAACGAGAGAGGCACAAAGGAGATTGAACCCGAATTTATGAGAAGTAGTAAAAAATGAGGTAATTAAATGGTTAGATGCGGGTATTATCTATCTTATTTCGGATAGTGCTTGGGTAAGTCCTACCCAAGTAGTGCCTAAGAAGGCCGGCATTCAAGTAATAAAAGATGAGAATGGTGAACAAATCACCACCCGACCGGTTACTGGGTGGCGTGTTTGTATTGAATACCGAAAATTGAATGCCGCCACTTCTAAGGACCATTTCCCGTTACCTTATATTGACCAAATTATTGAAAAATTATCGGGTCAAAAATATTACTGCTTTTTAGATGGTTACTCAGGATATAATCAAATTTCAATTCACCCGGATGACCAACACAAGACCACCTTCACTTGTCCATATGGCACTTTTGCCTTTCGGCGAATGCCATTTGGCTTGTGTAATGCACCGGCAACTTTCCAACGATGTATGATGAGTATTTTCTCGGACATGGTTGGGGAGTCGCTTGAGGTATTTATGGATGACTTCTCCATTTTTCGCACAAGTTTTGAATCTTGTCTCGATGAGTTGCAAAAAGTTTTAAAAAGATGTGTTGAGAAAAACTTGGTGCTAAGTTGGGAGAAAAGTCATTTCATGGTGCAAGAGGGTATTGTGTTAGGCCATGTTATTTCGGAAAGGGGAATGGAGGTGGATAAAGCAAAAATTCGGGTAATATCATCTTTGCCTCCACCAAAGAATGTAAAAGAGGTAAGGTCATTTTTGGGACATGCGGGTTTTTATCGACATTTTATTAAAGGTTTTAGTGTTATTACTAAACCTTTATGTAATTTGTTATTAAAAGATGTTCCCTTTGACTTTACTAATGAATGTTTGCAAGCTTTCAATGTTTTGAAGGAACAATTGGTGAAAACTCCCATCTTGCAACCACCGGATTGGTCAAAGTCGTTCGAGATCATGTGTGATGCAAGTGACACAACAATTGGTGCGGTTTTGGGTCAACGGATTGATAAAAAGCCGGTGGCAATTTACTATGCAAGCAAAACATTGTCCGAGGCACAACTGAATTACACCACAACCGAAAAGGAGTTATTAGCGGTGGTGTATGCCTTGGACAAGTTCCGGTCATACATATGGGGAAGCAAGGTGATTGTGTACTCGGACCATAGCGCGGTTCGGTATTTAGTGGAGATGAAAGATGCAAAGCCCCGTTTGATCCGTTGGGTGTTGTTATTGCAAGAATTTGACTTAGAAATTCGGGATAAAAAAGGAAGTGAAAAAGTAGTGGCGGAGAACTTATCCCGAATTCCGGTGGAAGGGGTTGATGATTTAAGTGAGATCAATGAACGATTCCCCGATGACCAATTGTTGGCCGTGCCTACTTTTGTTGCACCGTGGGATGCTCATTATGTGAATTACCTAGCCACAGGTGCAATCCCAAATCATTGGACCAAGAAAAGAAGGCAACAATTCATGGTCCAAGTTAAGCAATATATTTGGGATGAGCCAGACCTTTTCAAGATTGGACCCGATCAAGTAATACGAAGGTGTGCGCCCGAGATGGAAGTGTTAGAAATTTTGACACATGCCCATTCATCCGCTTGTGGAGGTCATTTTAGTGGCCATAAAACGGGCTACCGGGTATTAACATGTGGTTTTTATTGGCCTACGATTTTTAAAGATGCATGTGAGTTTGCACGAAATTGTGTCAATTGTCAAAAGATGGGAAGTATTTGAAAGAGGGACGAGATGCCTTTGCAACCGATTTTGGTGGTTGAAATATTCGATGTGTGGGGCACAGACTTTATGGGTCCCTTCCCGAGTTCGAATGGGTTTTTGTACATCTTAGTGGCGGTGGATTATGTTTCGAAATGGATTGAAGCTATTCCTACAAGAACCAACGATCATTCGGTTGTATGCAAGTTCGTTTAATCAAATATCTTTCCTCGTTTCGGTATTCCAAGGGTTATAATTAGTGATGGTGGGTCGTATTTTAAAAATTTTAACTTCGGAAAATTGTTGAAGTGGTACAATGTAAACCACCGAATCGCTACACCGTACCATCCAAAAACAAGTGGACAAGTCGAAGTGTCCAACTGTCAAATTAAAGAAATTCTCATGAAGACGGTGCGAACGGATAGGAAAGATTGGTCAAGTAAGTTAGATGATGCGTTGTGGGCATATAGGACGGCCTACAAACCTCCAATTGGCACGACTCCTTACCGGATGGTGTATGGGAAAGGATGTCATTTGCCAATGGAGTTAGCTCATCGGGCACATTGGGCAATTAAAACGGTGAACGCGGATTACGTCGAAGTGGGTAAGATGCGGAAATTACAGTTAAGTGAAATAGAAGAGATTCGAGACGAAGCTTATGAGTGTGCATCGGCGTACAAGGATAAGCTTAAAAAAGTTCATGATGCGAAGATTAAGAAACGAACCTTTGAAGTGGGCCAGAAAGTGTGGTTGTATAATTCAAGATTGAAGTTATTCGCGGGCAAGCTTAAAAGTAAATGGATGGGTCCCTATGTCATTAGGCAAGTGGGTCAATTTGGTGATGTTGATATCCAAGATGTTCAGACAAACAAGCAACAAACGGTGAAAGGGCATCGGCTCATGTCGCAACCCCCGTCCCCTAATTACTCGGGAACGGGCGACCGCGACCATTTTCAGTGGTATCGGTGTTTATCATTTTGGCAGCGAAAATTACATCAGGACCGTAGTTAGGAAATATTTTATCAGAGTAAAATACCATATTTTTACATAAATAAACACATTGAGATAAAACCCAAGTTTTCATTACAAACGTATTTATAGGGGTAAACCCTATTTTATTGAAATAAAATATCTTCTTTATTTAGGTAACTTTTATAGCCACTTTTCCAAGCCTTCACTGCTGTCCAGTTGGCTTCTAACTGGCTTTCACATTTTGTTACCTGAAACACGTTTAAAAACATTTTGTTAGTGGGAAATACTGGTGAGTGAATCCCAGTTTAATCAAGAAGATTTTTATCCTTTAACAGTATTGAGAGCGATTACAATGTTTATATCTACACAATTACTCATTCAGTACTGTCAATCCTGACTGGTGGGTCATATTACACATTGGCTAACTTTTTTTCCAATGGTAACGTGTTCCACATTTTGTATACAAAACCCTAACATACCGGCAGTAATTGAAGAATTACAAAGACTCAATCACTGCTAATTATAATTTAAAATAAATAAAGGTTTCGTAAAACAGTTTACAAAAAGGAGATTACTCACATTGCTGTCTTAGGGTTTTCCTTAAGGATTTCCTGGTGATTATCTGTTAATTACACAACGCACACGCGTTAGTATAATAACCCAATATTTACATTAGTAATACCCTTCCCGAGATGGCATTCCAACGACTACGTCGGGCAGAACCACGACAGCCGTTACGGAACCCTAGATCAATCGGGCAGCATATCTAATACGTAACCGGGTGTTATGATACTTACAACGAGGCAGAACTTCGCTATTTAGGGGGTATTATGCCCGAAAATTACTTTAGCTATGTGGAAATTCGAGATAGAAAGAAAGTTGTGAGCGAGTTGGGACTGAATGCTCGACCTCTCTATATATAGGGCTGTTCAGGGGGTCTGTCGCGCCCCGCGAAGACCACACCAAGGTCTTACGCGGCCCACGACATAGGATTGTAGGGCCTAGCTTTGCTTATTCGGACAACTAGCCTCGACACGATTGGTGACACGTGGCAGCCTGGGGGCTCGCCCTGGTGACTGGCTGTCGCGCCCCGCGTAGCCTAGAGGCTTAGCCTTCGCGGCCCGCGAGCGAACCAAAAATCTTGTTTTTATTTAATTTTAATAAAAATAAAGGTATTCGGGCTCAGTTTTCGCATACAGGGTGTATTTTAGGACGTATTGGGATATTTTAAATAATTTAGGGGTGTCGGAAATATTTTGGAGGGTTGTTATATCCTCCCCACCTTGTTTTAGAACTCGTCCTCGAGGTCTACTAGAACAGGTGTGGATATTTCCTTTCCATTTCTGATTCAAGCTCCCAAGTGTATTCTGGTCCTCTTTTGGAGTCCCATTTCACTTTGACTAGAACTAATCTTTTGTGTTTGAGATTCTTGACTTTCCTGTCTTTGATCTGTAGAGGGTTTTCTACAAATTTTAACTGTTCATTTACCTCTATATCCTTAAGAGGCACTACCAGTGATTCATCGGCTAAGCATTTCTTGAGGTTAGATACATGAAATACATCATGTATTCCTGCCATTTCTTCTGGCAGTTGTAGCTGATAGGCTACATGTCCTATTCTTCTAATGATTTCAAAAGGTCCAACATACCTGGGGCTTACTTTTTTCCCTTTTTATGAATCTTACCACTCCTTTCCAAGGAGAGACCTTCAATAACACCTTGTCTCCTATCTAAAATTCCAGTGGCTTTCGTCTGTTATTAGCATCACTCTTTTGTCGGTCACGTGCTGCTTTTAGTCGTTCCTTGATTTGGATGATCTTGTCAGTTGTTTCTTGTACTATTTCTGGTCCAGAAAGTTGCTTTTCTTCGATCTCTGCCCAACAGACTTGGGTTCGGCACTTTCGTCCATAAAGTGCTTCGAATGGTGCAGTATTGATACTTGTGTGATAGCTGTTGTTATAAGAAAATTCTATTAATGGTAGGTGATCGTCCCAATTACCTCCGAAATCAATTACACAAGCTCTAAGCATGTCCTCCATTGTCTGAATTGTCCTTTCGCTTTGTCCGTCCGTTTGAGGATGATAAGCTGTGCTCAGATTCAACTTGGTTCCCATGGCTTTTTGGAAACTAGTCCAAAAATGAGAGGTAAAACGGCTATCTCTATCAGACACAATTGATAAAGGAATTCCATGTAATGAAACTATTTCATTCACATACAATTTAGCTAATTGCTCCATACTGAAAGTTTCCTTCATTGGTAAGAAATGAGATGACTTAGTTAGCCTATCTACAATCACCCAGATTGTATTATTACCTTTTCTTGTCTTGGGTAATTTGGTAACAAAATCCATTGTTATCAATTCCCATTTCCATACTGGCATCTCTAACTGCTGCAATAAACCTGAGGGTTTCTGGTGCTCTGCCTTAACTTGTGAACATGTTAAACACTTGGCAACATAGGTTGTTATATCATTTTTCATTCCTATCTACCAAAAATTCTTTCTTAAGTCTTGATACATCTTATCACTTCCAGGATGCATCGTATACTTAGACTTATGGGATTCTTCTAATATACGGTGGCGTAGGTTTCCTAATTTGGGTATCCACATTCTTTTCTTATGGAATCTCCAAATTCCATCTGTTCCTTGCTCTAGTTCCTTAATCATTCCTTTCAATTTCTCAGTATCATCCTTGATTACTGATTCTTGTGCCTTTCTAATCTGTTCATTTAAATCTACTTGTAGATTTAATTTAAGAGAACGTACTCTTTTTGGCTTTTCATGGTACTTTCGACTTAAAGCATCAGCCGCTACGTTAGCCTTTCCTACATGATACTGGATATTACAATCATAATCACTAAGTATTTCCATCCAGCGTCTTTACCTCATATTCAACTCCTTTTGTCCGAAAACATACCTTAAACTCTTATGATCACTGAAAATGGTAAACTTACTACCGTAAAGGTAATGTCTCCAAATCTTAAGGGCAATAATTGTAGCTTCTAATTCTAAATCATGGGTTGAATAATTCTCTTCATGATTCTTAAGTTGTCTAGATGCATAAGCTATAACCTTTTGACGTTGCATCAATGCACATCCATAACCAAACTTAGAAGCGTCACAATAGACTACAAAATCTTCAGTTCCTTTTGGTAACGCTAGTATGGGTGCATTGGTTAGTCTTTGCTTAAGAATTCTAAAGGCTTCTTCTTGCTTTAGTCCCCATTCAAACTTAACAGATTTACAGGTTAGCTTAGTTAAGGGAATGGCTATTCTAGAAAAATCTTGAATAAATCTTCTATAATAACCGGCCAATCCTAAGAAACTTCTAACCTCGGTTGGTGACTCAGGGGTTTTCCATTTGGTAATCGCCTCGATCTTGGTCGGATCCACATGAATTCCTTCATGATTGACGAAATGCCCAAGAAACTGTACATGTTCTAGCCAAAACTCGCACTTCGTAAACTTTGCATAAAGTTTTTCTTTTCTCAATAAACTTAGAAGTGCATGCAGATGCGCGCCGTGCTCCTCTTTATTTTTAGAGTAAATGAGAATATCATCTATAAAGACAATTATGAATTTATCCAAGTATGGCTTACATATTCGGTTCATCATGTCCATAAATGCAGCTGGGGCATTGGTTAAACCAAATGGCATGACAATAAATTCATAATGGCCATACCTTGTTCTAAAAGTCGTCTTAGGAACGTCCTCTTCCTGTACCTTTAATTGATGATATCCTGACCGTAAATCGATCTTTGAGAAAAATCGAGCTCCTTGCAATTGATCGAACAGATCATCAATTCTCGGTAATGGACCGATTTTTAATCGTGACCTTGTTCGCACATACTACGCATTGATCCGTCCTTCTTTTTAACGAATAAGATCGGCGCTCCCCATGGCGATGAACTTGGCTGTATGAATCCCTTCTCCAGTAGTTCGTCTAACTGTTTCTTCAGTTCCTGCATTTCTGCGGGTGCCAAACGGTAAGGTGCTTTGCCAATTGGTGTTGTCCCTGGTAGTAGTTGGATTCTGAATTCAACTTCCCTGTCTGGCGGTAGTCCTGGTAATTCTTCTGGAAACACATCTGGAAACTGAGATACTACAGAAATATCATTCAATTCTTTTCCTTTAGTGTTAGTGATTATGGAAATCAAATACACTAATGATCCTTTTCTTATATAACTTGCTGTTTTCATCACAGAGATGAATTTCGTGGATCTAAAGGGCTTATCTCCTTTAATTGTGATCTTTTCACCCTTTGGTGAATTTACTTGAATTGACTTTTGATCACATAGAATACTGGCTTTATTGGCTATTAACCAATCCATTCCTAGTACAATATCAAATCCTGCCAGATTCATTGGATAAAGGTTTGCAATAAACTTTTGATTTGAAAATTCTATTCTTGCTCCCTGCAAGATTTCAAAAATCTTAATGGTTTCCCCATTTGCTGTCTCTACTAGACATTCTTGTGTTAGTTTAGTTAATGGTCGATTGAGAAGTTTGCAAAATGAAGTATTAATAAAACTTTGGTTTGCACCAGAGTCAAATAATACTTTAGAAAAAACATCATTACCTAAAAACGTACCGGCTATCACGTCCGGAATCATCTTAGCTTCTTCTGCAGTCAGAACAAATGCTCTAGCATTTTTAGTATTCTTGTTGTACATGGCTGGAGCTAGTTTCGGACAGTTTGGCTTGATATGTCATTGTTTTCCACAGTTGTAGCATATCCTGTTGTTAGGTTTCCTCCTGCAGTCTTCTTCCTTGTGTCCAGATATTTTGCAAAAATTGTGATATATAGAGCATCTTCCAGAATGCTTCCTTTTGCAATACTTGCAATAGGGTGCAGAAGTAGAACCTACATTTTTCCCACGGTTGGAATTACCGTAGCGAAATTCATGGGTAAGTTTCTGAGCTAGGTTCCTCCTCTGGTTTTCTTCTTGTGTGCGTATTAACTCATCAGTCAGAGTGTTTGCTAGTTCTACAACTTCTTCTATAGTTTGAGGTCTAGTCGCCTTAACTACATGCCTAATCTCACTGATTAATCCCCAGATGTAACGAGAAATTAATACTGGTTCTGGTGATGCAAGGGTTGGCACTATTCTAGCATATTCAAAGAATAACGTAGTGTAACCCTTACTATCCACTCCAGTCATTCTAAGATTTAAGAACTTATTTGCTATCTGTTCTTTTTCATTGGGAGGGCAGAATTTCCTTTATACCATATTTTTAAATTCCTCCCATTCTATATTATACACCCTGTTACTTCCCCTGGATTGGAGGATAGTGTTCCACCATTCTAAAGCTGAGTTCTTAAACAAATTGGAAGCAAACATTATCTTACCTCTTCCGCACACTTGCTTATTTTTAAGACTGCCTCAGTCTTTTCTATCCAGCGTAGAGCTGCAACGGCCCCTTCATTGCCCGAGAATTCAATTGGTTTACAAGACCAGAATTCTTTATAAGAACAACCATAAGACATGGTTCTTCTTCTTTTAGGAATGGGCACTTGAAGTATTGGTCCATTGTTTATGCTGTGATCTGGTTCAGTAGGTCGCTTACTGCCATTGTTACTTTTATTATATGCTTCCTTAACTGTTTTGATAATATATGGCATTTCATCTATTATCCCTTGTGCCACTATGTGTTGGATGGCACTGTTATCCACTTGGTTTCCATTATTATTGTTGTTCGGGTTATCGTTATTCGGGTTATTGTTACTCTGGTTTTCCTGGTTCACTTTGTTGCCCATCTGAATTTTAAACATTTACCAATTATTAATATCACAAGATAATATTTAATGCAAACAATCACACAACACACATAATGATCAAAATCGTCGAACATTGCGACTTACTCTTTCTTATATATTATGCATCTAATACAAACTGGAACTGGAATTTAAAATTACAATACTATTAGGCATCCGTAGCTATTGTCTAGATTTTTTTTCAAACATACACACATATTATATATTATTATTATTTTATTATTATTATTATTACGGTCACTGGAAAGGGTTCATCCAAAACTCCATATTACGCTCGTCATACTTCCAGACGAGTCGTTCTCCTATCTGTCTCATCCTTTCACTACCTTCCAAAATCTCCTCACCAAAGGTTCGGAGTTCTTGCACATTTTCTGCACTCATTGGGGGTGCAGGGGCTGGCACTGGGTTTGGGAACTGGGGTATGGGTTCTTGGTAAGGGTAAGGATTCTCTAGAATTTCCATGATGTATTGGTCATTATCATAGTAGGGATCTAGAGAATCCAAGTCTGGGTAAGCTGCTAGGTGTGGCATGGGTTCATCTTCTGGTATTGGGTAGCATTGCTGGTAATCCCTATGGTCATCAAACCACAGGTTGTATTCTGGGTTTAAGGGATTGGGTGCTGGTACTCTAGGTATCTCTGCTGGGTCAAGGTCAGGCATTGGGATTTGATTTTCCGAGTTGACTTCAATTTCCATTGGTTGTGTGGGAAACAATGGTAATGGTTGGGGTGCTATGAGTTGCTCTAAATTAGGGTCTGCAGCTGTAGTTGCTAAAATACGAAAGTTTGCTAGACTCCTATTGAGCATATCCTGAGTGTGAGTATCTGTTTCTCTCTTAACGGCTACTAAAGCACGCTGTTGTTGTAACTTTTTCATCCTTTTCCTACGTTCATGCGCTCCTCTGCTGAACCATCCTTTCTTCTTAGGAGGGAATGGCTCTTCAGATTAAGCCTTGAACACGAATATGCTGTCACACCACTTTCTAAGGCGGAAGCACGAGGTGTGATCTTGAAAGGTTCTCATTGCATACGAAAGGTAAACTTACTACATGCTCGTAAAATAACTCCAAATGCCATTACATAATTAAAATATAACATAGGTTAAGTGTTTACATCACAAGACAGCATATTGTCTGAAAAGTCTACACTTTATTTTAAAGACAAACATGAAGGTTTTGATTCTTATATCCCACGCAAGTTGGAATATAGAAACCAAATCCCACAAAAAAAAGGCATTGGAGTCTTGACATGACATGACTAAAACAAAAGCGACATCTTGGAGCAGGAGTAAGACCGCGCGCACATCCACCTTAGTTACCTGAAATACATGTGAGTTTTGGAAAATCGTCAACATAATGTTGGTGTGAGTTCATGCAGTTGTTGTAATAAATGCTGAATACTTGTATGAAAACATTGTATGTATTTTGTCTAGTTGTATCCGAAATTGTGTCCTGTAATTGTAAGGAATACAAGATCGCTAGTGGTTTGCAAGGTTACTAACATGTGTAACGACATAGGAAGCATCCAAACCATAGGCATTTTTAGTTGTCGATTCACGACTTAAGATACAAAAGCACTCTAGGTAGCACGTGGCCCAGAGTGTGGCTGCCTGAAACCAATTAGATCTAACCTTTTGTTCTGCGGTCTAGGTATATTGTTGATTAATGGTGCTTATGGCACCCTATTCGTCACATAATCTATAGTATCATTCCTTAGTTTTGTATTCATCATACCATTTGTAAACATTGTAACACTTGTAACATGTATTTCACCCCCGAAGTTATAAAACTGAAACAGTTAAAAGAAAAGGGGGAGAAGAACTCACAACTTTGCGTATCTAGCGCCGTAAACTTCACCGGTTGGTTTTATAGCGTCCTGACCTATACGTGTTTTATTAATGTTAGTCACTAGACTTGTATCGTATAAGTACAAGTCACCATCTTTTATGTATGTGTTCTTTGTTGTTAAAAATAATTTATATTTTTAACTACGTATCTCACTTATATTATTTTCCAAAATAAATATAAGTATCTTGTATTTTCACCCGAGTTATATATTTTTGTTCAAGAATACATTTTAAGTTCATAACTTGTCCATGTGCTTCTATGTATTCTCATGTATTTTGTATGTGTATTTTTGTATTTTTTACTCCTTAGGAGTATTTATTGTATTTTCAAGTCCTAATACACTATTACGTATAATACATATTACATACATTTAGCACAAAATTTGGTGACCAATTAAATATATATATTTTCCTTAAAAATATACATACTTAATATCAATTTTTATCTTGAAGAAATCATCATTTCTTAACTTGAAATTTACACAAAAATTAGGGAAACATTGGTAAATATTTTTAGGTAAATTTTTAGGGAATAAGCTTCACCAAAACTTATATTTTTCTAAGTGTCAAAATTTTATAGAAAATTTGACATAGTTTCCCCTAAAAATGGAGGTTTCCCATGTTTTCAAAACATGTGTTTATTTTCTTTTTAAAATCATCACAAGTAATCAATAATCAACCTTAAACAACCTACACTTACCAAGTGCCAAAACTATGCTATTTACATAATAATCATGAACTTGAACTTTCATAAAAACTTGTAGTAACTTGGTAGTGTGTTTAGTAGACTTAGTTACCCTCCAAAATACATTTACTTTTCTATAAACTTCATTCTTGAAAGATTTAGGTGTTTACAACTTGTAAACATGTTTTACAAAAACATTTCTTCATGACATCTTCTTGTTTCACAAGTGTTTATACACTTGTTTTACCACAAAAAAATAGTGTTTGTTTATGTAAAAACCAAGTCTATGTAAATCTTGTTATATGCTTCATTATTCACAAAATCATCCTCATACTTCAAGTTCATGAAGACATAAAGCATGATGATCTTGGTCTCTCACAAGATCACCACCTTATCTTACTAGATCATGTGTTTAATCACAATCTAGTAGGTTTCTTATGATGCTAACATCACTAACACAAATAATCAATCATCAAGAAGCAAATCAACATAAATCAACATGTATTCATATGTTAGTAAGCTTATGTTTAAGTATCATGATCATGTTCTTTAGTGTTCTTCAAGATTAACAATGTTCATCATCGTTTAACCATCAAAATATGAAGTAATAAGGGATCATAAGGGCCTTACTACTAGCTCTATGGCTAGGGATGAACACAAGAGGTTGATGATGGCAAATGTGATGGATAAAAGCAATCGGGAGAGGTCCTTGAAGTTCTAAGACCACCAAGCTTGCTTGAAGACCTTCTTACACCTTGAAATGAACTTGGAATGTATGGAAGTGAGTTGAAGATGGTGGTAGTGTGGGTGATGGTGTTCGGCCGAGAGTGGGAGGGAGGAGAGGAGAAAGATGGTGTGTGAAATGTGGTGTGAGAATGAGAGCTTAATGGTTTCTTATAACCATGTTAAGTGTTTACCCAATGGATCACATGTTCTCAAAGTACACAACATGATCTTAATCATATCTAAGTAAATCAAAGGGATATTATGCAAGATCAAGAAGGATCTTGGTGGGGTCACCCTTGTGACCGTCCACTTACATGGGGGGGGGGGGGGGTTATTGGTTGTGATTAAATGGTAAGTTAAGTTATCTAGTTAGAAGTTAAGTGTATTGATTAGTGTTCATGTGTATTAGATGTTATATAGCGCGTTAGGGTGTTCGGGGATCATAACTAGCTCAGAAACATTAAAACAATGCTTCTAGTATAATTTTGATGTTTCGGGTAGTGTCCGGTTGTTCGGTTAGATACCGGTTCGTTAAAGTGTCAAACTATTCCGTTTAGTGATCTTTATGTACCCTTTTGTGACACTTTTAATTCCCGACACTTAGAAAAGCATTCAGGACCATTTAGTCATATTTTCACTTGTTACCAACTTGTTAAAATGCTGAATTTTGCTGAAATATGCTGAATTCAGCACTTTAAGTGTATTTCGGGAGCTTTTTAATGCATAATTTAGCTTCCGGAAGGTTTATATGTTAACCCTTGTATCCATACTTGGGTTTTAATGTATTTTCAGACGTTGGACCTACTCCTAGGCCCTAATTCCATTATCTGACTGCTTTCCGCAGCGTTGCTGACACAGTGTGTCTTACCGGTGAGTTTACTAGTATTTCTGACCCAACGCTAACAGTAATGCATAAAGCAATATTTGAAGTATGAAACGTGCATGAATTCACATGTATAGCATGTAATCAGACAATGTTGACATTTAAGCACATATTTGTAGATATTAAATAATAATTAAATTGTACGAAAATTACCGGTTTGGTGCCAGTTGTCACATATGCCATCTTCATTGTCAGCTAAATACCCTGAGAGGGTAGGCTGTGAAGAGGTGCCTTCGTCCCTAGGTGAGCTGGACAACTGACGGTAAGCGTCGGAAGGTACTTGGTCGCTCATACTGTAAACTAACAAATAGTCAAATAACACACAATAATAAAATACAGATATGCATGTAGTTCCGTAATTAATTTCCTAACATTTTGAATAATATCCTGGTGTCACCAGAACACTTCAGTGGCTGAATCAGTGGCTTAGTTCTGATACCACCTTCTGTCGCAACCCCCGTCCCCAAATTACCTGGGAACGGGCGGTCGCGGCCATTTTCAGTGGTATCGGTGTTTATCATTTTGGCAGCGGAAATTACATCAGGACCGTAGTTAGGAAATATTTTATCAGAGTAAAATACCACATTTTTATATAAATAAACACATTGAGATAAAACCCAAGTTTTCATTACAAACGGATTTATAGGGGTAAACCCTATTTTATTGAAATAAAATATCTTCTTTATTTAGGTAACTTTTATAACCACTTTTCCAAGCCTTCAGTGCTGTCCAGCTGGCTTCTAATTGGCTTTCACATTTTGTTACCTGAAACACGTTTAAAAACATTTTGTCAGTGGGAAATACTGGGGAGTGAATCCTAGTTTAATCAAGGAGTTTTATCCTTTAACAGTATTGAGAGCTATTACAATGTTTATATCTACACAATTATTCATTCAGTATTGTCAATCCTGACTGGTGGGTCATATTACACTTTGGCTAACTCTTTGTCCAATGGTAACGTGTTCCACATTTTGTATACAAAACCCCAACATATCGGCAGTAATTGAAGAAATACAAAGACTCAATCACTGCTAATTATAATTTAAAATAAATAAAGGTTTCGTAAAACAGTTTACAAAAAGGAGATTACTCACATTGCTGTCTTAGGGTTTTCCTTAAGGATTTCCTGGTGATTATATATTAATTACACAACGCACACGCGTTAGTATAATAACCCAATATTTACATTAGTAATACCCTTCCCGAGACGGCATTCCAACGACTACGTCGGGCAGAACCACGACAGCCTTTACGGAACCCTAGATCAATCGGGCAGCGTATCTAATACGTAACCGGGGGTTATGATACTTACAACGAGGCAGAACTTCGCTATTTAGGGGGTATTGTGCCCGAAAATTACTTTAGCTATGTGGAAATTCGAGAGAGAAAGAAAGTTGTGAGCGAGTTGGGACTGAATGCTCGACCTCTCTATATATAGGGTTGTTTAGGGGGTCTGTCGTGCCCCGCGAAGACCACACCAAGGTCTTACGCGGCCCGTGACATAGGGTTGTTGGGCCTAGCTTTGCTTATTCGGACAACTAGCCTCGACACGGTTGGTGACACGTGGCAGCCTGGGGGCTCGCCCTGGTGACTGGCTGTCGCGCCCCGCGTAGCCTGGAGGCTTAGCCTTCGCGGCGCGCGAGCGACCCAAAAATCTTGTTTTTATTTAATTTTAATAAAAATAAAGGTATTCGGGCTCAGTTTTCGCATACGAGGCGTATTTTAGGACGTATTGGGATATTTTAAATAATTTAGGGGTGTCGGAAATATTTTGGAGGGTTATTATAGCTCAAGCCGTATTTGGAAGGCAATGACATCAACAATCTCGAGCTCGACAAGGTGGGCTACATCCTACGCCCGGTGGATGAGGAACATGCATGAGAGGCCCATGTTTGGTATATGTACATATGTAGTTTAGTTTAGTCTGTTTTGTTTTGCATAATTGCTGTATCCGCTTAAACCTGTGTTCGAAACAAGTGTGCGGACGTTCGTACGAATTTCTCTAACATAGTGTTGATGACAGCACGGGTTTTTCGTAGGGGGTTGGGTAATTTTCATGTTTTTCGAAAAAAATAAAAAAACATAAAAATGTTAAAATGTTAAAATAATAATAGTAATAATAATAATAATAATAATACATATAACTCAAGTTTTAGGCAAAGTATAAATTCCCAGGGCCTACCGTAATTTACGGTAAGTACCGTAAGTTACGGTAGCCTTGGGGGAAAACGAGTCTTTACGCTGGTTGGCTACTGGAGTACGGTAGGAACATTTGGCCAGATGCTACCGTAAGCTACGGTAGCTACCGTAACTTACAGTAGCCGCTGGCAGATAAATAGGCCCAGCAGGTAGCGGTTGTACTTAAAAAAAAACCCCAAGTCACGTGAATTAACCCTAGCCACTCGATTCCTGCATACATCCCCATCCACACAACATCATCTATCACTTTCTTTATCCCTACAAAATCATTCAAGAATCCCCACTTCTCCATGACCTTCAAACCTTCATATCTCTGTCAATTCTTGAGCAAATCGAATGATTTTTGACTCTATCTTGGCTAGAATTTCACAAGCTTTCTGATTTTGGGTAGATATTTGGAGGAAAACCTCGTTTACTTGGCCGATTTTGAACCCTAGGTGCCGAAATTTTTTGGGTTTTTGGATATTTTCTTGTTCTTGGGGTTTCTTTGTGTTCTTGCATCTACAAGTCAAGGTATGTGATATTTTTACTCTCTTTTTGATGATGCATTATGAAATTGAAGGTTAATGTTTCTACTTGCTACAAAACACACTTGCTTATTCATAGTTAATGTTAGAAATTGTTAGTTTGGAAGATTACTATTGTTGTAAATGTTAGGTTAATGCTAAATTTCTGAATTTTGGGGAATCTTTACATTGTAGAGGCATCATGCCCAAATTTTGTGAAAATTTAATATGAAACTTTGTGTTTTTTTTTGGCATCTACAACCATAGTTCCAATGGCAACCAACGTTGTTCAATGACCGCATGAACCGGTTGAAAGACAAAGCAGCAGCGTTTATTTGTGAGAAAGAAGTGAATGAGGTGGAGTTTGGTCCCTTCAATGTGTTTGCTAGATTTCGAGCTTTGGGTTGGGAGGTGGCGTTAAATTGTTATGATCGGGATAACAAGAACTTGTTCAAAGATGAAATCCAAGAGTGGATGGCCACTCTCACATGTAACAAGTATAACAAGCCGCAACAAATGAAGCTAACCGGCACCGTGAACGGTATTGACGTAGAGATGTCGTTCGACACTTTGAGGAAGTTGGCGAAGTATGACAGTTTGCCCGCAAGGGATTATGTGTTCCCGAGTCTTGAAGATTTGTTTCATAAGCCGGAAGCCCACCCAAGATGGAACGATATGTTGGAAGCTTTGTTTTTACCGGGTACTTATCATGGCACGCTTTATAGAAAAAAAATTGAAGATTGAGGCCAAGTTGTTGCTTATGATTGGCATCTACAATGTGATTCTGAGGAGGGGGGATAAACAAGAAGTTAGGTTTCCCGAGGTGCCTATTCTCTATTCTTTGCTTCATGGGTCACCCCGTTTTCCATTCCGGTTTTTGGTGATTAACAATGTGTGGATATGTCGGAACAAAGTTGGAAGAAATATTGTTACTTATTGTCGAATAATCACGGGATTGCTTAAGATGTTTAAAGCTATTACGCCGGATGATAAGGGTGCCATGAAGAGACATAGGCCGTTTGACATTCGAAGAATAGGAATTGGGTGGACTTATGATGAATCAGAGAGATATCATAAGTTAAAATCTGAAGGTCAGCGGTGGCGTGCATTGAAGGTTGATGCGAGAGCGTTGTTACCGGGCGAGTAGGATGAGCCTGAGAGTGATGAGGAGCCCCGAAGTTGGGATGATGATTATGCCGATGAACCAAACATGGAGCGCATGGATGTGGACCAAGGGGGTCCTAGTAGGGGTCATGTGCATGGTAGAGGGTTCTTTGATTATGCGGAGCACTCTTATGAGCCAAATTGGGTGTATCAGGGAACCATGCAAGAGGTTATTGAAAATCAGCGTCCACCGTCATCGGTATTTGATACTTGGTCGGGGTCCGAACGGACATTTTTTGATCATCAAACTTGGATGGGAGCGAGCATGGAGCGGGCTTTGAAGTATAGCTTTGATCTACAAGAGTCATGGAATCGCACTCATGCCTACGCTTTTGAGCAAGAAATGAACAATAGGTATATTGATGATCAGAATCGGCGCATGCATGATGATTGGCATGTGGGGCGGCCGGTAGTTGTGGATCCACCACCGGTGGATTATTCGACATTGCCACCTTACGATGGTAGCGTTTCATATCCAACACCGCCGCTACATCATTCACAATGGGTGGACCCCCAACAGGATCAGCAGCATGACGCCACGCAGCAAGGAGGAAGCAGTAGCTGGAGCGGCTCATTTGCTTTTGGAGAATTCTCGGAGATGATGACTTCTATCTTCGGGCCTCCTCAGCCGCGTTACTACTAGCCAGGTGGTGTTCTTTCTTGTACATTTTTGTAGATACTCTTTTGCTTATGTTCATGGTTAGGAGGATGGGTGGTGTATTGGTTTTTTATGTTTATGTTTCGGGTTGTGCTAGTCTGGTGGTGTTAGTGTGTTTTTATAAAAAAAAATATAAAAAAAATAAAAATGAGAAAAGAACAAAAAGAAATTTGGGGTTTGAGTGTTTAAGCAAATGTTGATGTTGAATGGTTTTTTTAGCGATCATTTCCTTCCAAAGCCATACATCGGGGTCAATGTATCCCAAGTGTGGAGATGGGGGAAAATTTTGATGGTTTTGAAAATTTTTAAATCAAGCGAAACATTGTTGAAATTTGAACACTTTGTACTAACCCCGAGTGACACACTGGCAACCCCCATTTACCCTTTTTCTTGGTGAGAGTTGAAGCCACTAATGTGAAAAAATAATTTCTATCTTTGATGAGAGTGGCAATGGGTGGGGGTGCATTAGAACTTGTGCTTAAATACGGTTTGAGGCCTTAGTTAAACATGAATCTGGAAAGGATAAGGGCACTTAGGTAGCCTCGTCATGGTGTGTGCGAGTGTGGGATTTGGAGGGTTGGACCTCATAAGTTATATATATGAGCTTGGTAGTGAGAGGGGCGGGGGTTTGGACATTTAGTTGCCCATTTTGAGCCTAAAGCCAATCAATTGTTAACCCATGCCTAGTTCCCTAAAAATTTACCCGTATTTGACCCGGTCTTGTAGTGTTAGTAGTTTGTTCTAGTATGTGATTATTAGTGCTATGTTTTTTAGTTATAGAATATATATATATATATATATATGAAAAGAAAAAAAAAGAAAAGAGAAAAAGAAAACAATGAAAAATGAAAAAAAATGATGAATGAGATAGTTTGTATATTGTTGCTTTTGTTTTGTTTTATTTAGAAATAAAAAGACCGGGTTAAATCGTTCGCTACTATACATATATATTTCCATTTCATACCCGTATGCCTAGCCACGTTACAACCTTCAAGTCCCTTTGATTTGCATTCATGTTTTGTTAATATTTAGGCGGAGGACCGATTTAGGTACAAGCATATAGTTGTGCAATCACCCATTTGCCTTGTGTGTGTCTAGCTTATATGTGCTAGTTGTTGATTGTCACCAGAGGAGAGATATAGTGAGGGGTGTGTTGCATGGGTGTTAGGAAAACGTTAGTAAAAAGACGACATGTTTGTGCTTGGTTTATGATTGATCGCTTGTGCACTTGGAAATGGTTTTGATGCGTTGCTTGGGGGCAAGCAATGGTTAAGTGTGGGGATGTGACGGGTGGTCCATTGGATAACCCTTAAGTGCGTTAAAAGACAAGTTAATCCCCCATTTAAAATTATGTAATTAGCTTGAATTAGATAACTACCGTTGTTTGTGTTTCAGGTGTGTTCGGAGACTAAAAGGAGGGAAAACGTTGCGTTGGATGGAAGTGGATTGGAACGATTTTCATAAGGATTGGAATGAAGAACAAAGAAGGAATTCCAGGGCCCTACCGTAATCTACGGTAGCCCTTGGACTTGTCCCATTTCCACCGTATGGCAGTAGCAACCCAGCGTAAAGATTTTAATGCTACCATAACTTACGGTAGCTACCATAAGTTACGGTAGGCTCTGACGCAAAAAGTGTAACTGCCCAATTAAAAGATGTTTTCAAGTGCCTTTTCAGATATCTCATCATTGGAGACGTTTTGCAGAGGTTCTAGGGCGATTTTTGGCTTGTGCAAGTGTTTGTGAACAATTCCAAACATTTTGGTTTGTGTGAACTCTAAACTTTATGTTATGATGATTCACCAAGCGATGTACGGCTAAACTTTCGGTGATCATCTTAGGTTGAAGGTTTCCTCTATGACTTTTATGTTTTTATCCGTATTTCTAGAATGATGAACTTGCTATGTTGCTATGTTTATTATGGCGCATGAATCTTTGATTGTAAATTGTTAATTGATGTTTTGATCTTAGTCTAAACCGTACGTTCGTGGTGTCGTTGACAATCGAGATATCACGGGAGGGGTTAGGGTTGGTGACGTGATGTCGTGGTCACAATCAAATTTAATCCATTTACTACTAAATAGTTAGTGGCAAGTGTGTATCGAACACAGGGAGTTTGTGGAATATGTGTTATTTAAAGGTTTATCTAAGTTAATTAAAATTAAACTAATTGTAAGGAAAGTAAAATTCAAGAGTTGATTTGTTTGATTATAAAGCTAAGATCACTAAGGTAATTGCAAAAATAGAAATTTGGTTTGTAAACAATTTAGAGACAAATGACCATCTTTAGTTTCCGGTTTGCTTTGACATTTATGCTATCATTCCACTAGAAAGAACTACATAGACATAGTTCATGTGTGATTACTTGTTGTGATAAAAGGGAACTAAGTACTCAGATTCCTAGAACGTGAGGTTGTTACCCGATGATCAATTAACTCTTACCCCAAGCCTCTATCTACCCATGATATCTCGATTGCCAACGGCACCAAGAACGTATGGTTTCAAACTAGATTAACATAAAAATCAATAATTTACTAACAACCAATCAAACACCATAACTAACAAAACATAAAGACTAAGTTTGTTATTATAGATATAAGAAAATCAAAGCATAAAGTCTTACAAACCTTCAACTAAAGATAGTCATAACAAGTTTAGCCACTCATGGCCCGAACAAACATCATAAACAAAGTCTTGATCTTCAAACAAGTTAAAAACATCAAACCAAATGATTAACAATTGTCTTCAAAGCCAAGAACCACCAAAATTTGTCTCCAAAGTGATTGATAACTGAAATACCCATGATAGGACCATAAAAAACATCATCAAAGGGTCACTAAATGCGTGAGTTACAAAGTGGCACCATACGGCACCGTAAGCTACGCTGAGTGCCGTAGCTTACGGCAGTCAACAAAGTCCGGCCAGTCAACATGGCACTGTAACCTACGGCGCCAGCCGTAGGCTACGGCGCCCAGAGTTTCCTTACGCCGTCTAGAGACTGGACTACGGCAATGAATTTGGGGCAAGTGGAGGCCGTAACCTACGGCCTGAGCCGTAGGCTACGGCGCTGACTGGAGTGCTTTTCCTTGTTTTCTTTGTTACAACTTGATTACTCAAATCTTGCTTCCACCACATTGAGCTTCCATCCAAACTTTATAATATCCATTCCTTATGCACTTTATCACCTGGAAGTCCAAACAACTAGTAGTTACCAAGTTCAAACAATTAAACGTGTAAAGCGTGAGATACGTGCATGTTTAGACCATATAAGGGTTGTCCTACGGACCACCCGTCAGTTGGATGTTGGTTAATTGGTCATCGGGTAACAACGTAGCATTTTATTTAATCCGAGTACTTAGTTCCCTTTTATCACAACAAACGTTTATGCATGAGTCATGTCTTCGTGACTCTTTCTAGTGGGACTTAGGCATAATTGTCAAATGAAACCGGAAACCTAAGATGGTCATTTTCTCTTAATCTGTTTTAAAAACCAATCTTTGATTTGCGATTAGTTTAGTAATTTAGTTCTTAAAACTAAACAATCAACTTCTGGATTTTAATTTCTGCAATTTTAGTTAGGTACAAAACTACATAATCAACATACATTCCACAGACTCCCTGTGTTCGATACCCACTTGCTGCTATCTATTAGTTGTAATTGGTCTAAATTTGCGTGAGACCACGACATCACGTCAAGAATGCATTCTTAGCTGAGGGGGTGTAACTCAATAACATTTTGCTGCATGAGATGGACAAATCTTCAACAAAAAGATGCTGGTGTCAGACTTATGTCATTTTTTGTGTTTTGTTGTTGATGAATTTTTGAATGGCATGAATAGACGGATGACACTGATGAGTGGTTTGAAGATAAAGATGAACTTCAAACAAAAAACTCACGTCATTTTGTCATTCCAAACGGCCATAAAAAAGCTACTTCAACAACAAAAAAACAAAATGAAGAATGCCAAAGTCAAACCGCCAGTGAACATGTTTCAAAGAAGAAAGAGACTGATGACAGTGAAGATTTGGAAGATGAATTGTTTCTATTTTTATTTTTTTTTTAATTTTCTTTTTCTGTTGTTTGTTATGTATTTTTCAACTAAGAACAAAAAATACATTATTTAAAAAAAAACGCCAAACAGACAAAATGCTTGTGAAACGCCATCATGCCATAAAACGCCAAAAATTCCCGAACTATAATAAAATTACTTTGGACAAGTATTATTAAAAACTCAAAAAAAAAACCCGCGAAAAACTACTTAAAGCCATTAAAAACGCCAAACTTGGAAGATGTCACGTTTATCACCCTAAACTCATAAAAACTGAACAAAAAACAGTAAAAATACACACAGTAACTGAAAAGACGGTTACTTTATTAATATCATTTATTATAATAAAATCCCGCTTAAACTACGCGCCGAAAACATCCTATAAGAGAGACGTCTCTGCACAATCGATTGATCACACCCAAAAACAACGCCATGTTTCCTAGAAACCACTCACTTTAAAAACGCCAAAAAAATAGTTAAAAGAAGCCATAGATGGGAAACCTCGTTTCTTCTATATTGAGTATTGTTCTGAATGAAGTTTCACTGAATGGATTATCCTCTGAGGTGGGTATCTCTATAAGCTTTTGCTGAATGAGATGGATAAATATTCATGAAAAAGAGACTAATGACACTGATATGTCATCATGTCACTTTGTTCTTGATGGATATATTGATGGCATGATGGGATCAATACATTCGAGCAGGCGTTGTTGATCTTCAACATGTCACCAAACAAGTATATATCAAACCAAAATACAGGATGCCACTAAAAATAAGCATCTTCTAAAGACGGGCATTATGTAGGAAAATTAGCATCTATGTTAGGTATTCAAAAAGGTTCAAAACGCCAAAAAAGTTAAAGAAAAAGAGGCTGATGACAGTGAAGATTTGGATGAGAAATTAGATTAGAATTTTTTTTTCAATTTCTATTGTTTGTTATCTAATTCTCTGTTGTTTATTATCTAATTCTCTACTAATAAAAAAATTGAGTATAAAACGCCAAAAACTACAAACACCAAAGCGCCTGATAGTATGAAAACTGTGAGAACAGATGCTAGCAAAGCACGTGGTTGCTATATAAAACGCCAAAAAATGCCAAACAAAGTATTACTGGAAAAGCAACACTAATTGGCAGATGAAACTGAACGAAACAGTAATTGCAAAAGAGTAAAATGAAGAGACGGTAACATTATTGCTAAACATTCATTATATTAAAAGCCACAAATGGAAAATTGAATTTATTTATCTTTTCAAAACGCCATAATTGTCTGTCACATTATAGGCATGCATCCTACATGGCACAACAATTGATAAAAAATAAACATCAAGAAATTTACTGATGTTTTTTACGTTATAGGCTTGCATCCTACATGACACAACAACCAAAGCCATACTTAGTTAAAACGCCAAAATATTTACTATGCTCCTGATCTAAAAAACAATAAAAACGCCGCGTATTTGTTAAGCGCCAAAAAATGGAGAGGTGATGTGAGACGCGTTTAAAAAAAGAATATAAAAGATAAAAAAACCCCTTCGCCCTTCACTATGTCACGTGTTACGCCAGAATCCGTTCTCACCGTTCTCACACTTTTGGGCGTTTTCTCCTGATCACGTACCTATATATATATATATATATATATATATATATATATATAGGATTAACATCAAGAGTGAACAACTTCTTGAGAGTGAACTGAGTGAACTAATCTTGGCCCTTGTTCATTTTTTAGATTAAAAGGGTAAGATTGACATTACCCAAGTATGTTTAATTAAATCCCTTAATTTTATCATCTCTTAACTCTCTTTCTCTCTCTCTCTCTCATTTTTAATTATTTCTCCATTATTTCTTTATCCATAGATTATGTTTTAATTTTAACTTGAATATTGTTTTTCTTTTATTATCCGTATATATAGATATCATAATACATTGTTTTTAACTTTTTATAATTTTCAATAAACATTAAAAAATTTCTCTGAGATTGAAAATGTAATTATTTTTAGGCATTATTTTTTTTTTTGAATATGTGATGAAGTTATTTAGTTTTGCATACATGTGATATGTTTCATTTTCATTGTATTCATAATTTTTATATGAATCTACTCGTGTGCATGCCTAATATACTATATGTTGTTAATATACACATATGTAACCATTTCTGAATATAATACACAGATGTATAAAAAACTGTACACATGTGTATAAACTAACAACTGTGTATCTTGTATAAACCGATACTTAGTGAGACTGTACACATGTGTATAAACTAACAGCTGTGTATATTGTATAAACTGATACTAGCAAGACTATTCATATGTGTATACACTAACAACTATGTATCTTGTATATACGGAAACTATCGAGATTTTAGGGATTTTGATTATATTGTTTAATAAATGCAATTTACAATAGACAAAAATACCCTTCTGTCATTTATTTTAAAGGGGAGTTACAACATTAAAATTACAATCTTGTCATTGTTTAAAAATCTCTAGATGATGTAATCTAATGGCCCAGATTAGTTCACACAGTTCACTCTCAACCTAGTGTTCACTCTAGAACCCTACCATATATATATATAGGGAGGAGCTCATGTGAGAACCACCTTTATTGTGAGAACCGCGAGAACCAATGTGAACACAACCTAAAATAGATAAAAAAAACCTAACTCCCACCCCCCTCCCCAAAAACCTAAACCCCCCTCCCCCCCCAAAAAAAAAACCTAACCCCCCTCCCCCCAAAAACCTAACCCCCCCAAGCTAAATGCTAAAAACTAAAACCTAAAAAAAACCTAACCCCCCCCCCCCCCCCCCAAAAAAAAAAAACCTAAACCCCCCCTCAAGCTAAAATGCTAAAAACTAAACCCCAAAAAAACCTAAAAAAATCTAAAAAAATAAAAAAAAAATCTAAAACTTTTTTTTGAATTTTTTAATATTTTTTATGTTAAAATCGCTACTTTTCGAAGCAAAAAAATTATATTTAAAAAAAAAAAAAATTTTTTTAATTTTTATTTACTTCGAAAAGTAGCGATTTTTTTATAAAAAATATTAAAAAATTCAAAAAAAAATTTTGTGTGATTTTTAGCTATTTTTAGGCATTTTTGGTTGTGTTCACATTGGTTCTCGCGGTTCTCGCAATAAGAGGTGGTTCTCGCATGATCTTCTCTCTCTCTCTCTATATATATATATATATATATATATATCCAAAAAGTAGGAACTTACTGAAAAACTGAGTATACAACTTGTTTTTTCCAACAATAACTCATACACTCACTAATCCTACTTTTAAATCTATATATTTTGACATTTTATTCATTATGAGACTTAATAGGAAGAGATAAATTATTATAATAACTTGTCACTACTATACAAACCATTTGGTATACAAGTTATGCTAATCTCAAAATATTCATATAACATAACGTTTTCTCTCCCTACGTTCCTTCTTTATTACACGGTTTAAATTAGTAAAACTATATTTTATTTTGTAATTTTAAAAATGTAGGATTATAAAAGGCAAAAGCCGAAATTAAGAATCACAACTTTTAAATTTAAAAAAAATAGAAATAAAATAACGGTGGATTAAAGTTTTATAAAAGTGAAAATTTAAATAATGAAAAAACGTGCGAGGTTGACAAAAACATAAAACCACGGGGTGTGGGGGTCGTCCCCTCCCCGCCTCGGCTCGTCCCCCACGTCGCACACCGCCCCCTTGGGGCTCGTCACGTCGCCAACGGCGGAAGGAAGACGGAGGCGACGAGGCTTTCTGATTGGCTGATGGCTGATGGTGGGGACCACATAGAGAGAGAGTTTTTTTAATTATTTATTATATATTAGTTTTTTATTAACTTTGGGTAGTCCCCACACCCTTGGATAATCTCCTTTGAATGGTCCTTTATCGAACGTAATGTGACGCCTACGTGGCGGATAGTCCCCAAATGGACTACCCAAACCACACCCAATGGTCTAAGGAATGTATAAAATGCAATATTGAAAGGGAAATCAGGTAAATTTGAAACGAATAAAAATCCGCTTGTAAATTAAATAGGTATACAAGTTAGACGAAAAAACAAAAATCAAGGTTTCCTAATATTGTGGCATGTGTCATCTATGAAATTTTGTTTATTGGGTTTATTAAGTATAATAAATATAAATTTAATATGTATATATATATATTTCTATATTGTAGGAATTAAAAAATTATAATTACTTTTGGAATAGTTTAATATAATAGGGATTGTCTTTTTTAGTTATTATTGATATAATATATAAATAATAACATTTAGAAAATTGTATTTTCCGAAACAAAATGTCCGTATGTTCAACACCTATACCCTATGCCCTGTGCCACATATAGTCAAAGTCAAAGGAAACTTTTAGAACATTGATTTGGAAACATCATGATGTAAACAAAGATACATACCGAGTTTAGTATATAATCAAGAAAATTACGCTTTAAAATAACTTCAAATTCTATGTTGAATTAATTTAGTTTCTATATTTGTTCCTTTTACCATCCTCTTGTATACAAACGTATACACGAATTATTACTGAATTTTCATAAAATATACATGAATATTATGATTAAAATATAATAATAATTTAAGAAGGGAATCCAAGAAGCACATTAAGTCGGTTATCAAACACATTGGGATGCAAAACACTTCGAAAGTAGGGTTAGACTCGAGTTCCAAAACATTGTCTACGCTCAGATCTTTTCTATCAAACCAACTCCTTCATTTTTTTTACATATCACCAAACTTTTCTTCATATTTTAGGTTTCTTTAATTGTTATTTACATATATCACCAAACTTTTCTTCATATTTTAGGTTTCTTTAATTGTTAAAATTTTTAAGAATAAAATAATGTGATAAAATAACAAAGTGATGGAAAGGTTATGAAGCCCTTGAATTCGTGAATGTAATTTATAATATTTAATTAAAATAATGGGTTAAATTCTTACTAAAATGTACAAAACCATTGCTTGGAATTGGGAATCACGTGATGCCATTAAGACAAAACACCCCGACCAAGTAATTAATTAACCTATAAAAAACATCATAGAGAGAAAGAGAGAGTGGTTGCATGAGTAAAAGTATCTTAAAATATTTAGAAAAAATAGAAACAAACGATAGAAATACAAAAAAAGAAAGAGGTTATGTATTATTAAATTATCTCTAATTTCTCAACACATTGGTGATCTTTGAGGAATTCCCTTTCTTCTACTCATGCTTGTGGCCATGTCTTCTTCAGAGTGAACCTTACTAGAAAACCTTTCACAAGTATATAATCCACTCCTTTTCTTTCTTACGAACCCGGTGCACATGATGCTCATAGGTTCGGACCCAAATGAGCCCGACCCTGAGCTCATCGGGTCATCTGAGTCCACGATAGTTGAGTGTGGTGTCTCGTTTGTTATGTCATCGTCCCAAGTATCGTTAGGAAGGATGAAATCAGGGCCAAGTTGTAATGTTTTGCATACCCTTAGGAATGGTGTGAGGTCTCTATAATGGTTGAGCACAAAATCCACCTAATTCAATTCAAACCCAATTACACTTTAATTTATATATGCTAATTATAACAACCGAAGCTGTTCAAAAAAAAAAAAAAACCAAATTCAGAATTTATTTTTTCTCAAAAGAGATATATGCATATATGCACATACATATACACATACACATATACATGCACTAACATATACATACACACATATATGCGTACATATACACATATTTTAATATATCCATATACATACTCAAATTATGAGTATATATGATATCGCTTTTATGATCAATAATTCAAGCTTGTTGCAAGTTAAAGATGGAATTTTGGGTCTTTTGGTTCTAGCTAGATTAAATATTTAAAAGAAAAACATTAGTTTTCTTTATGAAATTTAAGAATTAATTTATTTGCATAATTCTCATCTTCCATTTTCATTTTCTATGATTTATTTGGTTAAACAAATGAGCTAGTATAACGATCTCCTACAAACAAAATTAGCTAAAAAATAACAAAAAGTAGAAAAAAAATTAAAAAAATTGAACCCTAATCTTTATGAGGATCATATTCAATTTTGAAAACCAAAAGGTACTTTTTGGTGATCTATCTACAAGAAAATTACACAACTAATCTTTTTATGTAAAATTCAATATTTTTTAGTGTTTAAGAAGATGGAAATTGAGTTTTGGATCCTGAACAAAACACATCCTTGGATTAAATTAAGCTTGAAATCCAATTCCATTGCTACAAAAATAGGTATTTGTTACGGTCAAATCCAAAGCAAAGAAGCAAAATTGTGACGGTTTTTTCCCTTAGCAAAATTCCGTAACCAGTAGCAAAATTCTGTAGCCAATACATGTTTTTGGAATTGAAGAAATATATATATGAAGAGTATGGAAACCAAATTAATTAGATACCTTGCACCCTAAAGAGCAATGGATAAAAGGCTCTTGAAGGCTTCTATCACAAGAAGTGCAAAAATTCCCTGAGCCTTTGAATTGCCTATTCTGAGGTCTCTTCTTGATGAACACAACCTTTGCACTATTAATGGTATAAGCCTGATAATGAGATACATTTATCAAATTATCAGCCAAATCCCATGAATTATTATACTAACTAGTTAATTATAGAATTGAATGAAAATCCTTATTATTTGGTTACTTACTTGAACATTCGAGCAGTCGATAAGTCTTTCTAGATCTTCTAGTCGCACGACGTCATGATATACATAACGTCGAACTTGTAGAAGTCTATGGAAGCGATGAATGTGCACACAGTGTGGACATATGCTTATACAACAATCCAAACAACAAATATTCTTCTCGTTCTTCTTTGAGTTCTCATGAATTGTGCACGCTTGAAAGAATTTCTGATTGTATAGTGCTTCTAACCAAGCAGGCTTTCGGATTCCCTATAAGCATATATACCATGCAATAATTATGGAATTGTTTATAAACATGAAGTAGAGAGTAAGTTACA
Organism: Helianthus tuberosus; assembly: GCA_030545235.1. Taxonomy (NCBI): domain Eukaryota; kingdom Viridiplantae; phylum Streptophyta; class Magnoliopsida; order Asterales; family Asteraceae; genus Helianthus; species Helianthus tuberosus. Next base: position 188,620,924 of record CM060365.1, on the reverse strand, counting down.
TGAGAATTAAGCATATACAGAATTTTGAAGTAGCAAAGAGGGTGTTTTGGACATACCATGATCACATAAACTTTCTTGAACTATAGTAGTGGGTAGGAGGGAGGGAGGGAGTGTGAGAGAGACAGGATGGGCGTATTTATGGAGGATTATGGAGGATCACAAGAGAAGAAAGGGCATATATTTATTCCTTGGCTTGATATATATATATAGATATATAAATTTTGCTGATGTAATTAAGGAGAAATGTGTTTTGATATTTTTTTTTAAAAACAATTATAATTATTATTCTTCCTTTTTCTTAATATTATAATGAACACATTATTAAACTTTGTGATATTTGAAGACTTATATAAAAGTTTTTTTAAGTAAAAAAAGTAAGTTTATTTGAAAATTCTTATTAAAAAATGTAAAATTTTATTAATGTCATTGTGCACTAAAAAATAACATAGTATGATAGAAAAAATATATATGGAAAAATTATCAGTTAAAAGAAAACAAAAAACACAAATATACTAATGATAAAAATGGATAAAAAAACATATCTTATCCAACGATATAACGTTTTATTTGAAACGAGTTCAAAGAAATCGAGATCTACTCAGAGTTAGTGGGCTAAGTGCATATCATGAGCGAAGGTTCAAAGGGTAACACCTACCTATCGTATGCAAAACTCAACTGTCGAGGTTCCATTAGAAATTTATGTGTTTAAAACGATCTCCATTCATGTGGGGGATTGTTGGAAATTTGGTGAATGGATATTTAGTGAATTATAATTTAATGAAATTATAATTATTAGTAAACTCTTCATATGGTGAATTAAAGACTAAACTCTTAAGTAGAGTTTTAATGTCTTTTAATTTGAGTCTTTATGTCTCAAATTAAGTCTCTAATTAAGTGAGACTTTTCACTCATCCTCAACTCTTGTATAATAATAAGCTATGTGCCTCATTTGGGAGGAAGAACATCTAGAAAAATACAAGAAAATTACATGAATATATAGAGAGTTATTGAAAAGAAAAAAAAAATACTTGAAGACCGATGTGTTGGGTAGTTAGAGAGATATGTTTTCTCTATTCGATTTCACCACCGTCACATCTTTATTTGTTCCACAAGTTCAAACACTACAATTATCCAGTGTAACCTCGGGCGTATGGCCATCTTCGGCAGTACAGACTGTTTCGGCTGTTGTACCCTGGGAGACAGACGCGTCATCTTTGGTAGAGGCGTGAAATCTGTTTTAAGGGAAGCGTGTTGAACACGTGCCTCAACCAAAATCGTCAACGTTTTAGTGTGCTCTTTGTTGCAGTCACGGAGTATTTTTCAAGACTCAAGACGATGAATACTCGAGTCTAAGATGCTATCAAGTGAACGTGAAGGACCCACCAGAGATGCGGCTTGAATCAAGATTGGTATATATAATTATATTTTATATTCCTTTTATTTAGTTACTGCAACCGGTATTGTACTATGATATTTTCTACGAATAACGGGAGTCTCGTTAATATATATTTTGTAATTATATTTTATAAAAGGTGAACCTAGTTCCTACACAAAATACACGATTTTTTTTAGGGTGAAAGTTGAAAATGTCACCACAATACTTATCCTAACTGCTAAAATTCAATTCGAAATCCAACTTCTTTCTTCTTAATATAGATGCAACTCATTTAAACCCCATTTTCCTCATTCTAATCTCAAAAAAACCCTATGAGCCCTCAGTGTCCTTCAATCTAAAATACCATCAAAATGAAAAGGTATGATACGTGTCTTAAAGGATGATAACCTCTCAAATAAGTCAATCAGATCAAACCACGTTCCAAATCACTGTTCATTTCCATTGTATTATTAATAGATATTAATAATAGATATTAATAACATTTTTTTAATGTGATAATTTATCTCTGAGTTATTTTTTTAAAATTTTTATGATAATTTGCATGAGGAACTTAAATAAGTAAACATATAAAAAAATATTTGTACTTAATTTCGTATTAAATTCAAGGGTTAGGATATATAGAAAGTTTTTTTTTTTTTTTTGCTAGAAAGGCTAAAAAGTAATCTTTACCATCAATTGATTCAATTAAGGGATAATATTAAATTAGTGAAATTGAAGATAAAAAAAGAGACGCTTGAGTTTGTATAAGTGCATTCTAGTCAATCCAGAACAATAGTTTCTCTCTCATCCAATTCCCCCCATCTTTTAAACGTTAATAACTTTTTCATACGACGTTATTTTTTTTATAAAAATTGCACCAAAAAAACGAGTGTTTTTTTATCTTTAAAACGAGTATAATATTGCTATATTTTCGATTTTTTTTTGAAAACTCAGTTGCGTAAAACGCAATGGAAAAAACCCAGTTGAGTAAAACGCAATGGAAAAAAAAGTAAAAAATGACTTTTTTTCTAAAACGTAATGCACAAAAAACACAAAGAAATGTCTTATTTCTAAAACGCAATGGCCAGAAAACACAAAGAAATGTGTTATTTCTAAAACGCAATAGCCTAAAAACACAAAAGAAAATGTACTTTTTAAAACGCAATTGACTGAAAACACATAAAAATGTGTTTTACCTAAAACGCAATGCACAAAAAACACAAAAAAATGTCTTATTTCTAAAACGCAGTGGCTAGAAAACACTTAAAAATGTCTTTTTTCTAAAACGCAATGGATTGAAAACACATAAAAATATATTTGACCTAAAACGCAATGGACTGAAAACACATAAAAATGTGTTTTACCTAAAACGCAATGGACTAAAAACACTTAAAAAATGTGTTTTTCTAAAACGCAATTGTCACACCCCCAAAATACCACATGCGGAATCACAGCGGGACGTGTGACGTACCAGGATCCAAGCCACCAATCACATTGAACTACGCATAATATTTAAGTAAAACATTCCATTCATTTCAAAATATAAATCCAAGTCATGAGTTAAACCAAAGTAAGTGTTCAGCGGAAGCATAATGTAAACAGTAACTCAATTGTTTCAAAACATGTGATCATAATCTACGAAGCAAGTATCCAAGCGTCTCGACCCATGATCACACCAGCACTCCCAGATAGCAAGTCCATATCAAGAATCTAACGACCTGCAAGCATGCAGACAAGTGTGTCAGACAACGCTGGTGAGTTCAAAGTTTTGTTAACGCCTTTAGTTACCAGATATGAGTATAAAACAGTTCAATGATTTGATGTTGTAATAACTCGTTTACCACTGATGGCTTAAGTTGTTTTGCCCGAACCCCATTGCCTCTATCAAAGCAATGGTCAAGACTGGGATCATTAGTTCACTCCCGACCTCCCCGGTACGGTGTGAGGTTGCCAAACCTAAATAGCGCTATTAACTAATACCCTGTTGCCTCCTTGACAACAATCAGTAGGTGGGACTTGATTGATAGATATGCGAGTATTAACAAACATCCCAATAACACAACATTCCTCCCCGGAACGTTTACCAGATGTCCCTCCCCGGGACGCATGCTTGGAAAAAGAGCAGTGAACTCACCTTGGTTTGATCGGTATGATTAATTACTTGCTCACATTTAAACAGTCACAGCCTATGGTATTCACGTATGCGATGTCAGTTCACATTCACAAGGTTTACATATAAATGATAGTATGCATTTCACACAGTGATTCCCAAATGGCTCATAGTAGTTGCATAAATCATTCAAATCCTCAATTCTCATGCATGTATCGCAATAGTGCCTAACAGTTAAGTGTGTTATACATTGCAACCAACTCATGTTTCCTTGATCATAGTTAATCATCATTAATGGAAAGTAATATAACTTATAATAATATAATCATTCATCAACAAAGTCATGCATATAACTCAAGTTCCCACCTCAGACTATCATAAACCATTCACTGCATAATCATTCATCAACCAAGGTGTTTCGTCGACCATGTGTGTGTGACGAAAGTCCAATGAGTTTCGTGGGGAATGGACATTCGTCGTCAAGCATAACAGTTCCAAGTTTCACAACCCTAAACATGTTACTGAAAACCATAATCAACCGATCGCCACTATTAACAATTTGACAGTTTCTATTCAGATCAAACCAAGATTATGCACAATAGATAACATAATATACATACTGCCAACCGAATCATCAGATCCATATAATGCATCAAGAATAAACACGAGCCACCGAATTCTCCTTCCACAGGATCAAATCTATTTGATCAACACAAAATACCCAAACCCTAATCAATCACAACATAAGATTACAGTTTCTAGTAACACCCTACAATCACAGGAGATCATCAAAACAATTAACCACAATCTAATCAAAAGGTGTTTGCTACCATTCACATCCACATACAATCGTAAATAAGAATATTGTTCCAAACACACCAATAAATCACATAATCATGTAGGACCAATAGATAAACAGAACGTTCGGGGCAACATATGCTAACCTTAAGCAAGACGGAATTGAAGGATAGCTTGGGTCGAGATAGGGTTTGTCGTCGGTTGTCAGGAGAGTGCTAGGGTTTGATAACTGATGTTTTACGTACAATGAACAAATATAACATATTTGACTTAGATGATGTTGGGCTTCAACTGGGCCGAAAGCCCATCTTGGCGAAACACCCATGGGCTACGAAACTCCCTAAGTTTCGTCGACTAACGGTGATGATGAAACACTAATGTTTCGTCAAGTTTAATTTTGCAATGGGGGGGGGGGGGTGTCCAATGTTATTCAAATGTGAGAGTGCAAATATTAAGTCTATCAACAGTTAATGAGTTTACAAAATCTTACTTCAATTCATTAATCATAAGACCAACTAATGACCAAATAATCATATAACAAACGCGCATCCGTTACAACGCAACGAATTAACAAGCAATGTGTCAGGAAGGAACTTGTAAACTCGGGTTGTCACATCATCCCCAACTTGAAAGAAATTTCGTCCCGAAATTTGATAAGTACTCCGAAAGCGGCAAGGTGTCAAATCAAGATGACTGTGGATTTTCCTCAGGTGCCACAGCATCCCCAACTAGAATGGGAATTTCGTCCCAAAATTCGCTAGTTGCATTAGATTTAGATTTGCCAGACTTGGACTTGTCATCTGGGAATAAATGTGGGTACTTGAGCTTCATCTGATCCTCGCGCTCCCACGTGAACTCCGGTCCACGTCTTGAGTTCCAACGAACTCTCACGCTCGGAATACGGCTGTGCTTACGAACCTTAACTTCCCGGTCCATAATTTCAATCGGTTCTTCGATAAACTGCAACTTGTCGTCAGTTTTGAGCTCCTGAAACGGTACTACCAGTGTTTCAGCCGACAAACACTTCTTCAATTGTGAAACATGGAAAACATCGTGGACGTTACCCAACTCAGCAGGTAACTCGAGCTTGTATGCCACCTTACTGACTCGTTCAAGAATTTTGAAGGGCCCGACATAACGCGGATTAAGCTTGCCGCATTTCCCGAAACGCACTACACCCTTCCAGGGTGAGACCTTCAACATAACACGATCACCAACAGCGAACTCCAAAGGTTTCCTACGCTTATCAGCGTAGCTTTTTTGACGGTCGCGCGCTGCTGCCATCCGATTCCTGATCTGAACAATCTTTTCTGAAGTTTCTAACACAAGTTCAAGGCCTGTGACCTGGCTGTCACCCACCTCAGCCCAACAGAGAGGTGAACGACACTTTCGCCCGTACAATGCTTCAAATGGAGCTGCCTGAATACTGGTATGGTAGCTATTGTTGTAAGAAAACTCTATCAAAGGCAAGTGTTTCTCCCAACACTTGCCAAAATCAATCACACACGCCCGCAACATGTCTTCAAGTGTCTGAATGGTTCGTTCACTTTGACCATCCGTCTGTGGGTGATAAGCAGTGCTCATATCGAGGCGCGAGCCGAATGATTTGTGCATCGACTGCCACAAATCTAAGATGAAACGCGGGTCACGGTCAGAAATAATAGATGTCGGCACCCCGTGCCTAGAAACCACCTCCTTAAGATAGACAACAGCTAGATGTGAGAACTTATCTGTTTCCTTGATTGCCAGAAAGTGTGCTGACTTCGTGAGACGATCAACGATCACCCAAATGGTATTGTTTCCGTTTTGAGTTATCGGCAACCCTGTGACGAAATCCATTGCGATTTGCTCCCACTTCCACATGGGTATTTTTGGTTGTTTTAGTAATCCAGACTGTTTCTGGTATTCCACTTTAACTTTCGAGCAGGTTAAACATTTACTCACATAAGTCGCGATGTGAGCTTTCATCTTCGGCCACCAATACATGAATTTGAGGTCCTGATACATCTTATCCGAACCTGGGTGAACAGAGTATCGAGACTTGTGCGCTTCGTACATCACGAGTTCTCTAAGGTTACCAAACAACGGAATCCATATCCGCTCCATAAAATAGTAAATACCATCTGATCTCTTCTCGAGTCATTTCTCCATACCCCGTAAATACTCAGCTTTATAGTTTTCTTCCTTCAACGCCTCGGCCTGAGCTGAACGGATCTGATCAGGCAGGTTAGAATGAATGGTGAGCTGCAAGGCACGAACACGTTTGGGTTCGATTCCTTTCGACTGAGAGCGTCAGGTACAATGTTAGCTTTACCTGGGTGATACTTGATGGCACAATCGTAGTCGTTCAATAATTCTACCCAGCGACGCTGTCGCATATTCAATTCCATCTGGTCGAAAATATGCTGAAGGCTCCTGTGATCGGTGTAGATAGTGCATTTGGTACCGTACAGGTAGTGCCTCCAGATTTTCAACGCGATTACCACGACCCCTAACTCCAAGTCGTGGGTCGTGTAATTATTCTCATGAACCTTCAACTGTCGAGAAGCATAAGCTATCATATTGTTGCGTTGCATCAGCATACAACCAAGACCCTGAATGGAAGCATCATAATATACCACAAAATCTCCGATACCTTCAGGTCGAGATAAAATCGGTGCACTGCAGAGTTTTTGTTTTAACAACTGGAAAGCCTCTTCTTATTTCGTTCCCCATAAGTACACAACGCCTTTCTGTGTTAACGAGGTAAGGGGTTGAACAATCTTCGAGAAGTCTTTAATAAATCTCCGATAGTACCCAGCGAGACCATGAAACTGTCGCACCTCCGAAGGATTCTTTGGTGCCGCCCAGTTTTTTACAGCGTCAACCTTTGCAGGATCCACGTGTATCCCAATTCATTCACAATGTGGCCAAGGAAGTGTACCTCCCGAATCCAGAAGTCACACTTAGAGAATTTCGCGTAGAGCTGCTCCTTCCTCAGAAGTTCTAAAATAATTCGTAAGTGCCGCTCGTGATCTTCCTTGCTCTTCGAATAGATTAGAATGTCGTCGATAAACACGATAACGAACTCGTCGAGATACGGTTTGCATACACAGTTCATTAGATCCATGAAAACCGCTGGCGCGTTCGTCAACCCAAACGGCATAACTAAAAACTCATAGTGCCCATAACGCGTTCGAAAAGCCGTTTTAGGAACATCCTCCTCTCGGACTCTCATCTGGTGATAGCCCGATCTTAAGTCGATCTTCGAATAAAAACTTGACCCTTGCAACTGGTCAAACAAGTCGTCGATGCGTGGCAATGGATAATGGTTCTTGATAGTCACCTTGTTGAGTTTCCGATAATCAATACACATGCTGAAGGACTCGTCTTTCTTCTTTACAAACAAAACTGGGGCTCCCCAAGGCGAAGAACTGGGTCGGATAAAGCCCCTATCCAACAGTTCTTGAAGTTGATTAGATAACTCTTGCAACTCTCCAGGTGCAATACGATAAGGAGCACGAGCAATTGGAGCCGCTCCTGGTGCAAGATCGATTTGAAATTCCACTTGACGGTGAGGAGGTAAACCAGGAAGTTCCTCAGGAAACACGTCGGCAAATTCGCGTACAACTGGCAGATCCTCGATCTTTCTTTCTCCTGTCGGAGTATCAGTAACAAGTGCTAGAATGGCAGGATACCCCTTTCGTAGACATTTCTGCACTTGCATAGCTGAGATGATACCAACCATCGCACCACTGCGTTGCCCCTGAACCGATAATGACTCTCCACCAGGGAGAGGAATACGTACGATCTTCTCTTTACACAGGATCTCAGCTTGGTGTTTAGACAGCCAATCCATACCAACCACTATATCAAAACTACCGAGGGTAACAGGAAGGAGGTTAATATCAAACACTTGACCCACAAGGTCTAGTTTACACCCAAATAGGACATGCGAAACTTCAATCGTTTTGCCATCAGCTAATTCTACTACATGCTTAACCTCTAAAGGTGTTGGAGTAAACCCTAATCGCTGACTAAACTATAGTGACACATAACTCCAATCGGCACCGGAATCAAATAACACAGAAGCAATAAGATTATTCACAGAAAACGTACCAGTCACGACATTGCCGTCGTTCCTAGCATCACCAGCACCGATCGTGAATACCCTTCCACGAGCACCATTACCCCCATTGTTGCCGTTGTTGTTGTTCCCAGCATGGTTGTTGTTGTTCTGGCGGTTGTTGTCGTTGGCATTCTGATTTAGTTGAGGGCAATTCCCCTTGATGTGGCCTTCATCCCCACACTAGAAACACCCCTTCTTAAAGCCCTGGTTCTGATGGGGTTGTTGCCTTTGCTGATGCTGTTGCTGCTGATTCTGTTGCTTTGGGTACGGGACTCTACAGTCTTTTGCCTCATGGCCCAACTTGTCGCATCTACGGCAAACCCAGACACACTGTCCATGATGATGATAACCATACTTGTTGCACTTTGGCTTCTTACCAGCGTAGGAGCCTTGATTCTGATTGCTGCTCTGGCCTTGGTTAACTGAGGACGACTGACTGAAGCTGCGGTTGTTGCTGTTGTCAGGCCTTTTCTGAGATTGACTCGCACTGGTTGCTTTGTCAGTATCGTTCCACTTGCGCTTGTTATCACTAGCAGGTGTGGTAGCTGTAGCAGCAGAGGTAGTACCAGATTTACGAGGCGGCAATGAGCCACGCTCGACCTCTTGGTCAGTAATCTTATGTGCCAAACAGATGATCTAGGGCAGATTGTTATGGTTTGCAGCAGTGGCATACCCCTTTACAGCTGGTGCTAGGCCCTTGAGGTACAACTCAATTCTTCGAGATGCAAGTCGAGACAGGTTAGGGCACAAGATTGCTAGCTCGTGAGATCGTTTCGTGTAAGCCTCGATCTCAGACCCTTCCATCTTCAAATCGTAGTACTCATTCTCCAATTTCTGAATCTCATCACGAGGACAGTACTCCTCCCGCATTAATTCCTTGAATTCATCCCAAATAGTGGCGTTGGCCATCTCGATGCCCAACATTTGCACCTGGGCATTCCACCAAGTTAAGGCACCATCCTCCAGAGTGCCTGTAGCATACTTCACACGGTCCCCCACAGGACAATTACACATAGCGATTACCGACTCAACCTTTTCGAACCATCGAAGCAACCCCACAGCCCCCTCAGTCCCACTGAAGGTCTGTGGCTTACAATCCATAAATGTCTTGAAAGTGCAAGCAGGCGGATGGTGACCTAATGGACGAAAGGAAATACAACACAAAGGTAAGAGTTGTGTACGCGACACAAGATTAAAGAATATTTGGCACATACCGTAGCAGCTTGGTAGGCTGCCAAAGCCTCAGCCACACTTGTGTTGATTAAGTTCATCAGCTCAGCTTGGGTCATCGCGATGTGACCACGTCCATGACCTCGTCCACTCATGATTCTATATAAGGAGAGGGAACAAATTTAAGGATCGAGATAAGGTAAAAGTCATGTCTAACGTTGAAATCTACAAACTACCAAATTTACACGCAATAGGGCAGAACCCTTCTCACACTCGTTAAGCCTCACTGGGACTTACATGCACCTCGCTTTATTGTTATGTGTGCACCCATAAGAATAAGGCAATTTGCATGCTCATCTCAGTGCCTCTTAACTTGAGCTAAAAGTTTCCCCCACATTCAAATAATGAAACGAAGCGCATTACAAGATCGATAATCACAGAAGTCGAAGAGTAGTGCCACACTTTCTAGCTCCTCTAAAACATGTAACACAATTAATCACATCGAGGTATCAAATATGTTGTTTCATGCAAGTCATGCGTGTGACTACTAAACAAGTAATGCATAAAGTAAACAGAGGACGAACCTTGCAATCTGGACCTGAGTGTCATGGTCGATTTTCGAAGTTGTTCGGTTATAGTCTGGTTTTATAAAACGTTTTAAAACCTAGTTCACTATAACCAGTGGCTCTAATACAAAACTGTCACACCCCCAAAATACCACATGCGGAATCACGTATGCGATGTCAGTTCACATTCACAAGGTTTACATATAAATGATAGTATGCATTTCACACAGTGATTCCCAAATGGCTCATAGTAGTTACATAAATCATTCAAATCCTCAATTCTCATGCATGTATCGTAATAGTGCCTAATAGTTAAGTGTGTTATACAATGCAACCAACTCATGTTTCCTTGATCATAGTTAATCATCATTAATGGTAAGTAATATGATTTATAATAATATAATCATTCATCAACAAAGTCATGCATATAACACAAGTTCCCACCTCAGACTATCATAAACCATTCACTGGCGACGAAACCTCAGATGGCGAAACACCAAGGTGTTTCGTCGACCATGTGTGTGTGATAAAAGTCCAATGAGTTTCGTGGGGAATGGACATTCGTCGGCAAGCATAATAGTTCCAAGTTTCACAACCCTAAACATGTTACTGAAAACCATAATCATCCGATCTCCACTATTAACAATTTGACAGTTTCTATTCAGATCAAACCAAGATTATGCACAATAGATAACATAATATACATACTGCCAACCGAATCATCAGATCCATATAATGCATCAAGAATGAACACGAGCCACCGAATTCTCCTTCCACAGGATCAAATCTATTTGATCAACACAAAATACCCAAACCCTAGTCAATCACAACATAAGATTACAGTTTCTAGTAACACCCTACAATCACAGGAGATCATCAAAACAATTAACCACAATCTAATCAAAAGGTGTTTGCTACCATTCACATCCACATACAATCGTAAATAAGAATACTGTTCCAAACACACCAATAAATCACATAATCATGTAGGACCAATAGATAAACAGAACGTTCGGGGCAACATATGCTAACCTTAAGCAAGACGGAATCGAAGGATAGCTTGGGCCGAGATAGGGTTTGTCGTCGGTTGTCAGGAGAGTGCTAGGGCTTGATAACTGATGTTTTACCTACAATGAACAAATATAACATATTTGACTTAGATGATGTTGGGCTTCAACTGGGCCGAAAGGCCATCATGGCGAAACACCCATGGGCTACGAAACTCCCTAAGTTTCGTCGACTAACGGTGATGACGAAACACTAATGTTTCGTCAAGTTCAATTTTGCAATGGGGGGGGGGGGGTGTCCAATGTTATTCAAATGTGAGAGTGCAAATATTAAGTCTATCAACAGTTAATGATTATACAAAATCTTACTTCAATTCTTTAATCATAAGACCAACTAATGACCAAATAATCATATAACAAACGCGCATCCGTTACAATGCAACGAATTAACAAGCAATGTGTCGGGAAGGAACTTGAAAACTCGGGTTGTCACATCATCCCCAACTTGAAAGAAATTTCGTCCCGAAATTTGATAAGTACTCCGAAAGCGGCAAGGTGTCAAATCAGGATGACTGTGGATTTTCCTCAGGTGCCACATCATCCCCAACTAGAATGGGAATTTCCTCCCGAAATTCGCTAGTTGCATTAGATTTAGATTTGCCAGACTTGGACTTGTCATCTGGGAATAAATGTGGGTACTTGAGCTTCATCTGATCCTCGCGCTCCCACGTGAACTCCGGTCCACGTCTTGAGTTCCAACGAACTCTCACGCTCGAAATACGGCTGTGCTTACGAACCTTAACTTCCCGGTCCATAATTTCAATTGGTTCTTCGATAAACTGCAACTTGTCGTCAGTTTTGAGCCCCTGAAACGGTACTACCAGTGTTTCAGCTACAAACACTTCTTCAAATGTGAAACATGGAAAACATCGTGGACGTTACCCAACTCAGCAGGTAACTCGAGCTTGTATGCCACCTTACTGACTCGTTCAAGAATTTTGAAGGGCCCGACATAACGCGGATTAAGCTTGCCGCGTTTCCCGAAACGCACTACACCCTTCCAGGGTGAGACCTTCAACATAACACGATCACCAACAGCGAACTCCAAAGGTTTCCTACGCTTATCAGCGTAGCTGTTTTGACGGTCGCGCGCTGCTGCCATCCGATTCCTGATCTGAATAATCTTTTCTGAAGTTTCTAACACAAGTTCAAGGCCTGTGACCTGGCTGTCACCCACCTCAGCCCAACAGAGAGGTGAACGACACTTTCGCCCGTACAATGCTTCAAATGGAGCTGCCTGAATACTGGTATGGTAGCTATTGTTGTAAGAAAACTCTATCAAAGGCAAGTGTTTCTCCCAACACTTGCCAAAATCAATCACACACGCCCGCAACATGTCTTCAAGTGTCTGAATGGTTCGTTCACTTTGACCATCCGTCTGTGGGTGATAAGCAGTGCTCATATCGAGGCGCGAGCCGAATGATTTGTGCATCGACTGCCACAAATCTAAGATGAAACGCGGGTCACGGTCAGAAATAATAGATGTCGGCACCCCGTGCCTAGAAACCACCTCCTTAAGATAGACAACAGCTAGATGTGAGAACTTATTTGTTTCCTTAATTTCCAGAAAGTGTGCTGACTTCGTGAGACGATCAACGATCATCCAAATGGTATTGTTTCCGCTTTGAGTTATCGGCAACCCTGTGACGAAATCCATAGCGATTTGCTCCCACTTCCACATGGGTATTTTTGGTTGTTTTAGTAATCCAGACGGTTTCTGGTATTCCACTTTAACTTTCGAGCAGGTTAAACATTTACTCACATAAGTCGCGATGTGAGCTTTCATCTTCGGCCACCAATACATGACTTTGAGGTCCTGATACATCTTATCCGAACCTGGGTGAACAGAGTATCGAGACTTGTGCGCTTCGTCCATCACAAGTTCTCTAAGGTTACCAAACAACGGAATCCATATCCGCTCCATAAAATAGTAAATACCAACTGATCTCTTCTCGAGTCATTTCTCCATACCCCTAAATACTCAGCTTTATAGTTTTCTTCCTTCAACGCCTCTGCCTGAGCCGAACGGATCTGATCAGGCAGGTTAGAATGAATGGTGAGCTGCAAGGCGCGAGCACGTTTGGGTTCGATTCCTTTCGACTGAGAGCGTCAGGTACAATGTTAGCTTTACCTGGGTGATACTTGATGGCACAATCGTAGTCGTTCAATAATTCTACCCAGCGACGCTGTCGCATATTCAATTCCTTCTGGTCGAAAATATGCTGAAGGCTCCTGTGATCGGTGTAGATAGTGCATTTGGTACCGTACAGGTAGTGCCTCCAGATTTTCAACGCGAACACCACGGCCCCTAACTCCAAGTCGTGGTACGTGTAATTCTTCTCATGAACCTTCAACTGTCGAGAAGCATAAGCTATCATATTGTTACGTTGCATCAGCACGCAACCAAGACCCTGAATGGAAGCATCATAATATACCACAAAATCTCCGGTACCTTCAGGTAGAGATAAAATCGGTGCACTGCGGAGTTTTTGTTTTAACAACTGGAAAGCCTCTTCTTATTTCGTTCCCCATAAGTACACAATGCCTTTATGTGTTAACGAGGTAAGGGGTTGAGCAATCTTCGAGAAGTCTTTAATAAATCCCGATAGTACCCAGCGAGACCAAGAAACTGTCGCACCTCCGAAGGATTCTTTGGTGCCGCCCAGTTTTTTACAGCGTCAACCTTTGCAAGATCCACGTGTATCCCCAATTCATTCACAATGTGGCCAAGGAAGTGTACCTCCCGAATCCAGAAGTCACACTTAAAGAATTTCGCGTAGAGCTACTCCGTCCTCAGAAGTTCTAAAATAATTCGTAAGTGCCGCTCATGATCGTCCTTGCTCTTCGAATAGATTAGAATGTCGTCGATAAACACGATAACGAACTCGTCGAGATACGGTTTGCATACACGGTTCATTAGATCCATGAAAACCGCTGGCGCGTTCGTCAACCCAAACGGCATAACTAAAAAATCATAGTGCCCATAACGCGTTCGAAAAGCCGTTTTAGGAACATCCTCCTCTCGGACTCTCATCTGGTGATAGCCCGATCTTAACTCAATCTTCGAATAAAAACTTGACCCTTGCAACTGGTCAAACAAGTCGTCGATGCGTGGCAATGGATAATGGTTCTTGATAGTCACCTTGTTGAGTTTCCGATAATCAATACACATGCTGAAGGACCCGTCTTTCTTCTTTACAAACAAAACTAGGGCTCCCCAAGGCGAAGAACTGGGTCGGATAAAGCCCCTATCTGACAGTTCTTGAAGTTGATTAGATAACTCTTGCAACTCTCCAGGTGCAAGACGATAAGGAGCACGAGAAATTGGAGCCGCTCCTGGTGCAAGATCGATTTGAAATTCCACGGCCCAACTTGTCGCATCTACGGCAAACCCAGACACACTGTCCATGATGATGATAACCATACTTGTTGCACTTTGGCTTCTTACCAGCGTAGGAGCCTTGATTCTGATTGCTGCTCTGGCCTTGGTTAATTGAGGACGACTGACTGAAGCTGCGGTTATTGCTGTTGTCAGGCCTTTTCTGAGATTGACTCGCACTGGTTGCTTTGTCAGTATCGTTCCACTTGCGCTTGTTATCACTAGCAGGTGTGGTAGCTGTAGCAGCAGAGGTAGTACCAGATTTACGAGGCGGCAATGAGCCACGCTCGACCTCTTGGTCAGTAATCTTATGTGCCAAACGGATGATCTAGGGCAGATTGTTATGGTTTGCAGCAGTGACATACCCCTTTACAGCTGGTGCTAGGCCCTTGAGGTACAACTCAATTCTTCGAGATGCAAGTCGAGACAGGTTAGGGCACAAGATTGCTAGCTCGTGAGATCGTTTCGTGTAAGCCTCGATCTCAGACCCTTCCATCTTCAAATCGTAGTACTCATTCTCCAATTTCTGAATCTCATCACGAGGACAGTACTCCTCCCGCATTAATTCCTTGAATTCATCCCAAGTAGTGGCGTTAGCCATCTCGATGCCCAACATTTGCACCTGGGCATTCCACCAAGTTAAGGCACCATCCTCCAGAGTGCCTGTAGCATACTTCACACGGTCCCCCACGGGACAATTACACATAGCGAATACCGACTCAGCCTTTTTGAACCATCGAAGCAACCCCACAGCCCCCTCAGTCCCACTGAAGGTCTGTGGCTTACAATCCATAAATGTCTTGAAAGTGCAAGCAGGCGGATGGTGACCTAATGGACGAAAGGAAATACAACACAAAGGTAAGAGTTGTGTACGCGACACAAGATTAAAGAGTATTTGGCACATACCCTACCAGCTTGGTAGGCTGCCAAAGCCTCAGCCACATGTGTGTTGATTAAGTTCGTCCGCTCAGCTTGGGTCATCGCGATGTGACCACGTCCATGACCTCGTCCACTCATGATTCTATATAAGGAGAGGGAACAAATTTAAGGATCGAGATAAGGTAAAAGTCATGTCTAACGTTGAAATCTACAAACTACCAAATTTACACGCAATAGGGCAGAACCCTTCTCACACTCGTTAAGCCTCACTGGGACTTACATGCACCTCGCTTTATTGTTATGTGTGCACCCATAAGAATAAGGCAATTTGCATGCTCATCTCAGTGCCTCTTAACTTGAGCTAAAAGTTTCCCCCACATTCAAATAATGAAACGAAGCGCATTACAAGATCGATAATCACAGAAGTCGAAGAGTAGTGCCACACTTTCTAGCTCCTCTAAAACATGTAACACAATTAATCACATCGAGGTATCAAATATGTTGTTTCATGCAAGTCATGCGTGTGACTACTAAACAAGTAATGCATAAAGTAAACAGAGGACGAACCTTGCAATCTGGACCTGAGTGTCATGGTCGATTTTCGAAGTTGTTCGGTTATAGTCTGGTTTTATAAAACGTTTTAAAACCTAGTTCACTATAACCAGTGGCTCTAATACCAAACTGTCACACCCCCAAAATACCACATGCGGAATCACGTATGCGATGTCAGTTCACATTCACAAGGTTTACATATAAATGATAGCATGCATTTCACACAGTGATTCCCAAATGGCTCATAGTAGTTACATAAATCATTCAAATCCTCAATTCTCATGCATGTATCGTAATAGTGCCTAACAGTTAAGTGTATTATACATTGCAACCAACTCATGTTTCCTTGATCATAGTTAATCATCATTAATGGTAAGTAATATGATTTATAATAATATAATCATTCATCAACAAAGTCATGCATATAACTCAAGTTCCCACCTCAGACTATCATAAACCATTCACTGGCGACGAAACCTCAGATGGCGAAACACCAAGGTGTTTCGTCGACCATGTGTGTGTGACAAAAGTCCAATGAGTTTTGTGGGGAATGGACATTCGTCGGCAAGCATAATAGTTCCAAGTTTCACAACCCTAAACATGTTACTGAAAACCATAATCATCCGATCTCCACTATTAACAATTTGACAGTTTCTATTCAGGTCAAACCAAGATTATGCACAATAGATAACATAATATACATACTGCCAACCGAATCATCAGATCCATATAATGCATCAAGAATGAACACGAGCCACCGAATTCTCCTTCCACAGGATCAAATCTATTTGATCAACACAAAATACCCAAACCCTAATCAATCACAACATAAGATTACAGTTTCTAGTAACACCCTACAATCACAGGAGATCATCAAAACAATTAACCACAGTCTAATCAAAAGGTGTTTGCTACCATTCACATCCACATACAATCGTAAATAAGAATACTGTTCCAAACACACCAATAAATCACATAATCATGTAGGACCAATAGATAAACAGAACGTTCGGGGCAACATATGCTAACCTTAAGCAAGACGGAATCGAAGGATAGCTTGGGTCGAGATAGGGTTTGTCGTCGGTTGTCAGGAGAGTGTTAGGGTTTGATAACTGATGTTTTACATACAATGAGCAAATATAACAGATTTGACTTAGATGATGTTGGGCTTCAACTGGGCTGAAAGCCCATCTTGGCGAAACACCCATGGGCTACGAAACTCCCTTAGTTTCGTCGACTAACGGTGATGACGAAACACTAATGTTTCGTCAAGTTCAAGTTTGCAATGGGGGGGGGGGGTGTCCAATGTTTCGTCAAATGTGAGAGTGCAAATATTAAGTCTATCAACAGTTAATGAGTTTATAAAATCTTACTTCAATTCATTAATCGTAAGACCAACTAATGACCAAATAATCATATAACAAACGCGCATCCGTTACAACGCAACGAATTAACAAGTAACGTGTCGGGGAGGACCTTGAAAACTCGGGTTGTCACAGCAATGGCCAGAAAACACATAAAAATGTCTTATTTCTAAAATGCAATGGCCTAAAACACAAAAGAAAGTGTTTTCTCTAAAACGCAATGGCAAGAAAACATATAAAAATGTCTTATTTCTAAAACGCAATGGCCTTAAAACACAAAAGAAAGTGTTCTCTCTAAAACGCATTGAACGAGGGTATGTTTTGTCTATGAATTGTCTGAACAAGGAAGTAGGAGATCAAAAACTGTCTATGAAATAAGGCAATTTCCCGAAAATTAAATTTTCGACCCCAGCTAAGGGCTGCCGCCCCTTGGACCCTGCTCCTAGGGGCGCTGCCCCCGGACCCCAGCCAAGATCGTAAAACGCAATGACTCAATTCAAAAACCCAGATCGTAAAAATGCAATTTAAAAATTTCTTACATAGATCGAAGCCGATTTCTTCAGATTTCTTCACCGATTAACGAAATTTGAATGTTAGAAATACTTATCAGCGATCGAATCGAACGAATCGAGTGATTCGCTTCAAAATCACAGGGAAAAATGAGATTTTGTATGAAATTAAACGGGGTTTTTTTCAAAAAAGTTGAAGAACACGTTGATTGGGTGTTTGAATCATTGATTGGTGACGAAAATAGCACTATAATGTAGTTATTGTTGAGATAGAAAGTGAAGAAAAGGTTGAAGATGGTGGGTTTTGAAGTTAAAAAGAGAAGAAGAAGGGAGAAGATTGGGTAAAATTGACTAAAATACCCTTCTCTTTATTTTAAATTTTGCCACATGTCATAATCATATTGCTTCATATCCTTCCTAGCCAAAATAAACTTCCTATTTGATCCTCACCCTTAAATTCAATTGGTTAACGATATAATAACCATCCATAACTTTTTTAATGATCAAAGCTTCTATGTAAATATAGAAAACATAAGCCAACAAGAAGCTGTATTCAATTGAAAATAGATAAAAATGAAAATTTTGCTTATTTATTACTTTTTTTATTCAATAAAAATGAGAAAGAATATGCTTTTTTATGTTAATGGAAAAATATAGTAATACTAGATAATAGTAGAGGGGCGGATGTAGCCAAGTGGATCAAGGCAGTGGATTGTGAATCCACGGTCTCGAATGTAAACTCACATCACCTATCCCAATTGAGATAATGACACTTCGACCTATTTCAAAGCCATAAAAAGGACACTTCTTTCATGTTCTCCAATATCTTTCACATGTTTAGTTGGCGACTGTCAAATTTATTTCTCATTTCTTGCTTTTCAGATTTCCCACAACGTAGCCATCATTATAGTTTTTACCACTTTGTTCCAGTCTTTCGCTCCTTGGCTATCGTTACCAACTTCAAGTAAGTCCTTACATAAACCACTATCAGCTGGATATGGAAATTTAATCAAACGAACACACTCCACCACACCGAATTAGCCATCAAACATGACACAAAAAGGTGTCCTGCAGAAAATTAACAAGGGTATTCCTCACTGTCGCAACTAGAAAATTATCCACCTTATTAGTCGCCCAAATCCATCTATCTTCCTTATTTCCCAACTCGATACTTTGAAGTCTTGACATAAGCAAATTTCGTTACTCCTATTCGGTTTGATTAGCCGATTGATTTGTCCTACTCGACGCCCAAACATTCTCATAACCTATCTTTTTAACGCAGCTAGCAACCAGTCATCTTTCTGTTGCTCGCTAAGGAAAACAAAGTTGGATGTCACGAGCAAAACAGTTCGCCATCCAACCAATCATCCAATCAAAATAGCTTTTTACCCTCGTCCCCCAACCTTTGAGACTTCTTAGGAACCGTTTTTCAACTCTCCTAATGTCCTTCCAAATTCTAGCCACACTTCTTTTAAAAGGAACAAATTGCACAAATTTTACATTTCCATGAATAGAGTCAATAACCCGAACCCAAAGGCTATGCGGTTGATCCTTATATTTTCACCACCATTTTGCCGAAAGTGCGTAGATAACCCAAATAATATTGACTTGTTAATTATCTCATCGATTTATCTTATGTTTTTTAACGTCTAACTAAATCATCAGATAAGAATCCTAAGATGCCCTCAATCGAGCAAATGAAACCCCTTCTCCATAATGGTCAGATTTGGATGCATACCTGAGCCACCAAGCCACCAATTCAGGGGAAAACCCGCCTACCCGAAGGCCCACTATGGTAAAACCCGGCTCGGCTCAGTTTCGAACTAGCGACCTCCAAAGAGGCCTAGTTCTAAACTTCATTGCCACTAGGGGTGAGCAGAAAACCGAAATAACCGAACCGTAACCGAAATAACCAAAAAATTCGGACCGAAAAAACCGAACCGAAACAAAAACCGATGGTTCGGTTTTCGAATTTTAATAACCGAAAATTTCGGTTCGGTTTTCGGATAATCTTTTTCAATAACCGAAAATAACCGAACCGAACCGATAAGTTTTAATAGTATACCAAATCTATATATTTTTATGTTTAAGTTGTTTAAGTGTTTACCTATGCTACTAAGAATTATTAATTTTATTCTTATTTGTTAGATATTTATAACTAGATTATTAGACCCGTGTACTACAAGGGTTTAAGGATATAAATTTGTAATTTTTTTTAATTTTATATCCTCTTCATAAATTTAAATAAGTGAATTTTTACCATAGATGATACAACAGTTGGTTATGTGTAAAAACCAATTCTTTTAGAAACAAATCAACTTTACATAGAAATTGTCCTATACTTTTATTTATCGTCATGGAAAAACATAGGGCGGGAGGAAACTCTCTCTTTTCAACATAAACGGAATCCTTCTATTTGACGGTATTAAACGAAATCTAGGGATAAACGTTCAAGTGCTAGTATTACTTCCGGGTAATATGAGTGCCTCAATAACCTGATCACCCAGTGATAGGACCTGTAGTCGAGTTCCATTACTTAAACTATTCTTTCAATCAATATTTTTTTGATAACGTCACTCAAACACTGACCTTTGTTAATTATCAATGGTTTGGCAAGCCTAAAAATATAACGTCACTGGAACACTGACCTTTGTTAATTATCAATCGTTTATTACACGGGTCTAATAGCATTAAAAGTGTTTTCAAAGAATGGAAGTAAACCGGTTTTCAAATATTAGATTAACCTATTCTTTACCTTTTGTATTATTATTATTATTGTAATATAAAATAATAATTTATTTAATAGATTTTTAAACATATAGTAAAAGAATTCTTTTAAAAATAAGAAGGTGTTGTCACATTGACATTATTTGAAATTGTTTATTATAAGTAGGATTATTACTCATAACTAACTATATAGTTTAGATAAGTCAAAAGTAAATAATCAATATCTAAGTATACAATAAAATATTTATTAGTATTAAGTTGTTAAGGATTTTTTTATTGTTTTGTATTAATTAATTAATAATAGTGAATTGAGGGGGATAATGCCATGTGGCATTAAGTAGGCTCTTGTTTTAGTAGAGAATGTCATGTGGCATTATGTATACTTTTTTTTATTAGTATTAGATAAGAACATTACCATGTTTATTTATCATTAAAATTATCCATTGTTTACAAGAACTAACAAAGTTTAATATAAACATTAAATGGTTTTCAAAGTATTATAAAAGAAAACGTCTTAACAAATACTTTGGAGAAACATTATAATAGATTAGAAGGTTAGGTTTATGTGAATAACATTAATATAAAAGACTAAATATATTAACTTAAATGTAAACATTTAAGAAAGATTCTTAAACTATGAATTATACTTTTAATTTTTGAATCTTACATAATTTGTTTCAAAAGCCGAAAAATCGAACCGAACCGTTGCTAAAACCGAAAAAACCGAAACTGAAAAACCGAAACCGAACGGTTTTTAAAAACAAAAAACCGAACTTTCGGTTACGATTTTGGTTTTACCCAAAAACCGAACCAAGCCGAACCGTGTACACCCCTAATTGCCACCACCAATGTCCTTTAAAGTGATGCTAGTAGGAGTTGAACTTGGGACTACAAGATGAGAAACCAAGTGACTAACCAATAGACAAAATTGTTAGAATGTTAGGACATTTATCTTATGTTTGTAGTGGTAGGATCATATACAAACTTTATTTTGTGTAAAAACAATAAGAACCATTCACAGCATGCTACGTGGCATCCCTCTAATTCATGTATAAATGACACTTTTGTGTTTTATTTTAAAGTTGGCTTCTAAAAATTCCTAAATTATGGAAGCAGTTTCAAATTCATGTGTTGCTTGTATATGTGCTGGTTATGATTATATAAGTATGTGTTGGTTATAAAATTCATGTGTTGCTTATATAAATTATGTGCTGGTTATAATCGTGTACGTTTGTGCTGGTTATAATTATATAGGTATGTGTTGATTATAGAAATTCATGTGTTGCTTATATATGTGCTGGTTATACTTGTTAGCAAAGTTATAAAACACTATTTCACAACTTTTTTTTAAATGTCATTTTTAAAAAATATATAGCAATATTATACTCATGTTAAAGATAAAAATATGCTTGATTTTATGGTATTGTTTTTTTAATAAAATACTAAATGATATAAAAGTTATTTTAGTTTTAAAAACGGGTGAAATTAGTAGTTAATGGAAAATGAGAAAATGACTAAAACACCCTCGAATCTCATTAGATAGTATAGTTATTGTTAGTAATGAGGTGTAGGTATAGAATCATATAGAAATAGGTATCTTTGTACAAACCATAAGAACCAATAGTTTAATGACATGCGTCCTCAATTAAAAGGTTGAATTAAGGATATTTTAGACTTCTTATACCCTTTTATTTATATCTAATTAAAAACAATAATTAAATTATCCATAAATATATTCAAGATTAATTCAAATCCCAAAATCCTAATTTATTCTTCAACATCATCATCATTAAATCAGCATATTCATCAGCACTGTAATCAGCATTATCAACAACATCGAAATCAGCATCATCGTCAACACCGTAATCAGCACATCGTCAACATCGGCACCTTAATCATCACGGTAACACCACCGTCAGTGTAAATCCCGTTAGGATCTTTCAATGATATCAACCTTTAACTTGTGAAGGTGCGGAAAACAATCACAAGCCGATTCAAGAACGAATTATAATAATCAACACAAGAATAATATATGAAATCACAAACCGAAATCTTGCATTCAATGACTAGCAAAGACAGATACAAGACTCCTCAAAGGTTTCGACTACTAGCTGGTTTCGACCTCCTGTGTATGATCAACCCTAAAACAATACTTTAGGTTTGCTTAAATACTAAAACACAATGGTTACTAGTCTAGGCCCAATCGAAACCATCTAAAACCCAACCCATACATAATCGGCCCAAAACATGTAAAATAAACAAAACATAGAAACAACCCTTCAACTTTGCTAACCTACATGAATAAACCTTCAGGTTCCAACAATCTCCCCCTAGGTTTATGCATGCAGGTTCTTGACACTTTAACTTTCACGATCACCTTGCAACCGATCCTTAAGACCACCGAAACCCTTTTTACGAATATGAATAGATGATGTAACTGCTTTAGTCCAAGCTTTTGCAATTTCTTCATATTTTTCAGTAGCTCTAATTTGATGACGAGCTAACACTTCCAAATCTTCAAGAGCAACATTCAATAAATCAATCTGATCCACCAAGCGAAAACACACATCATCATCACAAACAATCACTGCCTGCCCTAAGCGCTCATCATAAGACCAAAAATGTAAGGACTTCAGAGCACCCTGTGGTATCTTTTTCACCAATGGAATCATCTTCTCTTTATCAGTTACAGGCCAGCGCACAATCTTCATTCGCTTGTTTTATATGGATCTCTAATGCCTTTAGCTGGTTTAATAATGGACTCTGCAGTACGCATTGAAGGAAAGCCCTTAAGAACCTCCCTCTTCAACCTCTCGAAAAACATATATCCAACTCCTCCAGGCTTATCATCTACATAAGGTGCATTAGACAAGTTTGTCAAGTCCACTTTAGTAAACGACTGAAACTGGCCTTGATATTTGTACCACTCAACAGGTCCAACTTTTCTTTTTATCCACCATCTTTTGCGATCATGATCATAACCCCAGCTAACTACACCAGAACGATTTCCAACCTTATCATAGAGAGTTTCACCAACATCCATTAAATGATGAGTTGCATGAGCATCATCATCATCTGGATTTAGATTCCGATTCTTCATAACTACAAACTCTCTTTTCTTCTTGATTCTTTCAGCCTTCTCTTTGTCTGCAACATGATCAATAATTCTTTTAAAGTAATGTTCCATAGCAGCACTTCTTTCAGCATCATCCTTTTCAAAAGCCCTTTTCCTGTTTTCAACATCGGTTGGATCTGAGAACTCCTGTCCAAATTTCTTCTCCAACTTTCCACGTAAGTCATACACCATGTTAAACAACAAACTGACATCTCCTTGAAGCTGCTCAATCTGTTGATCTTTCTTCACAACCGTATCTTCAAGTTGAATAATCTTTGCATCTTTATGAATTGAATCTTGATCAAGAACAATCATTCTTTTCTTCATATCTCTCATGCTAATAAATTCATCTTCATCACTCAAATCATCATCAAATGGCATTCTAAATGGCTCTTCAGGTCTTTTACCACTTGAACTACTAGGCATATCAAGACCAACTCTAAAAGAACCTGCAACTTCAGTAGCACTAGGTAACGTTGTCTCAACAGTGGTATCAACATCAATACTAGTAACCTGAACATCATCAGTAGTGATATCCATATCAGTTCTTTCAGTATCAGCATCAAAATCAAAAATGTCTGCAGTAGCGGTGGTGGTATCGGTGACATTCGTCTCAAAATCAAAATCATAAAGACCTTCATCATCTTCATCAGTAATTACGGGTTGATCTTTGCTATGCTCAACATACATTCCGAGCCGAGGATCCCTCATTTTCCGTTTCAATGGCATGTAATCAGAATCCTTTGGGTCTTCACTAGGCTTTTCACTTGACACTGAAAGATCAGAAGGAGGATTTCCCATCTTATCAGTTACATATTTTAATAACAAAGCCAAACTTCCAGC
This sequence comes from Helianthus tuberosus, assembly GCA_030545235.1. Taxonomy (NCBI): domain Eukaryota; kingdom Viridiplantae; phylum Streptophyta; class Magnoliopsida; order Asterales; family Asteraceae; genus Helianthus; species Helianthus tuberosus. The sequence goes on along the minus strand of CM060365.1, from coordinate 188,596,362 downwards.
AGTAATCACGGGTGGAACAGCAGAAACAACAGTATCAACTTCAGCTTCAGGAGGAAGCTCTTCATCTTCACCAGAATCACACATAATCTCAACGCCTTCATCGTCAGAGTCAATTATCAAAAACTCAGTCTCAGGCTCAACACCTCTCTGAATGTCATGTTCTTCAGCAACTATAGCATTTGCAGGCACACTTTGCACTGGAACAGGTTGCACAAGAACTGGAATTGCACTAACATCTTCTGTCTCTGCAAACTGACCAAACTTCTCTAACGAAATCAACCCTTCGAACCTTTTCTCAGTACCCTTCTTTGTAGTAAGTGCACCAAAACATGATGGACCCATTGGCTTCAATTCCAACGTATTACCAGATCTCTTCAATTCTGGATATCGATCATTCAGAATCATCTGCAAGAATCTCGGATACATCAGAAACTTATCCTTTCGAAGTCCAATTGCATTTCTCTTCATAGCTTCCAAAATATATCTTGAATAATTGAACGCCTCATTGGTAATTACACAAATCACAGCAGCAGATTGAGTAGTATTCAATTGATCAATTCCCCCTCTATTTTCTGTCATGCACAAAAGAAACATATGCAGCAACAGACGCCAGTATGGATGTACAAACTTCTTAACCAAGGGAGGAAACTTTCCTTCGTAGCTTAAACGAGGCAAAATTGCTTCTACTGTTCCAGCTGGAAGTTCTATAGGATCTGTTTCCTGATCATTAAATCTTAACGCTTCTCTAATCATCTGCTCAGTCACTATAACTTTCTTTTCTTGAATTTCAGCAACTATAGCTCCCTTTCCTTCAACAACTTCGACTTTAGCACTCTTCCAAAAATCTTGAATAAGCTCTTCATAAACAATCGGATTCTCACGAAGAGCATGAACAATCCGACAGTTATTTAAGCCTTTTATCAATGACGTGTATAGCTGCTTATGTTTCTCTGGTGGAGGTGCCAAGTATCCGACTTGATTGTGTGAAGATATAAATTTCAAGTCCATTTTTCCTGCACAAACCATAAGTTAATTAAAAATTTTAACCTTAGAATTAACACAGTTACTGTTGACTCGAGAAGGACTCGAGTCGCAACCATGAGTCGCAACTAGCAACCATGAGTCGCAACTAGCAAACTTCGAGTCGCAATCATGAGTCGCAACCACGACTCGTAACCACTGGTCTCGAGTCCTTGTGCTTGTTGAGTCGCAACCACACAATCATATGAACTTCATCGGAATCTTCAAATCTTCATCGGAATCTTCAAATCTTCATCGGAGCAACTTCAAACATTCATAAATTCCTGCAAAACTTGAATAATGACATCATCATACCTTGTTTTTTAATGAGTCGCAACCGGAGATTACGAGTCGTAACCGGAGATGAAACGGAATCTTCAACAGATCACCGGAGCTTTTGAGAGAGAATAAGGCTTGGTTGCGAGTGAGAAATGAGGTCTCGACTCGCAACCACCCTTTTATACCACAAGTCTGATCATGGGCCATCATGGGCTTTTAACTCTTGGGTCACAACTTTAACAAATTGGGCTTGACAGATTTGGGCCCTTGACTTAACAGCTTTATCAATTTCACCTTAATATAAACCCATTAATCTGAATTTTTTTTTTAAAAATAACCGCTAAACCTTTTGAGCAATGTTTGCAAAATAAAACCTAAAAACAAAAATAAATAATAAAATATTATTTACAAAATAAAATTAGGAAATTTGCATAGATACTCAGGGATCAAATCACAAGGTTTCGGGCTTGACTTCACTTATCAACACTGATCTACTACTGGATGATCTAGACAATTGCCAGTATATTTGTCCCCTTAAACTCATCTCCCTAGACCTTTTCCATATAACTGCCTGTAACTCAATTTATCATGTTTTGATATCTTAACAATGAACACTCAAAACAAATACTAATCAAATCCCGGAATTATAATAGCACACTCTATCTTGCAAGTAGCTTCCCTACCACATGTTTCACAAGTCCAATCCAGATCTCTGAAATCTTAACTGGGAATAGATTGAGAAGAGAAAAGAATAGATCTTAAGCAAAGACGGTATAATATACAGATCAAATGAGTTTTTCTCAGTTTGATATAGGTTTCTTGGGTTTCTTTTGGGCACTTGAGGGCCTCTTTCGGGTGTTTAATTGATCTACAGAACGACAACGTACAGCTAGGTCAGCATATATCTGGATGCAGCAGAAGCTGACGTTGCCTAGCACCTCCAGGTCAGCATATATCTGGATGCAGCAGAGGAGATACACGACTTTTTCAGAGAAGATTTCAGAGTCAGACCAAAATTGTGTGTATCGGGACAACATACAGACATTCAAATAGAAATGAGCTAATTCCAAGTGACTTTCTTTCCTGAGGTCATGTACAATTTTAGTTCTGAACAGAAACAGCCAATGTTTCCAGTCTTAAGGATAGAGCCTACCAACACATCATACTAGAGTCAAACTATTTCGATACTGGTCTTACATGAGTCAGCCCTCGACCATAATGTGAAAATTCATTTCATTTCCCAGTCCTGCCACACCTCTTTTTGTATTTTTCAATTTTTTTAATGTTTTTGTATTTTTTTTTATTTTTTAATGTTTTTGTATTTTTCAAAATTTCTCCCCCTAAATTTGAGCATAAATAAACACTACCTAAGAATAGAAAACTTTATGAACAAATTTACCTACGAAAAACAAAAACATGCTCAGTCAGTAAAGCGGATCATTTTCAGAAAATCCACAAGCACTTTGAATTTTGAGCTGCTGACAGGTTTGGAGAACAAATCGGCAGCATTTGCATCTGTGTCGATTTGTTCAAGTGTAATAAGACCTCTGTCGAAGCAATCTCGTATAAAATGAACTTTTATGTCTATGTGCTTGGTTTTGGAGTGAAAAACAGGATTTCTAACAATTTGTATTGCAGCATCATTATCGCAGTAAATAGTAGTGTTGAGATAAGTCAAACCGTAATCCTGCAATTGATGTTGCATCCACACCACTTGAGAGCAAGATGCAGAAGCAGCAACATACTCAGCTTCAGCTGTAGAAATCGCCACCGTTTGTTGTTTCTTGCATTGCCAAGAAATGAGCCTATCACCCAGAAACTGGCATCCAGCTGATGTAGATTTCCTGTCACTATCAGTACCTCCAAAATTGCTGTCAGAAAATGCAAACAGATCAAAATTAGAATCCCTCGGATACCACAGACCAAACCGTGTCGGCCTTTAAGGTACCGAAAGATTCTCTTAACAGCAATAAGATGAGAAGTTTTAGGATTAGCCTGATATCGTGCACAATTGCAGACAGCAAACATAATATCCGGACGACTAGCTGTCAGATACATCAACGACCCGATCATAGACCTATACTGACGTTGATCCACAGAAGTTCCTTCTTCATCTTCAGTCAATAGCGGTCTCTCTGCCATTGGTGTTTCAGCAGGCTTTGCGTCCGAAAACTTAAATTTTGCTAGCACGTCATCCACATACTTCCCTTGATGAATAAGAATCCCTTGAGAATTCTGCTTGACTTGTAAACCCAAAAACAGTGTCATTTCTCCAAGAGCACTCATTTCAAATTTCTTTTTCATAACTCTCTCAAATTCCTTGCAAAGCTCCTCACTTGTAGATCCGAAAATGATGTCATCGACATAAATTTGAACTAATATCTGATCCTTGCCCACTTTCTTGATAAACAGAGTCTGGTCTATAGTGCCACGTGTGTACCCATGAGCCAGTAGATGTTCAGTTAATGTAGCATACCAAGCTCTTGGTGCTTGGTGCAATCCATACAATGCCTTGTCTAGCTTATAGGCATATTCTGGATGATCTGGATGTACGAACCCTGGTGGCTGCTCAACAAAGATTTCTTCCTTCACCTTTCCATATAAAAACGCTGTCTTGACATCCATCTGATATACAGTGAAACCCATATATGACGCGTAAGCTAAGAAAATCCGAATGGCCTCAAGTCTAGCAACCGGAGCATAAACTTCATCATAATCCAGACCTTCTATTTGTCGAAATCCCTGAACCACCAACCTTGCTTTATTTCGAACAATAACCCCTGCGGAATCTTGCTTGTTTCGAAAAACCCATCGAGTTCCAAGTTTACGCTTTCCTTGAGGCAACTTGACAAGTTTCCATACTCCAAGCTTCTCAAACTGGTTCAGCTCTTCATGCATAGCATCTACCCAGCCTGGTTCCTGCAAAGCTATATCAACAGTTTTAGGTTCGATTTGAGAAATATAGTAAGAATATAAGCAAGTATTGATGATTCCTGATTGGCTCCTGGTTAAAACTCCTGCATTTACAGGACCAATCACATTCTCTATAGGATGATTCCGTTGAACACTTGTTGGTATTGCTAGGTCAGGTACAGTGTCGTCTTCAGTGGTTGTGTTGCTGGACTCCCCCTCATTAGATGCCGCAGTATTATGAACGAATGGAGTGGTAATAATGCAATCTTCAGGAATTGGTTCAGGAAATAGTGCAGTTCCGGAACCATTAGATGCCGAACCACTATTTGTAGCACCTTCAGGGGATCGATGGGACGTTTGTGGACTTGTAGTATGTTGCGTAAACACCATTCCTGGCGGATCAATGGTATGATGTCTGACGCTTCCTTCTGTCTGTTCTTCATCTTCAGTATCCACAAAAGACAGAGGTTGCTTTGGAACAGACACACCTGCATCTGATAAATCACTTGACAAAATATTAAATGACTTAAACAATTCAGCATAATCATATAACCAGTCCGGTCCAACTCTAGCGTCCGTAGCATTTTCCTCAAGCCATTCAATGTTGCACGACTCGACGACCTTCTTAGTTACCTTGTTGTATACTCTATAGGCTGACCCTTTAGCATATCCAACAAAGTAACATTCGTCCCCTTTGACCTCAAACTTTCCATTAGAGTCCATAAGTAGTAATACACATGGACACCCAAAGATGCGAAAGTGTGACACCGAAGGTTTATGTCCTTCCAGAATCTCATATGGAGTTTTCATATGTCGTTTGTTTACTAAAGCATGATTCTGGACATAACAAGCCGTGCTAACAGCTTCGGCCCAAAAGAAACTAGGAAGCTTCGAGTCAGCCATCATAGTTCGTGCAGCCTCGATAAGAGTACGATTTCTTCTTTCAGCTACTCCATTCTGTTGAGGAGTTCGCGGTGCACTATACTGACGATCAATTCCCTTGTCAGTGCAAAATGTATCCAACGTAGCGTTCTTGAATTCTGTCCCATTATCAGATCGAATAACCTTCACCTTAGTACTCGCTTGATTTTCAGCCAGAGTGATAAATTGTTTCACCAGAACTGCAGTTTCATTCTTGTGACTGAGAAAATATACCCAGGTGTAGCGAGAATAATCATCAACAATTACAAGACAATAAGCTTTCTTGCCAATACTCAACACATTCACTGGACCAAAAAGATCCATGTGAAGTAGTTCAAGCACAGCCTTAGTCGATGGTGCTGGTTCTGTCTTATGAGGTTTTCGATGAGCTTTTCCTTTTGCACAAGCAACACACCTTTCAACCAACATGAAATCTTTTATTGGAAGAGCGCGTACCAATTGACCTTTTGCTAGTCGATTCAAATTCTTCATGTTCACATGCCCAAGGCGACGATGCCACAGTAAACCATCATGTTCTGAAATCTTCGAAAATAGGCAAGTAATTTCTTCACATGGTTTCTTGTTCATATCAATCACATAAGCATTTCCTCGTCTCTCTGCCGACATTAAGAACCAGTCTTCTGGAATGACAATTCCAGGTTTAAGAACATGACATCCTTTCTTTGTAAAGTGAACTGAATTTCCTCGATCACAAATCTGAGAAATACTTAACAGATTGTGTTTCAGTTCTGGAACATAGTTAACATTTTCGAAGCTTAAAACACCGTTTCGTACAGTTCCTTTCAACGTGATTCTGCCTGAATCTCCTCCCGCAAATGAGACATATCCGCCATTAAATTCTTTGACATTTTCCAGTTGGGATAAGTCTCCTGTCATGTGCCTGGAACAACCACTATCCATGTACCAGAGGCGCACGGTAGTCCTCCACAGCTGTTCCTGCACGATTAGCGGGATTAGTTAGATTTAGGAACCCAGCCCATAGTGGATCTGGGTTTTCCTTGTGCATCAATATAAGTCACTCTCTGCCACACTAGGTTTTCTTTATTTAAAAACTTTGAAGTATTTTGAAAGACAGAGTTTCGATGCCATGTATAAGACGAATTGGATTGCTTGGCCTTAGCTTTAGGTTTCCAATGCTTATTTGACCAGTTAGAATTGTAACCACCAAAAGCATTATGATGAGATTTTCGAAAATCATTTTGTTGTTTTTGATTTTTGCGTTTGGCTGCATTCCAATCCTGATCAGAGGGTTTAGTCTTGCGATAGTTGTTTTTCATTGTCTTGGTCTTTTCAGTCGTCATTGACTCTGAACAACGATATCGGTTAAACATGACCTTCTAATCTTGCACAGACTTTTTCTTGTACGATGTCCTTGGGAGTTGACCACAATTTCTGGCAATGTGACCAGCAATGCCACAGTTAAAACAGGTTTGTCGCTTCAATTTGTGTGTATTTTGAAAGCTTTTGCACGATTTGCTTGTTTTTGAATGATTTGACGTCTTGTTTTTCTGAACATGTTGTGCTTGTGGTTGTTCTGAGCATTTTGAAGGTTTTTCTTCTAATGACTTCTCACTTATATCAACATCCTTTTCTTTGTTACTTAATTTTGGTTCAATATTTGAACAAGGAGAAGTTTCATCAATATGCGTTTTATCAATGCATTTGTCATGTGAAACTAATTCAGGTTCATTTTCTGAACTAGTAGAAGTCTCATCAATATGCATTTCCTCAACGCATTTATCATGTGAAGACAATTCGGGTTTAATTTCTACTACAGTTTCCAATGGGGTCCCATTAGATTCAACATTAGGGACACCCACTGAGACAGGTTCAGAAGAAGAATCAGGATACTCTTGATTTTCTTGAGAAGTCGTTTCAGTGGTTTCACTGAATGCATCCTGAGGGACCTCACCTGTAACATTTTCATTAACTGAGACGTTAGAAGCATTAGAATCACACACATTAACTGAAAAACAATCATCACCACACTTATTGTTCAAATCATCAACACAAACATCATCAGTTTTGCCCAAAACAACAGGCTCACAAGACGAAACATAAGCAGAAAACGACGCAAACAAAGAACGACTAAAAGCCATGTCAGATTCAGTTGGTTCAGAATAAGGTTCAAAATAAGGTTCAGAAAAATTTGAAACAATGACTGGTTCACTCCCATGAACATCTCCACACTTTACTTCAGAAATATCATCTGCACATGAAGATGAAACGTTAGGATCAATCGAGCCTTTTGAAATAAAATTTAAAGAAGTAGACTTCTGTTTTTCAACTTGTCTGTCATTTGAAGACGACTTGTTGGTTTTAGAACCAAAAGTCATGCTACTCTCATTCATCATCTCCTCCTCAGTCATTGGCAGATAAGTGTAATTATTATTATATGGAGGAGGAGTCTGATTATAACCCAAACCTTGCCCTTTCTTCTCTTTGTAAGCAAGCTGTTGATCGCACAGGTTTTTAACTAGTTTGCTGGAAGAATCAAATTTTTTAATGTTAAGCTCATTAATTTGATATTTGTCTCTAATATCTTCCAACTCCTTAGTTACTATGCACAGTTTTTCCTGAACGTATAAGAGTTGAGATGATTTAACACTTACATCATCCTTGAGTTTGATGATGTCTTTTCGCTGAGCTTCGATCTTTTCTTTGAAAAGTTTTTCGTTTTTCGATAAAGTAAAGTTTTTATTTTTTATATCTTGATAATCTTGAATTAGCTCAGCATTGTGCATTCTATAAACTTCAACTCTTTCTCTACATTCAGGAGTACAGAAAGTAGAAAGTACCTCTTCTTTAGTTAGACCTTTAACAGGAGCTGAGAGAATCTGAGTCATGAAAGCAAAGTTCTCAGCTGCAGTCTCCTTCTCTTGTGCAGATACTTGATCATTTGAGGTCATAAAAGCAATATTGTTACTTGAAGCAGCTTGATTTTCTGGAGCAGAAATGTTCAGACGCTCAATCTCTGAATTCCAATCAAAGTTGATGTTGGGCTGAACCACCAGGGCTTGAGCTAGTCCTTGCGGTTGAGGGCTTCCAGCAGCAGCAGCATCTGATATACTAGCAGTGGTCACAAGAGCTCTTTCTCTATTAGGTGTCACGGGCTGTGTTGGAGTTTGTTCTCTATTCATCGGTGGTTTTGGGCAATTTCGAGCATAGTGTCCTTCCTCATGACAGTTATAGCAACGCAAGTTAAAAGGCACTTTGGCAGCACCATTCCAAGCAGTTCCCCATCGATTTTTACCTGTTCTTTTAATAAACTTTTGTGCCCTAAAAGCAGCCATTGCCATCTGCCAAGTGATGTCCATTTCTTCAACATCATCAGGATGAATCTGATATAGGTCTTCGCTACAACATTTTGGAGGATCAACTTTTCCTGCAACGAAAGCATTTAAGCAGTTTATAACAGAAGCTGCAATATCCAAACTCTCCTTTGACTGTTTAGTAAAGAAAGCTACAAGGAAAATAAAGGGTGGTTGCGAGTCGTAACCTGCAAAACAAATAAGAGATAAGATCTGTTGACTCGCAATCCCTATTTTTCAGCACTTTCAAAAATTCAAAGATATTGTAATCTTTGAATCTGTTGACCACCAACTTTCCGAAAATTCAGTAAACAGCTTTTCTGAAATCAACAAACCAAAATCAGCAATATTTTCAACAATTCGATGAAGAACAGTTTGATTATTTCAGCAATTTTTAACTGCAAAAACAAGCAATAAACCGGATCAGTAGCAAAATAAGTTCTTGAATCTGAATGATATCAAAACCGAGCCTTGAAAGACTTCAATGGCTCTGATACCAATTGTAAATCCCGTTAGGATCTTTCAATGATATCAACCTTTAACTTGTGAAGGTGCGGAAAACAATCACAAGCCGATTCAAGAACGAATTATAATAATCAACACAAGAATAATATATGAAATCACAAACCGAAATCTTGCATTCAATGACTAGCAAAGACAGATACAAGACTCCTCAAAGGTTTCGACTACTAGCTGGTTTCGACCTCCTGTGTATGATCAACCCTAAAACAATACTTTAGGTTTGCTTAAATACTAAAACACAATGGTTACTAGTCTAGGCCCAATCGAAACCATCTAAAACCCAACCCATACATAATCGGCCCAAAACATGTAAAATAAACAAAACATAGAAACAACCCTTCAACTTTGCTAACCTACATGAATAAACCTTCAGGTTCCAACAGTCAGCACATCCAACAGTAACATCCCACACCACCACTGTCAGCACATCTCGTAATCAGCATAACACTGTAATCAACACATTAATCAGCACCGTAATCAACACAATTTCTTATTTTTTAAATTTTGTAAACAACAGATACTATTACATAATTAGCACAATTTTATTTTATTTTATAAGTAACACATACTGTTACACACTTTTACAATTTCATGTTTTTGTTTTAATTTTGTAAATAGCACATACTATTACATAACTAGTAGAAAACGTGTTTATTCCATATAGCCTCCCAATAACAACACAAAAGGAAAAAATAGCAACACATAAGAATTACACAATAAAATAAGAACTTAAGTATAAATTTAAAATTAACACAATACATTTTTCATATCAGCAAATTCCAACTACTTAACTAGCACAATTAAACATCATTTTGTAACTTCTTTAAAAGTCATTTTTATAAATAAAAAAAGTATAGCAATACGGTACTCATATGAAAGATAAAAAAATACTTGATTTTATGGTATAATTTTTTTTTTCAAAAATAACGAAGTATATAAAAGTTATTTTAGTTTAAAAAACTTGGTGAAATTAGTATTTAATGAGAAATGGCTAAATGACTAAAATACCCCTAACTTGATAGTATTAATTATTAATTGTAGGGTTTTTGTTTGTAATCAATATACTATCAATGGCTCATATCCATTCTTAGATCAAACGTAGTGGGGCGCTATATGCCCCAAAAAACCAAAGATAGCGCCGCATGGCGCCGGCTATACCGGGACGGGGGGGCGGTATCAGGCCAAAATCAGATGGCAGCGCCATCCATATCGCGGCGTGATGGTTCTTGAATAGTTTTTGTTTTATACAAACTTAGTCCCTGCAAATCGGAGAAGAAGACATAGGAGAGAAGAAGACATAGGAGTCGGTCGGAAAATCGAATTCAAACTCGCCGGAAAATTGGAGAAGAAGACAGGAGGCGGCTGAAGGTATTTGATTTTGAAAGTTTTTGCTTAATACACATTTGGTCCCTTTTTTTTGCTTAATACACAATTGGTTTCTAAAACTTATTTTTCTCTTATTTATAAAGGGTTAGAAATTAATTAAAAAAATTGAAAATTAATTAATTGAGTAATGATGAGGTAGGGGCTTTATGACTACGGGCTCAAGTGACATAACGTCCCATAAAGCCCCTGTATGACGTGACACGACACGTGTCGCATAACGCCCACAAAGGGGCTTTATGACTACGGATGACCTTACGGTTATCATTGTTTGTACAGGATCTCAATTCATGATGTGTAATCAATCTTAGCTCTTAATTCAATTCATCAACGCATAAAATATGTTCTTACTGTTTTTAAATAGGACAAAATTTGTATGAGATCTTAACTCTATGTTTGTATATACATAAGCTAATTATGCTATTTACATCTATTTTAAGTTAACTTTAATATATGTGCATATTAATAACGTAAAACTAATATATTGTATACAAGCTTTATTGAAGTAGACGTATGTAAAGAATGGAACTAAACTGGTAAATATACAAATAAATATATCATAAAATAAAAAATTAAATTTGCAAATATATAAATAAAGATGGTGTTTGAAGTTTGACTAGTATCATACTCGTATCTGCATTAAAATAAGTAGGAATTTTTAATGTTGATGGTGAGGGTACGTGTGACAAATAAAGAGACAATGAATCTTAGGAACCATTTTGTGGCCACATAAATTTAAGGTTATATATGTTTACGTGGATACCAAGATCATTTAATAATCCAAGGGAGATAAAAAATGGTAAAATAAAAGTGTGAAAACGATCCGGATTGGACACGAAATAGGTGATCTCTTGGTTATGTTAAGTTTTTGTTTTTAGTTTATAGTTTTAGGTCTAAGAAAACTACTTTAAACTAAAAGATTTTTTCAAGAACGTTTAGCTTTTAGGTTTTTTTAATCACTTTTATAATTCTATAAAAAATAATAATTAGTGAAAGGTCACCTAACCTAGGATCTCACTCAATGAACACAATCACTATGTGTGCGGAATCCACCTAGCAATCAACCACTGTAAAATATTGGATCAAGAACAAGGAGAATGAGAATGATCTGAGAATATACAAAGTATTCTCAGATGAAGATGATGAGTGACATCATACACAATAACCGCCAGACAATGCACACAGTAATGATTACGGTTTTCTTGAGGCACAAACTTTCCACAAAAGAAATCTGCGTCTTTTCATTTCACTAAAAGTATATATACGAGACATGTCCGGACTACAAAAGTCCAAATACAAAAGGGCCAAAGCCCATACAAGCAAACTCTGAATGTATGACAAAACATATATTGGAGCAAAATAGATATTTTAACCAAACCATAGGGAGTTAAATGAAACTTTACTCTTAATTTTTTAAACATCTAGTTGATTTTGATTTAAAAAAAGTGTAAAACAGTCATCAAGTGATGATATACTCTTAAGTTTTACTCACATGAAGTCTTAAATGATAAAAAAAGAATACTTAGTGGATTTTGTTTTATGCACGAAGTTTTCAAATGAATAGACGAATATAATCTCATGGTTCAATATTAAGAAAATAACTAGAATATTGACTCGTGCGCGTTGCGTCGCGGCCAACGAAATTGACATGTTGATCAGATTCACATTTACAATGTGTTAAAGATGTTTTTGCCGGTTAAGTTTGTATTACTATCTTATACAAATAAATAATTCACCAAATAATCTCAATACAATTAATGGTATCATAATTACTACGTTACATGACTTGTATCCATATAAATAACCTATCGTATTAAGCTCCCCGCGTTGCGGCGGGGGTGTAAAACCGTGACAAATAGCACTAATGCCACACTATAGCTAACTAGGGGTGTTCAAAAAACTCGTGGCTCGCAGCTCGCTCGAAACTCGCTCGAAAAAAGTTCGAAAAAAGCTCGGCTCGAAATTGGCTCGGTTGTAAACGAACCAGCTCGGCTCGGCTCGGTTTGTAAACGAGCCGAGCTCGAGCTTGGCCTGGCTCGGCTCGGCTCGTGAGCCGGCTCGATAAGGTTTACATCCTTCATTTTTTTGTCCCACATCGCTCAGAAGACCAAAACTAAGGGAGTATTTCCCCTATAAAAGAAGGTAAAGACAATGTACAAAGTGAGTTAAATATTTATACTTGCGTATTTAGCCATTTGGTTAAATTAAATTGCATACATAGCCCTTAGTATATAAAAATGTTCATTTTTAAGGCTTTTTATTTAGTAAATTTTGCGGTTTTTTGTTAGTTCGATCTAGATCGAGCCGAGCTAGCTTGAATTTTAATCGAGTAGAGCTCGAGCCTCAAATCCCAGCTCGAATTGAATTTCGAGCTCGAGCCGAGCCAGCTCGAATTCAGTTCGAGCCGAGCTCGAGCTGGGTCGAGCTCGGCTCGTTTACAGCCCTATAGCTAACGACCACAAACATTGAAGTTGCGACGTCTTAACGTGGAAAAATTAGACCGACATATAAAAATAGAAAATAATAACTAACTCGATTTAGGACTCGCACGTTGTGACGAACTTATTAAACGTGAAAAAAATAGACAACGTAAACACATTGAACTACACACGTACGTTGCCCCATGTTAACTCACAAAATTTAGAATGAAGCATATAACAAAACGTAAAATCGTTGAACCACACACACATTGTGCCGTGTCAAGTCACAAAATTTATATCTAAACGTAAAACGAAAAATTTTGCAAAATATGGAAAACATAGGGTATCAAAGTTGAAAGTAAAAAGGTGTGAGGTTAAATGGGAAAAACTAAAAACTTTTGGGTTAAAACTACAAAATCAAATAGTTTTGGGTTTAAAGTGAAACATCATTTTAAAAAAAAAAATACCCAAAAAACATGGGATACAACACCACTAAGCATCATGTACAACACAGTACACAGCTATGCACAAAAAACTCATTAAGCATCATGTACAAACTCATTATGCACAAACGTCTTTCAAATTAATAGTATATAAATAACGATACATTTCCCTTTTCCCTATAGATTTTCTTGAATAAACAAAAAAACTTTCAGGTAAATTTCAACGATCATTTAAACTATAAAATATAGATAAACTGCCTAAACATTGTATATTTAAGGACATTTTGGATCAAGAGTACTTTATTTTTATATATTTTTCAATTGAAACTTTTTAAAAATAATATAAGTAAAATCAAACTAATAGCTAGATCATCTTCGACACGGTTAGAAGGGTGTGTAGAAAATGCAAAATATTTAAACGACCATCTAGTTCATTACTTTTTCATTTAAAAGATGTATTAGAAATTCTAATAATTCATATGTTCTCAAGAAATTTTGACCTATATCCTTATGTCACTTCACTATTGAGATGCCATAAATTAAAAATGTACATTTCCGTTTTTTTCTCCATATTTGATTTCCATGTAAGATTAAATATATTATGTTTTAATATGTAATCTAGTAGTCATTATAATCATTTACATTATATAAATCAAAATATATAATAATCTATTAAATAATTAGTTGGTAATTGTTGATGGACCATATTACTCTTATTAACTAATTAGGTTTCCTCTTGGGTGTTTATATAAGAATAATTATGTAGAGGTTAAAAGGTTACACACTTAGACAGATAACCTAATTAGCATAACATCAATTCGACCTCCCTCGCCATAACCGAACTCCCTTATTCGGTTTCATTATCACCATCATCAGTCAGTACCCTAAGGAGGAACCATATCACCTTGACAAAGATGTCGAACTCCATGGCTTCTTCCATCACTGGATTCTCTAATGCACTGTCTGCGGTGACAGGTATCTTTTCATGTTTCCATTATGTTTAGAACATAACTGATCCAACATGTGGTATCAGAGCATATGTTGATTAGTCAGTTCTGTTTTCGTATCCATTAATTCTGGGATAGAAATCTGGAAAACGGAATTTTGATAACTTAATAAACCTAACAGCCGGTTTCGAGTCATAAAGGTCCACTCGAGATCACTGTTTTCGGAAAAAAGATTAATTATATGTTCACTCGAAATCAATTGGGTTATGTTTATGACCGAAATCTGTTTAGAAACTATTAAAATTCAGGTTTCGGGTTCCAGAATTTATGTTTTAATTCTTAGGGTTCATCATATGTTCTTAGAAAATTCATATATGATTTGGAATAAGATTCAGATTATTGAGTGTTTTCCTGTTTTTGATCTGATTTTGTCCTCTAAAGATTTTCGAAAACTGTTATTAGATAAACAGATTATAATTTTTTGAGATATTTGATAAAATCAAATCAGCATTAGAATAGGAAACCATATCTCAAAATCCCTAAGAATTTGAATTTTCAGTTATCATCACAATAACAGCTGTTAACAGTGGACTCGAGACCATCAGGTTTTGACTCGAGACCACAAGGTCTCGACTCGAAATCATAAGTATCCTTAAATCTTTACAACTTGAGACAACGATTTCGACTCGAGACCATAAGGTTTCGACTCGAGACCACTGAGGTTTCGACTAAGGGCTTCAATCTTCACAACTCGAGACCATGGTTGCGACTCGAGACCTCATCAAGGAGTCGAGATCTCATAAAGCATGGTAGTAGAGACCTTGATTACGACTCGAGACACTGAGGTTGCGACTCAAAACCTCATTATTTTAGACACTGAGGTTGCGACACGAAACCTCATAAAGCATAACTTTGATCCGCGCTAACGGGTAGTTTGCTATTAAATAAATGGTTTTTTTAAATACTTAGTTAATTAGTTAATTAATCAGTGTCACACCCCGGATTTCCACGTGTCACCGGTGGGCCCGGTGGGGGAGTATCGTGACGTGGTTGGCAACATAATAGTCAAACAACACAATATTCAATATGCACAGCGGAAGCAATTTTAAAAGATAAAATACAACCGAATTTAATATTGTAATGTCAAATGTCACAATATTCGGATATTTATCCACAGATGGATCGGAAACAAAATATAATCAATAGTTCAACAGACTTCAAGCATCTTAAGCTTGCGAGACTTCTAATGATGCTAAGGAGAAATCCCAGCCAATTACGCATAGTACCTGCATTTAATCTTTTTGGGAAAATACGTCAGTTTACATTGGTAAATACAATCAACTGACTCATTTTGGAAAATGATTGAAAATTGGTTTGGATGCACGTGGCATAAACATTTTTATTTAACTTGGGAGAATTATTTAATATTATAATCTTGTGAACGAATTACATGTTCCTTGTGCGTTCAGTAGCCCGGATCTTGTCCGGGTTAAAGATCAATAGACACGCTACAATATTCTTTTGTGCACTGACGGGTGTACGCCTACACCCCGCGCTTAAGTCGTGGCCATTTCGTAAAATGATGCCAAGGATATCCGAAACATGGTCATTAACCCCCCAAAGGCTTTAAGTAACAAGACTGTTTAAACGAGCCGATCAAATTAGTCAATTACCCACTCAACGGTGGAGGATTTGATGCTCGATCAAGCGGTATGCTATATACCGTAACCCAAGTCCGTATAGGGAAAATAAGTTAAAAGTATTTACCTGAGCAATGTATAAATCACAATAAGCAAATTGCACGTAGCTTTTACTGGTCCTCCTAATCTGGAACGAAGGTTTTATAATAACCTATTAGAATCCTAACGGGTCTTTAATTAAGCTTAAGCTTAGACCGGCTAGTTTCAAAGATACGGTTCGTACGCACGATTTAAGCGAAGACCGGATAGAATGTGATTTAGACCCGACAAGTTTGAAGACTTGTTTAATATGGGTTTATTATTCACATTCTGGATTTTGAGATAAAACCGTTAAGGTTTGACCCGTTTCGGCTAATTTATGTAAACTTGTTACATAAACCGAATCGTACGCGTAATAAGCGTGACGGGTATTCATGAGAGCTATATACAGGTTTCCTAAGTTAATTATGCCTCAAATATGTTGTGACATCAGTAAGATGTCTTTCATTATGCCCGAAACGTGTTTAAACACAAACTAGGCCCCGTAGGGGTAGTTTGGTCATTTAAAAGTTTATAAAAGAGTTTAAGTAACAACCTGAGTTACAGGTCTGATGTAATCATCAAAAATACATAATTTTCTAAGTTATATCAGTAGGATAAAGGGTATATGTGAAATTTATCAATTATAACCAAACTATGCCCCGTAGGGGTATATTGGTAATTTCACATAAGCCGAACAGCTCAAAACCGAAGTCTGAGTTTATCAACCTTTGCTTACTGTTAAAATATTATAATTTGCCTCAAATATCAGTAGGTATCAACCCTTGTATGCTTAAAACACTTCTAGTACATAATATGCGTTAAAAACGCTTAAAAAGGCGATTAAAGGCCATTTCCGGGTTTGATACTTAAATCTGATATTTTTATATTTCCAGAAGGCTTAAAATAATTTATTTATCATATGTGATCAGTAGCAAAAGGTTTGGAGTCGTTTAGATATGTAAAACTCATTTTATGGCCCGTAAGGGCAAAACCGACAATTACCGGATTAAGTCTACGACTACTAGTTATGCTCAGCCTAAAATTTATTAAAAATCTTTAAAAATCCCTAAATAATATATTACATCAGTGGGTAAAGATTTTGATATCAAAAAGTAGGCTTAACTATGCTATACGCTAATTACGCCAATTAATTAACATAAAGCTTTCATTTTGCGATATCGAGCATAACTCTTAATCTACAATTCAAAATGATGTCAAACTTTGCATACAAGTTTATACATCAGTAATTAAAGTTTCTACTCTTTTACATTTCCAAAAATCACGTTTTAAGGTAATAAGGGCATAATGGTCAACATATGGGCAATTAACGGAATCATGCGTATTAATTGGATAACTAATGATCCGAGGTGTATAATCACAGAGGGTTATACTAGCATGTAACCTGGTCCAAATAAAGCTCTAAGGCATTTATAAAACATGCCTAAACGGGTCAGAACTGAAAGTCAAAGTGAAAGTCAAACTATGTGACTTTCGGTTCCGAACCGGGTCTAAACAGGAAATTGTCGGGTTGAACATGTTTAGACATGTTCTTACACTTATTACCAACTAATAACAATGATCCAACAGGTTGTATATGATCTATAATGTTAATTATGCATAAATGGCATTTTAAGTATCCTATTGACTTTTTATAAACTAGTTTGACCCGACTTTTGACCTGGTTAGAGTGGTAATCAGGGGGAACCCTTTTAAGGGTTTATTACCCACATAATTACCTACTTATATCTACTTTTAATTCGAGATTTGACTGAGCCATCATTAATTAATCTCGAAGTCAAACCGTAATTACGACGATTTGACTTTTAGCAAAATAACTAAGCTAAACTCAATTAAAGAAGGATTAGCTAACTTACTGAAGTCCTATGCACGAGATGTGATGCTTAGAGAAAGTTCCTTAGCTCCAGAAGTGCTCCAAATGTGCAGATGAAGGTGTGATCAATGAATTGCAAGTCATGGCCTTTATATAGTGAAATTTTCACCATAAGAAATTGACACACAGCTCTACCACTGACCACAACCCTCCAACATGTGTCCCTAGTGCTCTAGAACAGTTTAGGGGTCGCCCACCATGTTAAAATTTCGGTTTTTGGTCGATTCTGCGCGTTTCCAGGAGCCTGTTCGCTGATTCTGCTTCTGATGTCTTGACGCAGCCCGCGTAAGGGTGTTGATGGACCTTACGCGGCCCGCCTTAACCCTTCTGATCAGATTTTTCATTTTCAAGTTTCCGCATATTGTCCCTTGGCCTTTCGAAAGGGCAACTCAGTATTTTCTTGCAATTTGACCCCCTTATATTTACCTACAAGGGCTTCAAGACTTGTACCCACTTTACTAAGTCCCTGGACACTTCCGGTTAACCCGAAAAGTATTAACTTTCAAAGTTTACGCTTTAACCCCTCGCACACGAATTTGATCATAACTTTCTCATACGATAACGAAACTTTATGAAATTTATATCGCGCATTCTAGTGAGTATAATTAACAGTTACAAAGCTTCGGGTTTGTCAAAAGGTCACTCAGAGGTATAAATTATACATGTTGACACATTTAGTCCTTGTAGTTTGAAATCTCTCACTTTTAGCTTCGTATGATCCATGATTTATTCGTTTGAAGGTATGAGCATCATGTAGGGTTAATGTACATTATATTTATTCACAGTTGACACTTAGAATACGTATATTCACATACTTTCCATGTTTGTCAACTTTAGTCCTTCTATAATATTCTTTCACACGTTTAATCATTTGACACGTGTCTACCCATTATAGGACGTGAATTTTTAAGGTGTTACATCCTCACCCCCTTAAAATAAATCTCGACCCGAGATTTACTGAAACAAGTAAGGGTATTTTTCTTTCATCGTGGATTCAACCTCCCTCGTGTATTCGGGACCTCTACGGGCATCCCATTTGACCTTTACAATAGGTACATGCTTCCTTCGAAGCTTCTTCACCTGTCGATCTTCAATCGACAAAGGTTTTTCCACAAATTTTAAGCTCTCATCTATATGCACATCTGTATGTGGTATAACCAGTGATTCATCAGCGAAGCACTTCTTCAGATTGCAGATGTGGAACACATTGTGAATTCCACTGAGCTCTTCCGGTAAGTTTAACTTATAGGCAACTGACCTGACACGTTCGATAACCTCGAAAGGTCCTATGTATCTCGGGCTTAGCTTGCCTTTCTTACCAAATCGCATCACCCCCTTCCAGGGTGATACCTTAAGCAACACTTTATCACCTACTTCGAAGTGAAAAGCTTTATGCTTCGGATCTGCGTAGCTCTTCTGCCTATCACGGGCAGCTTTGAGACGGTCACGAATCTGGACAATCTTGTCCGTCGTCTCGAACACTATCTCTGGTCCTGATAATTGGACATCTCCAACTTCCGCCCAACAAACGGGCGATCTACACTTTCTACCGTATAATGCCTCGAAGGGCGCAGCCTTAATGCTGGTGTGGTAACTATTGTTGTAGGAGAATTCGATTAATGGTAAGTTCTTATCCCAACTACCACCCAAATCGATCGCACATGCACGTAGCATGTCTTCTAACGTTTGAATAGTACGCTCACTCTGGCCGTCTGTCTGAGGATGGTAAGCCGTACTAAAATTCAAACGTGTGCCCAAAGATTGTTGGAAACTTTTCCAAAAATGTGATGTGTATCTAGTATCCCTATCCGAGATAATAGACACAGGTATGCCATGTAAGGCTACAATCTTATCAACGTATAACTGGGCTAACATGTCGGAGCAATAAGTCTCCTTGATGGGTAAGAAATGTGCTGACTTAGTCAGTCTATCAACTATAACCCATATTGTATCATTTCCTTTCCTTGTCTTGGGTAACTTGGTAATAAAATCCATAGTTACCATTTCCCACTTCCACTTAGGAAGTTCAGGCTGTTGTAGCAAGCCTGACGGCTTTTGATGCTCGGCTTTGACTTGCGCACATGTCAAGCATTTAGCTACATGGGTGGCTACAGACTTCTTTAAGCCTATCCACCAATAATTTGCCTTCAGATCCTGGTACATCTTATCAGCTCCAGGATGAACGGAGTATTTGGAACTATGGGCTTCCTGGAGGATGACATCTCGAAGTCCTCCATAAATTGGAACCCATATTCGTCCATTTAATCGCAAAATTCCGTCCTTGCTAAGAGTTAACTGCTCCTCAGTTACTCCTAACTTTTCATTAGGATAGTTAGCTTCCAACACAGCTTCCTTCTGTGCAGCTAACACCCTTTCAATCAAATTATTCTTTATCTCCATGCGCTTGACATTGATTCGGATGGGTTTCACCCTCTCCTTTCGACTCAAGGCATCGGCGACTACATTCGCCTTGCCGGGATGGTACTTGATTTCACAATCATAATCATTCAAAGTCTCCATCCAACGGCGTTGCCTCATGTTTAATTCCTTCTGATTGAACAGATGCTGGAGGCTCTTGTGATCAGAATAGATCACACATTTGATTCCATAAAGATAATGCCTCCACAGTTTTAGTGCGAACACAACGGCACCCAACTCCAAGTCGTGGGTGGTGTAATTCTTTTCATGCACCTTTAACTGTCGTGATGCATAGGCAATAACCTTGCCTTTTTGCATAAGCACACACCTCATGCCAGTGTGTGATGCATCACAATAAACCACAAAATCTTCTATTCCATCTGGCAATGTCAACACAGGAGCATTGCTCAACTTCTGCTTGAGAATATCGAAAGCTTCTTGCTGCTTAGGGCCCCAAACGAACTTTACTTTCTTCTTGGTTAAGGAAGTTAGGGGTGCAACAATCCTTGAAAAATTTTCAATGAAACGCCTGTAATATCCTGCCAATCCCAGGAAGCTACGAATCTCTGTAGGCGTCTTTGGTTCTTGCCAGTTCATAACTGCTTCAACCTTAGCGGGATCCACTTGGATACCACGCTCACTAACCACGTGTCCAAGGAATTGGACTTCTCGAAGCCAGAATTCACATTTTGAGAATTTGGCATAGAGCTGCTCCTGATGCAGGAGCTTGAGAATACAGCGAAGGTGTTTCTCATGGTCAGCTTGATTCTTTGAATAGATAAGAATGTCGTCGATGAAAACGATGACGAATTTATCTAAGTACGGCTTGCAAACGTGATTCATGAGATCCATGAACGCAGCCGGTGCATTAGTGAGCCCAAAAGGCATCACTAGGAACTCGTAATGACCATAACGAGTCCTAAATGCGGTTTTATGAACGTCTTCATCTCTAACCTTCAGTTGATGGTAGCCTGACCTCAAATCGATCTTCGAAAAATAACTTGCTCCTTGTAACTGATCGAACAAATCGTCGATCCTGGGCAAAGGATACCTATTCTTGATCGTGACCTTATTAAGCTCACGATAATCGATGCACAGACGCATCGATCCATCCTTCTTCTTCACAAATAGGACTGGCACTCCCCATGGAGACGAACTAGGTTTTATGAAACCCTTGGCTAGCAATTCGTCTAGCTGTGTCCTCAATTCTTTCATCTCCGTTGGAGCCAACCTATAGGGTGCTCTGGCAACTGGTGCTGCTCCAGGGATGATATCAATCCTGAATTCCACTTGCCTATCTGGTGGCAACCCAGGTAGTTCTTCCGAAAAAACTTCTGGGAATTCAGAGATGACAGGGATGTCTTCTATCTTCGGTCTGGGCTCATCAATAATTACTTACGCCATGTAGATGACACAACCACTCTTTAAACATTTTGAAGCCTTGAGCATAGTCACTTGCTCAGGCAGCCCATACTGGGTATCTCCCCAAATGGTAAGTGATTCACCAGACGGAGTCTTTATTACCACTTGTTTCATGTTACAGACAATTTTGGTCTGGTTATGAGATAACCAGTCCATACCCAGAACTATGTCAAAACCTGCCAACTTAAATGGGAGTAGAGACAGAGGAAAAGAATGGTTCTTAATGGATATAACACATCCATCTAACACAGTTGAGACGGTTTCTATGGTACCATCTGCTAACTCTACCTCATAGTTTACGCTTAAGGTTTTGACAGGTAAATTCAACAATTTACAAAACTTGTGATCTACAAACGACTTATCTGCGCCTGAATAAAAAAGTACTCTTGCAAAGACATCATTTACAAGGAAAGTACCTGTTATGACATTATCGTCCTGCACAGCCTCTTTCGCGTCCATTCTGAAGACTCTAGCATTAGTCTTCTTAGCCTCTTCAGGCTTCTTGTTGTACTTAGGGCAGTTGGTCTTAATGTGGCCCTTTTTATTGCAACGGTAGCACGTTGCATCTTTCATCTTCTTGCAATCCAAGGTTTTGTGATCCGTGGACTTGCAAATGCCACAAGCATAAGATTTTGACTGAGTCTGTGAGTTCGACTCAAGTCTGCACTTTCCAAAGTGCTGCTTCTTGCATATCTTGCATTTGGGCTTCTCACCAGAATTATGCCCCTCTTTCCTTGAGTCAGATCCTTTCTTGTTGTCACCGTTCCCACGGTGCTTCTTGTTCGATCTTCGTGAACCATCATCTTCACGTTTTCTCTTCTCAGCCTCCTGATTCCTCAGCGATCTCTGCCTGACCGCATCCAAGGTGAGGGATAAGGAAATGTCAGCTACGGATCTAAAAGTAGCTGGACGAGAAGCTTTCACGCTTGCCTTGATTTCCGGGGCTAAATCACCGATAAAACGAGCGATTCTTTTTGGCTCCGGGGTAACCAGATAAGGAACCAACCGGGACATCGTGTTGAAGCTCATTTGGTAAGCTTGACAGTCAAGGTTTGTCATCACCAATGATAGAAAATTAGACTCTATCTTTTCCACCTCATGCTGAGGGCAGTAATTTTCCCTGATAAGGGCAACAAATTGATCCCACGATATATTGTACAATGGGATTTTTTCGGTGGCCTGAATCAGAGACCTCCACCATGCTAAAGCTTCACCCTTGAAAGACTGCGACACAAACTTGACCACGTCTCTGTCAGCGCATCCGCTGATGTCTACAACCGTATCCATCTCATCCAGCCACGTCATTCAGTCAATGGCTCCCTTCTCCCCAGTGAAATCCCGGGGTTTGCAGGAAACGAAATATTTATACGAGCAACCCTTGTCACGGGGTCCTTGATTAACTAAGACCTGCTGAGATGGAGCACTGTGGTTCGAGGAGCGTCGATCATCATCTTTCTTCGAGTCGTCCTTCTTGGATGGTGGCTTTGAAGGCTGTGTAGATTGGGTCCTACTACGAGTCCCACTGTACTCTTCATACTGCCTTTCCAATGCCTGTGTAACAGCGCCGTCTATGATCACTTTCAATTCCGCACCCGTTAGATTAATTCGGGCGTCATTATTAACCTCCACTGGATGGCTATTACCCTCGTCCGAGTTAGCCATTTTAATTGAACTGTTGCAGAAAACAAGGACAATAGTTTATTTGGGAGTTTATTATGGAATTGCCCCTTAGGGAAATTCATTAACCATGGTAAACAGAGACCATATTCGGTTAATTTATTAATCATATTTATTTAGGATTTCTATAATAATTTATCCTAATTATAAAACAACAACAATTTTATTTGTGGCACAAAAGGCCTAGTCACGTAGACATTTTTATTTAATCTATGATTTCAGAGAATCAAAACACTAAGGTATACTGGCATAATAGGCCTGGTCACAAGGACATTTATAAATTATATGCTAGGATTTCAGAGAATCAAAGCATTTGAGGTTTGAACCTAGTTCATTACCTTTATCTGACAGGGAGTCATAGCTACCACTGTCTTTTGGCTCATGTAGAAATGAGCAAGGCCCGTAGGCACGTATTACCACGTATGGTACAAGTATGATCATCTTAATTGATGATTTACCCATGATTCAGAGATCATTTAATTGGGTTTGGAATCTTTAGAAGATCCTAATATAATAAAATAACGTGTGTGATTTCAAATGAATCACATCTGCCAGGAGTGTTAACATGTTTTCAGATGTTAACAGGGATTTGAATCTTTTTAACAGGTCTTACCATCTTGGCCTGGCCTTATAATGACCCGAAGGCTAGGTTTCACACTTTAAGATTCTTATTTAAAAATTTACATAGGCAGATATTTTTAAAGTGAATGTTCTTAATTTATTATTTCATTTATAATTTATACATGCACATAATGGCAAACATGAAATTTATAAAACCAACATTCCATTAATTTATTATAATAATACACGCTGCCCTTAACGGGTCTTTTCAACAAACAATTACCCACGCAGGGGTCAATCAACATGCTCGTCCATGCAGGGACTTTAAACAAACATAATAGTCCACGCAGGGACCTTAAACAAACAAACTAGTCCACGCAGGGACTTTAAGCAAACATCATACCCACGCAGGGGTTAACGGAAAATAGACTCACGCAGGGGTCAAGATAAACACACATACATACCCACGCAGGGGCTTAAACAAATACAGGCCCACGCAGGGGCTTAACAACAACTGGAAGAATTCAATGATCCTTCTTGTTTTTCCCTTTGATCAAGCTTGCCAATCCTTGGAAGAAGCTCTGTCTCTCCCTACGGTCACGGTGGAAACCTCGCTCTACTTCATCCAACCTTTGTAGGATTTCCTCCCTTTCTGGGGGAGAAAATCGTGGCGGTTGTGATTGCGTCCGGATAATAGGTCTAGGAGGTATCTGGTACCCCTGAGTCGGGTAACCTACCCCCCATGGATCTCCATAGGGTCCTTGGGTGTTGTAGTTCGCCGCTACCATGTAGGGGTCGGCCTCCGCGTAACCATAATTGTGGTGAGTCGGCGGCTCAAACGGGTTATACGCCATGGAACCCGTATATGCTGGAATTGGGTTGTCAAAACCCATCGGCGGTGGCTGAGGTACAGCTGGGTTAGAGGGTCCACCCATTTGTGGGTCCTCCTGATGTGGCAGATAGTGCCTGCCACTGGACTGACGTGGGGAACTGAAGTGGAAGTCCCCTGCTCGTGACGACATGCGCGCACCGGTTCTCCTTCGCCTCGGCGGTTGCGGAGGTGCCGGCTGCACTGGCGGCGGTGGAGGCGGTGGCGTGACTGCCACGAATCTGGAATCCACAGAGGGATCCTGTTCCTACTGCTGCTGCTGTTGCTGCTGATGAGGCGACGAATGGTGAGGAGGTGTATAGTACCACTCGTGCCTGGTGAACATAGCTTGAAAGCTATCTGGACCAACATAGGGTGATCCATGAAACGAAGATCCATCGGAGATCTCGATGGGATGATTTGGCGTACCACTGGCGGGCTCGACGGGGTCCGTATCCTCGTCCATGTCGTCCGCATGATCGCCAGAGAAGTGGTCTTCTGGCCCCAGTGGGTTAAAACCCATGGGTTCTTGGATGTAATTGGCCGGGTTAAACCGGCCAATGAAAGCTGGTGTAGGGTCACCGAAGGAATGATGCGATAAAGATCGCTGCAACGGTATGTATGAGGGCTGAGGGTTGTTGGGCTCGTACTCCGGTTGTGGCCCATACGGGTTTTGGACCGGAGGTGTAGAGCTGTGGGATACCGATCTTCTGGCTGGTTCAAACAAGTTCCTCCTGTTATGCCGAGGGTCGTCACTCTCGGTAGTAGACGGAGCTCCCGCATGTGATGGTCCTGCCTCGTTGCCATTGGGGGCGGTAATCGGCCCCTTGCCTCGCCCTCTCCTACGGAAGAATCTTGGCGGCATTTTTGTTAATCCTGTCAATATAGCATGAGATAACAAAACAACATATATAAAAATTTAAAGGACAAAACAAAAACCAAATAAGGTAGAATTTGTCCTATGTTATATGTCTAGACTCGAAAGTTTAGAATTGTGCAATTGTGTAACTGAGATTAAACACAAAAGGCTAGTGTTTAATTCACTCAGTGTTGGCTCTGATACCAACCTGTCACACCCCGGATTTCCACGTGTCACTGGTGGGCCCGGTGGGGGAGTATCGTGACGTGGTTGGCAACATAATAGTCAAACAACACAATATTCAATATGCACAGCGGAAGCAATTTTAAAAGATAAAATACAACCGAAATTAATATTGTAATGTCAAATGTCACAATATTCGGATATTTATCCACAAATGGATCGGAAACAAAATATAATCAATAGTTCAACAGACTTCAGGCATCTTAAGCTTGCGAGACTTCTAATGATGCTAAGGAGAAATCCCAGCCAATTACGCATAGTACCTGCATTTAATCTTTTTGGGAAAATACGTCAGTTTACACTGGTAAATACAATCAACTGACTCATTTTGGAAAATGATTGAAAATTGGTTTGGATGCACGTGGCATAAACATTTTTATTTAACTTGGGAGAATTATTTAATATTATAATCTTGTGAATGAATTACATGTTCCTTGTGCGTTCAGTAGCCCGGATCTTGTCCGGGTTAAAGATCAATAGACACGCCACAATATTCTTTTGTGCACTGACGGGTGTACGCCTACACCCCGCGCTTAAGTCGTGGCCATTTCGTAAAATGATGCCAAGGATATCCGAAACATGGTCATTAACCCCCCAAAGGCTTTAAGTAACAAGACTGTTTAAACGAGCCGATCAAATTAGTCAATTACCCACTCAACGGTTGAGGATTTGATGCTCGATCAAGCGGTATGCTATATACCGTAACCCAAGCCCGTATAGGGAAAATAAGTTAAAAGTATTTACCTAAGCAATGTATAAATCACAATAAGCAAATTACACGTAGCTTTTACTGGTCCTCCTAATCTGGAACGAAGGATTTATAATAACCTATTAGAATCCTAACGGGTCTTTAATTAAGTTTAAGCTTAGACCGACTAGTTTCAAAGAAACGGTTCGTACGCACGATTTAAGCGAAGACCGGATAGAATGTGATTTAGACCCGACAAGTTTGAAGACATGTTTAATATGGGTTTATTATTCACATTCTGGATTTTGAGATAAAACCGTTAAGGTTTGACCCGTTTCGGCTAATTTATGTAAACTTGTTACATAAACCGAATCGTACGCGTAATAAGCGTGACGGGTATTCATGAGAGCTATATACAGGTTTCCTAAGTTAATTATGCCTCAAATATGTTGTGACATCAGTAAGATGTCTTTCATTATGCTCGAAACGTGTTTAAACACAAACTAGGCCCCGTAGGGGTAGTTTGGTCATTTAAAAGTTTATAAAAGAGTTTAAGTAACAACCTGAGTTATAGGTCTGATGTAATCAGCAAAAATACATAATTTTCTAAGTTATATCAGTAGGATAAAGGGTATATGTGAAATTTATCAATTATAACCAAACTATGCCCCGTAGGGGTATTTTGGTAATTTCACATAAGCCGAAAAGCTCAAAACCGAAGTCTGAGTTTATCAACCTTTGCTTACTGTTAAAATATTATAATTTTCCTCAAATATCAGTAGGTATCAACCCTTGTATGCTTAAAACACTTCTAGTACATAATATGCGATAAAAACGCTTAAAAAGGCGATTAAAGGCCATTTCCGGGTTTGATACTTAAATCTGATATTTTTATATTTCCACAAGGCTTAAAATAATTTATTTATCATATGTGATCAGTAGAAAAAGGTTTGGAGTCGTTTAGATATGTAAAACTCATTTTATGGCCCGTAAGGGCAAAACCGACAATTACCGGATTAAGTCTACGACTACTAGTTATGCTCAGCCTAAAATTTATTAAAAATCTTTAAAAATCCCTAAATAATATATTACATCAGTGGGTAAAGATTTTGATATCAAAAAGTAGGCTTAACTATGCTATACGCTAATTACGCCAATTAATTAACATAAAGCTTTCATTTTGCGATATCGAGCATAACTCTTAATCTACAATTCAAACTGATGTCAAACTTTGCATACAAGTTTATATATCAGTAATTAAATTTTCTACTCTTTTACATTTCCAAAAATCACGTTTTAAGGTAATAAGGGCATAATGGTCAACATATGGGCAATTAACGGAATCATGCGTATTAATTGGATAACTAATGATCCGAGGTGTATAATCACAGAGGGTTATACTAGCATGTAACCTGGTCCAAATAAAGCTCTAAGGCATTTCTAAAACATGCCTAAACGGGTCAGAACTGAAAGTCAAAGTGAAAGTAAAACTATGTGACTTTCGGTTCCGAACCGGGTGTAAACAGGAAATTGTCGGGTTGAACATGTTTAGACATGTTCTTACACTTATTACCAAGTTATAACAATGATCCAACAGTTTGTATATGATATATAATGTTAATTATGCATAAATGGCATTTTAAGTATCCTGTTGACTTTTTATAAACTAGTCTGACCCGACTTTTGACCTGGTTAGAGTGGTAATCAGGGGGAACCCTTTTAAGGGTTTATTACCCACATTATTACCTACTTATATCTACTTTTAATTCGAGATTTGACTGAGCCATCATTAATTAATCTCAAAGTCAAACCGTAATTACGACGGTTTGACTTTTAGCAAAATAACTAAGCTAAACTCAATTAAAGAAGGATTAGCTAACTTACTGAAGTCCTATGCACGAGATGTGATGCTTAGAGAAAGTTCCTTAGCTCCAGAAGTGCTCCAAATGTGCAGATGAAGGTGTGATCAATGAATTGCAAGTCATGGCCTTTATATAGTGAAATTTTCACCATAAGAAATTGACACACAACTCTACCACTGACCACAACCCTCCAACATGTGTCCCTAGTGCTCTAGAACAGTTTAGGGGTCGCCCACCATGTTAAAATTTCGGTTTTTGGTCGATTCTGTGCGTTTCCAGGAGCCTGTTCGCTGATTCTGCTTCTGATGTCCTGACGCGGCCCGCGTAAGGGTGTTGATGGACCTTACGCGGCCCTCCTTAACCCTTCTGATCAGATTTTTCATTTTCAAGTTTCCGCATATTGTCCCTTGGCCTTTAGAAAGGGCAACTCAGTATTTTCTTGCAATTTGACCCCATTATATTTACCTACAAGAGCTTCAAGACTTGTACCCACTTTACCAAGTCCCTGGACACTTCCGGTTAACCCGAAAAGTCTTAACTTTCAATGTTTATGCTTTAACCCCTCGCACACGAATTTGATCACAACTTTCTCATACGGTAACGAAACTTTATGAAATTTATATCACGCATTCTAGTGAGTATAATTAACAGTTACAAAGCTTCGGGTTTGTCAAAAGGTCACTCAGAGGTATAAATTAAACATGTTGACACATTTAGTCCTTGTAGTTTGAAATCTCTCACTTTTAGCTTCGTATGATCCATGATTTATTCGTTTGAAGGTATGAGCATCATGTAGGGTTAATGTACATTATATTTATTCACAGTTGACACTTAGAATAAGTATATTCACATACTTTCCATGTTTGTCAACTTTAGTCCTTCTATAATATTCTTTCACACGTTTAAACATTTGACACGTGTCTACCCATTATAGGACGTGAATTTTCGAGGTGTTACAATCAGAATCAGATAATGTTTTACAAAACCAAAATAGATTAACTTGAATGAGCTTCTGATGTACCATTTCTGGCCAAAGCTGATTTGATACATCTACTTATCGTTCAAGGATTACGAAAGCTATGTTAAGTGTGCATCATAAACATGAATGTCTTAATATCTGGCCAAAGCTGATTTAATTCCTTCATAGATGGCATACTTAACAAGTGCATAACTAAAGTGATTGTCTCAATTTCTGGCCAAAGTGGATTTGTCACAAACACTTTGCACACATGCTTAAATGATTACACTTCTGGCCAAAGCTGATTTGTCTTTGTTTAAGTAGAATTTTACTAAGTCTATTATTTTGATGTTAGTAATAGACAATATCACAGCTTCATAATGTAAAATGGTCATTATTTATGCCTGCCTTAGTATAACGTGCCCTTAGATCACATTAGGACTTCTTCCTTAGTAGCATAACTTGCTTATCTTATTTCCACTATCAGCGCCCAATTGCGGGATTCCACCTTTGACTGGTGATAACTTTGCTGCATGGAAGGATACTCTCATGCTTACACTTGGACTACTGGATTTCGATTATGCCTTACGAGACAATAAGCCAGCGGACCTTACTACTCAAAGTACTGCTGCTGAGCAGTTGACTCATGAAAAGTGGACTAGGTGTAACCGCAAGTCTCTCATGTTTATGAAGCAGTCCATCAGCAATGCAATCAGAGGAGCTATTCCTGATTCTGAAGATGCTAAAACCTACTTGGCTTCTGTGGAGGCGCAGTTCAAGGGGACGTCTAAAGCACACGCTAGTACCCTTATCCTCAAGCTGGTGACAACTAAGTATGATGGAAGGAGCGGCTGGAAATGGAAATTAGTGATGGTTTCCTTGTTCATTTCATCATTACTTCACTTCCTTCGTCCTTTGAAGCATTCAAGATCAATTACAACACTTAGAAGGACAAATGGACGATGAGTGAGCTGGTCGCTATGTGCGTACAGGAGGAAGAGCGTATGAGGATGGATCGCACTGCTGATGTTGCTAACTTCCCTACCTCCAACTCTAAGAAAAGGAAGAACAATCATCAGAGGAAGGATGCTTCAAAAGTCCAAATGCCAAATCCGAATACAAGTGCACCTTCCAGCTCTAAGAACTCCTTAGGCAGAGTCCACTGCAAGTTCTATAAAAAGGCAGGACATATGCAGAAGGAATGCCCTGATTTTAAGGAGTGGCTGGCTAAGAAAGGTAACGATTATTTTATGATACTTGAGTCCTATAAATTAAGTGTTCCTGCTAATTCTTGGTGGTTTGATTCTGGTTCTATGGTTCATGTTACCAATTCAACTCAGGGATTCCTTACATTCCGGAAGCTGGAAAGAAACCAAAGAACGCATAAGGTTGGGGATGATCGAGAATTAGAAGTGAAGGCCATTGGAACATTACCATTATTTATGAAAACTGGTTTATGTATTAAACTTTATGATACCTTATATGTTCCTGAGGTAACTCGGAACCTTGTATCAGGACCAAAGTTAGACGTGGACAGTTTTATCGTTTCCCATGGTCATCGCAAACTCTCTATCCTCTATGATTCTGTTCTTTATGGTACTGATATTCTGGATGGTGGTCTCTATAGATTAGAACTAGATGATAATTTTTCCAAATCTTTGTTGTCATATAACATTAATGAATCACTCACAAAGATGAAAGAGAAACGAGACTTAGAAACCTCATCCATGTTGTGGCATCAACTTTTAGGCCACATCTCAAAAGAACGATTAAATCATCTCGTAAAGGATGAAGTCTTACCTCCTCTCGATTTCTCTAAATTTGGAACATGTGTCAAATCTCTTAAAGGTAAAATGACATTAGCGAATAAGAAAGGTGCCACTAGGAGCTCTAATTTATTAGAACTCATTCACACTGATATTAGTGGTCCCTACCAAATCGCTGGCATAACAGGACATTCTTCATTTATCACGTTCATTGACGATTATTCTCGTTACATGTACTTGCATCTTATTAAGGATAAATCTGAATCTCTTACAACATTTAAATATTATAAGGATGAAGTTGAAAAGCAATTAGATCGTCAGATTAAAGTTGTGAGATCAGATAGAGGCGGTGAATATTATGGAAGACATACTGATGTGGGTCAAGCTCCTGGTCCATTTTATGAGTTTTGTAAGGGCCAGAGGATTGTGAACCAATACACCATGCTTGGTACACCTCAGCAGAACGGTGTCGCTGAAAGAAGAAATCGTACCCTTATGAACATGGTGCGCAGTATGTTAGCCAACACTAATTTACCATTATTCCTCTGGACTGAAGCGTTAAAAGCAGTTGTTCATATACTCAATAGAGTTCCTTCTAAGTCCGTCCCTAAAACTCCTTATGAACTTTGGACAGGAAGGAAACCGAGTCTTAAATATATGAAAGTATGGGGCTGCATTGCTGAAGCGAAACTTTACAATCCTTTCTTAAGGAAACTTGACCCTAAAACAGTTACCTGTTTCTTTATCGGGTATCCTGATAATTCAAAGGGTTATCGTTTCTATTGTCCTTTTCATGTCACCCGTATTGTTGAAACCAAGCGTGTTGCGTTCCTGGAGGATTTCAAGGTCAGTGGGAGTAGTACCAACCCTTACGAAGAATTGCAAGAAGTACAAGACGCGGGGGGGGGGGGGGGACTCGTCGCTTACCATTACTCCGATTACTCCTCTTGTACCCAATGCAAGTACTGTACCTGAAGCCACTACACCAACTCCAAATTTATCTCCACAATCAGAACCCATTATACCTCATGATGAAGGCACATCAAACGCTCAAAACCAAGACAACGCTGAACCCGATAATCCACTCAGGAGGTCATCTAGGACCAGAAGGCCTACTAATTGGGATGATTATGTTACCTACCTGACTGAAATGGATCCTAGAAAGCTAAATGATCCTATCTCTTATAATGAAGCCATTAGCAGTGATCAGTCTTCTGAATGGAATAAAGCAATGATTGATGAGCTTGAATCCATGAAGAAAAATGACGTTTGGGATTTGGTAGAATTACCCAACGGTGTCAAACCCATAGGATGTAAATGGGTGTTCAAAACAAAACTCGATCTGGATGGGAACGTTGAACGCTACAAAGCGAGATTGGTTGCAAAGGGCTACACTCAAAAAGAGGGAATTGATTATCAAGAGACGTTTTCACCTGTCTCTCGTAAAGATTCATTAAGGATCGTCATGGCCCTAGTAGCTCATTTTGATTTAGAGTTGCATCAGATGGACGTTAAAACCGCTTTCCGTAACGGAGACTTAGATGAAGATGTTTACATGAAATAACCCGAAGGCTTTAAACCTGAAGGTCAGGAGCATCTAGTTTGTAAGTTGAAGAAATCTATTTACGGGTTAAAAAAAGCATCACGTCAGTGGTACCTCAAGTTTGAGGAAGTCATGATGAAGAAAGGTTTTATGAAGAATCAAGGGAATCAATGCACCTACCTCAAGATGAGTGGGATCAACTTTACTATACTTGTTCTTTACGTAGATGATATTCTATTGACAAGTAATAGTTTAGACATGTTGCATGAGTCGAAGCGGTTACTCTCGCATAACTTCGACATGAAGGATCTCGGAGATGCATCTTACGTCATTGGCTTCGAAATTCACCGAGATAGACACAAAGGGATCTTACGATTGTCTCAAAAGGCTTACATAGATCGTGTCCTTACACGTTACAACATGCAACAGTGCAAACCCTCCGTTGCTCCAGTAGTTAAAGGAGATGTTTTCGGTTCATTCCAGTGTTCGACAACAGAGGTTGAGAAGGAGCAAATGAGCCAGATACCTTATGCGTCAATAGTCGGGAGCTTGATGTATGCTCAAGTCTGTACTCGCCCAGATATCGCTTATATTGCTGGAATGTTAGGCCGTTATCAGACTAATCCTGGCCTAGATCACTGGAAAGCAGCTAAGAAGGTACTTCTATATCTACAAGGGACGAAAGACTATAAACTGACTTATAGAAGAAGTGATCATTTAGAAGTGGTGGGCTATTCTGATTCTGACTTTGCCAAATGCAAAGATGACAAGAAATCCACTTCGGGCTATATCTTTATGTTAGCAGGCGGCCCTATCTCATGGAAGAGTCATAAACAACAGTTGACCACAACTTCCACAATGATGGTAGAGTACATTGTTGTTTATAACGCAACCTGTCATGGAATGTTGTTTAGAAATCTGATCACTGGACTCAAAGTCGTTATTTCCATTTCTAGACCATTGAAGCTTTACTGTGATAATTCAGCTGCCATTAGTTTCTCAAACAGTGACAGTTCGACTGGAGATGGTTTATATCTCGATAAAAAATATTTGTTCGTACGTGAACGAGTTGAGGAAAATAATCTTTGTATCGTGTATATTAGTACTAAAGATATGCTTGCGGATCCGATGACTAAAGGTCTCCCTCCTAAGGTTTACGAAGAACATGTTCGAAATATGGGATTTAGTAAAGACCTTATTTAAGCATATTGTACTAGCTTATGTTTTATGATTAATGAAATTTCCTCAGTTTGATTTTGTATGTCTCTTAGAATATGTTCAACCGGTATAATGGCATATAGACAAATAAAGTTACAAATCAAACAAAGGGCTTATGCGTATTTTGATCATGACGATTAGGTTTTAAATTAAGGCTATAGTTTGACTAATGGGGGTCCTGAGTCGCATAATGATTAAACGGCTGTATTTCTTTGCTATAGTACTTTTTTAAGGCTAAAATGAGTGTTAACTCCTGATCAGGCTTATCTAATACTCATAGTTAATGATTACTCGGCTAAGTGGGAGAATGTAAGATTAAATATATTATGTTCTAATTTAATCTAGTAGTCATTATAATCATTTACATTATATAGATCAAAATATATAATAACCTATTAAATAATTAGTTGGTAATTGTTGATGGACCATATTACCCTTATTAACTAATTAGGTTTCCTCTTGGGTGCTTATATAAGGAGAATTATGTAGAGGTTAAAAGGTTACACACTTAAACAGATAACCTAATTAGCATAACATCAATTCGATCTCCCTCTCCATAACCGAACTCCCTTATTCGGTTTCATTATCACCATCATCAGTCAGCACCATAAGGAGGAACAAGATCACCTTGACAAAGATGTCGAACTCCATGGCTTCTTCCATCACTGGATTCTCTACTGCACTGTCTGCGGTAACAGGTATGTTTTCATGTTTTTCATTATGTTTAGAACAAAACTGATCCAACATTCCATCTTCGTGACTCAATTTTGTGTTAGTGTTAAGAAATGGAGGATTTAAGGTAGAAAATAAAATGACCTTGAAAACGGGGATTCAAGTTTCTTGATTTCTAATATGAGAACCAGAGCGGAGGTAGTGTACAAGCAGGGGTAGCACAAGTAATCTCTTAATTTCGTCTACTTAGTGTAAGTTTTTTTTTATTATTTTATATAAATGATACCCCTGATCTAGATATCTCTGAATTTTTAGAGTAGATTCGCCACTGATGAGAACGTTGATGTATAGGTTTTTTTGTCTTTTAGTAAAGCGGTAAAATAGTTATTTCAAGTTGATTTATAACAAGCTTTCTACATAAAAAACTCTATTTAATATTTCATGTAGTGATAATTTGCTATATGTGTACATTTTAACCAGTGGGGAAGTTTGCCCTCGAAAACAGGGGGAGGGGGTGGCGAAAACGTATATACCCAAAAATTTCTATACGAAAATTACATATATAACACTACTGAGCGAAAAAATCGGGGGGAGAGGACCCGCCCCACTTATCCTGCGCCCCTGATTTTAACAAACACATAAGAGATCAAACTTTTATTTCATCATGCAATTAACTCTATTTAGTATATCATTACTTGGTTTTTTTTTTGTTAAAAGAAGTGTAAAATATCATTTTCGTCTATGAGGTTTGTCAAGGTTTGTGACTTCCGTCCAAAGGTTTGTTTTTCCGCATCTATATCTAAAAGGTTTGAAATCTTTTCATTTTCATCCGAATCGTTTACTCCATTCATTTTTATCCGTTAAGTCAGGGTTATTTTCGTCTTTTTTGTTAATTTAAAGAACAATTCGGTTTTTTTTCACTTTATGTGAAAACACCAAATTCCCCTTTAAGTTAACAAAAGAGTCAGAAAACCCCTAACTTAACGAAGAAAAATGGATAAAGTTAACAAGCCGGATGAAAATGACAAGATTTCAAACCTTTTGAATTCAGATGCAAAAAAAACAAACATTTAAACGAAAGACGCAAAACTAACCAAACATCAAGACGAAAATGGCATTTTACTCTTGAGAGAATTAAACTTCTTTATCTTTATCGAGTGATTTATCACTATATATTTTAACAATATATATATATATATATGTGTGTGTGTATGTGAATAACCAGATTATATTTTTGGGTATTTATACGACAATGTAAATGTAAGAAAAAGTTATACCTTTAGGCCCCTTTCAACTCAATGATTTTACCCACAATAGCCCCCCCCCCCCTTCATTTTATGCGTGCTATTAGGGGGCATTATTGTCCCATCGCCAAGACAATAACGGAAGATAACGGGTCTTTTTTGATGGTCCCATGTTTTTTGATTGTTTGACAATGGTCTAAATTAATTTTGTTTTTGTTTTTTAAAACCATTTTTACCTATATATGTCACACCCCAACCGATGGCGGAAACATCGGGGCGAGGCACTAAACGTTTAGATTGCTCAAAAGTTTCCATAACACTAATAGTTGCAATATAGATTAATAAATTATCAAAAAATAAATAGTCTAAACACCAAACCACAGAAAATATCAATTACATAACGATCAAAACAGTGTTCAATTTCTTGAGTTAAACTAGGTGAGTTTCTAAGCATCATCATAGCTTATTTCTTGATTCCTCAGCTACTATTAACCCGCAACATGTATTAAAATATATCAACAAAAATGTTGGCGAGTATACAAGTTTGAGTACGTAGTAGTATAATAGTTTAAACGCTCCAAAAACTCGTATCCAGCATAAACACATATAACAAGTTTCACCATGCTAATAAACGCAGTCCAGTGATAGCCCAAGTTTCTAATGCGTTAACCACTTTCCCAAGACTCAAGGAAAGCAAAAATGTCTCCTCCTAACAATACCCCAAAGGCTAACGGGGAGGTGCATTACCCCTATAACGCTACAATTGTTAAGGCCGAACTACACACAAGGATTAAACGTTCACATAGCATAAAAAGTCTCAAGTCTCAAAAGCATCAAGTTTCATGTTTACAGCGGATAGAGTAAGTTTCATATAAGTTTCAAGTGTTAAGTGTCAAGTTTATAAAATACATGTTGCATCCCAAAAGTGTTTAAAACAAAAAGGGATCGAGTATACTCACAGTGGGTGCTAGGTATCAACACCAACTATTGGATTGAAGGGAGCGCTGGAGTTAGCCTGATTATAGTATAACAGATAAGCGTCTACTAGAATGTCGAATTGTGCAAAGCGTCGGACAGGTTTCCTGATCGGATGGCCATCCGGACGGATGGTCATCCGGTCAGATGACCTGTTGGATTCAATGGACTCCCATCAGATCGGATGGTCATCCGGACAGATGACCATTTGACCGGATGACTGTTCGAGTGAAAGTTTCATAGTTCAAAATCTTGATTCAAATAGTTTAAGTATTGAAGGTCGTGGGAAATAGGTCGTTTGGTCGGATGACAGTTCGATCGGATGTCCGTCCGATCGGATGGTCATTCGACTGTTGTGATCTTATTCCTTTGCATCCTTCGTAAAATTTATAAGTTTCAGTTCAACGAAGACGATAGGGTAACGTATCAAGACAACGGAAAAACCGTTAAGGTTCAGCTCATCTGATCGGATGGGAATCACCCTGTTCGATCGGATGACTGTCTTTGACGGAGTCTCATGTCTGACCCATAAGTTGGTCATCTCCACGGTGATAACCTGTTTTTAAGCCGACTCCAGACTAAAGAACAAGTCTACAGCCCGTTTGTATTCAGATTTCACCGTGTTTGAGTAGATAAGTTAAGAAAAGAATGAATTTACCCGAAAACGCTTAGATTATGTAAAGATTTGTAGTAAAACGCATAGAAATCTCTTAGAATTGGACAAGATTCTTGACAGAATGACATCACGTAGCCGATTGTACAAACAGCCATGATGACGTCATCCTCAAGAGCTCAAATCTCAGTGATTTCATGGTGAAAAGTAGGATTTTGATGAAGAATCTTGTGAGAAAGTGTGTAAAGATGAAAGTTGTACAAGAATTATGAAGAAAACTTACAAGAATCGCTTGAAAATGGAAGAAAAGTGCTTGAAAAAGTTAGAGAGCGTGCTGGTCGGAGGAGCCTGTCACATCAAGTGATGTGACAGGAGTATTTATAGTGTAGAGGGAAAAAGGCGGTGCAAGCAGGCTGGATCGGATGGCTGTTCGGTCGAATGGCCTTCCGATTGGATGGTCATCCGATCGGATGTCCATTCGGACAGCCGAGACCCGTTTTGCTAGTTTTCCGACTTTGGTTCATTTTGCGAATTAGATTTAGAGTTGCGTTGCGTACTATTGTGTAATATCATTACATGACAAGATTGTATAGCTAACACAAAAGTTTCCGTGTTTCAAGTTTCAAGCCTCAAAGTTTCATGTTTCTTGTTTATCAAAGTGTCAAAGTTTCTCGTTCCATAAGTATCAAGAGTCTCGTTCAATAGTATCAAGAATCAAGAGTCAAGTATTAAGTATCTAGTATCAAGTATCAAGTTTCACCAAGAATCAAGATTCGTAAGTATCAAGCATCAAGAGTTAAGTTTTAAAGTATCAAAGAGTCTAGATTCAAAGTTTCATAAGATTCAAGTATCATAAAGTCTAACATAGTTAAGTCTCAAAAGTAAAGGGACTAGACTTGCCAATTGATGAAAGTTCAAGGATGCAGGGCGTTACAGTCTCCCATCCTTTAGGAGATTTTGTCCCCAAAATCTAAGAGGAAGACTGCCTAAAGAGTTGCGGATACTTGTTCTTCATTTCACTCTCGAGTTCCCAAGTGAATTCGGTGCCACATTTTCCTTCCCATCGAACCTTGACTATGGAAATTTTTCTGCTCCTAAATCGCTTGACACCTCGATCCATGATTTCGACCGGTTTCTCCACAAAGTGTAAAGCCTCATTTATTTGCAAGTCTTCGATGGGAATCCGAAGTTCCTTGTCGGCTAAGCATTTCCGAAGATTAGATACGTGGAATACCGGATGCACATTGTGAAGTTCCTGTGGTAGGTTGAGTCGGTACACCACCTTGCCAATCCTTTCGAGTATCGTGAAAGGACCCACATAGCAAGGAGCGAGCTTTCCCTTCTTACCAAAGCGAACCACCCCCTTCCAGAGAGATACCTTGAGCAGAACCCGATCTCCAACATCAAATTCCAGCAGCTTATGCCTTTTATCAGCATAGCTCTTTTGTCTGCTCCTAGCCTTGACCAAGTTATCACGTATCTGAAGAATCTTATCCGTTGTTTCTTGGATGATTTCAGGGCCAGTAAGTTGCTTGTCACCAACCTCATGCCAACTGAGAGGAGATCGACACTTGCGACCATATAAAGCTTCGAAAGGATAACCCATATAATCCTTACGAATCGGAAGAAAGTGGGCTGATTTAGTCAAACGGTTAATGATAACCCATATACTATCCTGACCGGTAGGTGTACGGGGTAGTTTAGTTATAATGTCCATAGCGATGCTATCCCATTTCCACACACGGATCTCGGGTTGTTCAAGAAGACCTGAAGGACGTTGATGTTCAGCCTTTACCTTCCTGCAAGTAAGGCATTTCTAGACGTATGCAGCGATATCTTTCTTCATACCAGGCCACCAATAAGTCATACGCAAGTCGTGGTACATCTTATCAGCACCTGGATGAATAGAGTATCGAGATTTGTGAGCCTCATTCATAATGAGCTCATGAAGGTTATCACGATCTGGCACCCAGATACGATTGAGATAGTATTGAAGTCCATCAGACTTAGTTTCAACTTCATCAATAGAAGCACCTCATACTTTAACTATTAGATTACCTTCATTAGCTAACGAATACTGAGTTTCACGGATACAAGCATGAAAATCACTAGTGATGTGAAAGCAACAGATAGTATTAACATGAATCTTACGACTAAGAGCATCGGCCACAAAATTCGCTTTTCCTGGGTGGTAGCGAATCTCGCAGCCATAGTCGTTAAGCAATTCCACCCATCGTCGCTGACGCATATTAAGTTCCTTTTGGTTAAAGATATGCTGCAGGATCTTACGGTCAGTGAAAACCACACACTTAGTACCATATAGGTAATTTCTCCAGATCTTTAACGCAAATACAACTGCGCCAAGCTCAAGGTCATGGGTAGTATAGCTTTTCTAATGTATTGTGAGTTGGCGGGAGGCATAAGCGATGACCTTGTCCCGCTGCATGAGCACACAGCCCAAGCCACGGTTCGAGGCATCGCAATATACCACGAAGTCATCATTCAGTGAGAGCGAGAACCGGAGCATTACAAAGAAGGGTCTTCAGAGTTTGAAAGGATTCCTCTTGCTCGGGACCCCAAGCGAAAAGTTTCTCTTTCTGAGTCAACGAAGTGAGAGGAACAACGATCTTTGAAAACTCCGAGATGAATCGACAGTAATAACCCGCCAATCCTAGGAAGGAACGAATCTCAGAAGCAGATTTAGGCGTACTCCAATTCTTCACAGCTTCGATTTTAGAAGGGTCAACATGAATACCTTGTTTACTAACAACGTGCCCTAGAAATTGTACTTCGTTGATCCAAAACTCACACTTAGAAAATTTAGCGTACAAGCGTTCACCACGTAAAAGTTCTAACATAAGACGTAGATGGCGTTCATGATCAGCTCTAGTTTTCGAATAAGTAAGTATATCATCAATAAAGACTATCACAAAATGATCTAGATAAGGTTTACAAACACAATTCATAAGATCCATGAACACAGCGGGTGCGTTGGTCAAGCCAAAAGGCATAACCACGAACTCGTAGTGCCCATAACAGGTGCGAAATGCGGTTTTGGGAATATCTTCTTCGAGAACACTGAGCTGATGATAACCAGATCGAAGGTCGATTTTTGAGAAACAGGACGCGCCATGTAGTTAGTCAAATAGATCATCGATACGGGGGGAGAGGATAACGATTCTTAATGGTGAGCTTGTTAAGTTCACGGTATTCGATACACATACAAAACGAACCATCTTTCTTCTTGACGTATAAAGCCTTGTCGAGTAGTTCTTGGAGCTGATGGGATAGTTCTTGCATCTCGGAAAGTGCAAGTCGGTAAGGAGCCTTGGCGACAGGAGTCGAACCAGGGATGAGGTCAATACGAAAGTCAACAGATCGAGGAGGAGGAAGACCAGGAAGATCTTCAGGAAAGACGTTAGGGAAATCACACACTACTGGAACATATCTTATGTTCTTTCCCTTACCCTTTTGTTCCACCACGTGGGCCAAGAAGGCAAAGTACTGTTTACGTAAGCACCTGTTCGCTTGAGTGCATGACATCAACTTCAGTCCTCTAGAAGGTCAGTCTCCATAAACGTGTAAGGTATCACCGGACGGAAGGGGTAAACGAACGTACTTCTCATGACAAGCAATCTCGGCATAATTCTTACGCAACCAATCCATGTCGATTATGACATCAAAGCTACCAAATTGCATGGGTATGAGATCGATAGTAAAGATGTGGTCGTTAAGAGTCAAGGAACAACCACTGAGAATAGAATCAACTAGTATAGACTTACCATCTCAACCGAGAACGACTTAGGTAGTTTCGAGCGTGCATAGTTTAACAAAGATTCAAATTCTACGGACACAAAGCTTCTGTCGGCACCAATATCGAATAGTATCGAAGCGTAAAGATTATTGACGAGAAACGTACCATTAACGACGTCATTGTCATTACGAGCCTGGTTTGCATTAATGTTGAATGCTTGTCCTTGAGCAGCTGGCTGTTGCTCCTAGTTTAGCTGCGGACACTGGTTACGGAGGTGAGTAGTCTCTCCACACTTGTAGCATGCACGAACAATGTTGACCGGTCTTGGATTCTGTGGACGAGCTGGGAGAGCTGGTAGAGCTTCCTGAGCTGGTGCTTGCTGGGCTTGGTTGGCTTGACGGTAGTATGGAGTCGTGTGACCATAGCGATTGCATTTGGTACACAGATGACAAGCAGAGGTAACAGGATGATGAAAGTTGCAAGTGGAACACTTGGGATGAATCCCAGTGTACGACTTCTTGTTCTCCGGAGAAGGAGGGTTAGCAGCAGCATGCACAGTAGTATTGCCCGTAGGGTTGGCATTTGCAGCAGGAACAATGGCATTGCAGCCAGAGCCCTGAGACTTTCGTTTCCTGTTTCGGTTGCCACTGGGCTGCTGGGTAACCTGATTCGCTGATTTGGAAGGATCAGAGGTAGCGAACTGTTTGTCACAGACACGATTGTTGTTTAAACTTGCGGCAAGATGATAAACTTCCTCAATAGTATCGAGCTGAGCTGTTTCAATCAAATCTCGCATTGCAGGGGGTAACCCATTGATGTACTTGGTTATCATGCGTTTCGGAGTAGAAACCAAGTGACGCACGATTATGCTGAGTTGCTTAAAACGGGTAGTGTAGGCCAGATTGTCATCTCCAATCTGCTTAAGATGCCAAAACTCTTCCTCAAGCTTCAACTGTTCATGGGGAGGGCAAAATTCGAGCATCATCAATTCTCGCACCTTAGGCCATGGAAGAGCATAAGCATCTTCGTTCGAGCTGATGTTTCTATCGTTTGACCACCAGTCCAGGGCTCTTCTTTAAAACATGCCAGTTGCACTCCTAGTCTTTAAGTGTTCTGGGTACTCGCTGTTGATGAAGGTAACCTCGATGCTGTCGAACCATTCCTGCATATCAGTCACCCATCACTACCCGTGAAGGGCTTAGGGTTGCAAGAGACAAAGTGTTTGTAGCTGAACTTCATAGGCTTTGGTTTCTCAGCTCTAGAGTCCACAGAGGAGGGAGGAGTTTTTGATCCTTGTATCTCAGAGACGATCTTTGGCGCGATGCGAG
This sequence comes from Helianthus tuberosus, assembly GCA_030545235.1. Lineage (NCBI taxonomy): Eukaryota > Viridiplantae > Streptophyta > Magnoliopsida > Asterales > Asteraceae > Helianthus > Helianthus tuberosus. Next base: position 188,553,901 of record CM060365.1, on the reverse strand, counting down.
CAATCTGATCGGCCATGAAGCACATCATCTTCTTCTGAGAGTTTTCCCTGGATCTCTTGAGAGAATCAGATAGTTTATGGGAAGACATCTAAAGATCTAAGAAAAGGATTGTATAAGTCTAGATTATATAGTCTCGTAGTAGATAGTTTCACACACGACTGCATAAAGACTCAAGTTTCACCAAAAAGTTCAACAAGTTTCACGAAGATTCGACATTCACCACAAGTCCGCAAACCCATGAATTTTGCATGGTTCATGGTACGAAAGTTCGGTAACATGTCAGAAACACTTATATATAGGAAGTACCAGCGGCGTATCCACCATGTTTCGGGCATGCCACGTCCGTCTCGTCTTCGGTGTCATGTTACGTGTCGTGTTTTGCCAACCATAACAGTACACTCTATCGCTTTCACATAGATCAATCAGGTAGTTTCACATAGCTCAACGTTCAACATTCTTACCACAGTCCACAAAACAATGAATCCCACATGGCACGTGTGACGAAAGTTTGGCAACATGATAGAAACACTCATATATAGGAAGTACTAGCGGCGTATCCACCATGTTTCGATCATGTCATGCCCGTCTCGTCATCGATGTCATGTTTCGCCACTCATTTTCATGTACACATAGATCAATCAAGTAGTTTCACATAGCTTAGCGTTTCAACATTCTCATCACCAGTCTGCAAAACACCAAATTTCGCATGGCATGTGGTACGAAAGTTGGCAACATGTCGGAAACACTTATATATAAGAAGTACCAATGGCGTATCCACCATGTTTAATCCATGTTACTTATGTCTCTTCTTTCGATGCCATGTTACGTTTAGTGTTTTGCTACCCACAACAACATTCTCCATAGATTAAACAAGAAGTTTCACACAGTATCACGTTCCATCATGTTTCACATAGTTTAATCAAGATTCGCACATATATTAACATGATGAATAAAGCTTCATAAATTTAGTTCGATTATGAGAGATTATGATTATCAATGTTTTACATTGCGGGGATACGCGCAATTCGTGTAAAAGTCTCAAACGAACAAAGAATCAAGTTTAAAACCACATGAAAATCGAGATATCGTACAAGATAGGCTCATAAAACATAGGATTGTTCCGGGTAGAGGAACGTTGACTAACCAAAGTATATCAAACCCCTCTCAAATTGAGGCTACGTACCTTGACTTAGTTAGACAAATACGTCATCGATGTTAGGCCTACGATATTTGTCCTTTCGATCATTTCACGTCCTTAATTGATTAGGAATTTCAAGACTCCGGCGAGACAGAAAATCAAAGAGTGGGACTAGTTATCAAGGTGTGAGTTCCACCTCTAACTTGACAACTTCGTACCCCAATAGTGTCGATACTTATCAAAAGATAAGACCTACTAGAATATAATATGGAAATTTCCTTCAAGGTTTGGATGTCACTCCTAGCTTGAAGGTAAATCTCGTGCAAAATACAAACACTGACTAGCAGCGTTTTCAAAGTATCCAAATGTATATTGTATCAGCCTTAGGAAAGGCATGTAAGTTTAACAGGAAATGTGTTGCTAGGAAGCAAGTATGATAGAATGAATAAGTCTTAAACAACATATAAGAGTCAAGTTTCCTAGAACTATAGACTAGGAAAAGTGTCACACTCCGATATTTTCACGTATTACCGGTGGGCCCGGTGGGGAGTATTGTGACGTAGTTGATATCATCATAGTCAAACAACACAATTTAAATTCACAACGGAAGCAAAAGATGAATCACATTACAAATCGAATAAGTAGTAATATCAAAGTATCACAACTGGACTGTAACGGATCCACAGGCGGATCAAAAGATAAAAAGATCATCGTTTAACAGACTTTAAAGGCATCTAAGCTTGCAAGACTTTTATTTGATGCTAGGAGAGGCCATCCTATTCCGATTAGTACCTGCACTTAGCCTTTTTGGGAAAATACGTCAGTTTACACTGGTAAATATAATTAACTGACTCATTTTGAAAATGTTTAAGAAAATTGATTTGAATGCACAAGGCACAAAATATTTTTATAACTTGGGATAATTATTTATATATAAACTTGTAAAAGAATTACATGCTCGTTATACGTTCAGTAGCCCGGGCTGAGTACCGGGTTAAAGATTAATAGACACACCACATGATATAGTCCCGCGGCGAGTTATTCTCGAAACCAGCGGTTATACCTTTTTATATTTATATATGCACCGGCGGGTGTATGCCTACACCCCATGCTAAGGTCGTGGCCATTCAATGAATGATGCCAAGGATATCCGGGACATGGTCATTAACCCCCCAAAGGCTTTAAGCAAACAAAACAATTTAAACGGGTTATTTCAATAAATTAACCTTCATACGATTAAAAATTCAATGCCCGACCAAGCGGTATTTTATATACCGTACCCCAAGCCCGTATAAGGGAAAATAAGTTAAAAGTATTTACCTGAGCAAGTATAATTCACAAACAGCAAGTGCAAGTAGCTTTTACTGGGCTCCTAATCTGGAACGAAGGGTTTTTAACAACATATTAGATTCCTAACGGGTCTTAATTAAGCCTAAACTTAGACCGGTTAGTTTTAAAGGAAGTTTTACGGTTCAAACACACGATTAAGCGAAGACCGAAATAGAATGTGATTTAGACCCGACAAGTTTGAAGACTTGTATAATATGGGTAAACTAAACACATTCTGGATTTTGAGACAAAAATGATAAGGTTTGACCCGTTTCAGTCAATTTATGCAAACTAGTTACATAAACCGAACCGAACGCGAAAAATGCACAACGGGTAACCATAAGATTCATATACAGGTTTCCCAAGTTAATATGCCTTAAATATGTTGTGACATCAGTAAGATATCCTCTATTATGCCCAAAACGAATTTAAACTCAAATTATGCCCCGTAGGGGTATTTTGGTCATTTAAAAGGTTATAAAAGAGATTTAATATAAATCTGAGTTTCAGGTCTGATATAATCAGTAAAAATACTTAAATTAATAAGTTATATCAGTAGGTATTACATATATGTGAAATTTATCATTTATAACCAAACTATGCACCGTAGGGGCATTTTGGTAATTTCACATAAGGTTTAAAGGTCAAATCTGGGAATCTGAGTTTAAAAATTTTGCGTACTGTTAAAGTATAAAAATTTACTAAAAATATCAGTAGGTATCAAGTCTTATATATTTCAAATAGTTTTAATACATACTATGCGTTAAAAACGCGTAAAAAGATGATTTTAAGCGATTTCCGGGTTTTATAATGAAAGCTGATATTTTTATTATTTCAGAAGGCTTAAAATATTCTATTTATCATATTCGATCAGTAGAAAAAATTTTGGTATCAACGGATTTGTAAAACTCATTTCATAGGCCAAAAGGGCAAAACCGACAATGACCGAATTAAAGCTAGAACCTTATGTTATGCTCAGCCTAAAAATAAATAAAAATCTTCAAAAATCCCAAAATATTATTTTACATCAGTGGGTAAAAAGTTTGGTATTAAAAATTGGGTTTAGATAGGCTATACGCTAATTACGCCGTTTAATTAATAAAAGCATTTCATTTACGCTAATGAGCATAACTCCTAATCTAGACCTCAAACTGATGTCAAATTTTAGGGACAAGTTTATAAATTAGTAACTAAGGTTTCTATTCTTTTACATTTTCAAAAATCACGTTTTAAGGTCAAAAGGGCATAATAGTCAACATTTAAGCATTTAACGGAAACATGCATATAAATCGGATAACTAATGAACCAAGTTGTATAATCACAGAGGGTTATACTAACATGAAACCTGGTCCTAATAAGGCTCTAAGGCATTTCTAAACTATGCTCTAATGGGTCAGAACTGAAAGTCAAAGTAGAAGTCCACTTATGCAACTTTCGGTTCCGAACCGAGCTTAAACTGAAAATTGTCGGGTTGAACATGTTTAGACATGTTCTTACATTAATTACCAAGTTATATTAGTGATAAAACAGGTTGCATGGCATCTACATTGTTAATTATGCGTTTATTTGAAAATAAGCTTTCTGTTGACTTTTTGTAATTAACTTTGACCCGACAATTGACCTAGTTAGAGTGGGAATCAGAGAGTACCCTTTTAAGGGTTTATTACCCACATAATTACCAACTCATAGGTACTTTCAATTTGAAATTTGACTGGACAAATTGTGATTAATCACGAAGTCAAACCTTAATTATGATGGTTTGACTTTAGGCTAATAAACTAAGTAAAACAGAATTAAGAAGGGTTAAGGACACTTACTGAAGTCCTATGCACGACTAAGAATCCCTAGGAAGTGGCCTTGAGCTCCAGGAGTCTTCAGAATTGAAGTTGTGAAAGTTTTCCAAGTGCAAGTGTCCAATGTTGCAACAAATGAGCCTCTTATATAGTGAATTTAATTCACCAAGATGATGCCAAGCAAGTCTACAGTTGTTATATGATGTTTACAAGTGCCCCTATGCATGAAATACCATTGGGGTAGCCCCTGGTATGTAAAACAATGCATGTAAGTCGGTTAACAGCTTTAACAGGCGCCTGCCTGTGTTTTTCTTCGCTGCAGTGGGTCACGCGGCCCGCCTAAGGACATTAAAGGTCTTACGCGGCCGGTATGAGGGTCGGGGTCTGGTTAAACAAGTTTCAAGTTTTGCACTTTTGATCCCTGGTCCTTTTTCAAGTGGTTTTAACTTATATTTTTGCACTTTTGACCCTCCAAATTGATTTCTAAGGGCTCCAAGACATAACCAAGTTTGTTAAGTCCTTGGTTAACTTTATGATCACCTGAAAGACCTTAAATTTCAACGTTCATGCTTTTAACCCCTTACATACGAATGTTAGCATAACTTTCTCATACGATAACGAAACCTTGTGAAATTTTTATCACTTATTCTAGTGAGCATAATTAATCGTTACAAAGCTTCGGGTTTGCTAAAAGGTCACTCAGAGGTATAAATTAAACATGTTGACACATTTAACCCCTGTAGTTTGTAATCTCTCACTTTCTTCCACAAACGGCTTCATATGCTTCATAATTCATTCGTTCAGGGTTATATACATCGTGTAGGGTTGTTGAAAGGCATATTTATCTGATGTTGACATTTTTAATCCTTTCATTCACATACTTTCTTTGTTTTCCAACTTTAGTCCCTCTAAAGTATTTCTTTACACGTTTAAAGCTCATGACACGTGTAGATATATTATTGGACATAAATTTACGAGGTGTTACATCCTCACCCCCTTAAAAGAAATCTCGACCTCGAGATTTACTGAAATAAATGAGGGTACTTTTCTTTCATTGTGGACTCTACCTCCCACGTATACTCGGGACCTCTACGGGCATCCCATTTAACCTTTACAATCGGTACATGCTTCCTTCGAAGCTTCTTAACCTGTCGATCCTCGATCGACAAAGGTTTTTCCACAAATTTCAGGCTCTCATCTATATGCACATCCGTATGTGGTATGACTATAGATTCATCAGCTAGACATTTCTTCAGATTGCAGATGTGGAATACATTATGAATACCACTGAGCTCTTCAGGCAAGTTTAGCTTATAAGCCACTGTTCCGACACATTCGATGATCTCGAATGGTCCTATATATCTGGGGCTTAACTTACCTTTCTTAACAAATCGCATCACCCCTTTCCAGGGTGATACTTTAAGCAGAACCTTATCACCAACCTCAAACTTTAGAGGTTTACGCCTTTTATCTGCGTAGCTTTTCTGCCTATCTCTGGCAGCCTTGAGACGCTCTCTTATCTGCACAATCTTATCTGTCGTCTCCAGGACTATATCAGGTCCTGTTAGTTGGACATCTCCAACTTCTTCCCAACAAACGGGCGTTCTGCACTTCCTTCCATACAAAGCTTCAAATGGTGCAGCTTGGATACTTAAGTGATAGCTATTAATGTATGAAAATTAAATCAGTGGAAGATGATCATCCCAACTTCCACCTAGGTCAATGGCACAAGCTCTTAACATATCTTCTAGTGTTTGAATTGTACGCTCACTCTGACCATCCGTCTGAGGATGATATGTTGTGCTGAAGTTCAATCGAGTGCCTAGTGATTGCTGAAAACTTTTCCAGAAGTGAGATGTATACCTTGTATCCCTATCAGAAATGATAGACACTGGCACTCCGTGGAGAGATACAATCTCATCCACGTACAGCTGAGATAACTTATCTGAGCTATGTGTTTCCTTAATAGGTATGAAGTGAGCTGACTTAGTCAGTCTATCCACTATCACCCAAATAGTATTATTCCCTTTCTTTGTCTTTGGTAACTTGGTGATAAAATCCATTGTCACCATTTCCCACTTCCAGGTGGGAAGTTCAGGCTATTGTAGCAAACCTGACGGCTTTTGGTGTTCAGCTTTAACTTGAGCGCACGTTAAACATTTGGCTACATAGGTAGCTATAGACTTCTTTAAGCCTATCCACCAAAAATTTGCCTTCAGATCCTGGTACATCTTATCAGCTCCAGGATGAACGAAGTACTTAGAACTGTGGGCTTCCCGGAGGATCACATCCCTAAGTCCTCCATAAATTGGAACCCATATTCGTCCATTTAATCTCAGGATTCCGTCTTTGCCATAGGATAACTGTTCAGCAGTTACTCCTAGCTTCTCATCAGGATAGTTAGCTTCTAGTACAGCTTCTTTCTGTGCAGCTAACAACCTTTCATTCAAACTATTCTTTAATTCAATGCTCTTGGCATTGATTCTTATGGGCTTCACCCTTTCCTTTCTACTTAAGGCATCGGCAACCACATTTGCCTTGCCTGGATGGTATCGTATTTCACAGTCATAATCATTCAAAGTTTCCATCCATCGCCGCTGCCTCATGTTCAAATCCTTCTGATTGAACAGATGTTGAAGGCTTTTGTGATCAGAATAGATCACACACTTGGTACCATACAAGTAATGCCTCCACAGTTTTAGTGCAAATACAACGGCACCCAATTCCAAGTCATGGGTGGTGTATTTCTTCTCGTGCACCTTTAACTTTCGAGAAGCATAGGAAATAACTTTGCCTTTCTGCATAAGCACACATCCCATACCTGTGTGCGGTGCATCACAATAAACCACAAACTCTTCGATTCCTTTAGGCAATGTCAACACAGGTGCATTGCTCAACTTCTGCTTGAGAATGTCAAAGGATTTTTGCTGCTTAGGTCCCTAGTCAAACTTAACATTTTTGCGGGTTAATGAAGTTAGGGGTGCTGCAATCCTTGAGAAGTTTTCAATAAATCGCCTATAGTATCCTGCCAAACCCAAAAAGCTATGGATCTCTATGGGCGTCTTTGGCTCTTGCCAATTCATGATAGCTTCGATCTTAGCGGGATCCACCTGGATACCACGCTCACTAACCACATGTCCAAGGAACTGGACTTCACGGAGCCAAAATTCACACTTTGAAAACTTGGCGTAGAGCTTCTCCTGCTGAAGTAGTTCCAGAATACATTGATGATGCTTCTCATGGTCAGCTTGATTCTTTGAATAAATTAGAATGTCATGGTTCATGATAACAAATTTGTCCAAGTATGGCTTGCAGACACGGTTCATGAGATCCATGAACGCTGCTAGTGCATTAGTGAGCCCAAAAGGCATCACTAGGAACTCGTAATGACCATAACGAGTCCTAAATGCAGTTTTGTGCACATCTTCATCTCTAACCTTCAACTGATGGTAGCCTGACCTCAAATCGATCTTGGAGAAATAACTCACCCCTTGAAGTTCATCGAACAGATCATCGATCCTGAGCAATGGATATCTATTCTTGATAGTAACCTTGTTGAGCTCGCGATAATCGATGCATAGACGCATTGATCCATCCTTTTTCTTCACAAACAGGATTGGTGCTTGATGCGTGTGAAGTGTATATATAAGTTTAAGTATATTTTAAGCCCTTTTACACTTTTTTAGCCAAGTTTTAAATTTATAAAACACGATATTTACTAACACTAAACACACATATGGGCAAGTGCACCCATCGTGAGCATAGTATAGTGTTGGCAAGATACCGAGGTCGTCCAAGGACACAAGAGCTTTTAGTACCGGTTTATCCTCAACGTCTAATCAAATCAAAAGTTTAGAAAAAAGTTTTAAACTAAGAAAAATAAAAACTAACTAAAATGCTGAAAATCAAAATAAAAATAAAAACAGATAGACAAGATGAATCACTTGGTTCCGACTCGTGTATAGTGTAACGTTTGATTATTTCTGCACTTTTGCACTTATTTAAGAGATTATCTTAGTTATTGTAGTAGGCCCCTCTTTTGGAGGTGACGTTACCCTCAAACCAGTAGTTTGAGTCAGCAAGGATACAATCCTAAAGGGTCGGATTATTGAAAGATAATTAATTAAGTTATTAATGCAAATCCGGTTGGGAGCATTCGAGGGAGAGATATGGATTATTTTTACTTTCGCCCCTCTTAAGGATACTAGGAAATGATGGGTCTATATAGTGGGGTTTATAAGTTAGAAAATAACATTCTAATTCCTTATGGTTACCACCACATAATTGACACCACATAGTACCATAAGAGTGCCGAAAGTAACAAGTATCAGTATCACTCATGTTTGTGTCAGAAATTACCAACCGTCGGGATCTTACGGTTCTGTTTTCAGTAACTGAAACTTGGTCACGGGGGCGTGTTGAGTGGGCACGGCCCCGTGTTCAGCTACTGTCTGACTTAAAACAGGATTGCCAGTTCCAATGATTGGGCACGGGGCGTGTTCAGCGGGCACGGCCCGTGCTGAGTTCTGCAGAAGCTGAAAAATTAAGAAAAATCCTAAAAAATGAAAAATAAGAAAAAAAAAATTAGGCCGTTGATTCCTAACTCTCTTAAAATCCTTGTGTCCCCGGCAACGGTGCCAAAAAAAACCTGATGCGTTATATTAGGTGTATATTTTTAGATTGCCCCTTTAACACTTTTTTAGTCAAGTTTTAAATTTATAAAACACGATATTTACTAACACTAAACACACATATGGACCCCCGCCATCCAATACCGTTAAGCATTGAAGGAGGTCCTACTAAATTTGACCCAGGTCCCTTGCAGGATCTCTAAACGCTGAACAACGGCAAGACTCTTACCAAACCGTTCCCTTAACCCCCGACCAGGTAGCCAACATACCTCCATATAGACCGTGGAGATATGAATGGTGAAAATCTTTTATTTTATATAGACAGTAAAATAATGCCAAGACACCACGGACAAACGATAAGGAAGAATCACCTTCAACATAAGAAACTAGTTATTAAAGTCATTAATACAAAACCAAGTAAAAAGTGAGAAAAGATTAAAAATAAAAAGTATTACACTAGACACTTGTCTTCACCAAGTGATGTAAGAGACTTAGGCAAACATGGCCTTGATTGTCAAGAACTCTTACGATCAATCTTGGATCCCGAGACGACTCACACACTCTACGATGGACAATGGATGATGGTGGTGGATGATGGTGTTATGGTGGTGGTGGGTGGTGGGTGAAGTGTAAGAGAGGTGGTGTGCCAAGGGATGATTTGAGCTTGAGCCAAGCACTCATATTTATAGGCTGAACAGAAGCTCGGGCACGGCCCCGTGTCCAGTGGGCATGGCCCCGTGTCCACATCCTCTCTTTCTTCATTTAATGCAGCTTGTCTTTATTAGTTGACCACGCCCCCGTGTCCGCTGAGCACGACCCCGTGTGCAGAAGCATATCTGTACTATGAAGATTTGCCTGGATTCTGCGAATCTTATAGTTGACCACGGCCCCGTGTCCGCTGAGCATGGCCCCGTGGTGGGTAATAGAAGCTTCTACCACTTTGTCTTTTCTGCTGACACTTGAGCACGCCCCCGTGCTGGCTGAGCACAGGGCGTGTTCAGTCTTATGTCTTCTTGTTTTGCGTGGGAAGGTGCTGTCGTGGGGTCGGGCATGTCACATTTGTTCCTTTTCTTGTATTTATGTTAGATTTTGATGTCTTTTTGCTTCTTTTGTTAATTTGAGCTCATTTAATCCTGAAAATACAAAAGGAAGACAAAAGCACACTTTTTCCAACATTAGTACTAAAAAATGGTTAGTTTTATGCCACAAATGATGTAATTTATATGTTGCATTTTGCACATATCAAATACCCCCACACTTGAATCTTTGCTTGTCCTCAAGCAAAACTCTTTATAATGTGGCTTTACACACCCAAATGGAATGGGTAGAAAATAAGGTTTTTGGGCTTGTTATAGAGTGTCGGGATTTCCAAGATTCTTTATTAAGTTTTATTTTTATTTATTTACAATCCTATTCGTCCTGATTTATTTAAAACTTTTCATAAGATAAATTACTTATTAGGGCATAACATGCCTCTTTTAAAATTCTCTTTATATACAAGTTCACATACCTCACGGGGGAATCACTCAACACTCGGCCGAAGATGTATTTTAGTGAATCACTCGAGAGCGGCATGGAACTTACTCCTACCATAGGCTTGCCAAGCAATCAATCCTCCTCCTTTTTAACTTTATACCTTTGTAAATATCAGGAGGACTTTTGGGTGAAGGGTTAGGCTTGGGTTAAAGGTAGGTGGTTGGGTTAGTGGTTAGTATAAAAAGGGCGAAAAAGCGTAACAAGCGTCGGTTTTCGAAAGACTTTTTATTTTTGTAACTTTTATTTTGATGAAGCTATTATTCAAACAAAGTTTTTTTCTTTTATAAACTTGTTTGTTTATTTTCTTTTGCTTCATCATCAACACATATTTTTTTTGAAAGTCATATGAAAAACCGAGCTAGTTACTAAAACAAAGGGTTAAAAATGAAAAAGGTTTTGGTGGGTGAAAGGGTGTTTGGTTTGTGTTATGAAATGAAAAGGTTTAGGCTCAAAGGGGTTAACTAGGGGGATTTTGGGTAGGTGGTAAAAAAAAAAGAAAAATAATGATGTAGAAAAAAAAAAGGGTTAGTCCTAATGCCTCCATCATCTACTTACTCGGGTTTAAGTTGGTAAGGACCGAGAATGTATCGTCATGGCAAGTTCTAGAGTCGTAAGAACCAAGCGGCTATTCACACAAGAAACGAAAAATGAGCATTTAATTTAAAGATATATATATTTGTATGCTCAATAAAGGCTCAAAACTCACTTTTGTAGGAATGGGTTTTTATGTGATCAATTATATATAATCAAATTTTAACTAAGTTTGTCATGCCTTTTCATAATTTTCTTATGTTGGTTCTTTTTATCACGACGCTATCGGTTGTAAATTTGTAAAAATATAACCTTTTTAGAACATGAAATTCCCGAATTAAACTTAGACAAGTAAAAAAAAATGAAAATTTTTGAAAAAATTTGGGGTGATTAGCGGTTCCAATAGAGTTTTGTGTAAGGCTTGTGTTTAGGACTTGCAAGATTCAAGGTTTTAGCATCCCCCCCCCCCCCACACTTAAATTACACATTGTCCTCAATGTGTCCCAAAAATAAATTTTTAGGTTGGTTGAATGTGTAAAAAGGTGTGAAAAAGCAAAAATTTTGTGTTACTGGACGCTGAACACGGCCCCGTGTTGTCCGGGCACGGCCCCGTGTTCAAGTGTCAGTAACAAAATCGAATCAAGAGAAACAGAAGCCTGGACACGGGGGCGTGTTGGTTGAACACGACCCGTGTCCAGTGTACCTGAACTGGGTATTTCTGCAGACTGTGCAGCACGGGGCTGTGTTGGGAGGACACGGCCCGTGCCGAACTTACTGTAATGAAGAAATTTTGTCGGATGGTCCTGTTTTCCTGCATGGGGTGCTGGTTCAAGTTTCCCTTGTATCCTATGCCATCTCAAGTGTATTTTATTTCTGAAAATTAAAACTAACTAGAAAACATAAAAATTAGTCTAAACTAAACTAAGGATCGTTCCGCGGAATGCCTCCGTGGAGCGCCACGTTTATAAGGGTCCTTGGCTAGACCCAAAGCCTGGTCATATGTTACCCAAGTGGGATGTTTCACATCCCATGTTACACCGTCGGAGAGCGTCATCCAAGCTTGAGTCTATGACCTTCATGTAGTCGACCGGGTCTTCGTCTTCTACTCTCTTTCCAACTCCAAACTTTACTTCCTCATCCCCAAACTTCAACGTTAGTGTTCCGTCATTCATATCAACCACTGCTTGGGCGGTGGCTAGAAATGGCCTCCCGAGGATGAGAGGAACATCGGCGTCTTCTTCCATGTCTAGGATGACAAAGTCGGTTGGGAAAACGAAATTGTCAACTTTGACCAATAGGTTTTCAGCGACACCTTGTGGAAATTTGACGGATCTGTCGGCGAGTTGTATGCTCATATTTGTAGGGCTCGTTGTTCCTAGGCCGAGTCGTTTGAACATTGATGTGGGCATGAGGTTAATGCTAGCCCCAAGATCGGCTAATGCATTACGAACGGGGGACTCCCCAATCGAGCAAGGAATCGTGAAACTTCCGGGATCAATTTTCTTTTGTGGAAGTTTGTTGAGTACTAAGGCGGAACATTCTTCGCCTAAGTTAACTAATTGCAATGATTCAATTTTCCTTTTATGAGTGAGGAAGTCCCTCATAAATTTTGCATATTTAGGCATTTGGGTAAGGACCTCAATAAAAGGAATATTAACATGCAATTGTTTTAGTAAATTTTCGAACATTGCGAATTGCTCATCGGTCTTTTGACGATTTAACCTACCGGGGTACGGAATTGGAGGAGTCTTGGTGGGCTCTTGATTCGGTAAAGAAGCCTTTTCTGGTTGGGGTGCGGGTGGAGTCGTGGTTTGGCTGGACTGGCTTCTTTCATCTGGCGGTAATGGAGTCTCCTCGGGACCCACGGTTCGATTTCTCAATGTGATGAGATGTACTTGTGCTTTTGGGTTGGTTTCGGTATTGCTAGGTAACGCGCCTTGTGGTCGACCGTCTGGCGAAAACGCCGCAGGTGTGAAGCGTGGTAGGCATGCGCCGGGGGGAGCATAGGGAGGAAAGGGAGCCCGGACGGTGGAAAAGCCAGGGGAGGCCGGGTCATTTAACGGAAATGGGAGGCTTTGGACTATGAAACTATTAAAGAAGGCCCTATGGCCTCCCCTACTTTTGGAAATTTCGTCCCGAAATTTAATTTTAGAAGAAACTTCTGAAGGCAACTGTGATGGTTTCGCTTTCGAATGGGAGAAATTTTGAGCTACTTGGTTTAATTGTATTTCAATGTTTTGAATGCTAGCTTGTTGATTTCTAAAATTCGATTCCAATTGCTGAAATCGATCCGAGTTTTTCTTTTCGGTGTCGGAGATGAGGCGAGATACAATATCTTCAAGCCTTTCTCGTCCACTTTGTTGTTGAGAAAAATTTTGTGGTTGTTGAAAGTTAGTTCGTTGGTTTTGTTGGTTACTACTATTGCCGGGATCTCTCCAACCAAGGTTTGGGTGGTTACGCCATCCTTGGTTGTAGGTACCCGTCGGAGGACCCGACGGCCTAGGTCTGTTATCGATGTAGTTTACCGTTTCTGTTTTTTCATCTAATTCTTTCATATAACTCCAATTTTCATGTGGCCCACCACACCCTTCACAAGCCATAACCGAAACTGTTTTTTTGTCATTTCTAATTTTTTTGATTTTTGAAGAAAGAGCTTCGATTTGGGCTTGTAAAGAAGTGCTTTCATCAACCTTATGGGCGCCCGGGGCAATAGATTTATTGCCTCGGGGAGTGTGCCATTGAAAATTAGTTTGAGCAATTTCCTCAATTTGATTATATATTTCATTTGGGCGACGATTACCTAGAAGTCCCCTGGAGCTAGAATCAAGTGTTTGTCTTGTGTGTGGCAACAACCCATTGTAGAAAGTGGATACTTGTTGCCACACTGCTAGACCGTGATGAAGACACTTTCTTAGTAACTCCTTGAACCTTTCCCAAGTTTCATATAAGGATTCCCCATCCTCTTGTGAGTATGTATTAATTTCAGTCATTAATTTAGCTGTTTTAGCCGGAGGGAAATACTTATATAGAAACTTTTGGGCTAGTTCATCCCAGGTGTTTACCGAGCCAACTAGGAGGGTGTTAAGCCAAGCCTTAGCTCGGTCTTTTAGCGAAAATGGAAACATTCGAAGGCGGATGGCGTCATTTGATGCTCCATTGATCCGAAAGGTATCACATATTTCTAAGAAATTAGTAACATGTAGATGGGGATCCTCGTCCGCAAGCCCATGAAAGGTTGCGGAGTTTTGAAGCATTTGTATCAAATGCGGTCGAAGTTCGAAGTTATTGGCTTCGACATTTGGTGCATTGATAGCGGCGCCGAGATTACCTACGGTGGGCCGTAGGTAATCCATGAGGGTACGTTGATCCGCCATTGGAAATGGTTCCCCCGAAACTTTCTCTTGATTTTTAGCTTTAAGTCTTTTTCTGAGAAAACGTTCGGGTTCTTCTAGAGGTTCTTTTATCTCTCTACGAGAACTGGAGCTCATGCACTACGTAGGAAGTTCAAATGTGGTGCCGAGGTTCCAAGTCCTGCAATAAAAACAGAAAAGAATGTTGGTCAGAAGGTTCACCACGGCCCCGTGCTCAGTGAACACGGCCCGTGGTCAGAGTTACAGTGATTGTTCTCCGGATCCCTGTTACTGGGAGTTGGACACGGCCCCGTGTTGCACCGACACGGCCCCGTGCTCAGCTCTCTGTAACTCGGAAAATAAAAACTGCTAGTGATAACGCTGGGCACGGCTCGTGTCCGACCAGGCACGGCCCGTGATAAGCTCTGCAGAAACTGAAAAACTAAGAAAAATCCTAAAAAAAATAAAAAATAAGAAAAACGATTAGGCTGTTGATTCCTAAGTTTCTTAAAATCCTTGTGTCCCCGGCAACGGCGCCAAAAACTTGATGCGTGTGAAGTGTATATATAAGTTTAAGTATATTTTAAGCCCTTTTACACTTTTTTAGCCAAGTTTTAAATTTATAAAACACGATATTTACTAACACTAAACACACATATGGGCAAGTGTACCCATCGTGAGCATAGTATAGTGTTGGCAAGATACCGAGGTCGTCCAAGGACACAAGAGCTTTTAGTACCGGTTTATCCTCAACGTCTATTCAAATCAAAAGTTTAGAAAAAAGTTTTAAACTAAGAAAAATAAAAACTAACTAAAATGCTGAAAATAAAAATAAAAATAAAAATAAAAACAGATAGACAAGATGAATCACTTGGTTCCGACTCGTGTATAGTGTAACCTTTGATTATTTCCGCACTTTTGCCCTTATTTAAGAGATTATCTTAGTTATTGTAGTAGGCCCCTCTTTTGGAGGTGACGTTACCTTCAACCCAGTAGTTTGAGTCAGCAAGGATACAATCCTAAAGGGTCGGATTATTGAAAGATAATTAATTAAGTTATTAATGCCAATTATGGTAGGCCCCTCTTTTGAAGGTGACGTTACCCTCGGCCAAGTAGTCTGAGTCAGCAGGGATACAGTCCTAATTAGCCGGGTTATAGTATTAATAGTAGTTTAACTTATGAGGGGATCAAAGAGTTTGGACCCCCGCCATCCAATACCGTTAAGCATTGAAGGAGATCCTACTAAATTTGACCCAGGTCCCTTGCAGGATCTCTAAACGCTGAACAACGGCAAGACTCTTACCAAACCGTTCCCTTAACCCACGACCAGGTAGACAACATACCTCCATATAGACCGTGGAGATATGAATGGTGAAAATCTTTTATTTTATATAGACAGTAAAATAATGCCAAGACACCACGGACAAACGATAAGGAAGAATCACCTTCAACATAAGAAACTAGTTATTAAAGTCATTAATACAAAACCAAGTAAAAAGTGCGAAAAGATTAAAAATAAAAAGTATTACACTAGACAATTGTCTTCACCAAGTGATGTAAAAGACTTAGGCAAACATGGCCTTGATTGTCAAGAACTCTTACGATCAATCTTGGATCCCGAGACGACTCACACACTCTACGATGGACAATGGATGATGGTGGTGGTGGGTGGTGGGTGAAGTGTGAGAGAGCTGGTGTGCCAAGGGATGGTTTGAGCTTGAGCCAAGCACTCCTATTTATAGGCTGAACAGAAGCTCGGGCACGGCCCCGTGTCCACATCCTCTCTTTCTTCATTTAATGCAGCTTGTCTTTATTAGTTGACCACGCCCTCGTGCCCGCTGAGCACGACCCCGTGTGCAGAAGCATATCTGTACTATGAAGATTTGCTTGGATTCTGCGAATCTTATAGTTGACCATGGCCCCGTGTCCACTGAGCACGGTGTGGTGGGTAATAGAAGCTTCTACCACTTTGTCTTTTCTGCTGACACTTGGGCACGCCCCTGTGCTGGCTGAGCACGGGGCGTGTTCAGTCTTCTGTCTTCTTGTTTTGCTTGGGAAGGTGCTGTCGTGGGGTCGGGCATGTCACGTTTGTTCCTTTTCTTGTATTTATGTTAGATTTTGATGTCTTTTTGCTTCTTTTGTTAATTTGAGCTCATTTAATCCTGAAAATACAAAAGGAAGACAAAAGCACACTTTTTCCAACATTAGTACTAAAAAGGGTTAGTTTTATGCCACAATTGATGTAATTTATATGTTGCATTTTGCATATATCAGTGCTCCCCAAGGAGACGAGCTAGGTCTAATAAAACCTTTTGCCAACAAATCATCTAACTGAGTCCTTAACTCTTTCATCTCTGTTGGTGCCAACCTGTAAGGTGCCCTTGCAACAGGTGCTGCTCCTGGAATAGTGTCAATTCTGAATTCTACTTGCCTATCTGGTGGCAAACCAGGTAGTTCTTCAGGGAATACTTCGGGATATTCAGAAATGACGGGGATGTCTTCAATCTTAGGCTTCGGCTCATCAATAGTCACTTGTGCCATGTAGATGACACAACCCTTCTTCATACACCTTGACGCCTTAAGCATAGACACTTTCTTAGGCAATCCATACTGAGTATCTCCCTGTATGGTAAGTGGCTCACCATACGGAGTCTTGATCACTACTTGCTTCTCGTTACACACAATCTGAGCTTGGTTATGGGATAACCAATCCATGCCTATTACTATGTCGAAACCGGCTAATTTCAAAGGAAGTAAGGACAATGGAAAAGAGTGGTTCGTAATGGATATGAAACATCCATCTAACACGGTTGATGCGGTTTCTATGGTGCCATCGGCTAATTCAACCTCATATTTTATGCTTAGGGTTCTAACAGGTAGATTTAACAAATTACAAAACTTATTATCAACAAATGACTTATCTGCTCCAGAATCAAATAACACCCTTGCATAAACATCATTAACAAGGAAGGTACCTGTTATCACATTGTAGTTTTGGATTGCCTCTTGCGCGTTCATCTGGAAGACCCTAGCATTGGTCTTTTTCCCATCCCCAGTCTTCTTAGCAAACTTTGGGCAGTTGGACTTGATATGCCCTTTTTCATTGCCATTATATCACGTTGCATCCTTGATTTTCTTACAGTCCAGTGTCTTGTGCTCAGAAGATTTACAAATCCCACAAGCTCCCGGCTGTGACTGGGATTTTGATTCATATCTGCACCTCCCGAAATGGTGTTTCTTACAGACTTTACACTTGGGCTTATCACCCGACTGTTGACCATCCTTTTTCGTTCCAGAACTCTTTTTGTGGTCATTGTTTCCCTTATGATTCTTGTCTGAACGTCGTGAGTTGTCATCCTCACGCTTCCTTTTTTCAGCATCGGTGTTCCTCAGCGATCTGTGCCGGACCGCGTCCAAAGTAAGGGACAATGATATATCAGCTGTAGACCGAAAAGTAGCTGGTCTAGAGGCCTTCACACTTTCCTTGATTTATGGGGCTAAACCCCCAATGAAACGAGCTATCCGCTTGGGTTCCAGTGTCACAAGATAAGGAACCAATCTTGACATAGTGTTGAAGCTCGTAAGGTAGGCTTGACAATCCAGGTTTTTCATAACTAATGACAAGAAATCAGCTTCAATCTTTTCAACCTCATGCTGAGGGCAGCAATTCTCCTTAATCAACGTCACAAACTGCTCCCAAGTCAGATTGTACAATGGGATCTTCCCAGCAGCTTGGATCAAAGACCTCCACCAAGCTAGTGCCTCACCCTTGAATGACTGAGATACAAACTTTACAACATCCTTATCTGCACAACCACTGATATCAACCACGGTATCCATCTCATCTAACCATGACATGGAGTCAATAGCTCCTTTTTCCCTAGTGAAATCCCTGGGTTTGCATGAAATGAAATACTTATAGGAGCAACCCTTATCACGAGGTTCCCGGTTTAGCACAATTCTTTTAGACGGAACATTCCTCTGGTTTGATGAGTGATGGGAATTACTATTGTGAGCAGTATGAGTTCTTGAGGGTGGCTTTGTATGTGGTACAGACTGAGTCCTTACATGGGTACCACTGGATTCATTTAACTGCCTGTCCAGAGCTCGTGTAACGACATTAGCTATCAATGCCTGTAATTCTGCTCCTGCTACATTGAATCTGGAGGTGTCATGATTATCTCTGGGGTGACTGTTGACCTCGTCTGACCCAGGCATGTAGCTTGATTGCTACATAAAATAATGATTTTTCAATTTATTCAGAGGTCTATAACAGTTTTATCATTCTAGACGATTTATTAATCATGGTATTAAGAAACCATTTTGGTTAATTTGTTAAGCATATATATATTCAGGATTTTTCATTATAATAATCCCTAGTTATAATTAAAATATATTATTGGCAAAAAGGCCAAGTCACATGGACAATTTTAAATTATAAGTCAAGATCTTATAGGATCGAGGTACTAAGGTTTGAATCATAGTTCATTATCTCTCTTGACAGGGAGTTGTAGGCTACGACTGTCCTTCATCTTGTATGACGACAATTATGGCCCGTAGGCCCTACATTATAAACGGATGTTTAAATAATAAAGAAGGATTTGGAATAATCCAATGTAAGGATGGCACGTGTGAATTTTACGAATCACATCAGTCAGGAGTGTTAACATATTCTCAGATGTTAACAAGGATTTGAATATCTTTTTAAACAGGTTTTACCATCATGGCCAGGTCTTATAGTGACATGCAGGCTAGGTTATACCCTTTAAGATTCTTTTTAATACCTAACGCAGAACAATCCTAAATTGAGATATTAATAAGGATCT
This sequence comes from Helianthus tuberosus, assembly GCA_030545235.1. Lineage (NCBI taxonomy): Eukaryota > Viridiplantae > Streptophyta > Magnoliopsida > Asterales > Asteraceae > Helianthus > Helianthus tuberosus. The sequence continues at coordinate 188,534,767 of CM060365.1, read as the reverse complement.
GAATCTAATTTGGGGAACTACCGTCTTGGCCCTGTCTTAAAATGGCACATGGGCTAGGTTTTGTCCTTTTTAGATTTTATCATTTTATTATAATGGTAGATCTTATAAAAGGAATGTTATTGTTTTTCATATTTTATGTTTATGCATACAATTTAAAATGAAAATTTAAATTTAATCATTCCACTACAAAAATTAAAAGTACAGGTTTGCCCTAAACTGGACTTAAAGAGAACTAACTTGCTCGCGCAGGGGCTAAACAAACATAACATACCCACGCAGGGGTTAAACAGGAAGACATGCCCACGCAGGGGCTGAACAGAAATAACAAGTCCTCGCAGGGACTGAATACAAAAATAGATGTCCACGCAGGGACTTGATTAAACATTAAAGAAATACAAATAAACAGATAAAGGATTTAATGATCCTTTTTGCTCTTCCCCTTGATTAAGCTTGCCAAACCCGTGAAAAATCCACGGTTGTTCCTACGCTCTTCTTGGAACTCCCGCTCAACCTGGCTCAACCTTTCGAGAACCTCCTGTTGTCGCTCTGGTGGTATCTATTGCGGTTGCGGTGGCTGCTGATACTGCGGAGGTTGAGGAGGTGGCGGGTATTGGTACCCATAGGGTGGATACCCAGTCTGATATGGGACCCCAAAGGGCCCCTCGGGATGACAAGCGTTGTAGTTTGCGGCTACCAAGTATGGGTCAGCCTCGGCGTAGTTGTAGTTGGTGTGGGCCGGTTGCTCAAATGGGTTGTACGCCGCTGAACCGGCGTATGTAGAAATTGGGTTGCCAAAACCCAACGGTGGTGGCGCGACAGGCGCAGAGTCTACTTCCGAGACGGGGTTTGAAGGCCCACCCATCTGCGGGTCTTCGTGGAGTGGCGGGTAGTGGCTGCCACTTGAAGGTTGAGGGGTGCTGATACGCACTCCTCCTCGCATGGACATTCGTGCGTTTGATCTTCTTCACCTCGGTGGTTCCGGAGGCGGCTGCTGAACTGGTGGTGGTGGCGGTTGAGTGACCGCGACAAAACGAGAATCCTCGGAGGGATCCTGCTGCTGCTGGTGAGGCGAGGAGTGGTACGAAGGGGTAAACACCCAATCATATTGGGCGAATCTCACCAGGTAACTGTCTGGACCACGGTACGATGATCCATGGAATGATGACCCATCAGATATCTCAATGGGGTGGTTAGGGGTCCCGGTTGGAGGCTCGGCGGGATCCGTGTCTTCGTCCATGTCCATCGCATGGTCGCCCGAGAAGTGGTCTTCAGGTCCCAATGGGTTAAAACCCACTGGTTCTTCAATGTAGTTTGCCGGGTTGAACCGGCTTTGGAAGACAGGTGTCGGGTCATCGAATGAATGGTGAGGGTTGGATCTCTGGAGGGGGATGAAAGATGGCTGCAGGTCGCACTGGCTCTATATACGTCCTCCAATGCTCCTGAGGACTCGTACTCATTGTGATCGATGGGGTTCGTCTGTGTGATGGCCCGGCCTCATGGTCGTGGCCATTGGTGCCTTTCCTCTTCCCCTCATGAACCTTGGTGGCATGATTGAACCTATCAACATAAACAAAAATAACAGCAAGGAAATATATAAAGGACAAAATAAAACAAATCAGGATTTGTCCTAAGTTCTTTGTCTAGACTTGAAAATTGAGGAATGTGCAACTGTGTAACTGAGATTAAACACAAAAGGCTAGTGTTTAATTCACTCAGTGTTGGCTCTGATACCAACCTGTCACACCCTGATATTTCCACGTATTACCGGTGGGCCCGGTGGAGAGTATCGTGACGTAGTTGATATCATCATAGTCAAACAACACAATTTAAATGCACAGCGGAAGCAAAAGATGAATCACATTACAAATCGAATAAGTAGTAATATCAAAGTATCACAACTAGACTGTAACGGATCCACAGGCGGATCAAAAGATAAAAAGATCATCGTTCAACAGACTTTAAAGGCATCTAAGCTTGCAAGACTTTTATTTGATGCTAGGAGAGGCCAGCCTATTCCGATTAGTACCTGCACTTAGCCTTTTTGGGAAAATACGTCAGTTTACACTGGTAAATACAATTAACTGACTCATTTTGAAAAGGTTTAAGAAAATTGATTTGAATGAACAAGGCACAAAATATTTTTATAACTTGGGATAATTATTGATATATAAACTTGTAAAAGAATTACATGTTCGTTATACGTGCAGTAGCCCGGGCTGAGTACCGGGTTAAAGTTTAATAGACACACCACATGATATAGTCCCGCGGCGAGTTATTCTCGAAACCAGTGGTTATACCTTTTTATATTTATATATGCACCGGCGAGTGTATGCCTACACCCCGTGCTAAGGTCGTGGCCATTCAATGAATGATGCCAAGGATATCCGGGACATGGTCATTAACCACCCAAAGGCTTTAAGCAAACAAAACAATTTAAACGGGTCATTTCAATAAATTAACCTTCATACGATTAAAAATTCAATGCCCGACCAAGCGGTCTTTTATATACCGTACCCCAAGCCCGTATAAGGGAAAATAAGTTAAAAGTATTTACCTGAGCAAGTATAATTCACAAACAACAAGTGCAAGTAGCTTTTATTGGGCTCCTAATCTGGAACGAAGGGTTTTTTAACAACCTTTTAGATTCCTAACGGGTCTTAATTAAGCCTAAACTTAGACCGGTTAGTTTTAAAGGAAGTTTTACGGTTCAAACGCACGATTAAGCGAAGACCGGAATAGAATGTGATTTAGACCCGACAAGTTTGAAGACTTGTATAATATGGGTAAACTAAACACATTCTGGATTTTGAGACAAAAATGATAAGGTTTGACCCGTTTCGGTCAATTTATGCAAACTAGTTACATAAACCGAACCGAACGCGAAAAATGCGCAACGGGTAACCATAAGAGTCATATACAGGTTTCCCAAGTTAATATGCCTTAAATATGTTGTGACATCAGTAAGATATCCTCTATTATGCCCAAAACGAATTTAAACTCAAATTATGCCCCGTAGGGGTATTTTGGTCATTTAAAAGGTTATAAAAGAGATTTAATATAAATCTGAGTTTCAGGTCTGATATAATCAGTAAAAATACTTAAATTAATAAGTTATATCAGTAGGGTATTACATATATGTGAAATTTATCATTTATAACCAAACTATGCACCGAATGGGCATTTTGGTAATTTCACATAAAGTTTAAAGGTCAAATCTGGAAATCTGAGTTTAAAACTTTTGCTTACTGTTAAAGTATAAAAATTTACTAAAAATATCAGTAGGTATCAAGTCTTATATATTTAAAATAGTTTTAATACATACTATGCGTTAAAAACGCGTAAAAAGATGGTTTTAAGCGATTTCCGGGTTTTATAATGAAAGCTGATATTTTTATTATTCCAGAAGGCTTAAAATATTCTATTTATCATATTCGATCAGTAGAAAAAGGTTTGGTATCAACGGATTTGTAAAACTCATTTCATAGGCCAAAAGGGCAAAACCGACAATGACCGAATCAAAGCTAGAACCTTATGTTATGCTCAGCCTAAAAATAAATAAAAATCTTCAAAAATCCCAAAATATTATTTTACATCAGTGGGTAAAAAGTTTTGTATTAAAAATTGGGTTTAGATAGGCTATACGCTAATTACGCCGTTTAATTAATAAAAGCTTTTCATTTACGCTAATGAGCATAACTCCTAATCTAGACCTCAAACCGATGTCAAATTTTAGGGACAAGTTTATAAATCAGTAACTAAGGTTTCTATTCTTTTACATTTTCAAAAATCACGTTTTAAGGTCAAAAGGGCATAATAGTCAACATTTAAGCATTTAACGCAAACATGCATATGAATCGGATAACTAATGAACCAAGTTGTATAATCACAGAGGGTTATACTAACATGAAACCTGGTCCTAATAAGGCTCTAAGGCATTTCTAAACTATGCTCTAATGGGTCAGAACTGAAAGTCAAAGTAGAAGTCCACTTATGCAACTTTCGGTTCCGAACCGAGCTTAAACTGAAAATTGTCAGGTTGAACATGTTTAGACATGTTCTTACATTAATTACCAAGTTATATTAGTGATAAAACAGGTTGCATGGCATCTACATTGTTAATTATGTTTATTTGTAAATAAGCTTTCTGTTGACTTTTTGTAATTAACTTTGACCCGACAATTGACCTAGTTAGAGTGGGAATCAAAGAGTACCCTTTTAAGGGTTTATTACCCACATAATTACCAACTCATAGTTACTTTCAATTTGAAATTTGACTAGACAAATTGTGATTAATCACGAAGTCAAACCTTAATTACGACGGTTTGACTTTAGGCTAATAAACTAAGTAAAATGAATTAAGAAGGGTTAAGGACACTTACTGAAGTCCTATGCACGACTAAGAATCCCTAGGAAGTGGCCTTGAGCTCCAGGAGTCTTCAGATTTGAAGTTGTGAAAGTTTTCCAAGTCCAAGTGTCCAATGTTGCAACAAATGAGCCTCTTATATAGTGAATTTAATTCACCAAGATGATGCCAAGCAAGTCTACAGGTGTTATATGATGTTTACAAGTGCCCCCTATGCATGAAATACCATTGGGGCAGCCCCTGGTATGTAAAACAATGCATGTAAGTCGGTTAACAGCTTTAATAGGCACATGCCTGTGTTTTTCTTCGTTGCAGTGGGTCACGCGGCCCGCGTAAGGACCTTAAAGGTCTTACGCGGCCGGTATGAGGGCGGGGGTCAGGTTAAACAAGTTTCAAGTTTTGCACTTTTGATCCCTGGTCCTTTTTCAAGTGGTTTTAACTTATATTTTTGCACTTTTGACCCTCCAAATTGATTTCTAAGGGATCCAAGACATAACCAACTTTGTTAAGTCCTTGGTTAACTTTATGATCCCCCGAAAGACCTTAAATTTCAACGTTGACGCTTTTAACCCTTTACATACGAATGTTAGCATAACTTTCTCATACGATAACGAAACCTTGTGAAATTTTTATCACTTATTCTAGTGAGCATAATTAATCGTTACAAAGCTTCGGGTTTGCTAAAAGGTCACTCAGAGGTATAAATTAAACATTTTGACACATTTAACCCATGTAGTTTGTAATCTCTCACTTTCTTCCACAAACGGCTTCATATGCTTCATAATTCATTCGTTCAGGGTTATATACATCGTGTAGGGTTGTTGAAAGGCATATTTATCCGATGTTGACATTTTTAAACCTTTCATTCACATACTTTCTTTGTTTTCCAACTTTAGTCCATCTAAAGTATTTCTTTACACGTTTAAAGCTCATGACACGTGTAGATATATTATTGGACATAAATTTACGAGGTGTTACACAAAGCATTTCTACTTTTCCCAATTCCCTATAGTTATGGCTCTGATACTAATCTGTCACACCCCAACTGATGGCGGAAACATCGGGGCGTGGGACTAAGCGTTCAGATTGCTCAAGAGTTTCCATAACACTAATAGTTGCAATATAGATTAATAAACTTTCATAAAATAAATAGTCTAAACACCAAACCACAGAAAATATCAATTACATAACGATCAAAATAGTGTTCAATTTCTTGAGTTTAATTAGGTGAGTTTCTAAGCATCATCCTAGCTTGTTTCTTGATTCCCCAACTACTATCAACCTACAACATGTATTAAAATATATCAACAAAAAATACAAGTTTGAGTACGTAGTAGTATAATAGTTTAAACGCTCCAAAAACTCGTATCCAGCATAAACACATATAACAAGGTTCACCATGCTATTAAACGCATTCCAAGTGACAGCCCAAGTTTCCAATGCGTTAACCACTTTCCCAAGACTCAAGGAAAGCAAAAATGTCTCCTCCTAACAATACCCCAAAGACTAACGGGGAGGTGCATTACCCCTATAGCGCTACCATTGTTAAGGCGAAACTACACACAAGGATTAAACGTTCACATAGCATAAAAAGTCTCAAGTCTCAAAAGCATCAAGTTTCATGTTTACAGCGGATAGAGTAATTTTCAAATAAGTTTCAAGTGTCAAGTGTCAAGTTTATAGAATACATGTTGCATCCCAAAAGTGTTTAAAACAAAAAGGGATCGAGTATACTCACAGTGGGTGCTAGGTATCAACACAAACTATTGGATTGAAGAGAGCGCTGGAGTTAGCCTGATTATAGTATTACAGATAAGCGACGAGCAGAATGTCGAATTGTGGAAAGTTTCGGACAGGTTTCCTGATCGGATGGCCTTCCGGACGGATGGGCATTCGGTCGGTTAACCTGTTGGATTCAATGGACTCCCATCCGATCGGATGGTCATCCAGACGGATGACCATTCGATCGAATGGTCATTCGATTAGTAGGTGTGTTTTATAATATGCTTCAAACTTTTGAAGTTTTCGTTGTAGTATAAATCCAAGTCGTTCGACCGAATGGTCATCCGGTCGGATGACCGTTTGATCGGATGACTGTTCGAGTGAAAGTTTCATAGTTCAAAATCTTGATTCAAATAGTTTAAGTATTGAAGGCCGTGGGAAATACGTCGTTCGGTCGAGTGACCATTCGATCGGATGGTCATTCGACTGTTGTGATCTTATTCCTTTGCATCCTTCGTAAAATTTCTAAGTTTCAGTTCAACGGAAACGACGGGGTAACGTATCAAGACAATGGAAAAACCGTTAAGGTTCAGCTTATCTGATCGGATGGGAATCACCCCGTGCGATCGGATAACTGTCTTTGACGGAGTTTCATGTCTGACCCGTAAGTTGGTCATCTCCTCGGTGATAACCTGTTTTCAAGCCGACTCCAGACTAAAGAACAAGTCTATAGCCCGTTTGTATTCAGATTTCACCGTGATTGAGTAGATAAGTTAAGAAAAGCATGAATTTACCCAAAAACGCTTAGATTATGTAAAGATTTGTAGTAATACGCATAGAAATATCTTAGATTTGGACTAGATTCTTGACAGAATGACATCACATAGCCGATTGTACAAACAACCATGATGACGTCATCCTCAAGAGCTCAAATCTCATTGATTTCATGGTGAAAAGTAGGATTTTAATGAAGAATCTTGTGAGAAAGTGTGTAAAGATGAAAGTTGTACAAGAATCATGAAGAAAACTTACAAGAATAGCTTTAAAATAGAAGAAAAGTGCTTGAAAAAGTCAGAGAGCGTGCTGGTCGGAGGAGCCTGTCACATCAAGTGATGTGACAGGGGTGTTTATAGTGTAGAGGGAAAAAGGCGGTGCAAGCAGGCTGAATCGGATGGCTGTTTGGTCGAATGGCCTTCCGATCGGATGGTCATCCGATCGGATGTCCATTCGGATAGCCGAGACCCGTTTTGCTAGTTTTCTGACTTTGGTTCGTTTTGCGAGTTAGTTTTAGGGTTGCGTTGCGTATTATTGTGTAATATCATTACATGACAATATTGTATAGCTAACATAAAAGTTTCCATGTTTCAGGTTTCAAGCCTCAAAGTTTCAAGTTTCTTGTTTATCAAAGTGTCAAAGTTTCTCTTTCCATAAGTATCAAGAGTCTCGTTCAATAGTATCAAGAATCAAGAATCAAGTATCAAGAATCAAGTATCAAGAGTCAAGTATTAAGTATCTAGTATCAAGTATCAAGTTTCACCAAGAATCAGGATTCGTAAGTGTCAAGCATCAAGAGTCAAGTTTTAAAGTATCAAAGAGTCCAGATTCAAAGTTTCTTAAGATTCAAGTATCATAAAGTCTAACATAGTTAAATCTCAAAAGTAAAGGTACTAGACTTACCAACTGATGAAAGTTCAGGGACGTAGGGCGTTACAATATATGTATACCCATTCCACCTATAAATTTTACACACGACATACCAGTCTCGCTATCTCATTTCACACAGCTATCCTCTCTCACAACTCACTTCCATCATGTTTCCATTAAACAACAATCCAACGTGTTTGATCCGAACCACCCACGTTACACAACCACGCAAGACAACCCGTTGACCGTCAACATCAATACCGACCAAGGTGAATACCTACCATTACCTACTAAAAATTCCCCACAATGCGATGCGACACGCCATCCCACAAAGTCGATAAATGTCCCCACCCATACAAATGCCCGCTTATTTCATGCATCACCCACACCCCATGTTTGCTCAATATGTGTCTCAACCTTTGTCTCCTATGTCTCCACCCTAAACCCAAACCGTACCCAAAATCCAACCTACATCCTCACATAGACATCGTAAAAAAGCAACTAGATGACCACGTGCTCCAAAAACACACAAAAAGTGGTCAAGCAAAGAGGAGTTAGCCTTGGCAAGAACGTGGGTCGACATATCCGAAGACCTCATTGTTGGTAAACTTATATAATTGTTTATTTAATAATATTTTAAATTATTTAATTTTTTAAAAATTGTTGTTTAAAAAATCTATAATTGTTAAAATTGGCAATGATCAAGACACGCCACTATTTATGAAGCAGATTCGCGAAATTTTTTGGCCGCTGTGAAGCGTGAACTGTTTAGTACAAATAATTCGTTCTCCGGCAAATGGACGTCAATGAGGATGAAATGTAGCAACTTCAACAAAATTGTGAACCACCATATGAATAATCGACAAATAGCAAGCAGTTCAAGCGACACGGACTTCTTGACGACCACCCACGATGAATTTAGAGTAACATACGCTTTCTCATTTACCATGGTAAAAGCATGGGATGTGCTTAAAAATTCTCTAAAGTGGTATCTTGTGCCACCTATCAAACCTGGCAAATCATCAAAGCGTTCCATGACTATTTTCAGACACGCCTATGTGACAACCCTCATTTAGCCATGCTATTATCCGTAGGATTAAATTATGTGTAATTATTTATGATCATCATATAGACTTAGTTTAGTGTTGTGCATGACTAGGCACGATTATAGTATGTTCGGTAGATAATACTATCACTAATAAACACATTTGTGCTAATTCAAGTTAAAACGATCAACAAACGATCTAAAATAACAAACAATGGTGATATACAAATTATAAAAGTACAAAACCCTAATTCAACGAACACGCCAAATTTTATCGAATCCTATCATTATCTACGAATTATATAATTTGCATGGATTATAAGTTAATTGTTTTCATAAACAATGTGTTATGGAAGAGAAAAACTACTAAACAAAGCATTAAAAATCAACAATACACTAACTAGTTGCTATGCTATGTTAAATTGCCATAAAATACTAATACTATGTACAAATTATGTATTTTAACTTTTAAGAGTATAAATACACTAACTAAACCATTTCAATCAGGTTTTTAAATGTTCTAGAACCTTAATTGGCTAGAGAAAAGATTAAAAGATACTTGAAAAGACATGGGCTTATAGCCCTATGTGTTTACTTACATAAGAGTACAATCTATAAGATCATATCAAGACCATAAAACCATCATTACCACCACACCCTCACCTCACCACATCTCTCTCTCCTTAAACCAAACACACACACACACACACACACACTTAACACACACCCTAACAAACACTCTCTCAAGAACTCTCTAAGATTCCAAGTAATTTTCATATATTCTTCATATTTTCTAAGGTAAACAAGCATGATTAAAGCATTCTCAAATTTCCAAGTGAAGAAAGAACTTGGGAATACTTCAATCCTTACAAGAAAACATCCGTGGATGACACCTTTGTGTGAAGGATTTCATATAGTGTTTTACTTGTTAATCTTGTAGTTTTAATGGTTTGTAGTGTTAAGATCATGTTGTGATAGAAGAATCATCCATGAAACATACAAATATGTGAGGATGTACTTCAAAAATTCACCTTAAAGCATGAGAAAACATACAACACAGTAAAGCTAACCAATATCTTACACAACATCTTACAAAATAAGTGTTGTTTTTTAATGATTCTTAAACCAACATCACCAAAAAGTTGTTAGGGTTATGCTTAAAAAGTTAAAGAAGATATGAGGTAGAACAAAAAGTGTATAAATGGACATAAAACAAGCCCTAGGTTACAAGATTTGTTCAAAAAGGTCTAGATTTATCATGTTTTGATGAATCTATTTATTTGGTACTTAAACAAGACTAATATAGTGGTTTGATGAGGAAAAAATTGGGCAAAAACCTATTGTTAATAAATAAACGAAAATCTATAACAAAAAACCGAAAAGTAAGCCCTAAAGGTAAAAACCCTAGCTACAAGTTCCCAAAAATTCTAATGCTTTTACAGTGGACTTTGGATGTCAAAATATGAATTTTGATGAAAAACCATATTTTTCTAAAGTGTTTAGCTATTTTTAAAAGAGTAAACTGCTAAAATCGTCCCTGAGGTTTGACTCAAATTGCTAGATCAGTCCAAAATCAACTTTTTTTGCTAAAACAGTCACTGACCCTAAGTTCTGTTGCTACATCAGTCCAAATAATAGACGGCGTTCAAACCTGCCGTTAATGGATGGGTAAAATTGTCATTTACATATTTTATTTCTTTTAACCCCTGAATTCCCACATAAACACAAACACATTCACAGCTCTTCATTCAAACCTTCGATTAAACCCTAAGCGATTGATTGGTGATGATCGACAATTGGAGCTGCTGGTGCGTTCGAGAAGAGGAGTTGACTTTTAATCCAACTGGAGAGTATGGTATGTTGATTCCCATTGTTCGATTAAACCCTAATTTGTGTAATGTTCTAATCTTGTTTGACATTTGACGATTTCAGTTAAACACCCAGATTATTTCACTCTAAAGGTTCATCATGGTGGAAGATTTACTGAATTTCCGGACTTGAAGTATAATGGTGGTTATGTATCTTACATTGACAAGGTGAACTCAGATTTGTTTTCGATTATTATTATGAATGAAATGATTGTTTGTTTGGGGTATTCGGATGAAGATATAGTAACTTACCATTTCTAAGTACCCGAAGAAGAAAGTTTGGATTTAGGTTTGAGGCCATTGGGTAATGATTCAGATGTTCTTAATTTGATTAAGTATGCTGAATCAAGTAAGGTTATTGAAGTGTATGTTGAGCATTTAGAGACCTACCCTAGGAAAGTTAGCAAAGATCAAGGTCAGGTCATACAAGAGTCAACATTGGTTGAGGGTAGTGATGAATCCGATGAGGGTAGTGATACAAGTGAAAGTGATGGTAGTGATACAAGTGGTAAAGATAGGGAGGATGATGATGATCTAGATTACGTAGTTGATGAAAACAACATAGTTGATGAAGTTGTTGTAGATGACATGGAATTATTTAGAGCTACAGTTGTGCATGAGTCTGTTGAAAAGGAGCAAGTGCCAACTGAAGATGTAGAAAATGAAGCAAGTGCCAACTGAAGATGTAGAAAATGAAATTGATGATGACACCCACCTGCAACTAGTGATTAGGGATATTAGGAAGAAGAAAAACAAATGTCAGTATTCATTAGATTCCCCATTTTATGTAGGGCAGGCTTTCTATGACAAGGAATCTATGGTTGACCTGGTCAAAGCACATGTTGTGCATACAAGGAGGCAGCTACACATACAAAAAAAATGACTTGTCTAGATGTCGTGTGGTGTGTATGGGTGGGAATCTAGACATTGGTGCTTGTCTAGATAAAGCTGTTGGGGATGGGTCATGTGCATCAAACACTACACATGGTGGGCCCAGTGTTAGTAAGGGTAATTTGGGGAAAAGGCATAAAAGGACCAAGAAGGTAGGTGGAGAACTTAATTCTGGTCCCAAACCTAGAACAAAATATCCACAACCGAAATGCCAGTGGTTATTGCATATTTCAAGGAAGACCGACAAAGGAGCTTGGTGTGTTAAGACTTACAAAAAAGATCATGACTGCTTGCAGACCAGGGATGTTAATCTGTGTACACTTGGCTGGTTAGCCAAGCAGATTGAGGGTACCATTAGAACAAATCCGGGTATACCAATAAGATCTCTTCAAGAAGATCCGGTCAAGAAGTACCAGATAGAGTTGTCTTTTAACCAGATTTTTAGAGCCAAGACAATGGCAACTAAGAAGATCCAAGGAGACTTTGAAGAACAGTATAAGATTCTAAGAGATTACTGTGAAGAGTTACTAAGGGTTGATCCTGAATCTACTGTTAAGGTTGATGTAGAACATGAGTTTAACCCAACTAGTAAAACAAGGCAATTCAAGAGGATATACATTAGTCTAGGTGCACTGAAGAGGGGATTTAAAGCTGGAATAAGGGACTTGCTGGGAGTCGATGGCTGCTTCTTAAAGGGACCTTTTTCTGGTCAGATACTAAGTGTAGTTGCTCCAGATGGTAACAGTGGTATCTACCCGGTTGCATATGCACTAGTAGAGGCTGAGAATAAAGATTCCAGGACGTGGTTCTTTCAGTTGTTGGGTCAAGATTTGGGGCTTAATGCATCTAGCAATTTCACCTTTGTTAGTGATAGGCAAAAGGTAATATTAATAGTAATTTGAATTTGTTTTTGTTACTAGATGTATAATAATTTGATTTTGTATGTGTGGTAGGGTTTAATTCATGCCATAGACCTAGTTTTCCCAGCTGCAGAGCATAGGCACTGCTTGAGACACATCCATGATAACATCAAGTAAAGGCCCTCTAACACCAAATGCAACCACTTTGTTTGAAGAAATCAAGAAAGATGCATTCGATTGCCGAGTCATATGGTGTGGATAAGGTAGGTATCAAGTGTTTGGGCCACACATCATAGAGCAAAGGATTGTAAATGTTGAAGAAAGAACCTGCAGTTGTCGAATATGGGATTTAACTGGCATGCCATGTAGGCATGCAGTTGCCTGCATTTGGAACATGAGGATGAATGGACGGGGTGATGGAATACCAGAAAGGTTTGTTGATAGAGCCTATTGGGTTGACACATGGAAGGTTGTTTATATGAACACAATAGAACCCATAAATGGCAGAGACATGTGGCCTGTTTCTAGATGCCCAACGACCTTAGTTGCACCTAAGTATCACAAACAAGCTGGGAGGCCTAAGAAAAAAAGAAAGAAGTCTGCTGCGGAGCTTGAAGAATTGAAGAAAGCTGTTGAAACAGGTCCAAAATTGCCTATGAAGGGAAAGTCATTAACTTGTGGATTGTGTGGTGCAACGGGACATAACAGGAGAAGATGCAAACATGGTGGAGCAACAGGTGGTGATGGAAGTGTTGATGGTGCAACATCTGCTGGTGGGGGTGCTTAGAATTGTATGCTGTTTGTTTTTTGTTTGCTTGACTTGTCTTTCGGATCAACAGCTGCATTTTGTTTTTGTATGTTACGCTTAGTTTGGACGGATAAAATTCCACCTGTTTTGGTATTAATGTATTAATGGATTGTGTGGTATTATCATAATCAACCTTAGATTCCATTAGTTCCATCAACAATACAATACAGCATGATACAAAACATTACGTTGATTCATTCGTTCAACATTCAGTAACTACAACTAAAAATAAAACCAAAACATGATGATCCAAGTAACAATCAACAACATTTTAAGCCTTCTGTTCTTTACTTTCAACTTCTTTGCATCATCTTCCAACATCATAATCTTGTTTTGCAACATTCCGGAATTTTCTTCGTGCTTCTTTGCATCATCTTCCAACATTATAATCCTGTTTTGCAACATTCTTGAATTTTCTTCATGCTGATGAACAGCGTTCAGCAGCCCTTGGATCACGACTTCACTGTTATGTGAAATTGATGGCTCAGCCCAGCAAACAAAGCCGCATCCACGACGGTTTGCCTATGATTATTAGAATCACTTCAGAGATAACATATACGTACCTAATTTAACAAAATTACAAATGCTCACCCGTTTGTCGCAGCAGTAGAATCTTCTACCAGGGTTAGATTCAGTCGCAGATGTTCGAATTACAGTTGGAGACCCGCATCTGCAAACCACCATGTTGATCTTTGAAGGATTTGAGAATTAAGGTTTTTGTGTTAAAAGGGTGATTGAGGAGAAGATGATGCAGGGACTTTCTTTATATAATAACATGAGTTTTAAAAAGCATTCAATAAATGGGAAAACAAATTAAAATACAAAATGACAAGTTTGCCCTCCAGTCAAATCCAGATTTTGAACGGTGTCACAAAAATGGACTGATCTAGCAACAGAACTTAGGCCCAATGACTGTTTTAGCAAAAAAAATTGATTTTGGACTGATCTAGCAATTTGAGTCAAACCACAGGGACGATTTTAGCAGTTTACTCTTTTTAATAATTAAATAGCATAAATAAGCAAAAAAAAAAATAAATGAACTTCCTAGACTGCCCTAAAAATTCTCAAATTTTAACGGTAATAATTATTGATAACAAGCTTTAAACACCAAAATCAAGTGAAAATGATAAGGGGAACGATGGTTTCGATATACGGCTTAAATCTAAACTTTAAAAACTTTTTATTTCATTTTATTAGCAAAAAATACGATATATATTAAAAATAATATTTTATCATAAACATTTAAGGTCAAAGGAGAATTCTGTAATTTTGTAGAATTAGTTTAGCTTTAGAATTATTTTCAATTAATATAGGTCTTTACGGGTGTTTAAAACGACTTTTATTTCAAAATTGACACTCATAAATTAAAAAAAAATAAAACCCTACTGTTTTTTGAGTTAAAAATAGTGTATTTAATAATTGTAAATAGTTTCTCAAAATAACTAAAGGGTTTGAAGCCATTTTGGCAAAAAAAAAAAGGTGGAAATGGTAACAAAAGGTAAACCGACCGACAAGTGTCGAGAACATAACCGACAAGCCTTAAAACTTGTCACACTTTTTATAAAACATTTACTTACATTACAAGGCTATTTTAAAGTTAAGTTTTTAATATCGTGAATACTTAGAAATGGTAAAAGTATAAAACCCTAGTTTTATGAGTAAACGTTTAACAGTTTCGTTTTACAAATAAACACTGATTAATAACCTCATCAACACTATATACACTTGTTTTAGGGTAGAACTCCTAGCCATTTATCATTGGGATTAGATCCGAGGTCTTATTTGTGTCTATCACTTTTTAGAAACCAGGTAGTACACATACACTTAGCCGACGTCTTCGGGTAGAAGTAGGAACGCGAATACTTTGAGTTCACAGCCTCTTTTTTACTTGTTTTATACTTCAAGGAGAAACATACTTGGTTTGTGATAAACTTTTAATTGACATGAAACGTGCTAATTGTTTTATAACTAGTTTTCCATACTCATACATGCATGTTTAGTTATAGAAACACGTAAGATATCTATATGATTGGAGATAAAAAAAAATGAACTTAGTTTATGATTAACTATTCAATTAACATGAAATGAAGTTAGTTTATGATTAACTATTCAAGTAACATGAAACAAACTTAGTTCATGATTAACTATTCAAATTACGTAAAACAGACCTAGGTTTATGATTAATTATCAATTGTTATCATGGATGGATTTTCATACATATAATGGGTAAAGTTATTCTACAAAAGCTCCTAAAATAAGAAGTGTACAAAGACACAATGGATCTCAAAATATAACACAATGTCGAGCAAAACATAACACAATGTCGAAGAAAGAAGACATAATGAGTCACAAAAAGACACATTGACGCAAATATAGAAAAGACACAGTGATACATAAAAAGACACAATGATGTAAAGAAAAGGTCTAAATTCTACAAGCTAAACATCTAAAAACAAAAACAAAAAATCTCACATCATAGAGTTCGATGAGACGGTTCCAATGCCGCTTGAATGAGGCCAATCGGAGTCCGTTTGATACCCTTCTTATGACTTCTTATTTTTACGAGACTTTGTATTTGATCCTAACCCTACATATAGGTGCCCATTAATCAATAGAAACCCGTAGGGTGATGACACTAAAACTCGACCTCGATTGTATTACTTACATGAGACATAACAATTACCACATAAGTCCTCTTTTTAGTATAGTCATTAACTAGTATAGCCATGGATATTGTGAATAGATCTACTTAGTCTAACAAACTCCTCTTGGTTGGTCGTGCTAGCCTGTCTTGAATGGTAAATG
The DNA here is from genome assembly GCA_030545235.1 of Helianthus tuberosus. Classification (NCBI taxonomy): domain Eukaryota; kingdom Viridiplantae; phylum Streptophyta; class Magnoliopsida; order Asterales; family Asteraceae; genus Helianthus; species Helianthus tuberosus. The sequence continues at coordinate 188,518,761 of CM060365.1, read as the reverse complement.
ATGCATGATATCTATAACGTATACTGTGTTTGTGGTAAACACTGGGTTGGGGGCAAAAATAACGTCATGGTTTGATTATATGACTCATGGCAATTACAACATTGCTTAGTTTTACTAACTTAACAATAAGATCACTTAGGATATGTGTATCCGGTATATCAATTGATTAGAAACAGATAGAAACCATTAATGTTATAGTTGTCAAAATGATTAGAAACAGATAGAAATCATTATGGTTATGGTTGATGAAATGATAGAAACCAGTAAGGTTATGGGTGATGAAATGATCAAAAACTGATAGAAACCATTAAGACTGTGATTGACAGAGTTTATTTAGATATAGGTATCATGTCTTTTGTTGTAGGAATACCAGTTTTCAAGAATATATTTCTTAACAAGTACGACTTGTTTTAAAGATACAATAACCTTAGCTTTTCAAAAGACGAGTATGTTGAATCTATAAATTATAAATTTTTTTAAACGATCTTTTAAAAACATATAAGGAAAATGATTTCCATCATGGAAAATAAAACCTGTGAACTAACCAACTTTATGTTGAAAATTTTAAGCATGTTTTTCAAGTAATGTTTAACTTTGGCACTGTTGGAAATAGGCGAAATGTTCGGAACCTGAGAAGTTGGGATCGTGACACGTTCAAGATAGGCTTTTAGACTGAACAACTATCTAGAAGATGCATAGATGACTTGGCGTTCAACATTCCACAAGCCTTAGTATATATTCCGCTGCATAAGTAATGATACCAAGAAGTCGCGCCCAACTCTTATCTTAGCGGGTGTGACAGTTTGAGCAGCACTCGTTCGTTGGGAGATCAAATGCTCGTTCTTATATAGACTTAAACGATATCAACAACGAGGTTGGGGAACCACAAGAATTGCAACGTCCACCTGGTAGCGACAAAAGAAAGGCAACTGCAAGAACAAAATCCAAAGGCAAACCTACTTCTACAACAACAACAACAACAGATACCGAGGGTGAATCAAAGCTCTCCAAGTTAGACGATAAACTTGCTCGAATTCTCTCGATAAAGGAACAAGAGCACCAATTGGCAATGGATAAGCAAAAGGTTACCGATCTAAAGTTCCTCCAGAAGCCCATCCCCTCTCATATATCCAAAGCCAACTGTATAATCATGGAACTTGAGAAACAACGCATTCGAGGAAAATATCTCAACAAGTAGTCTATGTTTATGTTTTTTAGTAGTATATATATATTTTTTCAATGTTGTTTTTTAGTAGTTTAAATGTTATGTTTTTATTTAGTTTAAACTAGTATTAAACCCCCCGCGTTGTAGCGTGGGGCGTAAACCGTGTCAAGTAGCACCAATGCTACACCACTGCTAGTAATCAGCAACACCACAAAAGCTCGTAAATCCAAAATAAATAAAAAGGAAAAACTGATGAAAAGCAGATGTAAAATCGTTGAACCACGCGTGCTCGTTGAGGCGTGCTAATGTGAATAAATTAGGCTGAAACATAAAACATAGAAAATAATAACTAAGTTGATCTAGGATCCCACGCATTGCGATGAATATGTTAAAGAAAGAAAACTAGACATGTTGCGACCGGCCTGTTAAATGTGAAAAATAGACGAAAAATCGTTGAACCCCACAAGCATGTTGCAGCGCGTTTACTAGCAAAATTTAGAACGAAACATAAAATAAAAAATTTGCAAAAGATGAAAAGCATGGGGGATCAAAGTGAAAAATAAACGAAAAATGGTTGAACCCCACACGCAGGTTGCAGCGCGTTTACTCGCAAAATTTAGAACGAAACGTAAAATAAAAAATTTGCAAAAGATCAAAAGCATGGGGGATCAAAGTTGAAAATAAAAAAAGTGTTGGGGTTAAATTGCAAAAGATGAAAAGTTTTGGGTTAAAAGTAAAAGAATCAAAAGGGTCAAAATGCAAAAAATAAAAACCTTTGGGATAGAAGTGAAAAGTCAATTTTATTTGGAAAGCTCCCCATACTCAGAGTACCACTCATTAAAGCGTCAAGATGTTGCTAATTTATAGTATGGAAATGTTATCTTCTTTTTTAATGTTATATATATTTTTGGTTTAGGGTGGGGTTCGGCTACAAAGTCCATTTTTCCTACAAAGCGTATAAAGCCATAAAACACTACAATTTCAACCATAAAATACACTAAAAACCCAAAAACAACAAAGTGAAGTTCACTAAAACACAATATCCAAACCCTAATGGTCCGTAGAAACTTCAAACACACCATTGTAGAACTATAAATATAAAACACAACATGATAATCAACACAAAACACACTAATGTTAGTCATTCGATAATCAAAGTCTTATCATCCAAAACACAACACAAAAACCACAAATATGACGTTTTAGTAATCTTGACTTTGTTATTTGTGGGTTTTGAGTATTTTTATGGTTGACATTATAGCGTTTTATAACTTTTGTACACTTTATAAGAAAAATGGACTTTGTAGCCAACTCCCACCATTTGGTTTAAATATTACATATAAAATATAGAAAAAATATATTAATTAATAATTTTTTTTTGGAGGGGGGGTATTCCATTAGGCTGCATGGTATGGGGCGTTTTTGCCATGCCACCTCACCCATGTTTAACCAATAACGCTATCTCCCCGCTGTCCCTCGAGCGCTATTGGAGGCTCCATTTAAGTCTCGTGAGTGCAATAGTGGATATTAACGATGAAAAGCGTTAGGCCAAGTTAATTTGACCATTTGACAACAATAACTTTATAAAAAATCAAATTCTTTAATTTCATATCTATATAAACAAACACACTCATTTTATCTCATAACCTCTCTATACTCTCAAAATTTCTTCATTTTCAATGGCGCGTCTTCAGATCTAGGTTGATATCACGTTAGTCACGAGTTGGGTGGATAAGCTTGATTTAGGACTGCCTTGAGATTCGCCTCAATGTTGGAGTAGGATTATGTCTATATTCTAAGAACGTGTGGGTGAAAAATTTCGTGAAAGAAATTAAATTTTTGAAAGGTTTATGCACGCACCTACCACTACAAAAATTTGGGAGTGTTTACCCACATATAGTTTTACCTACACTACACATTTTGGTACATATGTGAGTAATGGATGATGACTGGTTTTTAATAATAAATAACACTTAATATATACAGGTAATATGTTTTACCTACACTTTGGAGTTGGTGGAAAAATTTTCTCCAAATTTGACTACCAATTAAATATTAAACTACTGCACATGTGGTAAAATTTTGTTATTTGTAGTTCAAATATCTGCACATATGTAAAAAAAATTAATATATATGTAAGTAAATGATTATGTTTACCAATATATAAGAATTTTAATTAAATATATAGATAAGCTAAGTTTATAAATATTTATTTTATTTTATGAAAATGATGTGATAAAATAGATACCTATACATATTTAAAAATATTCAGTATGTGTAGATATTATATAAATATAAGGTAAGTGTGTGTATATATATATATATCATTATTTTTATTGTTTTTTAATTACAGATAAAAAATAAGAGAATAAATGGGTAAATAGCCAAAATCGTCTTTAAGGTTTGGGAATTGCTAAAATCGTCCATGAGAGTTAACAATACATTTTAACTGAGTTACAAAAGGTTTCAATTTTGGATGAAAGTGGCAAAAATACTCTATCTTATGGACGATTTTGACATTTAACTCTTAATTAATTAATACTTCTTTCAAATATGGAAATGTGAGAAGTAAGAAGTGAATATCAGAACTACTGATGAAACTTAACGTGATGAATTCATACATATTTTTATATATGCATTGTTTATATATAAAATAATAATTAGAAGCATTTGCTTAAATCTAAATATAAAATAATATAAGCATTGTTTATATATAAAATCATAATTAGAAGCAGTTTTGCTTAAAATCTAAGATATGCAACCTCAAAACAAACAGAAACAAACAAACAGAACAATACACTTCCGCAATTGAAGTGGCTTGAACAAAGATATAAACACCATCCGCAATTGAAGTGGCTTGAACACATAAAACTACAATTTTAAAAACAAAATCAATATTTTCAAAACAGTTACAATGTGTCACTACTAATAACATAATTTCTGTTACCTCTATTTTAAAAGTTTCATCTAAGAAAATAAAAAATCACAACCCATAATCTAAGTATTGTGTGTTGTGTTGTGTTGTTAGTATAATTAAAACATTTAACTCATAGTTACAAACTCACTTTTATAAGGACTAGGGTTGTTTTACGGGTCATGTTCGCGATTGATGGGTTGAATCCAAAAACGAACTAATAAATTATGTCACATGCCTGAACCCTTAAACGACACATATGTTTACGGGTTGACATGAACATGACTTAATTAACCAGGAAAAAAAACTTAATATAATTCATGCAACATCTTAATTCTCTCATATTTCAAATGTACATATTTTGAACTTTTGACATAAGAATAACAAAATAGTTTAAGTTGGTATATATACACAATTAAAAAAGAACTAAATCAATGGATCCAACGGGTCAATCTGCGATGTCAAACTGACACAAACACAACCCCTTTAGTTAAGTTTGTTCACAACTTTTACCTGAAATTGATCCCCACCCGTTTACATGTGTAACATCCCAAATTTGTAAATAAAGCATGGAAATAATAAAGGAATTCACATTTGGACTTTAAACCTCATCTTAGACCGCCCGTAATGGGGTGTTGTTTTTTAAAAAAATTCAACAAAAACGTCGGAACACGCCCGGCAACAACTACACTTCGGCGTTATTTAGCGTGATTTGAGAAAAAAGCGCCCTTGGCGTTTTTTGAAACACGCCTTGCCCCATTCTCCTTGTCCAATCACCTTCCATCTCCCTTTTTGTTATCCAATAAGATTTTTTTGAGGGTTTTTGTTTTATTTAATTATTTTACATCTCATTTAACATAATGCCCCACATCTCACTACACCCATTTTGTAAAAACGTCCAATAATGCCCCATTGCTGACAGGGCTGCCACATGACGCAAAACGCCATAGGGTGGGGCATTATTCACTCCAACGACTACGCATGGTCTTAGAAAGTAAACCTTGGAAAATGCCCATGAAGGGTAATTTGGTAAATTTGTCACACACCTAAAAGGAAAAAAGAAAACTCTAAACCCATCATTATTGCAAACCAAGCATCCATTCTAGAGAGAGAAAGTGTGTGTGTGAAAAAAAAATCGGGTTTTGGTGAAGATTCACCAAATTTCATGCACGAGTTCAAAGGAGAGCTAGCATGAGATCGTCATCAGCATCATCTAATGACCAAGGTGTCACAATAAGGGGTGAATGTCAGCTGCTTTGAAGGGTTTAGGCTGGGTTCGATTTTTTTGAGCTCAAAGGTGAATTTTCTTACTATAGCTTACGTTTTTACATGTGGTTATACATGGGGACTTCATAAACAACCATTATTCAAATCTAGGTTTTTCTTCAAAGAACATGTTCTTTTCGCAAGGTATAGTTTTCGCATGGCTTTTCACACGAGTAGTTACCTTCGCTTGCATAGTTTTCAGGTAATATCCATCATATTCGCAAGTGTAGTTTTTGCGCGAAGAGTACTTTTCGCTTGCATGGTTTTCACGTGGTATAGGTTTCATTTGGTTCCATTCGAAAGCTATCTTGTCCATTTGTTTAGGCGCACACGAAAAGTCAATAGATCCCATGCAAGTCTACTTTTCACATCAAAGTTGAGTAGGGCTGTTAAAAAGCTCGCGGCTCGGAGCTCGCTCGGATTTAGCTCGGAAAAAGCTCGCTCGATTTGGCTCGGTTTAAAAGTGAGCCGAGCCGGCTCGGCTCGGTTAGAAAGTGAGCCTAGCTCGGCTCGTAGCTCGGTTCGGCTCGCTTTGTAGCTCGGCTCGGTTTAGCTCGAATTATTTTACTTATAATAAGTTTTAATTTTATATACATTATAATATATTACAAAAAAACTAATTATTATTTACATGTATATAGGTTTGTAATTTGATATTTATGGCATATTTGAATATTGATTACCATACTAATGAACTAATATTGTATTTTATTGAAATTAAAACTTATTTTGCGTTGTTAAACTTGATTTTGGTTTGAATTGTATTAGGTTGAACTTATTTTGAATATATTCTTTTAAATTATTGAATAATATTTTAGGTTATTAAATTTTAAGAGGTATATATTAGTTTTTTTTTTTATAAAATCGAGCCAAATCAAGCCGAGCCCGAGCTTAGATTTTCAGCTCGGTTTCAAATCCGAGCCGAGCCGAGCCAGCTCGGTTTATAATCGAGCCGAGCCCGAGCTTGGCCTGGCTCGGCTCATGAACAACCCTAAAGTTGAGTATAATAGTTAGGAATATTGGATTTTAATAATCCCAACTATTCGTCGTTGGCCGCCAACAGTCCCAACTTTAAAAATAACCACTGGCAGTCCTAACTTTTAACATATTGGCCTCCAATGGACCCTGACTAACAGAACCCTAACGCCGTTAGTCTCCGGCCGCCGGAAAAACGTTTTTTGGCCGAAAAACACAACATTTTTGTCCCGAACCTCTTTGTAACCTTATTATGGACCTTTGGGAACATTTTTCTAGTAAAATCCCCAATTATTAAAGTCGCTGAAAACTCCTTTTTCGCCGGAAAACTCAACTTTTTGGCAAGAAAACTCAACATTTTCGTCCCAAAACTCTTTGTAACCTTAGATCGGACCTTTAGAAACCTTTTTCTGGACAAAAACGGTTTTCCGGCAACCGGAGACTAACGGCGTTAGGGTTCTGTTAGTTAGGGTCCATTGGTGGCCAATATGTCAATAGTTGGGACTTGCAGTGGTTATTTTTGAAGTTGAGACTGTTGGCGGCCAACGACGAATAGTTGGGATTATTAAAATCCAATATTCCTAATAGTTAACTCATTTCACTTGTGAACCTATACTCAGATTTGACTTAATCGTATAGGGGTTCAAAGAGGGTTAACACAAGTTCATAGTATTCATATCCTATAACACACGTTAGTTTCTAGATCCCTTTACATTACTGTTTTGGGGTGGTTTGCTTAATTTTTAAAGTAAAGTGTTATGTTCTAAGGGTGTGTAGGGAGTGGTTAAACACTTTGAGTGGCAAACCAAAAAACCGACCAATCACAGCGCGCCATGTCAATCAGTCAAAAGTGTTTAAACTTTGGTGAAAAGTGTTGGCAATGGTTTAGACACTTGGTAAAGTGGTAAACTATTTAAAAAAAAAGGAAAAAAGTGTGATTGGTTGAGATGGCATGGACCCCACCACACACCCCTACTCTCTCCCCTCTCCTCCCCTCTTCCCGAATCGGTGTTACCTCACCGATTTACCTCCCCAAATCGGTAAAACAATTCGGCAAAAAAGGTGGGCATTGGTTTAGACATCGGCACCGATGCTTTTGCCGACACCACTCCGCACGCCCTAAAGTGTAACATAGTTTGATAAAGTGTGCTTAAGTAAAGTTTGTTTATAGAACTGTATAGCTATAATGAAAGTAACAATATGGCTTCCAGCCTCATAGGTGCCGGGAATGTGATGAAAAGACATGTCTAAAGTTAACAATTTATGAATTACAAACACGACACGCGTAAAGTTTTTTAAAGACAAAAGAGTAAATTGCCAAAATCGTCCTTGAGGTTTGGGTATGTTTGCCATTTTCATCCAAACATCTGACCTTTTTGCCAAAATCGTCCCTGAGATTCGGGATTTTTTGTCATTTTCATCCAAATGTTTGATAGCAAAAAAAAAAGCAAATTAGATGTTTTGATGAAAATGGCAAAAAATTCCAAAACTGAAGGACTATATTGTACTATTGTACAAAAAATCCCTAGAAACCCTAGATCGAAATGATTCGTCGCCTACATGTTTTTCAGAGAGAGAGAGGGTTTAAAGATTTGGGGGTTTGCTTCGAAATCGTTGGTCTTGAAAGTGGGTTGCTTTGGGGATTGTTTGTAACTGAGGTAGAGCATGGTTCGTGGTGGTAATGTAAATAAAGTGAAGATCAGTTCTCAATTTGTATGATGTAGATAAAGTGAAGAAAAGCTTGGTTGTGGTGATTTAATTCCAAATGATTTTGTTAAAGTTATTTATGTAACACATGACAAATTTGAATGTTTTTTTCTTTGGTTCATGATCCGGATGAAGGTGGTGGTTTGGTTGTGATGGGGATTAAAGAGTAAAAGATGTTTATTTTAATTTTTGGTTTAAAAATTTAAGTTAATTACATAAATAGTCCCTAAGATAGTAAAATTACTAGTCTACCCTCATGTGCAAGTCACATGCCATACTTAATTAAAAGGTTTAACCAGGTTAATGCCAAATGACATAAAGTGTAATGAGTTTTACAAATAAAGGATTGTGAATGTAATTATTAAAATTCAAGGGCATCCGTTGCAATCTAATACAAATTGTTGGTACACGATGTCTATCGCCTACGTCAACAGTCTAGGTCATGTCGGTAGCTTGTAATAGGGGGTTAAAGTGTAAAATGTTAATGTTATATGTATATGTAACCATTTCGTACGAAATGAGTTGTTAGGTCATTTCGCACGAAATGGAGTTTGTCATTTCGTGCGGAATAGTTCTTGTTGGTATCATACGAAATGGTTCTCCTATAAATAGGAGAGTTGGGTTTTTCATTTGGTACGAATTGGAGAACTTGTAACGAAGTGTTGTCAGTTTCTCTCCAGTGTATTAATGTTGAAAATCAATGGAAAACCAGTTTAAAGTGTATTTCTATGCTTCTACTCACATTCTAACACCGATTCTTGGTTACTAGTTTGTTTCCGCCATTCTAGTGACTTAGATTTGACTCAGACCGACTCATTCAGGTCGTATATCGATCCTACAAGTGGTATCAGAGCTCAGGATGAGTCAAAATGGACTGATCTTTGAATATAACGTGTAAAACATCATTTTAATCAATCCTTGAAAGTTCCAGACCTAAATTCGGACTAAAATTGATCAAAATGTGCTAAAAACTTCATTTCGTGTGAACGAGCAGCAATTTGTTAGAAAATTGCGTTCATTCCGTACGAAATGAACTATTTCGTGTGAAAGTTTACCATTTCGCTTGAAAAACTTGTTCATTTCGCACGAAATGGACCATTTCGTTCGAAAAATCATTTCGCTCGAAAAGGTATTTTTTATTCATTTCGCACGAAATGATTTTTCAATTCGCTTGAAAGTGTCATTTAGTTTGAAAGTTCATTTCGCTTGAAACCTGATTTCGCTTGAAAGTCCATTTCGTTTGTGTGTCCATTTCGTTTGAAAGTTCATTCCGTGTGGAAGTCATTTCGTTTGAAGAGTGATTTTTTTCAAAAATTTGGAAAATTTTTCAAAATTAAAAATGGGCAACCAAGAATTTTATAACATGTTTTCCGGAGGGGGAATGACAGCATCTCAAACTCCAGCGAGTATTGTTCATAACGTAAACATGGAAAACGAGCTTAGTACAATGCAAAAGCCACCAAAGTTAATGAACATTGACGAGTATTCAGGGTGGTCAGATAGGTTTAAAACCTGGGTACAGGCAAATCATTTTGAGTGTTGGATGAAAATTGAGTCAGGGTATGTACCTCCAACAACTGGAACGGGTCTGAGAAAGCACTTCATCAGTTAACTCCACTTGAACAAGATAGTTTTAAAGCTGAAAAGAAAATGATGAGTATCTTGCAGCAAGCGATCAAAGTAGATATATTAGTTCTGTTACAGTATCAGGATAACTCGTAGTCTGTCTGGAATGCACTAAAAGTAAAGTTTCTTGGAAGTGTTTAGATGATAAAGAGCAAAACAGCATTACTGAAAAAGGAATTTGATATTTTTACGGGCACCAAGGGTGAGTCTACAAAAGAGTTGATCGAGAGATATTGTCAGTTGGTTGTAGAAATGAAGCGCTTGAGTATTACCAAAACAGATGAAGAGTGGGTGGACAAGCTAGCAGATGCATTACCATATGATGAGTGGGGAACATATTTGTTGGTTTTGAAAAATAAATCGGAGTATGTTGGGATGAATCTTAGCACGTTTATCGAGAAAATTGAATCGCATGAGCTTGAACTTAAAAAGATTAGAAAAATGAAAGCTTCTAGTGTACAACAAGATGTTTCATTGTACTACAAAGGAAGCTCATTAGCAACATCTAACCTAAGTCCAAAAATTCAGACAGCATTTAGTGCTGAACCTACATCTGGAGTTTCTCAAAGCACACCAAGCAACAGTTATTCACCATTTGCAAGTTATGAACCAAATCCTAAGGTTCAAGAACAAGTGTCTCCTCAAAGTTCATCAAGTTCAAATAATCAAAGTTACGTTTCTGGGATACAGTGCAATATAGCTGTAAACATCAAGAATGGTCAGGATTTTATAGAAGCAGCTGCAAAGCAACATATTGCACTATTAGCTTCCGTTCTTAAATCATATGAGAGTCTAGTTGCTGGAAGGATCGGTAATCCAGACATGACAAAGGAGGATTATGATCAAATTGATCCTGAAGAATTAGAGCTTATTGATATTAAATGGGGAATGGCGAGCTTAGTGAGGAGAGCACAAAGATTTATGGAAATAACCGGACGAAACGGTCTTTCAGGACCTGATCAAAAGCTTGGATTTGATAAAGCAAAAGTAACTTGCTTCAAGTGCAAAGAAAAAGGGCATTTTAAACGTGAATGTCCAAACAGGGAAGTGAACAATCATCATAATCCGTTCACAAATGATTATTACCGCCAAGCAATCTATCACAAAACTAGTCAGCAACCATTCAATTCAAGACCTCAAATTGAAAATAAACCAGAAAAAGCTCTTTTGGTTAATCAGGATGATGAGAAGGTTGCAGAAGGGTTTAGTTGGGATAAATATATTCCTGGTGAGGGTCTTGCTATGATGGCAGAGATTGTTGAAGAACCAGAATGTGTTGTTGAAACTGAGGAAGTCGGTGAAGTGATGAGTGAAGAGAGTTTGGCGGAACTTGAAGAGGCAGCAGCAGAAGTTTATTATTATCAATCAGAACAGGAGATCATTGCTAGTTCTTTTAAATCTATAATGCCTCCTAACATGTTTGATTCTTTTGCAAGATTCTTCAGCGAGCCAACTACAGGTTTTTGTCCACAATATGACGTCGAAAAAGCTTTGGTTGAAGAAATTATAAATGTGTCTAAAGAGATGAATGAAGAAACTATGAAAGAGATAGCTGACAAGGCGTTGATGGGAAAGCTGAAAGAGGTAGACAAAACTCAGGAGTCAGTGTTTGTCGAAAAGGAGTCCGAGTTCAAATCAGAAATTTTGGATGTCAAATCAGGAGAAAAATCAGAGTCTGAGTCTGACGGGTTTGGTAAACCAGAAATTAAAACTGATAAAGAAGAAAATGTTTTTGAAAAAGTTGATCGAATTTCTGAAACACCATGCGAAAATTTTTTAAAACCTTGCATTGATTGTCTTGAAAAAGACAAAAGGTGTCAAGAATTGAAGAAATATACCGATGAAGTAAAATATGATCTTAATGATGTGAAAGAAGCTTATGACACATTATCATGTTCAAACAAAATGATTCAAAAAGAAAGTATAGAAAATGGTAAAGCTACTAATTTGTGCAAAGAAACTGTTATGGAAAAGTAGATGGAGATTAACATTCATCTGGACACAATTGCATCTTTGAAAACAGAACTTGAATTGATACGCATTGAAAAAGAAAGAGTTGATAAGAAATTGATCAGTTATATTGCTTCATCCTATGTGATTGATCAAATTGTTCCTAAACTACTTGATGATAAACCTGCTTTCAACAATGTTCCACCCCCAATATGGAATCATTATACACAGAAATATCCAGATGGGGTGGAAGCGGCTTTGAATCTCAAGTTGAGAACTGTGGAGAATGAGTTACCTGAAAGCATTGATGTTACATTCTCTCCATCTGACACTGACAACGAGTCACAACTTGTGAAAACAGTTGTAGATCAAGTGTTGGTTGAAGAAAGTGATAACTCAGATTTTGGTACAGTCAAAACTCATTTGGAGAATTCCATTTCTGATTCTGAAGATGACGGAAAATTTTTGGATAAGTTCATACCAAAATCAGATAAAGTTGTGGATGACGATTCGATCATTGTGGTTTACACGATGACCGGAACTGACAAACTATATACTGATTTTGAATTTCCGATTTAGAATGCAAAACTGGAAAATGTTGAAAAGGTTTATAAGCTTGTGGAAATTGATATTTCAGAGGTTAACAACAATGCGTTTTTATCAAAACCAAAAAAATCTTTTGTGAAACAACAACCAAACAACCCGGGAAAGAAAGAATGGGTGGGTAACAATGGTCAGAACAAAAGACATGGTAACAACTTCAAAAAGAAAGGTGTCGGTTTTGAAAAGAAAATGGCTAAAAAGGAGGTTAAGCCAAAGGAAAAATTGAGCGATGTATTTGTAGTGGGAAAGAACACAGTTGCCGAAAAGGATTACATTTTTAGTCAGAAATCAATTGACGATTTCAATGCAACTCAAAAGTTGAAAGATGAGACCAACAGATCTACTTTTGTTGAGTACGACAAAAGAGTCTATTATCGCTGCAATGAAATTGGTCACATGGCCAAACAGTGTGTTAAAAGGACTGAAAAACCAGTTTTCCAGAAACCCAAACCTAAAACTTCAAATGATGTTAAAGGAAAAACACTGATGGTTCCCCCTATGCGTATTTTGAAACGCGGTGAATCTTTGAAGTCTGAGGACAAGACAAAATCAACCTTTGAGATTGGTGAATCTTCAAAATCTCCAAAGAATTCAAAGGTTTATCCTAAAATGAAGATTTTTCCAAATCAATCATGGGTGGAAAAACCTAAACAATCGTTTGAAGAAAAGAAAATGGAAAATTTTTTAAAATCTGAGTCAAAGGTTGTTGAAACTAAAAATGAAATATTTGAGTTTGAATTGGACAAATTGATTGAGGAATTCCCACCAATCAAGAAGGGAGATCTAAAGTAAAAAACAAAACCTGTTGTTCTAAATGTTGTCTTCAACATTCCGAAAGTTGATGTAGTTTGTGATCTTGTGTTTGGTAGTGTTCCAAATGTGAAGAAATCTTGGGCATCATTGTTTGAGTGAATGTCTTTGATGTGTGCAGGGGCTTTCACGTTCTATCATTTCCAAGTGGATCATGGATAGCGGCGCCTCGAGGCATATGACTGGGATGCTAGCACTACTCTATGATGTCAAATCAATTAACGGAGGATATGTAGGATTTGAAGGAAATCAGGGAGGAAGAATCATTGGTGAAGGAATTCTTACCAGTGGAGTTGTAACGTTTGATAAAGTGAACTACATCGTTGAACTTGAAAACAATCTGTTGAGCATATCGCAGATTTGTGACAAGTCGTTCACAGTTCATTTTACAAAAAATGAGTGTTTGATCATTAAACCTGGTTTTAAAATTCCAGAAGATATGGTGTTGATGCGAGCTCCACGTGAAAACGATTTGTATGTCCTAGACATGAGCGTCGCAACAACATCAGACCAAAAACCAAAATGTTTTGTAACTAAAAAAAAAGCAACTGAAAAGGAATCAAGAATGTGGCATCGTAAGATGGGCCACATTCATGTGAGAAAAATGAATTTCTTAGTTCACAATGATCTTGTTGAAGGAGTTAATTTGAAAATTTTCCATCTGAATGATGATTGTGTAGATTGCAAAAGGGGGAAGCAAAAGAAGAAGTCACATCCAAAGAAGCTCCTGAACTCCATCAGACTACCGCTAGAAAGACTACACATGGATCTTTTTGGACCGGTAAATGTGAAGAGCGTAAGTGGAGATCTGTATTGTCTTGTGGTCACTGACGACTTTACAAGATTTTCATGGGTGATGTGTATCGAAAGAAAAGATCAAACGTTTGATTCGATGATGATTTTATTCAAAAAGATGGAGACGTTATATAAACTGTCGATCAGAAGAATTCAAAGTGATAACGGAACAGAGTTAAAAAACAATCATATGGAAGAATTCTGCAATGACAGAGGCATTCTTCATGAATTCAGCAAACCGTATACTCCGCAACAAAATGGTGTCGCAGTACGAAAGAATCGCACACTGATCGAAACAGCTCGAACTATGCTAGTCGATTCCAAATTGCCAATATTCTTTTGGAGTGAAGCAGTTGCTACAGCATGTTATACGCTAAATCGTGTTCTTACGGTAAAGAAGTACAAGAAAACCTGCTTCGAATTACTTCATCGCTATAAACCAAATCTGAAATTCTTAGAACCGTTTGGATCACCTTGTACATTTATTGATCCAGATGTTAAATTTGGTGCGAAAGTTAACGAAGGTTTTTTGTAGGTTATGCGAGTCCACTGAAGAGAGTATTTGTTCCATGCTTGGGAAAGATTATTCAAGTTCAGCATGTTGATTGTCAGAAGTTTACTGCTCCGGCACAACTTCCCAGAAAAAGATTGTTGTTTGACTACGACAAACTCTGGGAGTCATTCCAATTGCCGACTGAGCCAAGTGAGGAGGAACTAGCAGTATTATACCAATATCAGCAATCTATGTCACAAGAACAAGTGTCAAGACCGTTGGTAGTTGCCCTTCGTGGGTACAAATGATCACGAGGCCGGTCCAAGTGGAACGACACACGAACCCCCAGAAGAACCAGCTCCAACATTTGATCAATCTGACAACTCAAAATCAGAATCCGATCCGATTTTTTATGAGGAACCAAATGTTGCATCTTCAGAAGCTGTGGATCACACGGGTGATCAGGATATCACAAACTTTCAATCGGAAGTGAGTGTGCCTGACACAGTCATGCCGAGAACTTTGTCTTATCATCCTTCAGAACAAATCATTGGAGATCTTCACAGTGGAGTGAAAACGCGAGATCAAATCAACAAAGCCCTTACATGTTTTTATTCTTCTGTAGCTCCTTTACAGGAAGAATTCTCATTGAAATGCTTTATTTCGCAGGTAGAGCCAAAGACTTATAAAGAAGCATTAACTGAGGAAAGCTGGGTAAATGCTATGCAGGAAGAGCTACTGCAGTTTGAGAAACTTGGAGTATGGAGATTGGTGGATCTTTCGAAAAATAAAAAGCTGATAAAGACCAAGTGGGTCTTCAAGTGTAAGCGGGATGATAGAGGGGTCATTGTTCGAAACAAAGCACGTTTGGTAGTACAAGGTTTCAGTCAGCAAGAAGGCATCGATTTCACCGAAGTTTATGCTCCAATTGCTAGACTCGAGGCGATTAGAATCTTCATGGCATTCGCGTCTTGGAAAGGATTCAAAGTCTACCAACTAGATGTCAAATCTGCATTCCTTTATGGAAAAATCAAAGAAGAAGTGTACGTCGGACAACCACCGTGTTAGGTCCCGGATTGATCCGTTTCGATTGCGAACCGACTCGTACGACGTGCGGAATCCGTGCACGAGCAAGACCGAAACACACGAAAGTAATATAATCTGTGATTCTTTAATTGATTTGATAACGTACAAGAACCGTGAATCGCCTTTCTCTCACTAGTTTCTCTCTCTAGACTTCAAAGTCTAAGATCACCAAATGAGCTCCAAACTAGCAAAAGTGTCAAAAGTTCCTAAATGAAACCCTAAGGCTTCTATTTATAGGCCAAGGGATATAATGAGAGATCTCATTATTTACATAAATGCCACCTTGCCTTTTTCTAGATATTTCTAACTATTACAATATAAGCACTAGAAATAAACTGTTTCTACTACGGTCTTGAGATGATGGAGGCGATAGACATACTGCACTAACAGACTCCCCCTTGGATATTGCCGCAGTCAATCTCAAACATTTAGTCAGACTCGTAGCTTCTTTTCTTTCTCTCTCTCTGGCTCGAACAGAATCCCCGTGGATCTGTCTTCAGCTCCAGCTCCTTCCTTTCGGTAGACTCTTCAGGCTCCCCCTTTTGTCAAGCTTCCGTGCTTTTGGGATCGACACCTGGCTTTTCAGTTACAAGCTCTTCTGGGAAAGGTATCCTGGCGCCTATGCACGCTTCCCCTTGTGTTGAGCTCATCTTCAGACTCCCCCTTAGACTCAGTTGTCGGGATCGTAGTCTGGTACAACATCTGCAATTCTCAAACGTTTATAAGTAACAACGTTTTGAACTTCCAGGATTGAAAACCTGGCTCTCTCAATTTTTGCTAAAATATTTTACAATGAAAGCATTTTCGATTGTCCAGGTATCGTAACCTGGCTCTATTAAACTTTCTAAATCAAGATCCTGGGACTAAGATATAATAATATGAAAATATCCAGGAAAACTTGATATTCTCCCCCTATCAACAATCTTCAAAGATTTGGCAGTTTCAACGAACCGGATCGGAAACTAGCTCTTTTACAGATTTTTACAGTATAAGCATCCAAATCCTTCACGGTTAATCATCCAAGTACAAATTAATGACCTTGGAGATATCACAAACTGTTTTTGATTTTTGATTTTAAAAACTTCAAGTTTCAAATTAATGAACTTGTTTTATTTTTCAGAAACACAATCAACATACTTAGATTTTAAAAACTCAACTTCAGACATCGGTTGTCGAAAATAAAGCAGAAATCAAAATCTTTTTGTATTTTCTGAAAACATAAAGCAGTAAAGAAATATTTACAAACATATTTACAGACAATATTTTTGTTTGAGTTTGCGTCAGAGGATCATATCAGTTTTTGACAAGTCACAAGTACCGTTGAGCTTAATTTCACTTTAAGAATTAAACAATTCACTTAGATTGTCGATATACTTATCCATTTAAAATTTTCATACAAACTTCAACTGATTCAGGATACGGATTAGATGTTTTAAGAACTTAAACTCATTCATGTGTCCCACCTCTTGAATATACTCCCGTATCCAGAATCCCAATAATCAGTCTTACAGGTGAGTATACTACAATGATATCTGTACATAAATTAGGTATGCGAGGGCCGAGGGATCTTAGGTCGATACTTCCGTATACGCAGAGAGATATCAGCTTCGACTTTACGGAATGTCCCCTTTTAGAGGATCTTTTAGCTACAACAGCAGCGATTATCAATTTTATTGTTTCATCGGCATGCTGAGGGTTTATGCTATGTTTCAAGCATTTGCAGAAAGTATTATCCAAGGACTAGGTCAGAACTACCGTTCAGCAGAAGTCCCGGAATAATACCCCAGACATCATTGAGTATAAAGACCTAGTATATCAGATTATGAGACCTTTCAAACAAGATTTCAGGGGTTACCTATATATCCAAGTAGTGTTCCCCACGAAATGAGCAAGTTTAAATTTAGGTTTATATCCCGAAAAAGTTTAATAAATGTATAAAAACCTACCGACATATCCACGGTGAGATCGTTTAACACATTTAAACTTTTCATTTCTTTAGCGTACTGTGACTGTCTACTGATGTACTATCATTTCCTCTTTTTACACAAAAACTCAATTTTGAATTTTTATCATGTTTTTGGCTTTTTCAAATTTTTCTAATGTTTTTGGATTTTCTGACAATATTACTCCCCCTAAAATTCAAAATCATTTAAAGAAAATTTGACAACCAATACTGATAGCTTTGTCTCGCCATCCATTTTCTGCTTAAAGTGCTCTGGTTAGCAGAAAATATACATACCCCCATGATTTACAACCCATTGATTTTCGACAGTTTGAAAACCGTTTTTCAATCTTGTGAAAGTAATCATGTTTGTTCAGCCGTGAGGGTTTCGGCGTATTCAATCAGAACTCCCCCTTACAACAAACTATTTTCCCATAATGATTTCAAAACACTTAAGTTTGTGTTAATCAGAATGGTTTTTCCGGAAAAATTAGTTTGTTTACCCATCACTTGTGGGTTCCGGGTCATCTCATCACCTTGTTCTCTTTTAACCATTTTGAAAATTTAACATTATTAGGTCAAACACCACTATCACTTGTAGAAAATCAAGTACAACTTAATGTCCTTGATTAACCACTTGTAAGACGAAATATCACAGTTACCATCCTGTGAATTTCTCAAGAATGATGCCGATACCTGCTTCACACTTACCAACCTGGAAGCTCCGGCAAGTCAGGAATTCAACCAACAGATTTTGACACCCAAGCCTGACCAGTCTTAGGTGTATTTTGAGCTTTTCTCCTTTCTTCATAAAATTCTTTTACTCATTTTTCCTTACCATCAGCCATCTTACTAAAAATATGTTTAACATTGCTATTAAACATTTTTCCAGCATCAACACCTTTTGATTTTAGGTTTGCGGCTCGCAATGGTGGAAAATTCTCATCATTCATTAATGGAACTGTTTCTTCCTTTTGTACCTCAACTTGTGGCTCCTCTGATTTTGTGGAATCAGATTCATTGCCCGAACTTGGCTTGTCTGACTTGGATGAGCCAGATTCATCGCCAATAACTTTCTTTTTCTTCTTGTTTGTCCTCAGATTTGCATCTGAAGAATTCGATTTGCTTGACTTTGCAGTCGAGTGAATCGATTCATCAGAACTTTTATTCGAACCAACTGGTGAACCTGAAGACAAAATCTTCTCCAAATACTTTCTCGCCTTCTTCCTCTTCTTCCTCAGTCTGTCTCTCTGCCCCTGTGAAAGCTTTACTTTTTATCTTCCACTTTCTGTTCTTTGGGCTTGACAATGACTGGTTTCTTTACCATTCTCTGAGATTCAACCCTCGATCTTCCCATCGATTTCCTTGGGCAATCTCTGGCAATGTGACCTTTAATATTGCATTCAAAACATCTTCTTGTTTCAAATCTCCAACTTTGGCAATTAACAGCAATGTGTCCTCTAACACCACAGGTGTAGCACACTCTGTTATCGTACCATCCACTTCTATCAGTCCAAACCTTCAGATCATAACATTGTTTGGCTTGTTGATAATCAGTTCTCCTCTTCAATGCTGGATTTGTCTTTTGAGCACTGTGGTCAAACCTGCACCACTTATTACCATCATATTGTGAGTTTTCATTTTTAAATTTTTGTGATTTTTTATAATGATTGGATGACTGAACCGATGAGCTTTTATTTTCATTTTTAAAATTTTTCGAATTTTTAACTTTTTGTTCCTGTTCTACACTCTTCTTAACAGGTTTTTGTTTAGAACATTCACCTGTTTCAGTAGATTGCAAAACAGTATTTTTAAATTTTTCTTGTAAATCTAAAAATATTTTTCTTTTCTTTTCTTTTTCTTTTTCATCATCAGCTTTGTCATCACAATCTTCAATTTTGACTTTGTCAAAATTTGTGACATTGTCACTTATTGGAATAGAATTGATCGGTTTTGGACACACATATGGTGTCGAAGTCACAAAACCTTTCAATTTCATTTCAAGCTCTTTGATTTTAATCCGAGCTTTTTCAGCTTCTTTTTCAAGCTGAATGATTTTAGCAAGATGAGAATTGATTTCAATTTGTTTTTCAAGATTATCTTTACCAAAAATATCTCTCTCATCTTCTAAAATCTTGATTTGATTTTGAAAATCTTTTTCAATCTTTAATTTTTCATTTTCAAAAACATTTTCTTCTTCTTTAAAATTTTTGTTTTCTAATGACAAACTCTCAACATTCTTCAAAAGTTTGTCATTTTCAGATTTTAGTTTTTCGCATTTCAAGCGCAAATCCAAAATCTGTTCATCATCAGCTTTCTTCTCGTCTTTCAAAGCTTTGTTTTCCATTGTCAAATTCTCCATATCTTTCAAGAGATTGACATTTTCTGCTTCGGAATTTTCGCATTTCAAGCATTTTCCATTCATCTCTCCATTATCAGCTTCTTTCTTTGTTTCCTTCATGTATGTTCCTGCACAGAAAATTTTAACAAAATCAAGAGGATTCATATTTTCATCAATATAGCAACCCCTCTTAATATCGTATCTCATGACATTTTTTGCTGCAAGACACACAGTGATTCGTTTTCTCATTTCAATGATCACATCCAAATCTATCTTTCCTGATTCTCCTATTATTCCATCCAATAACTCCCTTTTTTCTTGAATCTTTATGACTCCTATGATTTGTTATGGTATTGATGAAACTTCTTAAATCAAAGCGTGATAAACTAGAATCCCGTCTCAGTCCATTCACGAATTTCTCCCATTCCAAAGGTAAAGCATCAACAAATTTTGAGATTCTTTCATCTTTTGAATGATATATCTTATGTCTTTCTAACTTGATGATTAGATCATAAAACCTTTCTTTCAACTCCTCCACTGATTCATTCTTCTTACATAAAAAAATTTCGAATCTTTTAATATAAACATCCTTATCACCTAATCTCCCACACCAAGATTCACAATGCCAATCATTTAAATTTTCAAGATTCTTGTTTTCCTTTTCGTCAAACATTTTGATTTCTTGGTATTTGTGCCTTGTAAATCACCTCGAATCACCTGCAAACAAACAAACGATCAGTTCAAACAAACTGAATTCGTAACAGTGTGCGTTGATGAAATCAATCTAAGACTCGTGTCGAAGATTTGCGGATAAATGTTGTTCGGGTGAGTTAACTATCCAACTCTTTGACACAAGCCACTCGACAAATCTTGAGTTAATCGGTTGGCACTTTGACTCTTTGACTTCGAGTGAGTTGTCTAACTGGATTACACGTTGACTTTTTGACCACGATTAATGAATGACACTCTCACTTGCAACAAGAAAATAACCTTCACGTTGAACAAATTGACACCTGTAATGATATACACAAACTCGACAAAGTTGATCAAATCATGTGTAAAGTTGTAGTATTATATTAATGAAGGCTCAGTGAATCACGTGATTTTCTAAAATGAGGACAAGGCTTTGAAAAATACTTTGTAATGAAATTCACATGCCACCGCTTGACTTTCAAACTGACACTTAAACAATCAGTATATCACATGCAATTTAATCTTTTGACTTTCAACAACAATGTAACATGCAAACACTAAAAGCTAACATCTTTTATCTAAAACAATTTTAAAGTGGCCGGGAACAACAATGCAATACACAACTTTGATTGGGCCGCACTTTATTTAACACATGGGCTATCAGACTTATTTAATCCAAATTTTCGACAACTTCAAGCCACTTGTACACCGATTGCTTTTAATGTTTCACATGTATTGTCTCATGTATTTATAAACGAAAAATTGACTAATGTTGACTAAGTGACAAAGTGGTGATAGCACAAGACTCGGATTGCTATCCGCTCGGATGGTGATACGCTCGGATTGTTATACGCACGGGTGATGATACGTACGGGTGGCGATCCGTGAGATGTTGTACGCACGGGTGGTGATACGCACGGGTGGGAATGTTATCCTCGCGGACAAGTTGTCCGTGCGTATGGCAAGTCAACACGTATTGTTATACCCGCGGATGGGGATACGTGCGACTAAGGTGATGCGTACAGGTGGGTGCTATGCGTACGGATGCAAAAGATTCTATCCGCACATGTAAGCAATCAATACCAAACAATTTCACATGTAAACTGACAATTTTATCACGTGATTTACCGAAACTTCACATGCTCACCGCTTGAATTAATCCCTCACTTGGATACACGTGACTTACTGTTGCAGCTTATTAATGATATCAAGAAATTTGTTGACAAAAGTAACTTGTTCAAGTGAAATGTTGTGACACGTATTACTATCCGTGCGTATTACTTAACCGTCCGCATAGGTCAACAAAGGTCAAAGCGGATAGTTGTACGCGCGGGCAACTTATCCGCACGTATAGGTCAACAATCAGTCAACGCGGATGGTCATACGCACGGATGGCAATCCGTGCGGTTAACATCAGGAACAACAGCAACAGTATTCATTATCACGACTTTTTCGATCACAAAAATTCAAATATCTCACAAATTACTAAGAATTAGATTCTGAAACTTGGTAGGATTGTAATTCAGGTGTTTACGCACAACATATTAAAAATTCAGCAGATTTGGACCAGTAAAACCCGTTCAATTTTATGTTTTTTCAGTGAAAACCGTTAAAAACCTGAACAAATAGTAGAATATGAAGAATTTTACGAAAATCAGATCTGAAATCACTGAAATCTGGTACGAATTTACGTGTTTTGTCAGCGCAATCGAGCTCCTAGCTCTGATACCACTTGTTAGGTCCCGGATTGATCCGTTTCGATTGCGAACCGACTCGTACGACGTGCGGAATCCGTGCACGAGCAAGACCGAAACACACGAAAGTAATATAATGTGTGATTCTTTAATTGATTTGATAACGTACAAGAACCGTGAATCACCTTTCTCTCACTAGTTTCTCTCTCTAGACTTCAAACTCTAAGATCACCAAATGAGCTCCAAACTAGCAAAAGTGTCAAAAGTTCCTAAATGAAACCCTAAGGCTTCTATTTATAGGCCAAGGGATATAATGAGAGATCTCATTATTTACATAAATGCCACCTTGCCTTTTTCTAGATATTTCTAACTATTACAATATAAGCACTAGAAATAAACTGTTTCTGCTACGGTCTTGAGATGACGGAGGCGATAGACATACTGCACTAACACACCGGGGTTTACCGATCCAGTGCACAAAGAAAAGGTCTATCTACTCGACAAAGCACTTTACGGATTACACCAGGCCCCGAGTGCCCGGTACGAGACGCTTTCCCAACATCTGCTGGCCAACGGGTTCATCAGAGGGACGGTCGATAGTACTTTGTTTACAAAAGAGGTTGCAGGGCATCTACTTATCGTTCAAATCTATGTTGATGATATCATTTTTGGATCGACGAACGATGAGCTGTGCAAAGAGTTTGAGAAAGTTATGAAGAAGAAGTTTGAGATGAGTTCTATAGGGGAGATGAAGTTCTTCCTAGGGCTACAAGTTGAACAAATGCCCGAAGGAATCTTCATTCATCAGACAAAATATGTGAATGATGTGCTGGATAAATTCAACATGTCCGAATCATCTCCAATTTCAACCCACTTAGCTCAAAATCATGGGATATGTCCGGACGAAAGTGGAGAAAAGGTGGACGAGACGCACTATCGGTCAATCATTGGATCCTTAATGTATATGACTGCGTCAAGACCGGATATCATGTATCCAACTTGTCTATGCGCCCGATATCAGTCTAGCCCGAGACAGTCACACCTGATGATTGTGAAGAGAATTTTACGGTAAAGGTTGCCTAAGCACCTGCTTGTGGTATCCTAAATCTGGTGACTTTTCTCTTACTGGATATGCAGATTCTAACTTCGGGAGTTGTAAGCAGAATGAAAAGTCCACAACTGCTGAGTGCCAGTTCTTTGGAACTCGGCTTGTCACCTGGCAGTGCAAGAAACAAACCACAGTCACTCTCTCAACCTGTGAGGCTGAATACATTTCGGCTTCCAGCTGTTGCTCTCAGATCCTCTGGATCCAGCAGCAGATGAGGGACTATGGTTTGCAGTTCTTGGATACTCCAATCTTTGTGGACAATGAAGCAGCAATAAATATAACTAAAAATCCGGTTCACCTCTCTAAAACGAAACATATTAAGATTCGACATCATTTCATCCGTGATTGCTACGAGAAGAAATTGATTCGAATTGATCATATACACACCGATGATCAGAGAGCTGATTTTTACACAAAACCTTTTGATAAAAAGAGATTTAACTATCTTTTGAAATTAAACGGGTAGAAAATTTTGTTTTCTGGGAGGGTTGTTGAGTGTGAAGCCGAGGAGGACGACGATCAGAAGTGATCCGCGTCGTGTTGTCAAGTTTCTGTACAGTTTTCTTTACTGCTTTTGATAAAACCAAAATCACAAAAATATGTTTTTAATTTTAGGGGAGAAAGTTTTCAGAAAATACAAAAACATGATAAAATTTCAAAATCCAAAAAACATTGAAAAGTCAAAAAGAGTTTGTGTAAAAAGGGGAAATGATAGTACATTAGCTAGACAGTTGAAGTACGCTAAAGAAATGTAAAGTTTAAATGTGTTAAGCAGTCTTGCAGATGATATGCCGATAGGTTTTTACACATTTAGTAAGTTTGTTCGGGATATAAATCTAATCATTACTTGCTTTTACGTGGGGAACATCTCTCAGATATATAGGTAACCCCTGAAATCTTGTTTGAAAGGCTCTATTTCTAACATACTAGGTCTTTGTACGTCTTGATATCTGGGGTATTATACCTGGACTTCTGATTTTGCAGGAGCAATAGCCTAGTCCTCGTATAATACTTTACACTGCTTTATTTTTAAAGCCTCCCCTCAGTATAAAAAATGATGAAACATTGAAAAATGCTAATCATGTGCTGTTGTAAAGAAGATCTCCAAGGGGGACCCACCTTAAAGTCGAGCCATCATCTCTCTGATTTTGCGAAAGCAATAGCCTGAGCTCTCATGGCCTCGCACTTAACCCAATTACAGATATCATTAGTGTACACTCGCCTGTAAGACTGAATATAGTGGTCTGGATACGGGAGTATATTCTGAGGTGGTACACTCGTATAAGTTAAGCCTTAAAACACTAATTCATATCCTGAACAGATTGAAATTTGTGTGAAAATTTAAGTGGATCAGTATATCGGCAATCACTGTGAATTGTTTAATGCTGAGTATGAAAACAAAGCTTAACGGTACTTGTAGCTTATCAGCAGCTGATATGATCCCCTAACACGCTCACCAAAAAGTTATTTGTAAATATGTTTGTATATAGTCTTCATTTAATGCATTTCATTCTTTCCAATTCCTTAAAATCCAAAAAGATTTGTTATTTCATCTTATTTTCGACAACAGACGTTGAGGATCTGATGATCAAAGTCTTAATGTGCTAATCAAGTTGGATCATGAGGTTTGGGTAAGCAAATGTTTGTGAAAAAATGTTGGTAATTGCTTGAAAAGTTTAAAAGTTCATTAATTTGAACTTAAATTTGTTTCAAAAAGTCAGCAAGTTCATAAATTGGTCAGCCAAGGTCATTAACTTGGACCTGGCAGGCTAAACAGTTGACCATGGTCATTAACTTGGACTTGGTTAACTAGGTGTGATGGTAAAAATCAAAAAGTTAAAAATTTGAAAAAGTTTGGAAAATTGTAATTTCAAACGAAATGACCATTTCGCACGAAATGGCCATTTCGTTTCAACTGATCATTTCGCTTGAAACTGCCAAACTGCCTCAATGTCCATTTCGCACGAAATAGACATGTCTATAAATAGGGCATCATTCCGCTTGAAGCACTCATTTCCACCATTTCGCTTCAAACACCCTGTCTCAGGCGATTTCAAACGAAATCACCATATTCATCGATTCAAGCCAAAATCGTGTCAGTTTGTTACTCGTAATCCATATTTAAGTTGGTTGGTACAACTTAGATCATGGGAAAGGTGAGATTGAGTTTGATTTTACCTAGATCTGTCGTTTTCGTATGAACGTCGATGAACATATGTTTTAAATCTTAGATCTAGGGTTTAATATCGGTCTAAAATTAACAAAAATCATACCAGTATGTTCGGAATATGTTGAATCACTGATTTAGAGTTTCAATTTGAACCAAAAGTCTAGTTTCGCATGAACTCGGAAAAACAGGGACTTCGAACTTAGATCTAGGTTGATTTTTTGGTCAAAAATGAAAATAAAACAAACTCATGTACTCGGAATCTGCTAAAGAACAAACCCTGGGGATCAATTTCATCATCAGTTCATGTTTTGGTCATCTGTAAAATCACTGTTCATAGAGTTGATTTCAAATGAAATGACGATTCATTTCGTACGAAATGAATCACTGGTAAATGTTTTTATTTCATGCGAAATGATTATTTCGCTTGAAACTCATTTCGTTTGAAAACTGATCATTCCGTTTGAAATTGATTTCGTTTGTAATGGCATTTTGTTTGAACACCATTTCGCTTGAAAGTCATTTCGTGTGAATTATGGTTAGTTTTTTAGAAATGTTCAAAGTAGTTAACTTGTGTTTCTGTTGGATCTTTCAGGCTTCAGATGTGCAGTTTGATCCGTTACACAACATTTGTTGTGTTTATGATGAAAAGCTTCCAAAAATGGCAGTATTTAAAGATATTATGGAATTCATGAAGCGGTTGCCTATACAGAAGGCATTGACAAATCAACATAAGGTTTTCGAGTCTCATATTGAACGTTTCTGGAAAAATGCCAAGTATGATGAAGAAAGCAAAGTGATTACTTCGGTTGTGAGCTTGAATGCTAAAGATAAAGAGATTATCATTACAGAACAACTTGTTCGAGAAGTATTAGACTTTCCTGATGATGAAAATTCACCGACAAAGTTTCCAGAGAGAATGGTGAAGGGTTGTATGTTGAGGATGGGTTATAATGGTCCGCTGAACAGTGCAAATTATTTTAAATCAAGTTTCTCAAAGCCTTACAAGTTTTTCATACATTCAGTAATTCATGCTCTCAGTCACAGAAAGGGTGGTTATGATGTGATGAGAGATTACCAGATGAACATGGTTACTGCACTTGTGTTGAACAAAAAGTATAATTTTTCGAGAATCATTTTCCATTACTTGAATGTAAACATTACCTCTGGAAGCAAAACCTGGATTTATCCAAGATTTGTACAAATGATACTTGATCATGCCTATCTTGATTTAGAAAAAGATGAAAATAATGATTTGTTGGTATTGTATCATATGGATAATGAGACGTTGATTGTATTATCCAGGTATCACAAAAATCATCCAGAACCGAAAACAAAGGCAGAATTCTTTGGATTCATCAAAGATGCTAACTATGTAGATCCAGATCCTGTTAATCATCTCAAGTGGAGAAAGGATGAAAAGATGAAAGAGAAAAGTGCAACAGATGAATTGAAAATGTTAGCAGCATTCAAAAACACAAGAAGTGAGTGGTTCTTGAAAGATGTAAAAGAAAAGAAGACAAGAGGAGGTAAGAGAACTCCGAAAGTACAAACAGAAGAAGGTTCATCTTCACAACCAAAAAAGAAACGTCAAAAGAAAGTTGTCGAGACAATGCTGGTCGATGAACCAGAGGAAGATGAAGCTGATGCTGAAAGAGATTAGGGACGTTTATCTCCTGAGTCTGCACAGTTATTGAAAGCTCTTAAAGAACGTTATGCTGCTGATAAAGCAGCAGGTGAGGAAGGTGATGATGAAGGAAAAAGTTCGTCTAGTTCTGAAGGAGAGGTTGATGAAACTGAACGATTGAAGAAAGTAGTTTCTAAGAAAGAAAAACAGAAGAAAAGAAAGAGGAGTGGAAATGATGATGATGATTATGTTCCGCCTCCAGAGAATGTTCAAGAAGTTATAACACCACCATCAGGAGGTCGAAAGAAAGCAACTACGAGAAAGCGTGTTGATCCTACTGCAACTCGTAATTTGAAATTCAAGATTCCATTGAAACCACAACAACAACCACCAACAGCACCACAGCAACCACCATCACCACCACCACATCTATCACCACCACATCAATCTCCACCACAACCTTCACCACCAAAACAACCCTCACCACCACATTCATCACCAAAACCTCGTATCTCTACACCAACTCATGAACAACCTGTTATCACCTCACCACATATTTTACAAACACCTACAACCACACAATCACACATTCAAACCACTCCTGGATCTTCTAGATTCAAAGATTTTCCGAACATTCCAAATATTCCTCTTGAAGATATTGGAGATTTTAGTTTTGTGAACGATGAGCTTGTGAAGAAACTGCAACAGAAGGTGGAAGAAGTGTTAGTTGAGAACAAGAAGTTGGTAGATCGTGAAAAGAAGCTAGAAAAGCGTGTAAAGATAGTTGAATCTGAAAATTCCTCACTGTTGAAAAAAGTTGAAACTGATCAAGCTGAGATTGATATTATGAAAGTTCGAATTGCAGAGTTGGAAGAGGAAAAGGCTCACAGAGATGAACAGAACAAGTATTTTGAGCTGAAAAACAAAGAATTAGAGGCCAATAATGCAAGAAGAGAACATGAAGATTATATGTTGAGAAAAGTAATAGAAGATTTGCTTGGCAAGCTAGTTGAACTGAGGTTTGAGGAGATACAGCTTAAGGAAGTTAGAGCGAAAAGAAAAGCTGAAATGGAAGCTGACATGAAAAACAAGGGCAAAGGATTGAAGGTGAAAAAGTTGTTGAAGTTACAGAAAAGGCAATGGTTATGTCTGAGCCTATAGAAGATCTAATATCATCTGTTTTGCCTATATCTTCAGTGTCTGGTGTAAATGATGAAGATGATGAAGATGACGAAGATGACGACGATGCTTTGATAGATGATGCAGATGATGTATATTCTGCAAGTAGTCATGATGATGATGACGGGAACGATGATGATGATGATCAAGGTACTTCAGGTATCAAGGTTACTGAAGAGTCAAATGAAGAAAATGTTGATGATTATCTTCATGACGATGCTAATGAAGAACCAGAGAATGCTGAAGGTGAGGGGGAGCATGTTGATGATAAGAATATTGATGATAGTGAAAAATTGATTCTACGTCTTGAACCTGATGTCAAAGAAGGTGAAATCTGGCATACTTATACTCTGGATGAAATCATCAAAATGACGCATATTGAAGATGTTAACTTCAAGTTTGATTTTGAAGAAGAACTGAATCAGTTTGATATCAATCAGCAGCCCGATTATCAGTATAAGTACGTTGAAGAAGCTGATAATTATGACAGGGTTGAAGTTGAAGATTGGAGTGATGAGGATCAATCTGAAAGTGCTCATGTTGATACTTCAAACTTTCCAACGCTTGTTGAATTCTTCAGTCGAGCGAACATAGATGAGTTGAAAAGGAAAGTTGAAGAATGTTTAAAGAATAAAAACTATGATGGGACGTCGAAAGATGAACGGCGCGAAGAACGCAAGAAGTGGTTTAGAAAAGACACTGAAAGAAAATTCAAGAGACCGCTGAAGTTTTACAAGAGAGACAGAGAAGTTTCACTTGGTGACATTATCAGTTGGGGGTTCTTGCCATAGGTGAACGCGTATGCAATCAGAAGAGAGTATGGTGTTTAGTATTTTGCATATATTCAGGATATCATGTCTTTACCATGGTGGGACGTTGAAGAACTTCCAAAAGTCAGAACATTGAATTATCCTGTCAGAGAACATGATATGCCAACCTGGGGTCTGATGAAATTTGAAGCTTTCAAAGAATTTAAACACTTGAAGCCACACCAACCGAAGAAAGTGAAGAGGGTGGATCCAGTAACAGGTATTGAAGAGACGATCTTACAGATAAAGAAGCCCGGAGTAATAAAGAACATTCCACTGCCGAAGATGGAGCAAGATTTTCATAAAGGGTTTTTATGCTGGGTTTACAGCTGCTTGTCAACTGAAGCTGTGATCACATACAGAGTGGAAAATGAAGTCGGACATATCTATGTGTATGATCCATTGTGGTTAATAAATTGCTCAGCGAAAGATATAGAATGTTTGTTTATTAACAAGATTGGGTTCAAAGCTGAAGACAAAGATCAGACAATGCAGTTTCAGAAAGTTGTAACTATCTGCTTTCAAAAAGGAATTAACTCTGAGAATGCATGGTCGACTAAGTGGAGAAAGATTGAGAAAGAAGAAGCTCTGAAAGCTGAGAAAGAAAGAAAGGCACGTGAAGTAAATACAAGATTTTAAGAAATACTGTTGTGCAAAGGATGGCTGAAGAGGAAAAGAGAGCGGTCGAAGAGAATGAAAAGCATAGGAAGCTGTTACTGAAAAAGCCTAAGCAAAGGGAGGAAAAGTTTAAGTCCCTGTGAAGAAAGTGTTGAAGACAACCTGACTGAAGACTCCGGCAATATCCAAGGGGGAGTTTGTTGGTACACGATGTCTATCGCCTACGTCAACAGTCTAGGTCATGTCGGTAGCTTGTAATAGGGGGTTAAAGTGTAAAATGTTAATGTTATATGTATATGTAACCATTTCGTACGAAATGAGTTGTTAGGTCATTTCGTACGAAATGGAGTTTGTCATTTCGTGCGGAATGGTTCTTGTTGCTTTCGTACGAAATGGTTCTCCTATAAATAGGAGAGTTGGGTTTTTCATTTGGGTACGAATTGGAGAAGTTGTAACGAAGTGCTGTCAGTTTCTCTCCAGTGTATTAACGTTGAAAATCAATGGAAAAGCAGTTTAAAGTATTTCTATGCTTCTACTCACATTATAACACCGATTCTCAGTTACTAGTTTGTTTCCGCCATTCTAGTGACTTAGATTTGACTCAGACCGACTCATTCAGGTCGTATATCGATCCTACACAAATATAAATGACGAAAAATTTAATTTACCCTAAATTGATTATTTAATTTTATTATTTTAATTAAGAAAAATTAAAATGGCTATTTTGCCCCTGAGGAAAAGGACAAAATAGCAGGATTTTATAAGATAAATATGATCTGATTTCATTTTTGGACCCAAATGACAATAAAACTGAAACCACAGGGACCCAGATGCAAAAAGTTTGAGTTTTGGATTAAAGTGGTAAAAGTGATCAAACCTTAGGGACCAAAATGACAATTTACTCTGAATTTTATGTTATATCAGTGTTATCTTTCATGTCATGCTTGAAATCTCAAATGAAGAGAATCGGGTTTACTTCTGGACGAAATGAAGGTAAACAAAGAAAACTTTAAAAGATAATAGAAAACCAAAATAACATTGACCTTTTAAACTCTACCAATATTTAAATGTCACCAAATAAAACTATCATTGTAAAACTACTAGTTTATTAGACCAGACCGTATGGGGGCCGGCCTAGGCCTGGCGCCGGTCCCCCACACCGCCCCCCTCGGTCCGGCCCGTCCCCAGCGTCTCCCACTAGCCGTTCTTGACGGGGCTCAATTTCTCTCTCCTCACACGCACACAGCTATACATACATACATATATATATATATATATATATATAGGGGTTCATCACCCACTCCCTAGGTCCATCCCCTCCAAGACCCGCTTACATGGCGGTGACATGACAGCCCATCCCCTTAAGGATGAGGCTCTTCATACCCTCCAGCCTTAGTTAACCTTTCTCTTTCGATTCCACACAAAATATAAATAAGTAAATAAATTTATGTTCTTTACACTCATTCTTTTCTCCATTTATTTCCGTCCATTTTAACTAAAAATGCATTCTAAAAAATTGAGTTTTTTCCTAAACTAGTGAAGATACAAAAAGTATTTATCTATTTAGGTACTTTTCTATATCTCTTTAATTTCTTACCTAATTTATACGTTTCTTTTTATTTTTCTACCCAAAATAAAATTAGATTACTCACAGAATTAGAATTAGAATCAGCAAAAATATGAGTAATTATATTTGTAAAAAAATAAAAAAACTCTGCAAATATTCAAAAAAAATCTGCAAAAATTCTACAAAAAAATCTGCGAAAAATCTGCAAAAATATATTAAAAAATTCTACAATAATTCGGCAAAGTTAAAAAAAAATCTGCAAAATATATTATAAAAAAAACATATAATCTATATGGGTAATAGTTGGTGGATTTGGCGGTCCACATTGTGTAGTTCGTTTGGGGTTAATATCTATAAAAAAAACAAACTACTTATACGTACAGAATATTGGAGAAATAATCACTATCAATAAAATTGAAATAATTAAATACTTAGGATCTTTTCTCAAAACTCAAATTTCAAGAAATTCGAAATTTGTAACTTTATTTTATAAATTGCTTGAGTTTAAATAAACTTGTTTGAAATATCAAACTTTCCAACAGATTACTATCACTTAATCGATATAACTTAGGGGAGTAAACTTGTGAATCTATTGTTTTATTTTTTTATGAGCTTAGTTTAAACGGGGCCTAGATAATTTCAGGTTATAAAAAGAAAATAAAACGGAAAAAGAAATGGAGTTTTTTTCCAAACTAGTATAGATTATATGGTTTGGTTTTTATAATATTTTTTGTAGATTTTTTTTAACTTTGCTGAATTATTGTAGAATTTTTTAATATACTTTTTCAGATTTTTTTGTGGATTTTTCACAGATTTTTTTATAGAATTTTTGCAGATTTTTTTTGAATATTTGCATAATTTTTTATTTTTTTACAAAAAATAATTACTCGTATTTTTGCTGATTCTAATTCTGTGAGTAATCTAATTTAACTTTGGGTAGAAAAAAAAATGTATAAATTAGGTAAAAAAAATTAAAGGAATATAGAAAAGTACCCAAATAAGTAATATTTTTCAAAGTAACCAAATAGATAAATACTTTTTGTATCTACACTAGTCTAGGAAAAAACTCCTAAAAAATTAAACTACATTCAACTTGATACAAATTTATTATTTTAAGTGATCACCTTGGCAAAAGAGCTATCTAACCCTAGACCAGCCAAACTTCTTGAAATAGCTGCCATTTCTCTCTCTCTCTGTTGGTGAAAATGCTAGCTTTATTGGCTAACCTAGCTACTGCATGGTCTTGAAGATGATGAATGTATTGCCAATTGGCCAAATGCATTCACAATTACACAATTCTCGCTGTTCATTGGCCTATAATGTGAAGGCTATTTATTTTATTTTTTTATACTTTCCGGACATTAATAAGTTCAAATAAATTCTTAAGAACAAAGGGTATGGGGTACGTCCCCGGTCCGTCCCCCACGTCCCAGGTCGTCCCACACCGGCCCCTTGTGGCCCGTCGCGTCGCATGCGGCCTCTCCCCGACAATGGAGACGAGCCAAATGATGGTGGACCCCTTCAATCATGCCATTACAACGGCTACTTTAAAAAAAAACAAAAACAAATTCATTTAATTTAATTTAAAACCTATATAAATACCCACACCATTTAACCATTTTTATACAAAAATTCACTCATTTTCTCCAAACAACTCTCTTTACACACCATTTTTATACAAAAATTGACCCATATTCTCACATAATCTTCTCTAAAAAATACACCATGTCATCTTCCTCTTCATCAGGTTCGACGGACACCATGGAAGCCGTAAAATATTTTATAAACAAGGTGGTAGAGGCGACACAACTAATTTTGGAAGAAGAAGAAGAGGAGGAGGAGGTTTCGTCACAACCACGAAACAGGAACCCACACATCGAGCGAGACCGAAAAAGTTAGTTATATTTTTATTCTTATATTTTTATTTTTATGTTTTTAGTCTTATATTTTTATTTTTATGTTTTTAGTCTTATATTTTTAACTATAAGTTGTATATATATTTTTTATCTTGTAGGTGCTAACCAAAGATTATTCGACGATTACTTTGCGACGACCCGTTGTACTCGGAGGCTATTTTTAGACGCCGTTTCAGAATGAGTCGTCGACTTTTCTTACGTATTGCCGACGATTTAGCCGCTTATCACCCGTTTTTTACCTTGCGACCCGATGCTAGAGGCAAAATGGGCTTCACCACCTTACAGAAATGCACTGCGGCGATTCGTCAACTAGCTTATAGGACGGCAGCCGATGCTTGGGACGAATACTTAAAGATGTCCGAAAGAACTGCTAGAGAATGTTTATACAAGTTTTGCAAATTTGTGGTGAGGCTCTACAACCAAAAATATTTGCGAAAACCGAATTACAATGACTTCCAAAATTTGTATCAACACCACCAAGCAAGGCACGATTTTCCAAGCATGCTCGGGAGCATTGATTGCATGCATTGGCCATGGCGGAATTGTCCTACCGCTTGGCAAGGAATGTATACGCGAGGCGATCAGGGACATCTAACAATAATTCTAGAAGCTGTTGCGTCTCAAGACCTATGGATTTGGCATGCTTTCTTTGGGATTCCTGATTCGAATAACGACATCAACGTTCTACAAAATTCTGAGGTTTTTGACGATGTTATAAAAGGGATCGGTCCTGATACGAGGTTTACGGTTTCGGGAGTGGAGTAGAGACGCGGGTATTATCTTGCCGATGGAATATACCCACAATACTCTACAATTGTTAAAACGGTCAGGCATTCTCCAGATGAAAAAAGAAAGAAATTTGCCAAGTTTCAAGAAGCGGCTAGAAAAGATATTGAACGGTGTTTTGGGGTTCTCCAACAAAGATGACATATTATTGATAACCCAAGACGCGCTTTTACACCCAAAACGTTGCGATATTGTATGTATGCTTGTATTCTGCTGCATAACATGATCCTCGAAGACGAAGGACATGCAATTTGTGAGTATGACGAGAATGCAGTGGAGCAGAATAATGTTCCGGTTAGCGGAGAACAACAAGATTTAAACAGGTTCTCGTTACATAACGATTTCACACATGCCAATCTTCAATCGGACTTGATCGATCACATTTGGAGTCTCGGAGAAAACAACGCGTAGTTTTTTTATTTATTTGTAACTTTAGGCTTTTTTTTAATGTAACTTTAGGTTTTTTTTAATGTTATTTTAGGTTTTTTTTAATGTAGCTTTAGGATTTTTATTTAAATGTAACTTTTGGTTTTTATTTAAATGTAACTTTATTTATTTTTATTTACTTTGTTTTAATTAGTATGGAAAAAATAATAATAAAAAAATAGGGAATGACCATCCACCACACCCTTGGATAGTCCCCAAGGGGATGGTCCTCCACCTATGCTTATGTGGCGCCTATGTGGCGGATAGTCCCTTTGGGGACTATCATCACCATACCCCCATTGTCTAATAGAGTTAAATGTCTGGTTGGTTCATGTGGTTGTAAATATTGTAGACTTTATTCCAGTGGTTTAATAATTTAACACTTGGTCCCAATGTTTGTAATTTTTGCATCTGTGTGGTCCTTATCACTAACCTAAGTTAAGTTATCTAGTTAAGTTTGTATTAAATTATCAAATTACCATTACTTATTAAAAAAACAATAAATAGAAAATACCTTAATTAAAACAAATATCTATGTGGGTTCCACCCCCACTTCTTTTTCTCCAATATATCTCTCTCTGTACCCAAGTCCCTATCTCTATCTTCTCAAACAAGCACCATCACCACAAAACACCTGCAACCACCACACCTCCACCACGAAACACCTCCAGTCCACAACAAAACTCACTCACCTCGCCCCACCACCAACTTTACTTTTTCACTCTCACTCAAACCCTAACAAAAAAACATGCGTGAGATTCTTCACGTTCAAGGAAGCCAATGCGGCAACCAGATCGGTGCCAAGTTCTGGGAGGTTATTTGCGTCGAACACGGCATCGATTCCACCGGCATGTACCAAGGCGACACCGATCTACAGTTGGAGAGGATCAATGTTTACTACAATGAAGCAAAAATTTTAAATTTAAAACACACACAAAATTCTTTTTAATAAAAATCATTACTTTTAGTATCAAAAGAATTTTTTTTTTAAATTATTAGCTAAAAGTAGCGATTTTTATCAAAAAATTATTAAAAAAATGGTGTGCTTTTTAGATTTTTTAGGTATTTTTGGTTGTGTTCACACTGGTTCTCACGGTTCTCGCAATAAAGGGTGGTTCCTAACAAATCCTTCTCCTATATATAGCAATAGCCATATTAAAGATAAAAAACGGTAATGATGTAACTTTTTTTAAAAACAAATTACTTATAAAAAAGTTATTAACGTTTAAAAAAGACGAGAGGAACTTGCATGTGGGTTTCTTCAAATTAAGACACGCTGAATTTACCTTTATGTCTTTAATCCAATAAATTAGTCAATAATTATAACACATGTATTATAATAATGTCACTCATTTAAGCTCAACCATTAATATAACTTATCAAATTCTCTCTTTTCTTTCTAGACCCGCTGGAACCTGGGTTAGCTCAACGACGATGAAGGGAACGGATTAGTGAGCGAGGTTTAATCGACTCGTTTATTGGTAGCGGATCTAGATATAACCTTTCTTCCTATTTAGTTTTTCGGATCTGTCCATTCGCTGCTTGGGATTGTCGGTGTTGGTCGGTTTGTCTTCTGCCTTTTCTTTTGGTCTTTCGATTATGGAGGCTAAAGTCACTAAGTTTTATGTGACCAATATCCCAGACGGTTGCAGACCGTGGGATTTGGCCTCCATTCTAAGTAAGTATGGTGAAATAGCAAGCTCTTATATCGGGAGGAAGAAAAGTAAAGAGGGTCTCAAATTTGGTTTCGTTAGCTTTAAAGGAGTCCACGACTGGAAAGAGATGGAAAGGGGGCTGCAGGGTATCAAGCTTGGGGGTTGCAAGCTTAAGATCAATTGTGCGAGGTTTGCGAAGGAAAACGGGGTGACGAAGGAGAGACGGGTTCCTTTGGGAACCGGCAAGCCTGGGATTCGGAAGGATGAAGAGGCAAATTTGTTTCGAAAAGATGCGTTTTTTGAGAAATGGATGTTCCTACAGTTCTGTGCTTATGAATAACAACGTGGATACTAAGAGGAGAGAGATGAGGATGCGGTGGAAACTGAAAAGGAGGTTATTATTCACGGGGAAACAAGTGTGTTTTTCGACTTACAAGGAAGATCGCTGGTCGGCAGGGCTAAAGACTTCGGGTCTCTGATTAGGCTGAAGGATAACCTTAGGGCGGCGGGTGTTCGTGGGTTTAAGCTATATTATCTGGGGGGGGGGGGGGGGGCTTTAATTTAGTAATTGCGTTTGAAGACGAGATTGAGGCGTCTGAGTTTCTATTAAACGTCAGTATTTGGAAGGAGTGGCTTGAATCGCTAGACCTTTGGTCGGGTCAGAGCATGGCGTACGAAAGGATTGCCTGGTTAAAGTTTCACGGTATGCCTCTGAATTTGGCCGAAAATAAGGTGTTTGACAATATTGCCTCATTGTTCGGAAAAGTTGTGAAAGGGTCTCAACTCTCGCCAAATGTGCGAGAATCGCTGACTCGGTTACCCTAAGGTGGAAGAACAAAAGGTTTAGAGTTTGGGTGATGGAGGAGCTAGATGATTGGGTCCCAGATTGTTTGTTCGACGAGGAGTGGCCGTAACTGGTTACCGGAGAAGGTGAGGGGGCCGATTACATGATATCGTCGGAGGATACGAAAGATCAGGATAACGAAAAGGCGGATGATAACGGAGGGATGCATGGGGACTCGGTTTTCGAGAAGGTGGTTAATAATGAGGAGGAATTAATTGTTGAGGATGTCACATCCCAACTTTCTAGGGGACAAGGTGGCGACAGTGGGGTTATCGATAAGCCTGCTAAGACTTTTAAAAAGAAGCCCTTTAATTTATTTAAGGATAATCACAAAAAAAAAAAAAAACTGTTGTTATTAGCCCAGAAGGTGAGGCCCGGCCAAGGAAGAGACTTAGAGATGATTTGACCGATGAGGATTTTGGTGTTTTTACATTGGGCCAAAACCCAATTGTTGGAGACTGCGGTGATGATAGGGAGGACAACAGTGGGAACTCCTCAAGGAAATATTTTTGTGAAACTTCTATCGATCTGAAAAAAGGGTTTTGGAGGAGGATCCAGGTGCTGGCGTAGCTTCTTGGAGTGAGTCGTTGTAGAAGCCAGTGGAGGATTTATTGCCATCAAGTTCAAGATCGAGGATGAAAAGTTGCCAGGAGGAAGTCAATGCTACAGTCAGAATAGCTAATCTGATGGGAGTGGAGCTAGGAAATCATAGCAGGTTGGTGGAAGATGCCATCGCAAATGAAGGATTAAAGAGTGGAGAGATCAGATGGTGGTGAAAGAAGGGGAGGAAGTTAATCGGGCGTTGAGCGAAATTGAAATTCTTGAAGGGTTGATGGAAAGTATGAGTCTGACAGAGGAAGAAGAGTGGTCGTTGGCGGAAAATAAAAAATCCATTATGGATATCAAGAGGAAAAAAAGTTTAGATTTGAAACAAAGGTCTAGAATGAAGTGGGCGTTGGATGGGGATGAGAACTCCAGATTCTTTCATATGTACGTTAATTTCAGAAAAGCTAAAAATCAAATTCAAGGATTGTTTATAGAAGGTAATTGGGTTACTAAGCCGACGTATTTAAAGAGAGAAGTATTATCTTTTTTTCGGAGGCGATTTACTAAAGAGCATCCAGTAAGGCCTTTGGTGACGGGAGATGGTTTTTTCAAGTTAAAAGAGGAAGACAAAGTGTGGTTAGTGGAATCATTTTCTTTAGTTGAAATTAAGGAAGCTTTGAAGGAGTGTGGTGACGACAAGGCCCCCGGTCCGGATGGATTTAACATAAAGTTTATGAAAACTTTTTGGCATTTGTTTGAAAATGATTTTAAGGAGGTTATGGATAGTTTCCACGAGAACGGGGTTTTTAATGTGGGATGTAGCTCGTCGTTTATTACTTTGATTCCTAAAATTAAGGATCCTGTTGATCTAAATAATTATAGGCCGATTAGCTTGATCGGGGTGATTAGTAAGTTGGTGTCGAAGGTCCTTGCGAATCGGTTGAAACGTGTTATTGGAACGGTGGTGTTTGAGTCTCAATCGGCTTTCTTGAAAGGTAATTACATTCTTGACGGCCCTTTAATGGTTAACGAGTTATATAATTGGTTCAAAAAGAGGAAAAAGAAGGCGTTTTTCCTTAAAATCGATTTTGAGAACGCGTATGATAATGTAAATTGGAATTTTTTAATCTTGATTATGGGATGGGATTTCCGGAAAAATGGTGCTCGTGGATTAGAGGTATTATTCAGTCGGCGAAATCGTCTGTGTTGCTGAATGGTTCGCCAACTTTCGAATTCCAGTGTTCGAAAGGCATCAGACAGGGTGATCCCATCTCTCCCTTTTTGTTTATTTTAGTTATGGAAGCGCTTTCGGTGATGATTGATAAAGCCAAAAATTCAGGGGTGATATCAGGGATACAAACGCCTAGAGACGGTCCGATGGTTTCTCATCTTTTATATGCGGACGATGCTATATTATTAGGAGAGTGGTCTAATGAAAATGTTGAGAATGTGGTTCGTGTGCTACGGATTTTTCACTTGTGCTCGGGTTTAAAGATCAATTTTGATAAGTCTAGCTTGTATGGTATTGAAGTGGGTAACTCGGAGTTGTCGGAGATGGCGGGGAATATAGGGTGTTAAATTGATAAATTTCCTTTCAAATACCTCGGGTTGTGGGTTGGTGCGAACATGAATAAGGTTGCGAATTGGAGGCCGATTTATGATATTTTTTATGCTAGATTATCTAAATGGAACGCAAATACGTTTTCAATTGGGGGTATAATTATGCTAATTAAATCTGCTTTGGAAAGTCTTCCTAACTACTATTTTTCTCTTTATAAGGCTCCGGTGCAAGTTCTTAATGATTTAGAAGTGAAGATTAGAAAATTTATTTGGGGTGGTCTTGAAGGTATAGGCAAGGTCCACTGGGTGGCTTGGAACCGGGTGGCGAGATCAAAAGATCGTGGTGGGTTGGGATTAAGCAAGCTTAAGAACATCAATGTGGCTCTCTTATCCAAATGGGAATGGCGGTTTAAGATCAATAAGAACAACTTGTGGGTTAAAGTGATCGATGCTATTCATTTTTCAAGGTCGAACTGGGATATGTTTCCGTCTTTGAAGTCGCTTGGAGGGGTGTGGAATAGTATTGCTAGCTTACTTGGTAGAACTAAGGTCGATGAGGTTCCTCTTAGGATTTTTTTAAAGGTAAAGTCGGGAATGGCGAGGACGTGGCTTTCTGGCTGGATCCGTGGTGTGATAATGATACGTTAAGAAGTAAGTTCCCTCTATTATTTGCTTTGGAGGAGAATAAAAGATGTAAAGTGTGTGATAGGGTGCTGGCTGGTAACGTCGGGCCGAGATTCTCATGGAGTTGGCGAAGACCGGTGGCCTCAGAAGTGGAAGTAAATGAGCTGGTCAGCATGTGCAGCTTGCTTCTTGGCTGTGTGCTAAATAGGGACAGGGATTCTTGGGTTTGGAATGGGGCTACGGACAAAGACTTTACTGTGGGTGGAGTTAAAAAGTTTATCGATAACGGGGCTGATTCAAGAATCTTTGGATGTGCCGGAGTGGTGTAAGTGGCTTCCAATTAAATGTAATGTTTTTGTTTGGAGGCTTGCTTTAAACAAATTGGCTACGATGGAGGCTTTAATTAAACGTAATATCACGGTGATTGATTCAAGGTGTATTTTGTGCGGCAATGAAGAGGAATCAGCGGAGCATGTCTTTACTGCTTGTTATGTTGCAGCGGTGTTGTGGCAACAAGTTAGTATATGGTGCTCGATCCCTAATTTTCTTGTGTTCTCTGTGAAAGATCTTTTGGAAGTGCATGATTTTTGTGGTTTAAGTGGGGGGAAAAGAGGTGGTTAAAGGCGTCATTAGAATCGCGAGTTGGAGCCTGTGGAGAGCTAGGAATGATGCGAAGTTTAATAACAAGCAGGTTAATGTCGGTAGTATTCTTAGTGAGATAAAGTCCGTAGGTTTTTTATGGTTAAATAGTAGAGCGAAAAGGATGAGGGTTTTGTGGGTCGATTGGTGTAAATTTGTAATTATGTAGTTGTGTTTGTGTTTGGTGCCGCCTCGGTTTGAGGTTTGCCGTGTTGGTTAATGAAATTTTCTTTTCAAAAAAAAAAAAAAAGACTTTGTAACAAAAAAACACTTCGTAGAAAGACTTCAACACTACATATATATGGTAGGGTTCATGCAAGAACCACATTTATTACGTGAACCGCGAGAACCAATGTAAACAAAACAAAATAAACCCAGTACACCACAAAAAACCTAAAAAAAATACCTAACCCCCCCCCCCCCACCCACAAGCTAAATGCTAAAAACTAAACCCCCTAAAAACCTAACCCCCCCCCCCCCCCCCCCAAAAAAAAAAAAAAAAAAAAAAAACCTAAGCTAAAAGCTAAATGCTAAAAATTAAAGCATAAAGCTAAACCCTAAAAAAAACCTTACACCCACAATAATGGTTTTCTTACGCTAGTGTAAATCAACAGAAACTATTTTTAAATTTTATTATTATTGTTTTTTTTTTGAAAAAGTTAATTTTTATTTTTAATATATTGTTTTTGAAAAAATCTATAAGTTCTTACAATGCATAAGAGTTTTTATTTTACAATTCATACAGTAGCATAGTTGTTACTTGTTAGTAATTCTCTACATCCGTATTCCTCAATAAAAATCCATCAATCAGCCGATGGTAAACTATTTACTCACGACATGTATTTTGTTAGATTATTATGGATCGACATCCAACACATTGAAACCCTCACTTTTGCGGTGTGACTTAGAGTTTGATTGTTACTATTTTAACACAAAAATGATTTAAACCTACATTTCTTGATATCTATCTTGTCTAGATTATTCAAGTTTTGCCACAGAAACACGTCACTATATCCGCACAAGAATGACCAACGAAAAAATAAAACAGTTGAACAAAAAGATACATCTTTGATGATTAAACTCGTGTGAAGGATACTTATGTTTTTGTATTGGAGTGGTATCATTGTTTAAATCTAACTTTTCCATACGATCAATTTTATAGAAAAAATGGACCCTAAAATTAAATTTGATAATTTCACCTAAATCACGTACATGCAAATACAATTAAATTTGTTATGAATTAATATTTATTTATTGTGCGACTATCCGCTTGTGTTTATTATTATATTATGACTCCCCATGTACTTAACTCTCATCTCTTCATGTACTTAACTCTTATCTTGCAAGCCTATAAATAGAGGCATATGTGATCCATATTTTACATCAATAAGAAATCCATCTTCCATTCTCTCATTCTTCTCTATACATTGCTAGTAGGTCATTGTTTCACAGCACGTTATCAGCACGAATTGCTTTTGAAGTTGGATTATATCAACACAAGACGCCATGTCGTATCAACGTTGGCGAAAGAGATAAAAGAAAAAAATTGTTGATCTGGTATGAAAACCCTTAATTGTTTTAATTTTATTTCATCTTTTCTCATCCATTGTTGATATGATAAAACTTGAGAGTTAACATGACACTAAAATTCTCAAGATGTCTGTTATATTTTCTTGAGCAACAAAATTTATTAATATAAGAAAGCTCATTTACATGTAATAAAGATTCATATGTTATTATATGATCGAGAAAGTTGATAGTGACATTTGTTTATGTTTTAAACTATAGTGACAAATATGTGTATATATGATATACCTATGATTGGAAATATCATGTTACATTTATGCATAAATTACATACATTTTATTGCAAGTGATGAAAAGATATATATTATTTTATAGAGTTTTTCTATAACTTGTTTTCTACTACGATATGTTATAACGTAGTGTATTATGTAAATTGACTCTACATTATACCTTGATTTTATATGCCATCATGCATCATGTAAATATTGTTGAATAAAACAACAAAACCAAATTTGTGGTTTATATGCTATCATAAAAAGAAGTATAAGTATGCTTAAATGTGACATCATAATTGTCATACTCTCTGAATCTGATTATTAATTTATAAAAGGTCATAAGATTTATAGACCGATAATACTACATGACTTGGTCATGTAACGATTTCTCAAATTATAATATATGAAAAGAAGATTGTCTTTGATGAAAAACTGGATAAAAGATGTTCATTTGTCACACCTGAGATATGCTCAAGAAGTAGCGATACCATTAACAAAGTATGAGTTTAAAATGATTTCATACTCATGTGACTGGACAAAGAATGAGAATTCATGAATGTTTTCATATTCTATCCTATTGCTTAAAGTGAATATGATGATGATCAGTGTAAAGGTCCCGATCATGACCCAAAGGAAATTAAAACGATGCCACCATGAAAGTTTGTTATTATGCTCATGTGAATAATGAGATTAACCATGTGGTGATTATACAATGATCGTTATAAAGGTCATGATCATGGTAAATGGGAAAACTGTAATGATCCTATATTGATAGTGAGATCAACCATGTTAATATTGAAATCAACCACAAGAAGTGACTCACTAAGGAAGTGATTATACAAGAATATAATATATGAAACATGTATAACATGAATGTTTGAAATAATAAGATACGGTTCTCTCATATTTTATGTCGTGTATTAAACAAACATGAGTGCAACTAAAACATGTATGATCCATAAAACCTCCGATGAAGAATGAAAAGCTATAAGACTTGTTCTGGTTCTACCTCATTCCCTAAATTGAATGTGATTATATAACGATCATTGAAAATATCATGATCATGGACATAATTGAGAAATTTGTAATGACGATCATAATAATAATGAGATCGGTCATCAGAAGTGTTATGATAGCCAAGTTGATAATGAGATTGACCATATCAGAATGATATGATAGCCAAGTTCAGAATTGTAATAATGGTCAAAATGAGATTGACCACTATAAGTGGCAAATTATGGTAGTGATTATACGAGAACAAAAAGTGAAGAAGGATAAAGGTTATATAACACAATAGTTTGCAATGATAACACGTTGTTCTCTCGCATAATGCAACTACTACACATACGATCGCAAACTATAATTTTATGTATCATAATTATTTACTTAATTGGCATGACTGGTTAGACCACTGATATTCGTTAATTTACACATATTTTAGTCCCCCGTTTTACCCCTATTTTATGCGTTTTTGGCCGTAAAACCGTCATTCGGATACTTAAATATCTACACTTTTGTTTACAGGCCTAAAATAGCATACCAGACAAGATGATAGCGAAAACGAGGACTTTCCGGACAAAACGACGAAGCTACGAACATTCTGTTAAGGAAACTGACCTGGGCCTGTGGAACGGTCGTGCGACCTGATGCACGACCGTGCATCTCCGACAAATGCTGAGTAACCCGGCATTGAACGAGGGTGCGACTAGGCGTGCAAGGCATTTAAGGTCAGCTCGGTGATGCACGGACGTGCCATCTGAAGAACGACCGTGCGTCTACGATGATCCAGCCTGATCTCGGTGATGAACGCCCGGCCCAGCAGCTCGTGCAACAAGAACCCGGAACCGAACGACCGTTCCATCTGAAGAACGGTCGTGCGATTTTGTATCTGGTCAAAGATCTGATGACGTATGCAGTATGGTGCCCCATCCCTAATAATTGCTTAAAGTGCACGGTCGTGCCATCTGAAGAACGACCGTGCGACAGCAAAAAAAATATAAAAACAGAACAGAAACATTCTGTTCGATATTCTGGAATTTTGGGAGCTTCACAGGCGATTATACAGGCTCCGGAGGCTTTGCTTTTGACCCGGATTCAAGCCACATTGTGCCGTTTAGCTCCATTACTACCCGGATCCTTAGTCTAGTACTTGTTTATGGTTTGGTTTTCTAATCTTTCCATGATTTTGTTAATCTTTCAAGTACTTAGATTAATGTTTATGTATTATTGTAGCCTTTGGGCAAAAACACAACAATCCCTTGCTTAATTGTAGCCATTAGTATGTTAATCTTTGTTTGTAATGACACTTTGAAGTATTTTCTATGATTATCTTTGATGATTAGTTTGCAACCTTGTTATTGATATTGATTTTTTGATTATAAGTAATTATGTTGGATGATTGATGCTTGGTTAGTTAA
This sequence comes from Helianthus tuberosus, assembly GCA_030545235.1. Lineage (NCBI taxonomy): Eukaryota > Viridiplantae > Streptophyta > Magnoliopsida > Asterales > Asteraceae > Helianthus > Helianthus tuberosus. The sequence continues at coordinate 188,474,412 of CM060365.1, read as the reverse complement.
GATAGTTAAAGAATGAAGCTTAATTAATCTTGTATTAGTAAACTTTGAACTTGGTTAATTAGTTTAGCTTGGTTTAAATGTATGCATCATGATATTAGAAATGATTAGTGATTTAATAAAATGTAATTATTGTTAATCAAGAGAGCTTGCCGTCACGTAAGGACCTTAACGGGTTAGATGGTGTCGTTATAAATTCTTGCCATGATTTGTTAGCTTAGTTAGTAGTTTAGGCCAAAATTGCTATCTTAGTGAATTATTGTGCAAGATTTGCAAAATGAACTCGGTTGTGATTTAATCTAGTTTATGCTTGTCTCGGTGGTTGCATTGTGTTTATCGGTGTCTCTTTCCTTGATTAAGTGCGGTTAGAAAACTCCTAACGGATGACTAACTTATGTTTAAGAGATTTTCATAGACATTTATCAATTGCATGTTAAAGAACAATTTTAGGTGGTTAAAGTGTGTTTATCGTTTTAGCTTTCCGAATGATTGTCATGTTAGGATTCCCGAAAGGAATACTAATTGTCTTAAATTGGAATATTGACCGAATGCTTCTAGTGTCAAAACCGACTTAGTTGACATGTTGTGGTTGTGTATTAAGCAAGGCTTTTTATCTATTATCTATTATGTTTTTATTATGTATTTGTTTACGCTTACTCTAGTTTAATTAAAATCAAACAAAACTTATGTTTTTACCGGTAGTTTAGTGACAAAGGTCTAGTATTATTTCTCCGCCCATTTCCTTGGATCGATACTTGGTTCTTACTGATACTTTATTACATATGTGACGGGGTACACTTGCCTCTTTCGTGTGTGTTTTGATGTAAAAGTAATAATCACTTTTATAAATTTAAAACCAAATCGTGTGTAAATTCATTGCAAAATTATGTATATATACGCACACGTCAAGTTTTTGGCGCCGTTGCCGGGGAAATGGCGAGTTTTAGGAACGACCCGAGTCATTGTGTTATCGGCGTATATACTTGTTAATATTTGTGTATACCTTATTGATTATTTATTTGTTAATATTTCTTGTTTTTAATTTGATTTATTCATTTTCGTGATTCTTTTGTACACTTGTAAATTTTTGTTCCATTTATTTATTTAATCCGGATTTATTATTTATTTATTCTTTGATTTTTCGGCTTCGGGAAACCATTTTTGTATTAGCCGATTCATTTATTTTTATTGCGTTGATTTTTATAAAAATTTCGGGCCCATTTTCGGATTTTTATAAAATTTTCAGCCCATTTATAATAATATTCTGCTTCTATTCAGCTGAAAAAAAAAACAGAATTATTATAATAATTTAACATTCATTGTGTCAAATTTTCGTTTTCAGGTTAATGTTCTCAACACCCGCTCCCGATCCTATTGAGCCGTCAGACGAGCCTGAACGAGATCTGAGGAGACGTCTTCGTGAGAAATATCGTGTGGTTGGGCTGCTACTCGCATCTGGTGAGCAGGAGCAGGTGGTAACCACTGAAGCCGAGGGCTCAGGGGCAGCAGAGAACGCGATCATGGCAGACGATGAGCGACCGTTGAATGAGACAAATCAGCCTGGAAGGGCAGGCCTGGAGCCGAGTATCCTTCAACCTACTATTGATGTACCTACTTTTGAAATTAGATCTAGTATTATAAATATGGTACAAAATTCAGTACAGTTTGACAGACGTGAGCACGAGGATCCCGGGAGGCATATTGCTGCTTTTCTCCATGTTTGTTCTACATTTAAGATTACAGGTGTTTCGGAGGATGCAATTTGGTTGAGGTTGTTTCCGTTTTCGTTACGTGACAAAGCTAGAGCTTGGCTTATGTCACTTCCAGCCGGGTCCATCAGGACCTGGAATCAGTTGGCGGAGCAGTTTATGCAGAAATATTTCCCACCTGAGAAAACGAACAAGCTACGGAACCGAATTGTGTCTTTTCATCAGGACGAGGGTGAGTCGTTGCATGCAGCTTGGGAGAGATTCAAGGATTTGTTGATTGATGTGCCACATCATGGCTACTCCAAGAGACAGCTGGTTTTAACATTCTATCAGGGGCTCAGTTACAACACACATGAGCGATTAGACGTGAACGCGGGAGGCGATCTAGGAACAAAGACGCCGAATGAAGCGTATGATATTATAGAGAAAGCCGCGTTGAAATCCAGCTCGCGTCGGGAAGGAGACAGAGGCCGGGCATCATCATCTTCATCTCGCGCTGGAGTCCATGCTGTAGACGACTATACGGCCATTACTGCACAAATCTCGGCTCTCGCATCGAGATTCGACACGTCCCAGATGATTGCGCATGCGGGCTCGGGTTGTGACCAGTGTGGAGTGTCACACGAGCCTGGGGCATGTTTTCAGGGAGTCGTATACGATGGCCACGAAGAGGTAGATTTCGTGAGTAATCATGTGCGGCCGCAGAATAACCCTTACAGCAACACCTATAATCCCGGTTGGAGAAATCACCCAAATTTTGGGTGGCGAGCGAATACAGGCAATCAAAATCCTTTGGGATTTAATCAGCGCGCTCCAGCGCCACAGCAAGGTCAGGGTCAGCAGTTCCAGCAATACAACCAACCTTACCAGCAGCGTCCATTTTCATATCAGAATCAGGGCACTGGGAATAGTTCCCAGCAGCAGGCCCCTCAGTCTAGTTCTACGCTGGAGGATATGATGTCTCAGCTTCTTACTATCTCCTCGAGTGCGAATCAGTTAGCTGAAAAACGCTACCAGCAGAGCGAGGATCGTTTTCTCTCTCATGAAGGAGAAATGAGGAGTCACAAGGCCTCAATTCAGAATATCGAGAATCAGGTTGGTCAGCTGGCACAGATGATGTCTAAAAGATCTCAGGGTGGTCTTCCGGGTAATACAGAACCAAACCCGGGCGGACACAGGGATTGAGCTCCAAACCCCGCACACATCATAAGTGTGGGGAGGAGAGAGTCTTGCTATCGACTTGCCGACAAAAATTTAGCATGAGTCTTGCTATCGACTCGCCGACAAAAATTTAGCATGAGTCTACGCTACTGACTCGCCGAAAAAAATGTAGCAGGAGCGTCTTTGGCGCTATAAGGGTAAAATAGTCCACTTTTATGTTTTTGTAGTTTTAGCGTAATTTAGGTAAATTAGGTAGTTTACGTTAGTTTGTTTAGTTTTCGTACGTACCGAGCGAAGGTTCTGTATTGCAATATTGTTAGAACAGTTGGTGTGTCGAAAAAATGGCGAAAAACGACAGAAACAGTTGCTGGAAATAGCTTCTGCGGAAAAAATCTGATCTGCACCTGATGCACGACCGTTCCTCGGGTTGCACGACCGTGCGTTTCCGAGGGCCGGCACGGTGGATCGCACCCCCGGTGCATTTCCGAGAAAAGTTGCTAGGGTTTGGGCGATGTCGGTGACGCACGACCGTGCCACACGGAGAACGACCGTGCGTCAGGCTGAGGGCAGTTTTGTCTTTTGGCACTATAAATACCCTCATCTGCAGCCCCCATTCATAACTCGCGAAACCCTAGTCGCTGCAGGCCGTTCCAGAGCGATACTTCATCAAATCGCACGGTTTTTCGCACGATCTCACACCCTTCTTCGCACGGTACGTTTCTAGTTATAGATTTCTTGTTTCCTTGCTTTCTAGGGTAGATTTCTTCCGATTCTTCAAGGAAATTTTTAGGGTTCTCTTCATAAACAAATCGAAACCCTAACCCTTGTTGAATCGTAGTATCGTGAACATCTGGTGCATTTTTCTGACCCCTGTTTATGTAAAAACTTGAAGATTTGTGAAAAAATCGGGCTACTTAGAGCCTGGGTCAGAATCTGCAGAAAACGAAGTCGCACGGACGTTCCTCGTATGGAACGGTCGTGCCTCGCCGATTGATTCACGATAGTTGGTTGTTGGTCGGTGTTGCACGGTGGTGCCGTTGGTTGCACGCCGTGCAGTTCCGACATATTTGGGCTTGGTCTGTTAGTTCTCGGAGACGCACGACCGTGCGTCTCGAAGAACGACCGTGCCATATGCCCAGATCAGATTGACAGTTTCTTCATAATTGGCTGCTCGCCTGTTTGTGATTCAAATTTCTCCTGTTTCCATCTTTCTAATGTTTTTCCTCTTACAGATGGACCATCCTTTCCTTCAATTCGATCCCAATATTGAGAAAGAAGCTTTGTGCATCCCGAAACGAGACGAATTGTGGGCGAGACGGGGGCAGTTTGGAGTCCCCCGATGGTTAGATTGGGAAGTGATGCGAGAACTCAATCAGTATGATCGACTGGACGACATGATGAGTCGCCCGCTTGCAAATCTGGTCGGTTGCAACCGACCCGTTTACCTGGAGTTGACCATTGAGTTCTTCGCATCTTATGCTTATGAAAAGCCGGTTGCTCATCGTAGACCCAAATTTCGCTACAAGAACCGGGTCACTTTCAGGTTATGTGGGCAATGCAATACATGATCGGTTGGTCGATTAGGTAGAAGACTCGGGATTTATACTAGGGACGACATGGATGATGAAGATGTCTTCACTGATCCGTTCACCTTCCCCTCTGATGCAGCTCGGGATGAATTTTGGGCTGAAAACGCTATTGGGGATCCCTACAACCCGAGGATGTCAAAGGCCTCGCGACTCAGAGACCCTTTGGTGCGAGTGATGCACCATGTATTTAGCCATTCGATATGCGGTCGCATGGACAGTCTCGGTAACTGTCCAACACCTGACTTGATCTTTTTATATGCGTTGGTTGACAAAGCACCCATCAACCTGGGCGCACGAATGGCTGAGTATTTCGTCAAGAGCTCGGGGCAGACCCCGAACAGTGAGATACATGGCGGTCAGTACGTGACCGAAATAGCGTACAACGAGCGCCTTATGACTGAGGAGGTGCTTCAGAGTCTCACTTTAATTACTGAGGGGGTTCATGTCGATATCAGGTCACTGAAGGCCATGGGGGTGATTGTAGAGCTTGATAGGGGGGATAGGTTGAGGGGATTGAACAACGAGGTCTGGGACTCGTTGCCTCCAAATGAGGAGGAAGATGAGGATGTTGAGATGGGAGAGCAGGGTCAGCAGCACCAGCACCAGCCACCGACACCACCACACTCGCCGCAGCACCATGCATTTCATCAGCATGAGGACTGGCCCGCGTTTTACCAGCAGTTCCAGGATATGCATGTGACGCAGGAGCAGCATGGTACATACTTCGACGAGATTAGATCTAGCCAGGACGAGATTCGGGCCAGTCAGGCTCAGATTCGAGCCACACATGACCAGCTTCGGCAGAGCCAGGATACTTTATATCAGGGGGTCAGTGCGGGATTCTCATATCTTTTCGGGGAGATGCATCACGCATACCCCGACTACTTTCAGCACCCTCCGCAGTTCCCACCGTGGAACCCCCCTGGTTATGGCGATGCCGGTCCGTCCTATACAAGAGACGATGATGATGGAGATGAGTAGTTGGCGGTGGTGATATCAGTTGGTGGTGTTTTCTATTTCAGTACTTTATTTATATTTAGGTGTTTATTTTGACTGTTATTTTCAAACACCCCGGTTATCTATTTCAGACATTTTACTTTATGTTCTGTTTGGATTTTAGTATTTATGTATATTATGGTTGTTTTGTGATTTTTCTGTTTCTGTTATGTTTTGGGTGCACATGTGACATACTCGCAGGTTTTAGCTATCGGATCTTGGACCGGAGCACGTACCAGATACAGCTTCGAAAGTCTCGTGGCGCCAACATCATCTTGAGGGGAGTATTTTTTTATCCCTTTCTCTATATTTCGGGTCTCGCATTGGGGACAATGCGAAGTTCAAGTGTGGGGAGGGGGTTAACTTTGTTTGTCCTCTTAAAAAAAATCAGAAAATCAGAAAAATCGTTCAAAAATACATGTGTTTTGTATATATGTTGGTAAATAAACCGGTTGGTTGTGTTTTAGAAAACTTCGGACTTGATAAAAACTCGACAAGCAAAATATTTTTGAAAAAGGAAACCGGAAAGCGTGACAAACAAAGAAAGACTTACATGATAGTTTTCACACTTTTACCCATTCCTTCCGTTACGTGAGCACATTTGAGCCTTGATTGTTATATATTTGTTCATTTCGGATATAGGAGTGAGCCGGATGTTATGTGCAATTTAGAACTTGTCACTAGTATGCTTGTTAAGACCATGAACTTGTGAATTTGTGTAAAAATGATAGAGGCACTTAGATTACCCCTTTGTTGTGTACTTGTTCTTTGTGTTGTGCTTCCCGTTCACCTTATATTACCCTTTAGGATTAACCATGTCGAGCCTTCCCGTTCACCTTTGTTTACCCACATTATCGCCCACTTAACCAAATTTAGCCTTTTTATGTTTTAAACCTTTTTAGTGTTGAAACTCGGTCAAAATAATAGTTTAACTAGCTTGTTATTGTTTATATTTCATTGTATAGTTTTATTAGTATATAAAATAAAAAAAAACAGAAAAAAACCACCCCAAAATAGGGTGAAGTCTACGAAAATCGAGCAATTTTGAATGCTTAAACGTTAAAATATCGTTGATTAGCTCGATTGCGCAATAGTCGCCTTTTTAAGGAATTTGTATGTATAGTTGTATTGTTTGTTGCTAGTTAAACGCTATTACCGAGTTTTAACCATTTTCGCCACTTTAAATGTCCACTTCCATACCCTTCGCCCAAGCCTAACGTTACAACCCGTAAAGACCTCTTGATTTACACTTGTTTGCATGTTAGTTGGTGGAGACGAGATCTTATGACAAGCTTATGATATTGCACATTTCATTGACTAGGCATTGAGTGTTTACACATACACATTTTATGTATGTTTCATAAATAAAACCGAGTGTGTGAACATTGTGAGTCGTGTGAAGATTAACATATGAGTCAATTAAATGTGAAGTCACGGCTTTTTGGTTGTCGCTTTATAATTGCATATGCTTGTTGGGTTTGAGTCTTTTGATGTTGTCTTTCGACAAACCGGCTAGCCATTTATATTAGTTTTCAATAAAATAGTGTGTAAATTATCGTTCTTGTTTGTTTATATCTTTTATTGCTTTTTAGTTTAGCTTGCTTGAGGACAAGCAAGGTTCAAGTGTGGGGAGATTTGATATTCGTTAATTTACACATATTTTAGTCCCCCGTTTTACCCCTATTTTATGCGTTTTTGGCCGTAAAACCGTCATTCGGATACTTAAATATCTACACTTTTGTTTACAGGCCTAAAACAACATACCAGACAAGATGATAGCGAAAACGAGGACTTTTCGGAAAAAAACGACGAAGCTACGGACATTCTGTTAAGGAAACTGACATGGGCCTGTGGAACGGTCGTGCGACCTGATGCACGGTCCATCTCCGACAAATGCTGAGTAACCCGGCATTGAACGAGGGTGCGACTAGGCGTGCAAGGCATTTAAGGTCAGCTCGGTGATGCACAGGCGTGCCATCTGAAGAACGACCGTGCATCTACGATGATCCAGCCTGATCTCGGTGATGAACGCCCGGCCCAGCAGCTCGTGCAACAAGAACCCGGAACCGAACGACCGTTCCATCTGAAGAACGGTCGTGCGATTTTGTATCTGGTCAAAGATCTGATGACGTATGCAGTATGGTGCCCCATCCCTAATAATTGCTTAAAGTGCACGGTCGTGCCATCTGAAGAACGACCGTGCGACAGCAAAAAAAATATAAAAACAGAACAGAAACATTCTGTTCGATATTCTGGAATTTTGGGAGCTTCACAGGCGATTATACAGGCTCCGGAGGCTTTGCTTTTGACCCGGATTCAAGCCACATTGTGCCGTTTAGCTCCATTACTACCCGGATCCTTAGTCTAGTACTTGTTTATGGTTTGGTTTTCTAATCTTTCCATGATTTTGTTAATCTTTCAAGTACTTAGATTAATGTTTATGTATTATTGTAGCCTTTGGGCAAAAACACAACAATCCCTTGCTTAATTGTAGCCATTAGTATGTTAATCTTTGTTTGTAATGACACTTTGAAGTATTTTCTATGATTATCTTTGATGATTAGTTTGCAACCTTGTTATTGATATTGATTTTTTGATTATAAGTAATTATGTTGGATGATTGATGCTTGGTTAGTTAAGATAGTTAAAGAATGAAGCTTAATTAATCTTGTATTAGTAAACTTTGAACTTGGTTAATTAGTTTAGCTTGGTTTAAATGTATGCATCATGATATTAGAAATGATTAGTGATTTAATAAAATGTAATTATTGTTAATCAAGAGAGCTTGCCGTCACGTAAGGACCTTAACGGGTTAGATGGTGTCGTTATAAATTCTTGCCATGATTTGTTAGCTTAGTTAGTAGTTTAGGCCAAAATTGCTATCTTAGTGAATTATTGTGCAAGATTTGTAAAATGAACTCGGTTGTGATTTAATCTAGTTTATGCTTGTTTCGGTGGTTGCATTGTGTTTATCGGTGTCTCTTTCCTTGATTAAGTGCGGTTAGAAAACTCCTAACGGATGACTAACTTATGTTTAAGAGATTTTCATAGACATTTATCAATTGCACGTTAAAGAACAATTTTAGGTGGTTAAAGTGTGTTTATCGTTTTAGCTTTCCAAATGATTGTCATGTTAGGATTCCCGAAAGGAATACTAATTGTCTTAAATTGGAATATTGACCGAATGCTTCTAGTGTCAAAACCGACTTAGTTGACATGCCGTGGTTGTGTATTAAGCAAGGCTTTTTATCTATTATCTATTATGTTTTTATTATGTATTTGTTTACGCTTACTCTAGTTTAATTAAAATCAAACAAAACTTATGTTTTTACTGGTAGTTTAGTGACAAAGGTCTAGTATTATTTCTCCGCCCATTTCCTTGGATCGATACTTGGTTCTTACCGATACTTTATTACATATGTGACGGGGTACACTTGTCTCTTTCGTGTGTGTTTTGATGTAAAAGTTATAATCACTTTTATAAATTTAAAACCAAATCGTGTGTAAATTCATTGCAAAATTATGTATATATACGCACACGTCAACCACACCAAGTCAATGATGATGTGAAACATAATAAAGAACTAGAAGATTCTTCAAGATAATAATTAGCATGTAATGTTTGCTCTCAAGGAAAATTATATATTTGCAAAAATTAACGAGGGTCTGTATACCTAAATATTCTGGAATCGATTAAAGGATATGCATATCCCAACATGATACTATTTCGTTTTTTTTTTAAATCGATGCATCGTCTAAATGGTTATTAAATCTACAACCTGAAGCTTGTGTGATTGTGGCTTAGCTAATGTGATAACAAGCATATTAATTCAGATTAGTATACTTATTTGATAATAGTGAATTTGATTCCCAAGTTATTAACAATCATTGGAATAAGTGTTATTGTGATCACTAAACGTCTACTATTGGTTACAAAGCCAATAATCATGCGAGGAGCAAAAGTTCATTTAGGTACATGTAATTTTATATTTAGTACCATCAATTCACATCAAGCCAATAAATTATAGTTCTCCCCATACAGTTGGTTTTTTGGTCAGAAACCAAAGATGTCTCATCAAAGATTTTGGTTGTGCAACATATATTGAAACTCATCCACCATACTGCACAAAGATGGGACTTCTAAAAAGTTTGAGAATATGTTGGGTATAAATAATCGTTTATGATTAAATACTTAAAGCCATTAGTGAGAAATTCGTTTATGGCCCATTGGTTTTCACTTTAATGAATGAATGTTCCCAACATTAGGGGGAGGTAACAAGCAGTTGGAAAGTGAAAAGTGAAATGAATTATCCTGTCATCTTGATCCTCATACTATAAACTATGAACTAGAAGTTCAAATTATAATTCATTTACCAATATTAAAGAACAAATTACCAGACAAGTTTACTGACCTAAATAGAGTGACTAAGTAAGTCACATAATCAATTGCTTATGCTCCAGTTATATTTGTGTCCCAAGAGGACAACCACATATTTTTGTAATGAGTCTATTGCACGCCTAAAACGTGGTAGACTAGTTGATTCCAATAATAAAATTCCTTAACAAATTGGAGCAAGTAATTAAGATGGTCAAGTTGAGGTTATAGTAATAAGATCTCCTGAAGAGACAATAGACATGATGGTTCAAGAAGAACCTCAGTTACCTGAAAATAAAGAGATCTCGATAAGTTGTATCATGTCTAAGATATGTATGGAATCGAAAAAAATCAACATCGTTATACTTTTGTATATAATGTAGTGCTTAAAATGATTAAATGACGTGGATCAAGATTTAAGATCTGCCTATGAATGAATATTAAGAAATGATTGGCCAAAAATGGAAAGAGGCAAATAAGGCAAAGCTGAATTCTCTAATGACATGGAAAGTATCTGGACCAACAATACATACAACTGAGGTTGTAAAATATGTTGGACATAAACGGGTCTTTTATGCGAAGTATGTGAAAATAAAATTGAGTGATATAAGGAAAAATTGGTGGCACAATAATTTTCGCAAAGACCCATGATTATTATGAGGAGACGTTTTCTCCAGTGGTGGATGTATTGACTTTCCAATATTTTATTAGTCTGGTAATATAAAGAGAGAATTGATATTCGTCTTATGAATGTTATGTATCATTTGATACTGAGAGTTTACATGAAAGTCCCGAAGGATTAAATTATGTAGGTCATGTAAAGTAAGTTCTCGAGAACAATGTGATCATTGTATACATATTCGGATTTTGAATAGGTTATGATTTTTTACATGTTGGATATAATTGGAACTCCTGATGAGTTTCTAAAGCAATTGAGTGCTTAAAAGGTTAATTGACACATCTTAACGATGTAATACTTGTGCACCAAGAAACATACATAGAAAACTTGTACCCGGTGATTGAGATATCTCAATAAATAGTGTACACGCATGGTACAATATGGATTTTGGAGATAAAAACAAGGGTTCATGACATTTTGCATATGATATAGATATCTATGTTTTGAATGAGCAAATTTATGTAGCAAAACTTCTAAAGAGTGAAAGCACATGCATATTTGGATAAGATGGAATAAATTACCTCATGGATTGATAATGATAGAAGCATTAATGATGTCAAAACCTAAAGAACGTATTATATGAAGTTGACAAAATACGTATGGACTAAATAGCCGAAATGAGTGTTGTACAACTCGATGTATTCGCATAAAGAGGGATATAAGTTTGATTAAAGTAGCCATGTTCTATGAACATTCTACTTTTAAAAGTTCACTATAATCACAATTTACAGTAATGATGTCTAGGCATCATTGAGAGAAATTGTCGAGCTTTTAGAGGGAGAATTTATGAATGACCTTGGCACGGTCTAATTATTACTCGAACTGCAGTTCGAGTAGATATGTAATTATATTTTACTAATCCCTCAAGTACATCTAGAAGATGATGTTTGGATATTTTAGTATGGACATAGTTGAACCTTAAAGTATGTTAAAGGTTGTTAAGTCATTTGTTATAAGAAATGCCTATTATCATCTCCTACCAAAGTAGAGATTCTCATTCTAGAAGTACCATCGTTAAATGCATAAGTGCATTAATATGTTTTGCTAGCTATGTATGGTTATAATATCTTTCACTTGAGCTTATTGTCGTGATATAACCTTTGTCAAGCGAAGAGACATTGGAATGAGTTCAAAGAAATATTTCAGTCTTGTAGATGCAGGATTGTAACGAAACACAGTCGTGGACATATGATAATTTTTGGAAGGAGACACCTAAAGTCTCGTTAGAAGATTATACAACATTGCTCAACATAAAGGAGAGCAATTTAAGGGATCAAGCGACAAATCATTCGCTACAAAAGCTTTATTCGACTTTCATGGAAGATGGACACACGTCACTTAAAGGATACATGTTAAAATGAGGGGGAGACTTATTCAAGTTGCACTCTTTTTCCCTTGACTAAGTTTTGTGCCATTGGGTTTTCTTAGTATGGTTTTTAATGAGGCAACATACCTGACCCAAAAGTATCAGGGGGAGAAAATGCGCGCTGCACTCTTTTTTCCTTAGCTGAGGTTTTGTCCCACTGGGTTTTCCTAGCAAGGTTTTTAACGAGGCAGCATCACCAAGCGTATTAAAGAATGGTATATTATCATGTGGATAGTTTTATCAAATGGATAGTCAAGGGGGAGTGTTATGAATTAATATTTATTTATTGTGTGACTATCCGCTTGTGTTTATCATTATATTATGACTCCCCATGTACTTAACTCCCATCTCTCCATGTACTTAACTCTCATCTCTTCATGTACTTAACTCTTATCTTGTAAGCCTATAAATAGAGGCATATGTGATCCATATTTTACATCAATAAGAAATCCATCTTCTATTCTCTCATTCTTCTCTATACATTGCTAGTAGGTCGTTGTTTCACAACAAAATTTGATATATGACTTTGTAACCTATATTCTTCTCTTTTTATTTTACAGGAGCTAAGAATACACGGTATGGGGGTCGTCCCCCTACCGTTCCGCACACTGCCCCCTCCCCCCAACGTTGGGGACACTCTATAAGAAGACAAAAACAAGGCTGCTCCCTCTCACACACACCTATACATATAATATATACATATACATATACATTTTAGGTCCATCCCCCCATTTTCATACCTCCATCCTCTTTGCCCCATCCTCACACCCATCCTACGTGGATCCTACGTGGCGGATCATCTTCCAAGAGAGGACCATCACTATACCGCATAGCCTAATCTAAAAAATTGATCTGGATGCGCTAATCATCTCCCTACATTTCTTCTTCACCAAAGTTATGTGAGACATGTTCGCCCACCCTATGAGGTCGCTAGTCATATTAATGGAGAACACACTAAAGCATGGAATTCAATAATTGGTCATAAATCAAGACTCCACTTACTTTGGTCTCCTTAATAGATTAAATCACCATTCTTTAATTGCATATAATGGCTCACCAATATGTACTCCTTTCTCTTCTTATTCGGCCTCTAACCCATTTTATTTTTATCACTAAAAGAAATATAACCGCATTGGGTTGGTGGGCTTTTCTTAATTTGCCTATTCCAATTCTAAATGTCGTGCAATTATGGCTAGGTGGCACCCTAATCCCTCTGGCCCTCAGTTTATATAAACTAGTAAATAGGCGAGGATATATTGCAAATATCGAATGTATTAGCGCAAATGCTATGTAACGCGACCGATGCGCAACAATAAAAAGGGGCTTATTATAGCTTTAAAAAATAGAAAACACACGAAACGCAGAGTAACTCGAATTTATACCATCGGATCATAATATATTATATTTAATGACACTCGGTATAGTATGCAAAAAACGTATTATACTTGCACTGACTCATTTCCCAAGATAAGTTTTCGTCTAAAAAGAAATCAACTCGAATTTATACTGATACCTACATAAAAATCCGCACGTAAAAAGTTAATTTTTTTTCAAGCAAAAGAACAAAAGGGCAAAGTCGAAACTTTTGAACCTTAAAGAGGTTAACGACAAATTAGTTCTTTAAAGAAAAATTGGCAAACAAAAATCAATAAAAAAAAGTTACATCTAAACGTAGATTAACTCGAATTTATACCAACACGTACATAAAAATCCGTACCTAAATTCTTTTTTCAAGTAAAAGAACAAAAAAGAGTAAAGTCAAAACTTTTGAAATTCAAGGAGATTAACGACAAATTAGTTCTTCAAAAAGAAATTAGCGAACGAAAATCATTAAAGAAAATAACATGTTAAAACCGCATATTATATATGGTACATGGGTAAAGCTAGAATATTAGAAACATGAGGGATTAAACATTGACATTTGTAAAGCCAAGGGACTAAAATTGCAACGTGGTGAAACTTTGGGAAAAACGTAAAACTAAGAGAAAAAGAGTTAAAAATGTAAACTTTGAAAGCATAGGGGTTGCCAGTAAAATGAAATAGAGGCTAAAAATACCATTTTGCAAAGTTGGGGGTTGGATTTATTATATTGTAATATTATTTCTCAATGTTGAGGTGGCCTTGTATTTTATTGAAAAGTGGAAGGGATGGCCTTGTATTTTAATGAAAAAGGGAGGGTCGGTGGCGTAAAAGCCACCGAGTTTGTGCTTTAAGATTATGTAGAGTATCTCTTCACGCACACGTCTGCTCGCACATGTAAATACTACACACACATATCAGAAGGACTTTGACCTAGTGGTACCAACTACCAAAGTGTTGGTCAAAATTTTTGTGTTTTTAAGTGGTGACAGTTCAATTTATATAGTATACAAAAAATGTGCACTTTAATAGTAGAATTAGAGAATATGTGTTACCATTGTAATAAATATAAATATAATTTAAGACCTACTAAAAATGTTTTATTAAAATAAAAAATTCAATCCATACTTATGAGGAAGTCGTATGAAGTGTATCAAATGGACTCAAATTAAATTCATTAAAGCGTCATTGTAACCGTTTCATCGAACTCTATGATATGAGATTTCAGGTTTTCGCTTTAAACTTGTAGATTTTAGAATGTTTGTTGACATCATTGCGTCTTTTTATTTAACATTTTGTCTTTTTTATATTTGTGTCGTGTCTTTTTTCCTAGACATTGTGTTATATTTCTCGGCATTCTGTTATATTTTGTTCGACATTATGTTATATTTTGCAATCCATTATGTCTTTTTCGGAAACTTTGTAGGATAACTTTATCCGTACTTTTTAATTTTTATAAATAAAAACTTCAACGTTTTTTTATTCTTTTTCCCAACGAAGTTAACAAAATAATTTGCAATAAAAGTTCTTGTGAACCTTCACCGGCCAGTGAATTGATTTTAGAAATTTTCGCATCATCTTGTATTTGTTAAACTCTAGCAAAGATTACCAAAAAAAATTGTTATGGTGAAATGAAGGCTTATATTATTTCACGGTTCTCGCCAAAATAAGTGTTTTCACCTTGATCTAACTAAATATTATATATAAACAAATATGTGTATGCATGTATGTATATGTATTTCGATATACATCTAATCATGTATAATATATATTAGAAGACAAAGAGGAGGAAAGCCGGTTTGAAGGGGTAGAAACATGGCAACAACATTCAACAACTCCTCAGAAAACACTAATGGAAACTGTGCTTGAATTATTAAAGGGGGATTGAAAAAGTTTTAACAGACAAGCAGGAGTAGAAGTGAGTAATCAGTGGTTTTAGCATAATTGACGAAGATAATGACACCAGCTTAATTAACATTTGCTTAAATCTTGCTAATTTTGAGGAAACCCTATAAACTTTTTCCAAGATTTAATCTTGGAGTTTGAAGCCCTACGGCACTTGTCCTTTACTAACTCAATGTCTATATGACGGTTCCGTGTAGCTAACAAATCTTTAAATGTATTTTTTATTATACAACGGCCACCCGTAGTGGGGTGCCACACGGCAAAAGAGGGCATAGCGCCGCCGCACACCACTACGGCCGGCGCTATAGGGTCTTGAAATCGAGTCCCCCCGAAGGTGATAGCGGCGTGAAGGGGTGTTATTTTCAAAAATCCGACTGTTGCCCTCTATCCCCCACTCACAAACATATATATACATACACATGTATGTATGATTGAAGGGGTTATGTAACCCCCTTACCACTACACCCACTTGTGATATAAAACCCCATAAAACCCATCTCTTACACTTTTCGCCACTTGTCGCATAACGCCCCTTAGAGGTTTTTATGACTACACATGGTCTAAGGCTCATCTTTAAACTCTCAGAGTTTCCCGCTCCACGCATCATACTGCAGTAGCGACGTGGTGTTCCCCGCCACCCTAGACCTCCATATCACCTTCCATCCCCGCATCATCTTCAAATCCTTCTTTTCACAGATGATCAGTGGTGGTAGGGTACCGCTCTTGCCGGATATTTGTAGGATGGGAATGTGGCATGGCGTTCCCGATGCCACCTCACATCCTTGCTGAGTGATACCGCTTATATAACACACACATAGCCTAATCATACTTTTAAATCTACATTTTTGTTCATCATAGCACTAGAACCCTCAACTACTTAAAGAAACCATTATGTACACACATTGATACCACCATGCTACAAACGTTTTGATGTCTTTATATTTGTTAGAATTTTCAAGATTTTATTACAATATATATGTTTCAGTGCAACTAAGTACATTATATATATATATATATATATATATATATATATATAGAAAGTATAATGTACAAAATGGCTTAACCTACATTAACATACGCGACGGAATTTATAACGTGCGTAATTATTTTTTTCACCATTATAACGTGCGTGATTATCACCTCCATGCGTGATTATCACCTCCCATACGTGATTATCACCCAAAAACTGCTCCCATGCGTTATTAGGGCTCCCATGCGTGATTATTGCCCATATCTGATGGTTGAGTGCGTCGCATACGTTAAGTAGGATAAGGACTTTTGTATGTTAACCTTTCCCTATATATATATATATATATATATATATATATAGGACAAAGATCCGTTAGGAACCACCCCTTATTGCGAGAACCGCGAGAACCAGTGTGAACACAAACAGTAATTCCTAAAAAAATCTAAAAAACACCCAAATTTTTTTTTTATTTTTTTACTATTTTTTTTGAAAAAATCGCAATATTTTGTTAATAAAAAAAATAAAAAAAAATTTTCAAAAAAAAAAAAAAAAAAAATTTCGAGTAACAGTTATCCATGCACATGTGCATATGTATCGTTTCTTTGTCAAATTCCGTAATTCATTACAAATAATAGTCAATTGCACTTTCATTTACACTACCACGTGTAATACACTACTTTTTACGTTAACAATGTTAGAAATGCACATGTGCATTTATATGTATTAACAGGAAATAAGGTGTTTTGGTACACTACTTTCTCTTTCATCTATCGTTCCATCCATAATACACAAGCATGCACATGTGCATTTTTGTCATTTCTTTGACAAATTCCGTAATTCATTACACATATTAGACAATTGCACTTTATTTACACTACCATATGTAATACACTACTTTTTACATTACCAATATTAGAAATGCACATGTGCATTTATATGTATCAACATTAAATAAGGTGTTTTGGTACACCACTTTGAATACACTTTCCTTTTTCATCTATCATACCATCCATAACACACTACAATTACCTCCTACCATCCATAATACAATACCATTATCTCCTACCATCCATGATACAATACCATTAACAATATTTTCACTTTAATACATGTATGTAAACACCATTTATACCATCCAATCAACATATTACATAAAAAATTGACAACTATAACCAAACCATCAACCACTAGATATAACTAACCAAAAAACATGTATATGAGTCTACTTCTCCATTCAAAATCACAAACTTTTTGTAACAAAACACGTTATATCATGGTTATACCTAATTATGCACATGTGCATTTTGAATATTGGTAATGTAAAAAGTAGTGTATTACTAATGGTATTGTAAATTAAAGTGCAATTGTCTATTCCTGATAACGTATTACTGAATTTGTTGAAGTAATGATACATATGCACATGTGCATAGATAACTGTTACTCGAAAAAAAAAGTTTTTTTTTTTATTTATGGTAACGAAATATAGCGATTTTTATTAAAAAAATATTAAAAAAAATAAAAAAAAATTTTGAGTGCTTTTTTGATTTTTTTTAGATTTTATTTTGTGTTCACATTGGTTCTCGCGGTTCTCGCAATAAGGGTGGTTCTCACATGAACCTTACCCTATATATATATATATATATGGAGGAGCTCATGCAAGAACCACCTTTATTGTGAGAACCGCGATAACCAATGTGAACACAACCTAAAATAGCTAAAAAACCTAAAAAAAACCTAACCCCCCCCCCCCCCAAAACCTAAACCCCCCTCCCCCACCACCCAAAAACCTAAACCCCCCCCCCCCCCCACACGCCCCCAAGCTAAAATTCTAAAAACTAAACCCCCAAAAAACCTAAAAAAATTTAAAAAAATAAAAAAAAAATCTAAAATTTTTTTTTTTGAATTTTTTAATATTTTTTATGTTAAAATCGCTACTTTTAGAGGCAAAAAAAAATTTAAAATTTTTTTTTTGCCTTCGAAAAGTAGCGATTTTAACATAAAAAATATTAAAAAATTCAAAAAAAAAAATTTTTGTGTGATTTTTAGCCATTTTTAGGCATTTTTTGTTGTGTTCACATTGGTTCTCGCGGTTCTCGCAATAAGAGGTGGTTCTCACATGATCTTCTCCCTATATATATATATATATATATATATATATATAATTTGTTATATCTTAAATTACGTTTTCATTTTTGCATTTTGTAGTTTATCGTTTTTATAATCATTCTTATCTTTAAAAAAAAGAAAATTAATAACTCCGTGTTATCTATCTATCTATACTTTCTGTTTTGGTCAAAAATTACCGAAGCAATTAAGTGATCAAATTAGTTTTGTGAGGTATTGTGCCAGAAAGTGTGTTGGAAATATACTTGTTAAGTTATTTGGAAAAACAGTATTCAGGATACGGCTCAGGATATTGAGCTGTATCTATGATCAAACAATGAGCAAAAATAAAGTAAACGACACGAGATGTACGAGGAAAGCCCTTGATCAATCTAGATCGCCGGCATAAAACCTCGGGAGCTGACAATCGCAGCTGCCTTGTTCTTCAATTGCTTCAGAAATCAGGATACAGTGCGGGATGTGGTACGGATCGACTAAGTGTTACAATGAATATGAAATACAAGTGTGGTGTTTGCAATTAGCTAGAGAGTGTAAGTGTTCGAGAGTGTAAGTGTGAATTGTTGTGTGAATTGTTGTGTTCTAAGCTGATCCGACCTCATCTATTTATAGTAAAGATAAAATAACTAACTACCCTAAACTCGCGGGATCCACCGAATATTCCTTCTTGGAACGTTGTAGACCTGGTCTTTCGGGCTCAACGTCTCTTTCTCAACAAATTCGTCCGAGTCTTGTGGAGAAGAAGTCCTCTTGACCGTTAGCAAGTCTCAACCCTTAACCTGCACGTGGTTAATTCAACAAGCCTCAGGATATCGCCCAAGATGTTAGCAATATCCTCTTCCAGCATCCTGATCACAAATAAACAAACAAAGGCAGGATATTGGTCAGGATACATATGTTAAGAAAATGACCCCTAACAATTGTCCCCAAATATATCGGTTGGGATACCAATCCAACGGATATATTTCAAAAATCTTATCTCATGGCTTAAGGTAATTAATATGACTAGACTCTTGAAATGACAGCGGTGCAACTCCCAAGGCGTTATTTACTTTTTACCCCCCTATATTCATCCTATATTAACCGAGGGACTCCTTGTCTCGGTTATCCTTATCTGCGAGCAAGCATCAGGTATTTTCTAATCTCCTTTCTTTGATTTTTCTTAATTTGCTCAATGGCACCACGAACGAAATCCCGCTCAGACCGGTCAGCCTCAACCCTCATAAGTCAAAACTTTATCACCGATCCAGCAAAGGAGATTTGCTGCTTCAATAATGCTGATATTGCTGCTCTCAAGGACTCCGGTGCCTTTCCCACCGGAACGGTCTTTCGCCCCTTTGACAAGGAAGCCCGATCGGATGTAGCATCCGACGAGTGGGTTTGTTTTTTCGCTTATCCTTTCTCTCTTGGACTCCGGTATCCATTTCCACCCTTTATCTCCAGCTTCTTCGACCTTACCGGCCTTAGTTATGCCCAAGTTATGCCAATGGTTTGGCGAATCTTGATAGTGTTGGATCAAATCAAATCTCGTCATTTTCCTAACCTACTTATTGAAGACCTTCCCGTAGCATACCGGTTGAGATCTCATGGCAATCACCGTTATCTTCTGTTCTCCATCAAGAACCCTTTGGTCCTTAAAGCCACCAAGAATGAGGATCGATGGCGACGAAAATTCTTTTTCGTCAAAAGAGACTCCATTGATAAGGGTCTCGATCTACCGGTTAAATGGTTAACCAGGGGTAGGATTTAGGGTTTTAGGAATATCCCCAATCATATCTTCAAACTGTATCCCGGACTTATATTCTGATGTTTTTATGCAGCGAATTTCAGAGATTTAGTGCCTCCTAGCGCAGAATCCGAATCCAAGATCAAAGAAATCTACCGTCTTCCTGCCAGTGAAAGAACTTTTTCCCTGTCTCTCACAGATCCTCATCAAAAATCAAGCTCAGAAATGTCAGGTAAGCACAATTTCATATGTTAATTATTTTTCAAAAATATGATGAGTTTTAAGAATATCTTCCCTTATGTAGTACCAGTCGTCAACCTTGAAGGTTTCGAACTTGATGAGTTAGATTGCTACTCCAGCCTTGAACCCATCAGACAAGAATCCAAGACAAAGCCAGCTGATACACCAAAGCCTACCTCCTCAAAGACTGTTTCAGCCCCCAAAGGTCCTCCGGCATCCAGGACTAGGGCATCCAGCTCTCGGAAGAGAAAGGAGACTGACTCCCCAGCTGTTTCCGAAACATTCTCCCTTGAGAATCATGGGTTTAACGAAGCCACCTCATTCCTCAAACAGGTAGAATTTTCTTTCTGATATCCTGTACAAGTATGTTAGTCTTTATCCTGCTTATTTTTCACATTAATACCTGTGTCTTTATCGACAGGGTCTGGATCGCCTCATGCATTTATACGAAGATGCTAGCGGTCTTAACAAGATGTTGCAGATTCAACTGGAGAAAGCTCAAGCCACCATAGCTGATCAAGGAACCATTGCAGCTGCCAAATCCCAGCACTATGAAGACAAATACAAGGCAATGACTCGGGAACATCAAGCCGCCCTCCATAAAGCTAATGAGGATGCTCAAGCCAAGCTAGACGCCGCTCTTCTCCAATATCAGCAGAATATGAGCTCATACCGGGATAGCTTAAAAGCTTCGGTGGTCGTCTCTCTTCTCCAAGCCAGGATAAGGATGGCTTATGAGGCCATGGATCTGGGTTTTGAATGCCCTTCCTGGAATGTAAAGGCTTGGGAGGAGAAACTACAGGGCCTCGGAGGTCATCCCGTTGCTCATCCTGCAAAACATACTAGTGAAGAGCCTTCTAAGGTGGCAGAGGAGGTTGCCAATGCTGGTGATGGTGCTGAGAAGAATCCCGAGGGTGATGCTGGGGCGAATGCTGGCAAGGAGGTTGCTGATCAAGAAGGTGCCGCATCTTAGGCGGCGAAATGGGCGATGATGGATATATGTGCCAAGGCCGGAGCCCATTTTTTTTAATTTCATGGTTGTGGTTGCATAAACAATTTACTTTTCCTGTCCTTGAACAATTTACTTTTCCTGCACTAGAACAATGTGATGACTAAAGGTGAATGGGTCCTAGGTTTTAGGATGAAGCCCTTGGTCATCGATTAGTATAACTTGTTTTGAACATAGTATCGGTTGTAGGTGAACGGGTCCTGTTTTGAGACAGATCCTGCAACCGTTACATAAATTTGGCAAAAACTAATTGTGCTTTTGGCGGATGGGCCTTAGTTTAAGGTGAAACCAAAAGCACAACTTTTGGCTTGTTAATAATATAACTATCTTTTGACTTATTTTTTTTTTACCTTGCATTGTTTAGTGTAAGTCTTGGCTTTGTAAAAATTTCATACTGTTATTTTACAAAATATCCTGACCAGTATGCTTAAAAACATACTGTAGAAGCCTTTTATAGATCTTCCAAACATTCCTTTAACTTTATAAAAATTTCTTTAGAAAGTAAAAAATAGTTTATCTCTTCAAAACCAAGTTTTGATGATGATCAAAGTTCCAAGCCAATCCTAGTTTTCAAACATCCTAATCAAATATCCTTAAAAGGACTTTGAGGATATATGCCAGGATACTTAACATAATGTTACTAAAAACTTAAATGAGGCTTACAAAGGAAAGATCATACCAGACATAGGATATAAGCCTATTACCGAACTTCAATCCCTTTGCAACTCTTCCAATGAAGATGTCCCCAGTGCAAGGTACTTAGCGCATTAGTCGCAAACTTCATTCTTTTAGCTTTACACCATCATCTTGGCAGGGATGTCCCCTGTGTACAATGTCTTCAAGTATCTTAGAAATCTATTTAATGTCAGTTTCCATGGCATAAGCAATTTTTCACGTCCCGAGGGTATAACCCAAAGATGTACTGGAGATAAATCCTTTGTATCCTGGGGAAAATCCCAATTTTTCATGCGCTACAGGCGGGAGTGTATAAACCCCAAGACTTAGAAAGGTGAAAACCTTTAAACCTTAGAGAGTATGAAAATACCCTTTCGTGAGAGAGGGTGATCAATCCTCATATACCGTTAGGATTCAGGATATATCCAATGGTAACGAAATTGTCAGCCACTTTTACATGGACTGGTCCCGCCACCTTGAACTATCCCTGAATAACTTGCGCTCCAGGCGGGGTGTTTAAACCCAATTCGGAAGAAAGGTGAATACCTTTAAACCTGTGAAGGGATCAGTATCCCTTAAACGTGAGAGAGGGGGCCAATCCTCTAATCTTCTGAGTTATCCTGAGTGCATATTCTGGAGCTATATCCTGAAACATATCTTGCAAAACAAATGTAAACTAAGGTGGGTGTTAGCCTGGCTAACACCCCTCCGATGCTTAAGTCAGTATCAGGTTATAAAGAACAAATTAAACCAAACATATTTAAAAGAAATAGAGTTCATACCATCTTGAGTTAGAAATTAAATTCTAGACTCACTTGAAATAGAGCTTAAGGTGTATAGCATTCCAAGATCTCGGTAGCATATCCCCCTCCATATTCTTGAGTCTATATGCTCCTTTCCCTGCTTCTGATTCAACTTCATACGGTCCTTCCCATTTTGGAGCTAACTTGCCATCGGCAGGATTAGTAGTATTTTGGAAAGCCTTTCTTAACACCCAATCTCCAACCTTAAATCTTCTGGTTCTAATATTCTTGTTATATGCCCTGGATATTCTCTGTTGATATGCTGCCATCCTTAGCCTCGCTGCATCTCTCTTTTCATCTATAGTGTCTAAATCCTGACTCAAGGCTTCGGGATTCTGCTCAGGATCACTTAAGATAGATCTTGCAGTAGGTATTGTCATCTCCGTTGGAATCACTGCTTCTGCTCCAAACACCAACGAAAATGGGGTTTGACCTGTCGCATTCTTTACCGTTGTCCTATCAGCCCATAAAAAAAAAGGGTAATTCTTCTGCCCATCTTCCTTTTTTGGCTCCAAGCCTTTTCTTTAAGTTATTGACAATTATTTTGTTTGAGGATTCTGCTTGTCCATTTGCTTGAGGATGTACCGGAGTAGATGTGATCATTTTGATTCCCCAACTCTTGCAAAAGTCTGTAGTCCTCTTACTTATGAACTGAGAACCATTGTCACAGATTATCTCAGCTGGTACTCCAAATCTGGTCAAGATATTCCTCTTTATGAAGGATACTACTTCTTGGTCTCTAACTTGAACAAATGCTTCAGCTTCAACCCACTTAGAGAAATAATCCGTCATTGCTAGCATAAAGACTTTTCCTCCCGGAGCTTTTGGTAGCTTTCCCACTATATCCATACCCCACTTCATAAATGGCCAAGGGGAAACAATAGGATATAATGGTTCAGCCGGTTGATGCAGTATGTTACTATGTCTTTGACATGAGTCACATCTTCGAGCATATTCTGCGGCATCTTTTCTCATTGTTGGCCAATAATACCCTCTTCTTAATACTTTTGAGAATAACGATCTGCCCCCAGCATGGTTACCACAATCCCCTTCATGTATATCCTGAAGGACTTCTTTGGCTTCAAGATCCTCCAAGCATCTCAAATACGGTCCTGCAAGAGATTTCTTGTATAAAATATTATTTATAATAGTGAACCGTGATACCTTCATCCTAAATGCCTTAGGATTTTCATTTCCAGGGATGTGTCCTTCTTTGAGATATCTCATGATTGGAGTCGTCCAGGATTTAGGATCCTCCTCAGGATATTCTACTCCAGGATTCTGTATACTAGTTACTTCTTTACCCTGAGGATTCGTTGCAGGATATAAGACATGTAATATTGGTATTTGCGTCCCTTCAAGTATCCTGATCGATGATCCCAAATTTGCTAGGGCATCCGCTTCAGCATTATCTTCCCTTGGTACCTGTTCAAGTATAAAAACATCGAAATATCCTGCTAATTTTTTGAGAATATCGAGATATTCGATTAATTTCTCACCCTTAACTGCATAGGATCCATTAAAATGGTTAGTAATTAACAAAGAGTCAACATACACTTGCAAATTTTTGATACTCATGCTCTTAGCCAACTCTAATCCTGCAATTAAAGCCTCATACTCTGCTTCATTATTAGTAGCAGGAAATTCACACCTAATAGCCTGGGGTAATATGTCCCCCTGTGGCGATTTTAGTAGTATTCCTAATCCTACACCTCTTACATTAGATGCACCATCAGTATATAATATCCAGGATCCTGAGGATTCTCCTAGCTGTTGAACTTCTAGATCTACCTCATCCTGAATGTCACTACTAAAATCAGCCACAAAGTCAGCTAAAGCCTGAGATTTTATGGCACTTCTAGGTTCATATACTAAATCATAAGCACTCAACTTTACTGACCACTTGGCCATCCTGCCTGACATCTCTGGTTTCCTAAGCACATTTTTGACAGGATAATTCGTTTTAACATGTATCCTATGTGTTTCGAAATAATGTCTAAGCTTTGTCGATGCCATGACTAGGGCTAATATTAATTTTTCTAAATGAGAATACCTAGTTTCAGCATCTAACAAACTTTTACTAACATAATAAACAGGATACTGCTGACCTTCATGGTCTTTTATAAGAACGACACTTACAGCATTCCCTGACACAGCAAGGTACAGGGATAGTGGTTCACCATTTTCTGGCTTCATCAATAGAGGTGCGGTTGAAAGATACCGTTTCAAATCCTGCAGGGCTGCTTCATGCTTTTCCCCCCATTCGAATCTTTTGTTCTTCTTTAGGATATCATAGAAGTCTTTGCATTTTTCTGAGGATCTTGAGATAAATCTGTTTAGAGCTGCTACCCGACCTGTTAATCTTTGTACATCCTTCATATTTGAGGGTGATTTTATGTCTAGGATAGCTTTGATCTGCTCTGGGCTTGCTTCTATCCCCCTTTTTGTCACCATATATCCAAGAAACTTCCCTGCCCCCACTCCGAAATGGCATTTAGCAGGATTTAGCTTCATGTTGTAGTGATCCAGGATATCAAATGCTCCCTTGATATCCTGGAGGTGATCCTCAGACTTTTTAGATTTCACCATCATATCATCGATATATACCTCCATGGTGTCCCCCAGTTTGTCTTTGAACATCATGTTCACCAATCTTTGGTATGTT
The DNA here is from genome assembly GCA_030545235.1 of Helianthus tuberosus. Taxonomy (NCBI): domain Eukaryota; kingdom Viridiplantae; phylum Streptophyta; class Magnoliopsida; order Asterales; family Asteraceae; genus Helianthus; species Helianthus tuberosus. The sequence goes on along the minus strand of CM060365.1, from coordinate 188,449,067 downwards.
GCACCTGCATTTTTTAAACCAAAAGGCATAGTTGTATAACAATAAATACCTGTTGGTGTCATGAAGGCGGTATCCTCCTGGTCAGAAGGCTCCATTTGGATCTGTTGAAATCCTGAGGATGCGTCCATGAAGGTCAGCATTTCATGCCCAGCAGTGGCATCTACCATTGCATCAATATGGGGAAGAGGAAATGGGTCTTTAGGACAAGCTTTGTTCAAGTCTGTGTAGTCTACACAAACTCTCCATTTCCCATTCTTCTTTTGTACTACAACCACGTTTGCTAGCCACCTTGGGAACTTAACCTCTCTGACCATTCTGGACTTTAATAATCTTTCAACTTCCTCCTGGATAATCGCGTTCCGCTCAGGAGCAAACTTCCTTCTTTTTTGTTGCACAGGCTTGAATGATTTATCAATTCCAAGCTTGTGAGTGATAATACCTTTGGATATGCCTGTCATATCCTCATGCTTCCATGCAAACGTAGACATCCTGCATTTCAAAAAGTTAATTAATTGTTCTTCAATATCCTGAGGGATATTGGTCCCTACGAGCACCGAAATATCGGGGTTATCCTGGTCCAGGATAACTTTCTTCACATCCTGCTCTGGATCCTCCACGATATCCCGGGCCCGCGTCTTTAATTGCTATGCTGCACTAGTTTTGGCTGAGGATTTCATCGAGGATGAGTAGCATTCTTTCGCCTCCTGCTGATCGCTATCAACTTTAACAACTCCCCAAGGGGTAGGTATCTTGATGCATTGGTGATATGTTGATGGCACAGCCTTCATATCGTGAATCCACGGTCTTCCCAGTATAATGTTATAGCAGGATAGAGAGTCCATCACACAGAAACGTTGTATCGAGTTGACTCCTTAAACGTACACCGGCAACCTTATCTCTCCCACTGTGTTTCTGGCCTCTCCGCTGAACCCAACAAGCACGGTGGACTTCGAAGTGATATCCATTGGAGATATATTCATTCTTTTAAGTGTCTCTAGTTGGATTATGTTGACGGAGCTGCCATTATCAACCAATATCTTGCGTACAAAATGGTTAGCCACATATAACGTTATTACCAGAGCATCATGGTGAGGATCCTGGACAGTATCCCTGTCATCAGCATCAAATGTGATCACTTTGTCAGTTGTGAGTGTAGTCATCCTGACAGGTTTGTCTCCCCTTTCGGCTTTGGCTTCCTTTGCATGTCTCTTTGCTGCCGAATACGAAGTTCCACAAATGTCGGATCCCCCCGAAATGAAGTTGATTATCTTGGCATCCGCGGGAGGTGATGCTGCTCGTTCAGGATCCTTCTCAGTATCCTGAGCCTTATTCTTCTTCTTTCCTAAGAGATCTTTCAGATATCCCTTGCTTAGAAGATAGCTTATTTCTTTCCTTAAAGCAATGCAATCCTCAGTCATATGTCCGAAATCTTCGTGGAAAGCACACCATTTCGACTTATCTTTCCAGTCAGCCTTTTGTTGATTCTTTCGAGGCCATCTAGCCTTGTCTCCTAGACCCTGCATAGCATACATCAATTCGGGAATATTAACAGAAAAGCAATATTCAGACAACTCAGGATACTCTTCAGGATCCTCATCTTCGACAGCATTCACTCTCTTGTTTTCATTTCTACCATATGGCTTAGGCCGATATGACTTAAATGAGGATTCTGACTTCCTATTAGTCGATTCATAAGTGTTGGATGAGTTCATCCTTTCTTGCATCTTCTTGTCATCTTCCAGACGGATATATCTCAAGGCCCTGTTACGAGCTTCATCGAGATTCCTGCAGGGATTCATTACAAGATCCTGATAAAACTGAGAATCCTTTTGTAATCCCATATTAAAAGCTTGCACAGCTGTTGCAACATCAAGATGTGGGATATCCAAGGATTCTCGACTAAATTTGTTCACATAATCCCTCAAGGATTCCTGAGGCCCTTGAGTTATCCTGTAAAGATCACTGGTTAGTTTCTCAAAACTCCGACTACAAGAAAATTGACTGTTAAATAAATTAACCAAATGAGCAAATGAAGTAATTGAGTGAGGAGGAACGTTTAACAGCCATTTTAAGGCTGATCCTATTAGAGTAGAACCAAATCCCTTGCACAAGCACGCTTCCTTGAGCTCCGGGGGGATAGGGTTAATCTCCATTCTTTCCCTATACTGGGCAATATGCTCCTCAGGATCCGTAGTCCCATCATAAAGCTTCATGTTGGGAGTTTGGAATCTCTTTGGGATCTCAGCATCACATATAGGATATGCAAAACGAGATATCTTGTGGCTATCTTGAGATACTTCCGGGATCGGCTGGACCACCCCAGGTACACTAGATATCATGTCTTTCAACTTCTGAAGTTCCCTGGTAAGTGCTGATGTTACACCTATATCCTGCAAAGATCCACCACTGTTAGTAGCATGAGTATTATTATTATTCGACACGTTACCCGTTGGAGGATTTTGCCCATATCCTGAAGCATATCCTGAGCTCCTCATGGTTGACATCCTAATCGAGGAGGGTATTTCAGGAGTATGATTCTGAGGAAGATTGGGCACGATATTCCCCCTATTATCCTCGGTATACACAGCTGAGCTAAAGTTCAACGCTCTGGGGTGTAACGGAGTGACATTGTCCTCCGCAGATCTGCTCGAGCCAGCCTTCAGGAGTTGTATCTCCCTCAAAAGCATTTGGTTTGTTTCCTGTTGCTGCCCCATTTGTTCCTGCACACTTCCAAATAAGGTTAAAATTTCATCATTAGAAGCTAAAACGGGAGCAGATCCCTGGACACTCCGAGTTGGGATAACATCTTGAGATTGTGTAGAGGCTGGCATCCTTGGAGGAGGTGGTGGAAGCACCGAACCGGTAGTAGCAGAAGTCATAGCAGACACAGTAGAGGAACTCATGTTTGATCTTGAGGCCATTATGGACAATGTGGCAAAAATTTTTGAAAATAGAAAACCGATTAGCGATTTGACAAAAAATTTTAGTAAAGAGAGCACCACTTGCCCCACGGTGGGCGCCAAATTGTTTTGGTAAAAAATTACCGAAGCAATTAAGTGATCAAATTAGTTTTGTGAGGTAGTGTGCTAGAAAGTGTGTTGGAAATATACTTGTTAAGTTATTTGGAAAAACAGTATTCAGGATACGGCTCAGGATATTCAGCTGTATCTATGATCAAACAATGAGCAAAAATAAAGTAAACGACACGAGATGTACGAGGAAAGCCCTTGATCAATCTAGATCGCCGGCATAAAACCTCGGGAGCTGACAATCGCAGCTGCCTTGTTCTTCAATTGCTTCAGAAATCAGGATACAGTGCGGGATGTGGTACGGATCGACTAAGTGTTACAATGAATATGAAATACAAGTGTGGTGTTTGCAATTAGCTAGAGAGTGTAAGTGTTCGAGAGTGTAAGTGTGAATTGTTGTGTTCTAAGCTGATCCGACCTCATCTATTTATAGTAAAGATAAAATAACTAACTACCCTAAACTCGCGGGATCCACCGAATATTCCTTCTTGGAACGTTGTAGACCTGGTCTTTCGGGCTCAACGTCTCTTTCTCAACAAATTCGTCCGAGTCTTGTGGAGAAGAAGTCCTCTTGACCGTTAGCAAGTCTCAACCCTTAACCTGCACGTGGTTAATTCAACAAGCCTCAGGATATCGCCCAAGATGTTAGCAATATCCTCTTCCAGCATCCTGATCACAAATAAACAAACAAAGGCAGGATATTGGTCAGGATACATATGTTAAGAAAATGACCCCTAACACTTTCTATAAAAGGAGAAATCCCAATGACATAAGAAAAGCTGATGTGTCAGCAGAAGAGCATATGTGACAACACGAACCTTTAAGATTAGTGACGTTAATCTTGTGATCTTAACTTCACGTTACCCCTTTCCAATGTGAAACGTACTGTGATTGTTATAACTCCGTTAAATTTAAGTATGTTAAGCCGGTTAAACACTCGTAAACTTACTAGACGTAAAACATGATTGTATATGTTGCGTATTTGAGAGTATAGTGGGCCGCGCATATTAGCGGGCTACACTTGCTTGTCACAGCCACCTTTGGCTTACCTTGGGCCACATGAGTTCAGCCCAAACTACCTAATTGAGCCCACCCCACTAGAGCTTTGTATATTATCACCATGTAATACGTATTATGGTTATGAAAACATAGAAACCCTACACCTCCCTAGATTGCGTGCGGCAAGCAGACCCCCCTCCCATCATCATCAAGACATCATCTCTTACAATCAAGTCTCTTGATTAGTAATTCTGTTTGTGTTATGTTTAATTATGTGATCTTGTTTGCATATGTGTGGCTATTTGATGTTAACAGTTAGGAATACATGTTAGATAGTGAAATTATGTGATAATGTACGCTTGTGGCATTAACCTGATTGGACTGTAGGCTTGTAGGGTTATGTGGGTTCATGATAAGGAAATTACTATATTATAAACTTATAATCAGATTATTGATGTAATTTATGGGATCGAACTTGTGGTTAGTGGTTTGTGTTTGTGCCAAATCTTTACTCGTTGACCTTGTTAGTATGTATTTGTACTTGTGAGTATGTTTAACCCGTAGTGAGTATATGTAATTTATGTTAACTATGTTGCCTGAATAAGATAGATTGTAGAACGATGATCGAGTAATGTAATCTGGTAGATGCGATCGGGTATGTGATTGTATGATCTTGATATGTTGATAAAGGTTTAATGTGCATATGAGTATGGTTGTTAAATGTGTTGATACGAGTGGTTTCACCTTGTGACGGATCAAAGTGTTATAGGAATGAAAGTCGGTTATAGCATGATAAAATAATTATGTTGTTGTCTTTCATTTAATCTCGCTCGACTACGGATAAATGTTAACTCGTGACATTATGTTCAAACCATGATTTCGAACTGAATGATTATAGGTACTCGTTGATTAAATAGTAGTGCTTGATCCGATTCGGTTAGCTAGGGAGTATGCATGGACTAATATATTATTTTTAGTGGTAGCATGCTGAATTTTCCTCATTGAAATCTGATTTAATAACATGTGATGTGTGCAAAACTGATTTGATAACATGTGAAATCTGATTTGAATCTAATGTAACACACACTTGATGGATTGAATGGAGGCATGGGCCGCATAACACATTATGATTTGGGCTGCTGGGGTTATATGAATTGGACGGCCCAACCAGCCACATAAGGGAAACTGGGTTATTTTTATTGTGGGCCGAACGGATTTAATGACTGGGATGGTAGTGGTGATGATTTTATGTTAACTGCTTGTTGGGCCGGTTGGTTTGGGAACTACAGAATGGGCCGAGTCTTAATAGTGCATTGTGTGGTTTGGTCGGTGACGTTTGTAATACGAAATCCATATGATCCGAATGTAAATGGTGTGTTATGTCAACTGGTATCGTAAATATATTATGACCAGGAATATGACATACGTGACGTTATATGTTTCGTTGTTTACTGTTTGAGCAATACATGTGAATAGATGCGTGAGTTGTGAATTCATGAAACTGACTGTCTCTGTTAACCACGGTAGGATTTGATTGGTTAACTGTTAAACAAGCACTTAGTCTAACCGAGCAAACCGAAGGTGAGTTCATCTCTCTCTTGAGCATGCGTCCCGGTGGTTGGGACAATTTTGGGTATCCCTAGGAGGGATAGGTTTTGGGTAACTTGTTTGGGTATTCCTGAGAGGAATACGTCTTGTTGTAAATCGGTAATGTTGGATAATATACTCATCCAATCACCTTTAAAGTCCCTCCGTGTTGTTTGGTTACCTGAGAGGTAACAAGGTATTAGTTAGTAGCGCTACTTAGGTTTGACAACCTCACCCCGTACCTGGGAGGACGGGTGTTGAACTAATGACCTAGTCATGACCAATGCTTTGATAGGAGCATTGGAGAAAGGGCAATGTAAATCAGAAGCCGTCTTGTACTCGGGATATTATCAACATTAATTTCAAAGGATTAACTAAACACTTGGTAACCAACATTTTCGTAAAACTATGAACTCACCAGCGTTGTCTGATACACGTGTTGCATGCTCGCAGGTCGTTAGATATCTTGGATTTGGGAACTTGCTGTCTGGAGTAGCTGGAGTGGTCATGGGTCGACTGGAGGGACTCATGTGATTGATTATTGCTATTATACATTGGTTTTGAACAATTTAACTTTGGTTTACTCTTTGCTTCCGCTGAACATGATGGTTTTCATTTAAACTTGTTGATGACATTTTTATTAATAATTGGGGATTTCATTTATAAACTTGAATGGGTTCAATGTAATTAGTGGCTCGTTGTTGGTACGTCACACCCCTAACAGGGACATTTCCCTAGGTGGTATTTTGGGGGGTGTGACAGCATATCCAACAATGCTTTTCTTATGTCATTATTACATCATAATGCCTAATATTAAAAGACTTTAAAATTCAAAGTTGACCCACATTCATATTCCAAAGGCCTGCCATCAAACCACTGCCTTAAACCTCTGAAGATTCAAAATCCTGGCTCCATATTCAATTCAAAATTTTATAATCAAACATATGTTCCCAGTTCAAAATTCTGGCTCCACACTTTCATCTCTCCCTCAAATCCAGTTCCCAATTCAAAATTCTGGCTCCACATTCAAATCTCTCTCACTGATATCTGCGAGCGTGTCTCTCTCTATCTCAAATGCATCTTTCTCGTGATTCAGCCGCTATTCTCTGATTACACTTCTTTTTCGAATGTTTGATGATTCTGTTTACATGTTATCGTTCCAATATCATTGTTCCAACATCGTCGTTTCAATGAAGTTTCCCATCACACATCAACCTTTCAATATCGAAGTTGCAGTATAATTGTTGCAACATCGTGAAAGGTTGCATGTGCTACCTTCTTTGATGGGAGAGTTGCAACTTGAACGGACAATATGTATCTTCTACCGTGAAAAGTCAGTTGTGCTACATCAGTTGAGAAGAGACCTTTACATTTTAGGTTTGTTTCTTATTTTGATTAACTGTTGATGTAGGTCCCCTCATTCGTACGGATCGTCACAGAATTGTATATCTAACCTAGAGTGCGGAATCCTCTAGATCAGATTTGTTACAGAAACGAGTAGAAACAGATTTCACAATCAAAAGGTCTTCTATTGATTATCCAACTTGCAGTTTACAATCAATTCAAGACCTCACAACCTCACAGCCTATTTATGTGATCTTGCTCCACAAACCTAAATTCGAAATTACTCTCTCTCTCTCTCTAGACTTTCTCTAACCTCTTTCACTAACTGAAACCCTAATCACAAAACATGTTTATACAACACATGTCTGTGAACTGGGCTTCCTACTGGACTAGGCCATTTTCCAAGCCCATTACTACAAAAAACTCACTAACCAATAAGCTAAGCCCATTAAAAAATATCCAAAGACTAAATACTTAAACTATTAAGCTGTTGTCACCGAATATGCACCAACAGACTCCCCCTTGACAATAGCTTCATAGTGTAACTTCGTCTTCAAACATCTTGTGTTCTTTTGGACTTTGGATAGCGTCAGCTACACAGTTTCTGACATCAACAGACTCCCCCTTAGCTGATGCTTCCAATCTCCAAAACTTTCATTCATCGTAGATCAGTGAACTAGCAATCCTTGGTTAAGCAAGTAAGCTCCAACTCTTCCATATCTCTTTCTCTTTCTGCAATGTAGTAGAAGGATCCTACCATGCATCTTCACACGTTCCTCACATCACTCTAAATCTGCACTTTACTTGTATTCTGCACTTCATTTAGATAACTGCGTCAATCTGTTTAGAAACACAAGCAAGTATCTCGAAAAACCATTAGCCTTTTTCACATTTAAAGATACACCAATATTTTATCTTATCATGCAAAAACAACAATTTGTCAGTTCAAAATGGAAGTCTTTTTAAAAAGAAATCTTTTTTGGTATTTTTGATTTTTTTTAAAACAACTAAACAAACTAAACTAAACTCAAAAATATTTACATTACTTCTTTTTGTGAGAATCATGTGCAAGAAGATCATATCAACAAAATCAAACTGTTTTCACACACTATTAGATAATTCTTTATTTATTTTCGTGAAAAGCAGTTCAAGACGATTACCAGTATGTTTGTCGATTAAACAAAATGCATGAACATTTCAAGTACCATTACCATATGATACGTTAAGGTAATATTATTACTGATATACTAGTGTGTCCCACTTCAGGATATACCCCCGCGATCAAGGTATGCACAAAGATTCATCGTAGTAGGTGAGTATACTGAATTCATCCGTTTCGTTTTTGAACGTTTAGATAATTGGTGAACAGGTCAGTACTTCCGTACAACAAAGTGACCAAAATATCTAACGAGGGCTAAGACAAATACCATTTTTTGGTACGATTTATGCATTTTGCACATTTTGAATGACTCTCTATGAGAGCTTCTTCATTTAAGGGTTTTGGCATTTTTAGCTCTTTTAAGATATCCTGGTTGTGCCTAGGTCAGCATGTATCTGGATGCAGCAGAAGGACAACCCTGATATCCCCAGATGAAATAACAGTATAAAGACCCAAAACCTCAGATTTTGGCAATCTATCAACGCAAGATTTAAGGTCATTAAACCATACACCACTGATGTGTCCCCACTCACACAGTTCATTTAGGTTTATATCACATTGGTAAGTTGATTATTTCATGCTTTTTGCCTACTGATACATCATATGATGAAGCTGCTATCACACTTAATCAATTTAATTTATTTTCAGTGTGACAGTCTAACTTGCTGATGTACTATCATTTCTCCTTTTTCACACCATGAAATCTTTTTTTTAATTTTTCATTTTTCAATGTTTTTGGAATTTTTGTATTTTTAATTTTTAACTTACTCCCCCTAAACACACGCACTAACTAAACTCTTTTTGGCTTAGGGAAATTTCTCCCCCTAAATTTTTGTTTTTATGGAGCAAGTTTTGAAAACACAAATTTAAATACAAACAGACTCCCACTTTAACCTGACAAAAAGTTTTTCAATGTTAAAGTTTAGAATAATCATAACAATCACTAAAGTAAATACTTCGTTACCAAGGTTAACCTACTATTCACCTCAGACACTTTACAGGAACAACCACTGTCGAACACATCAACAGTCCTTCTTGGTCATCCTGCACACACTCAACAACTCAGTTAGACTTAACAACCCAAACCTGACCGGTTTTGGGTCGACCATATAAATCAATATAAGACGCTTCTAACCAATGTCCATCACACCTTACTGGTGTCTTGGATGTTTTACCTGTTTTTGAACAAGATTTATAACTTCCACTAGGTCTTTGATCATAAGAGTTCCAATAAACTCTCGGATTTTCTGACCTTTGAAAATTATTATATTGATACCATCTTCTCCCATTATTATACCATGAATTTTGGAAAAATTTTGGATGTTGTTGAACATTTGAGTTACTAAAACCCCTATGTTCGTTTCTTCTTTGAAAATTTCGATTACCAAAAGTATGGTATCGATTTTGATATCCAAAATTTCTATTTTGATTTGGAAACCGATTTGATTTACCATTAAAATGACTAAATTGTGTAGAAAAACTTCTTGGTCTATCAAATCGTCTTGATGTTGAAGTTTTAGATTGAAATTTTGGTTGATTATATTGACAATGTGGTTGCACATTATTGTTTAAACCAACCCGATTCCCATCTTTAACCTCATCAACTTTTCCCTTATTCTACTTCAAAGGACAACAACTCGCCACATGTCCTTTGGTGTGACATTTAAAACAAGATTTTGTCTTATAAATTCTCTTTTTCTTAAATCTCTTTTTAAAAGTTTTCTTCTTTTCCTCTTCAGTATCCTCATCCGATTTATGAGGTGTACTGCTAGACTCAACAGATTGTTTCAAAGATTCTGGACTACTTGGCAAGTCCACAGCTATCGGATCCACTACCTCTTGTGCAGTGGGAACAAAATCAATTAACTCATTTTCATCAGGTAAAAAAGAGTAGTCTTGATTTTTAGAAGATGAGGCTTTACTAAACCCCAAACCCTTTTTATCTTTACTCTTTTTCAAACTTGCTTGAATTTGAGTTCTAACTAATGAAGATTTTCCAAATTTGTCTAACTTTCCTTTAAGTTCAACAATTTGGTCTTGTGCAACGGCCAATTCCCTGCACTTTTCAAAAAATTCATTAGTTTTATCCTTTACAGTTTCACGAGCCAAATCAATGACCTGTAACAGTTCATTGACTTTGCTTGTTAAACTGTTGATTTCTTGTTCATCTGATTTGAGTTTATCTAAGCAATGTGACTCTCGTTTAATCAAAAGAACATTTGACTCTTTTAATTTTTGCAATTCAACTAACTGAATTTTGTTTTGCTCCGATAGTGTGTCAACTTTACCATGTAGTTCAGTGAAATTATGACACGCATGACTTACAGATTCTGATGATACCTTCACATCTGCTGTAAGTTCATTCACACCATTCATGCACTTTGAAACTTCTGCAGCCTTCTTCTCAATAGCTTTCTTCTTCTCTTCTGCCACAACATCTGCATTTCCCTGATATCGCTTTTCTAATGCATCCCATATATCCTTTGAATTAGTGTACTTCGTAAAGGTATGCTTGATGCCATCAGGTAAGGACATTTTTATTGCAGCTAAAGCTTTCTTCTCAGCATCAACCACCTGTCTCTCAAATTCATCCATCATCTCATAAGAAATCACCTTAACCCTTCCTTCAACACGACGTGTAGGAGCAACATATCCATCAATCATACAATACCACATTCTGGTATCTTCACTTTTCACAAATCCCTCAAACTCCTCTTTCCAGATAGTATATTCTTTGACATTTTTCAGCTTTGGCCAATTCTTAACTTTCTCACCAACATTGTCCACTTTAACCATCTTTAAACATGTTTTTACCGTAACCGTACTGATAAAACCTTACAAAATTTTTCCGAAAACTGTTTTTTTGTTCTAAAAATCAACCGAGTTCAACGGTGCAAACGGTTTCGGCAGATGAACTACGGATCAAATTCTATCTTCGAAAACGTTAAATCCTCTATGCGTATCTAATTCCTCTACAAAAATAAATACTCAACCTTTTAAATCCTCTACTAATTTCGCTAGCAAATCAAGTTAATTTTGCTGGGTTACGCTAATTATGCTGGCAAACCAAGTTAAATATGCTGATGGAGTAATTATAATTATGCTGGTAAGTTAATTGCGCTGGATTAAATTCGCTGGTAAATCAACACAATTTCGCTGGTTCGCCGGTCAGTTAATTTCGCCGATCACCGTAATAAAGTCGATGAGGACAATTTAAAACGGTTACCAAAGTCGCCTTTGGATTTAATTTCACCGGTCACCGAGTTGCTAGATCACAATTTCGCTGGTCTGTCAGAGTATTTATTAATTATGCTGGAAATCCAATCTTTTCAAAATTTGAAAAGATTTTATCCTGATTCTCCAAATCTCTTTAACACTTTCCTGCAAATCAACACAACAAATTATCAGTAATGTTCTGCAAATTTGGATGAACACCACGAAGAACACGAAGAACAGTTCTTCAAATCTTCAAGTTTCCTTCAAGCAAAAACACCAAATATGTAGAATTAAATTCGCTGAACACCAACAACATCCTATTTTCAACAAAAAACCCTAAAAATTTCAAAAATTTTCCTCCAAAATTTCGAAACCCTAGGTCTACCACCTTCAAAATTTTCGAAAATTTCAGCAAAGAACCTTAAAATCCACCCTTTTCTGCAGCAACAAATTCTGAACCGAGCTTCTTCAAGAGCCTAAAGCTCTGATACCAATTGTAGGTCCCCTCGTTCGTACGGATCGTCACAGAATTGTATATCTAACCTAGAGTGCGGAATCCTCTAGATCAGATTTGTTACAGAAACGAGTAGAAACAGTTTTCACAATCAAAAGGTCTTCTATTGATTATCCAACTTGCAGTTTACAATCAATTCAAGACCTCACAACCTCACAGCCTATTTCTGTGATCTTGCTCTACAAACCTAAATTCGAAATTACTCTCTCTCTAGACTTTCTCTAACCTCTTTCACTAACTGAAACCCTAATCACAAAACATGTTTGTACAGCACATGTCTGTGAACTGGGCTTCCTACTGGACTAGGCCATTTTCCAAGCCCATTACTACAATAAACTCACTAACCAATAAGCTAAGCCCATTACAAAATACCCAAAGACTAAATACTTAAACTATTAAGCTGTTGTCACCGAATATGCACCAACAGTTGATGATGTTGAGAGTTTTTATTTACACAGACATTTTAGAATATGTTAAGATGCATGTTTATATTATTAAAATGAACTACTACATAGAGAAATACAAATTTAAAGAAATATTTATAAAGTATTACACGCTAGGGTTAACACTTGCTAAGATTTCGTAGACTCTGGCCTTTCTCCATGTGATTTCATGCTCTCTTTTGAATTTCAGGTCAGTTAGCATGCTACAGATTTTCTAATCTTGTTCTAGAAGTTGTGTCAGAAACTCTTCTGCATTCTTCTGGAACTCTGATGGAGGAGAGTGGAGGACTTCATCAAGCAATGCTATGCTGTTCCAGGTTTTGTTGTAATTAGTGTCATTGATTATGTCGACTTTCCTGTTTAGTTCTTGGTCTGTTCTTTGTTCTTTGAGTGACCACATCGAGAATTGTGTTTTAACATAGCTAGTGTCTAACCAATGGTAGAAGCTGAAGTTTGCCATGTAGATTTTTTGACAGAAAGTGATTTGTAGGACAGTTTGGTGATGTTTTGAATCAAAAATAATCATCGGTCTTTTATAGAGTTTAAAAACGCGTCTACATGGTAAATGAAGAGGTTAATTGTAATTGTGACAATCTGCTTTTGTTCTTTGATCTTCGATATTTTGTCCCTTGGGTTTCTTGGTATTTAATTTTACAGTTTTCCATAAAACTTGGGGTTTGAAAAGGTTTTTGCATTAAAAGACTGCTGTTTTGAAATATACATTAATATGTTTATATTAAATGTACACGTTTTCACAATTACAAATTTCAGTATATAAACTCATAGTCACTTCACCTGTTTTTCAGAAAATCTTCCTACGAAGATCTCATACTTTCAGGAAAGTCGAGTAATATAGTTTATTCAAATGGCGTCATTCACAAATGTAAAATCAGATGATTTAAAGCAGCGTTTTGTCAGGAAAATCGAGGAACAGGTGTATGAAGATAGGGTTACTCTTCAAGAGTTGAAGATATGTTTTGATGGATTGCAAGTTGGCATGTTCACTAGAGAGCAGGTTTCCAGAGATCTTATGCGGATGCCTTCAACTTCTGTTTGTGAGCTTTGTGTTGTCAGTAATATAAAGTGTGGTGATTGAGACGTGGAGTTCATGACGATACTGAAGGACATACATCGAGAGGTTCAGCAATCGATGGAGTTGAAGCTAAAGTTTCTTAATTCTTGCTGTTATTGTTAGATTTGAACTTTAATGTTGTTCAGTATGTGATGTAATTATTGGAATTTTATTGTCATGAATAAATTTTAATCTTATGAATCTATGTTGCGTTTTAGTTTTACTTATTTAGTGTTTGAGTTTGATTTAGATTATCTTGATGTTTAATTGTGTCTGAACATATATTTGGTAAGTCAACAGAGGTGAATATTTGGAGTTTTCAAAGGTCTGTTGTAGTTAACGTTTGGTAAAAGAGAGCATCTGCTGATGATGAAACAACTGTGTATGCTATCGATTGTTTGATTTACCACTGTTGACTAAATGAATAAATTTTAGTAGTATTAATCTTTGTTGTTGCATCTTTATTTTAATTGTTTCAGTCATTCCTAAGTATTATTTTATAATTTTGTTTATCAGTCATTCCTTAGTTTTAATAGTATTAATCCGCGTTTTAGTTGTACTTATTTAGTGTTTGAGTTTGATTTAGATTATGTTGATGTTTAATTGTGACTGAACATCTGTTTGGTAAGTCGACAGAGGTCAATATTTGGAGTTTTCAAAGGTCTGTTGTAGTTAAAGTTTGGTAAAAGAGAACATCTGCTGATGATGAAACAACTGTGTATGCTATCGACTGTTTGATTTACCACTGTCGACTAAATGATTAAATTTTAATAGTATTAGGGGTTGTTTGTTTACCTCTTAATGAGCCTTTTAATGGTTCAGACCTCTTACTGGTTCAGCACTTAATGGTTCAGACTGTTTGTTTCTCGAGCAGATGTCTGAATGGTTCAGACATCTGCCTCTGAATGGTTAAGCATTATACAGAGTCTGAATGGTTAAGACCTCTAATCTGAATTGGTCAGACATTTACGTATGAACGGTTAAACATTATACAGGCTCTTAATGGTTCAGACCACATACTGGTTCAGCACTTAATGGTTCAGACCTCTTACTGGTTTAGCACTTAACCATTCAGATGTTGTCAAACAGCCCCTTAGTCTTTGTTGTTGCATCTTCATTTTAATTATTTCAGTCATTCCTAAGTATCATTTTATAATTTTTTATCAGTCATTCGTAAGTTTGAATAGTATTAATCTGCGTTTTAGCTTTACTTATTTAGAGTTTGAGTTTGATTTAGATTATGTTGATGTTTAATTGTGTCTGAACATCTGTTTGGTAAGTCGACAGAGGTCAATATTTGGAGTTTTCAAAGGTCTGTTGTAGTTAAAGTTTGGTAAAAGAGAACATCTGCTGATGATGAAACAACTGTGTATGCTATCGACTGTTTGATTTACCACTGTTGACTAAATGAATAAATTTTAATAGTATTAATCTTTGTTGTTGCATCTTCATTTTAATTATTTCAGTCATTCCTAAGTATTATTTTATAATTTTTTTATCAGTCATTCCTAAGTTTTAATAGTATTAATCTACGTTTTAGTTTTACTTATTTAGAGTTTGAGTTTGATTTAGATTATGTTGATGTTTAATTGTGTCTGAACATCTGTTTGGTAAGTGAACAAAGGTCAATATTTGGAGTTTTCAAAGGTCTGTTGTAGTTAAAGTTTGGTAAAAGAGAACATCTGCTGATGATGAAACAACTGTGTATGCTATCGACTGTTTGATTTACCACTGTTGACTAAATGAATAAATTTTAATAGTATTAATTTTTGTTGTTGCATCTTCATTTTAATTATTTCAGTCATTCCTAAGTATTATTTTATAATTTTGTTTATCAGTCATTCCTAAGTTTTAATAGTATTAATCTGTATTTTAGTTTTACTTATTTAGTGTTTTTGTTTGATTTAGATTATGTTGATGTTTAATTGTGTCTGAACATCTGTTTGGTAAGTCCACAGAGGTCAATATTTGGAGTTTTCAAAGGTCTGTTGTAGTTAAAGTTTGGTAAAAGAGAACATCTGTTGATGATGAAACAACTGTGTATGCTATCGACTGTTTGATTTACCACTATTGACTAAATGAATAAATTTTAATAGTATTAATCTTTGTTGTTGCAACTTCATTTTAATTATTTCAGTCATTCCTAAGTATTATTTATAATTTTTTTATCAGTCATTCCAAAGTCTTAATAGTATTAATTTGCGTTTTAGTTTTACTTATTTAGAGTTTGAGTTTGATTTAGATTATGTTGATGTTTAATTGTGTTTGAACATCTGTTTGGTAAGTCAACAGAGGTCAATATTTGGAGTTTTCAAATGTCTGTTGTAGTTAAAGTTTGGTAAAAGAGAACATCTGTTGATGATGAAACAACTGTGTATGCTATCGACTGTTTGATTTACTACTGTTGACTAAATGAATAAATTTTAATAGTATTAATCTTTGTTGTTGCATCTTCATTTTAATTATTTCAGTCATTCCTATTGGTTAACAGATGTTAACGAACAACAAATGATATTCAATCTTAAAATGCTTAACAGAGGACTTGATACTAACAGTGGTTGGGCTAATGATGAATAAGTATTATTATGTAAGGTCTGCTATAAGTATTATTATATAATTTTGTATGTCAATAACAGTTTTTTGGAAGAATTTACGGTATATTTTGCTGTTATAAAAGGTGTGTTGTAGCTAAAGTCTGACAAAAGAGAGCATCTGCTGTTATAAAAGGTCTGTTTTCAATTTTAAAATGTTTAATAGAGGATTTGATACTATAACAACCCTCCAAAATATTTTTCCGACACCCTAATATATTTAAAAATACCCCAACATGTCTTAAAATACACCCCATACGCGAAAACAGGGCCCAAATACCTTTAATATTATTAAAATTAATTAAAATAAGAAAAATAGGGTCCTCGCGGGGCGCGTAGCCTTTGGCTACTGCCTATGTGGGCCGCGACAGCATAGGATTAGGACGACCCCTGGTGCCGCCACGTGTCGGGTCACGTGTGGAGTCTACGGTCCGACTCGGCAACCCTAGGGCCTATCCTAGGGAGCGTCGCGGGCCGCGAAGGCCTTGGCCTGAGTTTACGCGGGGCGCGACGAACACAAAAACCAGCCCTATAAATTGCATGCAACGGCCTTCAGTCCAGATCGTCCAAATTTCTTTTCTTTCTCTAAATTTCAGAAGTGTAGGCATAATCTCGGGTATAATATCCCCCTAAATAACGAAGTTCTGCTCCATTGTTAGTATCATAACCCCGTGATACGTATTAGATACGCTGCCCGATTGATCTAGGGTTTCGTAATGGCTGTCGTGGTTCTGTCCGACGTAGTCGTTGGAATGCCGTCTCGGGGAGGGTAATACTAATGTTAAAATGGGTTATTATACTAACGCGTGTGCATTTGTGTAAATTATAGATTGTCACCAGGAAACCCTTACAGAAAATCTAAGACAGCAATGTGAGTAATCTCCTTTTTGTAAATTATTTTTACAAAACCTCACATGATTAATTATATATTAAACAGTTATTGAGTATTTGTAAGGATACAATTATCGTCGGTATGTTGGGGTTTTGTATACAAAATTTGTTACAGCCTTGCGAGGGGTAACATTTCCACAAGTCGGGTTGACAGTACCGTGGGTGGTAATTGATATGACTTGGAAACAAATGTAATTGCGAGACCGCCCTCAATACTGTACAATGGTTTTATTTAAACTTGATTAAACTGGGATTCACTCACCAGTATTTCCCACTGACAAAATGTTTTTAAAACGCGTTTCAGGTAACAAAATTTGATAGCCAAATTGAAGCCAGCTGGATAGCACTGAAGGCTTGGAAAAGTGGCAATAAAGTTACCTAAAATAAATAGATGTTTTTATCAAATAAAAATAGGGTTTATCCCTATGAAAATGTGTGTACTTGAAACTTGGGTTCTTCCCATGTATTTAATATATTGAAAGCGTGGTATTTTACTCTGATAAATAATTTCCTAACTACGGTCCTGATCAGAGAGGATGGTTCAGTAGGGGAGCACATCAGCGTAGGGGAGCACATCAGCGTAGGAAACGTATGAAAAAGTTACAAGATCAGAGAGCACTAGCAGCATTCAAAAGAGAAACGGATGCCCATACCCAAGACATGCTTAATAGGGGTATATCCAACATCCATATCTTAGCAACCACAACAGCCGACCCTAACCTGGAACAAATGATAGCACCGCAACCACAACCACAACCACAACCTCCATTTCCCAACCAACCAATGGAGATAAAAAACCCTGAAAATCAAGTAGAAATGCATGATTTTAACCGTGAGGAAATACCTAGGGTACCAACACCAAACCCCTTAGACCCAAATTACGACCCCTGGTGGGACGACAATAGGGACTATGTGCAACGTTACCCGATACACGAAGACATGCCCATGCCGAACTTAGGATCCTACCCAGCCCCACTAGATCCCTATTACAATAACGATGTATACATTAGGGAGATTTTAGAGAATCCTTACCCATTTCAGGCACCTACACCGCCATACCAGGAACCCGCACCCGAAATTCCGAACCCAGTCCTAGAACCTGCACCCCCAATGAGTGCAGACAATGTACAAGAACTTAGGACATTTGGTGAGGAAATTTTAGAGAGTAGTGAAAGGACGAGACAGGTGGGAGAGCGACTCGTCTGGAAGTACGACGAGCGCAATATAGATTTCTGGATGAATCCATATCCATGAATATGACGGTGGAGATGGTAGAAGTAATAATAATAATAATATAATATAATATAATATAATATAATAATATATAATCTGTGTGTTTGAAAAAAAAACTACGGATGCCTATTACTATTAGTGTAATTTTTATTTCAGTTGGTATTGTAATTTTAATTTCCAGTGTTGGTTTGTAGTAGATGCATATTATATAAAAATAGAGTAAAGTTGCAATGATCGACGCTTTTGACCAAAATGCATGTCATGTGATTGGCTATATTAAATATTATTTTGTGATATTAATGCGTGGTAAATGTTTAAAATTCAGATGGACAACGAAGTGAACCAGGAAAACCTGAACAATGAAAACCAGTGTGATAACCACCCAAATAACGATAATCTGAATAATGAGAATCCGAACAACAATAACAATGGAAACCAAGTGGACAATAGTGCCATACAACACATAGTGACACAAGGAATCATAGATGCAATGCCATTTATTATTCAAGCGGATAATAAAAGTAAGCATAGAAGTAAGCGACCAACTGAACCAGAAAACAGTGTGAACAATCGACCCGTACTTCAAGCGCCCATTCCCAAAAGAAGAAGAACCATGCCTTATGGTTGTTCTTACAAAGAATAATAGTCCTGTAAACCGATAGAATTCTCGGGTAATGAAGAACACATTGCAGCTCTACGCTGGATAGAAAAGACTGAGGCAGTCTTGAAAATAAGCAAATGTGCGGAAGAGGACAAGATAATGTTTGCTTCCAATATGTTTAAGAATTTAGCCTTAGAATGGAGGAACACTATCCTCCAGTCTAGAGGAAGTGATAGGGTTTATAATATGGAATGGGAAGAATTTAAAAACATGGTAGAAAGGAAATTCTGCCCTCCCAATGTAAAGGAACATATAGCAAATAAGTTTCTGAACCTTAGGATGACCGGGGTAGTTAGTAAGGGTTATACTACCACATTCTTTGAATATGCTAGAATAGTACCAACCCTTGCATCACCTGAACCAGTGTTAATCTCCCGTTACATCTGGGGATTAATCGGGGAGATTAGGCATGTAGTCAAGGCAGGTAGACCTCAAACCATAGAAGAAGCTGTAGAACTAGCAAATACCTTGATAGATGAATTAATCCGTACTAGAGAAGAAGACCAGAGGAGAAACCTAGCTCAAAGGCTTACCCAAGAATTCTGTTCTGGGAATTCCAACCGTAGGAATGTAGGAACTACCTCTACACCCTACTGCAAAACTTGCAAGAGAAGGGATTCAGGAAAATGCTCCACTCACTGCAATTTCTGTAAGTTACCAGGACACAGGGAAGAAGATTGCAGGAGGAAACCTAATAATGGGATGTACTTCAACTGTGGAAAAAAAGGTCACATCAAGCGAAACTGTCCAAAATTGGCTCCAGCTGCAAACAACAAGAACACTAAAAATGCTAGAGCATTCGTTCTGACGGCAGAGGAAGCAAAAATGATTCCGGACGTTATAGCCGGTACGTTTTTAGTTAATGATATTTTTGCTAAAGTATTATTTGACTCTGGTGCAAACCAAAGTTTTATTAGTACTTCATTTTGCAAACTCCTAAATCAACCATTAACTAAACTCTCACAAGATTGTTTAGTAGAAACAGCCAATGGGGAAACCATTAGGATTTCTGAAGTCTTGCAGGAAGCAAGAATAGAATTTTTAAATCAAAAGTTTATGGCAAACCTTTACCCAATGAATCTGGCAGGATTTGATGTTGTATTAGGAATGGATTGGTTAATAGCCAATAAAGCCAGTATTTTATGTGATCAAAAGGTAATTCAGGTAAATTCACCAAAAGGTGAAAAGATCACAATTAAAGGAGATAAGCCCTCTAGATCCACTAAATTCATCTCTGTGATGAAAACTACAAGCTATATAAGAAAAGGATCTTTAGTGTATTTGATTTCTATAATCACTAAAACTAAAGGAAAAGAACTAAAGGATATTTCAATAGTATCCCAGTTTTCGGATGTCTTTCCAGAAGAGTTTCCAGGACTATCGCCAGATAGGGAAGTTGAATTCAGAATTCATCTACTACCAGGAACAACACCAATTGCCAAAGCACCTTACCGTTTGGCACCTGCAAAAATGCAGGAACTGAAGAAACAATTAGACGAATTGTTGGAAAAAGGATTCATACAGCCAAGCTCATCGCCTTGGGGAGCGCCAATTTTATTCGTTAAAAAGAAAGATGGATCAATGCGGATGTGCATTGATTATCGTGAACTGAATAAGGTCACGATTAAGAATCGGTATCCATTACCAAGAATCGATGATCTGTTCGATCAATTGCAAGGAGCTTGATTTTTCTCTAAAATCGATTTAAGGTCAGGATATCATCAATTAAAGGTACAGGAAGACGACATTCCTAAGACCGCGTTTAGAACAAGGTATGGCCATTATGAATATACTATCATGCCATTTGGTTTAACCAATGCCCCAGCTGCATTCATGGAGATGATGAACCGAATATGTAAGCCATATTTGGATAAATTCATAATTGTTTTCATAGATGATATTCTTATTTACTCTAAGAGTAAAGAGGAACATGTAAAGCATTTGCACGCACTTTTAAGTTTACTAAGAAAGGAAAAGCTTTGTGCAAAGTTTTCAAAACGCGAGTTTTGGTTAGAACATGTACAGTTTCTTGGACATTTAATCAATCATGAATGAATTCATATGGACCCCACAAAGATCGAGGCAATTACTAAATGCAAAACCCCTGAATCACCAACCGAGGTTAGAAGATTCTTAGGATTGGCCGGTTATTATAGAAGATTTATTCGAGATTTTTCTAGAATAGCCATTCCCTTAACTAAGCTAACCTGTAAATCCATTAAGTTTGAATGGGACCCAAAATAAGAAGAAGCATTTAGAATTCTTAAGCAAAGATTAACTAATGCACCCATACTAGCGTTACCAGAATGAACTGAAGACATTGTAACATATTGTGACGCTTCTAAGTTAGGTTATGGATGTGTATTAATGCAACGCCAAAAGGTTATAGCTTACATATCCAGACAACTTAAGAATCATGAAGAGAATTATTCGACCCATGATTTGGAATTAGGAGCCATAATTATTGCCCTTAAGATTCTGAGACATTACCTTTATAGTAGTAAGTTTACCATATTCACTGATTATAAAAGTTTAAGGTATGTTTTCGGGCAAAAAGAGTTAAATCTGAGACAAAGATGCTGGATGGAGATTCTTAGTGATTATGATTGTAATATCCAGTATCATGCAGGAAAGGCAAATGTAGTGGCTGATGCTTTAAGTCGAAAGTATCATGAGAAGCCAAAAAGGGTACGTTCTCTTAAATTAAATTTACAAGTAGATTTAAATGATCAAATTAGAAAGGCACAAGAAGCAGTAATCAAGGATGATACTGAAAAATTAAAAGGAATGAATAAGGAATTAGAACAAGGAACAGATGGAATTTGGAGATTCCATAAAAAGAGAATGAGGATACCTAAATTAGGGAACCTGCGTCATCGTATATTAGAAGAAGCCCAAAAGTCCAAATATACGATGCATCCTGGAAGTGATAAAATGTATCAGGATTTAAGAAAGAATTTCTGGTGGATATGAATGAAAAAGGACATAGCAGCCTATGTTTCTAAATGTCTAACTTGCTCACAAGTAAAAGCTGAACATCAGAAACCCTCAGGTTTATTGCAACAATTAGAAATGCCTGTTTGGAAATGGGAATTTATAACAATGGATTTTATTACTAAATTACCCAAAACAAAGAAGAGTAATGATACAATCTGGGTAATTGTAGACAGGCTAACTAAGTCAGCTCATTTCCTGTCAATGAAGGAAACTTATAGTATGGAACAGTTAGCTAAATTATATGTAAATGAAATAGTTTCATTACATGGAATTCCTTTATCAATTGTTTCTGATAGGGATAGCCGTTTTACCTCTCATTTTTGGACAAGTTTCCAAAAAGCCATGGGAACCAAGTTGAATCTAAGCACAACTTATCATCCGCAAACGGACGAACAAAGCGAAAGGACAATTCCGACGATGGAAGACATGCTTAGAGCTTGTGTAATTGATTTCGGAGGTAATTGGGACGATCATTTAGCGTTAATGGAATTTTCTTATAATAACAGTTATCACACAAGTATTAATGTTGCACCATTCGAAGCACTTTATGGACGAAAGTGCCGAACCCCAGTCTGTTGGGGCAGAAATTGGGGAAAAGCAACTATCTGGACCTGAGATAGTGCAGGAGACAACAGACAAGATCATTCAAGTCAAGGAAAGACAGAAAGCAGCACGTGATCGACAAAGGAGCCATGCTGACAACAGCCAGAAACCGTTGGAATTTCAGGTAGGAGACAAAGTGTTATTGAAAGTCTCTCGTTGGAAAGGAGTGATAAGATTCATCAAAAGGGGAAAGCTAAGTCCCAGGTATGTTGGACCTTTCAAATTATTAGAAGAATAGGACCTGTAACCTATCAGCTACAACTGCCAGAGGAAATGGCAGGAATACATGACGTATTTCATGTGTCTAATCTCAAGAAATGCTTAGCTGATGAATCACTAGTAGTGCCTCTTAATGATATAGAGGTCAATGAATAACTCAAGTTTGTAGAAAGACCTATACAGATTGAAGACAGGAAAGTCAAGAACCTCAAACACAAGAGATTAGTTCTGGTCAAAGTGAAGTGGGACTCTAAAAGAAGACCTGAGTACACATGGGAGCTTGAATCAGAAATGCAAAGGAAATATCCACACTTGTTTTAGTAGATCTCGAGGACGAGCTCTAAAACAAGGTGGGGAGGATATAATAACCCTCCAAAATATTTTTCCGACACCCTAATATATTTAAAAATACCCCAATATGTCTTAAAATACACCCCATACGCGAAAACAGGGCCCAAATACCTTTAATATTATTAAAATTAATTAAAAATAAGAAAAATAGGGTCCTCGCGGGGAGCGTAGCCTTTGGCTACTGCCTACGCGGGCCGTGACAACATAGGATTAGGAACACACCCGGTGCCGCCACGTGTTGGGTCACGTGTGGAGTCTACGGTCCGACTCGGCAACCCTAGGGCCTACTCTAGGGAGCGTCGCGGGCCGAAAGCTTTGGCCTGAGTTTACGCGGGGCGCGACGAACACAAAAATCAGCCCTATAAATTGCATGCAACGGCCTTCAGTCTAGATCGTCCAAATTTCTTTTCTTTCTCTAAATTTCAGAAGTGTAGGCATAATCTCGGGTATAATATCTCCCAAATAACGAATTTCTGCTCCGTTGTTAGTATCATAACCCCTGGATACGTATTAGATACACTGCTCGATTGATCTAGGGTTCCGTAACGGCTGTCGTGGTTCTGCCCGACGTAGTTGTTGGAATGCCGTCTCGGGGAGGGTATTAGTAATGTTAAAATGGGTTATTATACTAACGCGTATGCATTTGTGTAAATTATAGATTGTCACCAGGAAACCCTTACAGAAAATCTAAGACAACAATGTGAGTAATCTCCTTTTTGTAAATTGTTTTTTACAAAACCTCACACGATTAATTATATATTAAACAGTTATTGAGTATTTGTAAGGATACAATTATCGTCGGTATGTTGGGGTTTTGTATCCAAAATTTGTTACTGCCCTGCGAGGGGTAACATTTCCACAAGTCGGGTTGACAGTACCGTGGGTGGTAATTGATATGACTTGGAAACAAATGTAATTGCGAGACCGCCCTCAATACTGTATAATGGTTTTATTTAAACTTGATTAAACTGGGATTCACTCACCAGTACTTCCCTCTGACAAAATGTTTTTAAACGCGTTTCAGGTAACTAAATGTGATAGCCAAATAGAAGCCAGCTGGACAGCACTGAAGGCTTGGAAAAGTGGCAATAAAGTTACCTAAAATAAATAGATGTTTTTATCAAATAAAAATAGGGTTTATCCCTATGAAAATGTGTGTACTTGAAACTTGGGTTCTTCCCATGTATTTAATATATTGAAAGCGTGGTATTTTACTTTGATAAATAATTTCCTAACTACGGTCCTGATATAAATTCCGCTGCCAAAATTGATGAAACAACAGATACCACCAAAACTAGCCACGACCGCCCGTTCCCGGGTTGTTAAGGGACGGGGGTTGCGACAGATACTAACAGTGGTTGGGCTAATAGCAGATGTTAGACTTACACTATTGAGTTACACCGATTGAAAACAACTGTTTTTGAAACTTATCATTGCCTAAAAATACATCCACTGCTAAATGGTACCGTCTGTTGTCATAATTTCTGTTTATCCTAATGACTGTTGATTTACTATACTGCTGACTGTCATCCATTATGACAATAGAGGTTCTGACGTGGACTGATGTTACCTAAAAATAAAACAACTGCTGAAAGTTATCATCTGTTCTCATAACTTCTGTTTATCTAACGACTGTTTGACTCACACTATTCCCAACGACCAACAGAGGTTTCCAAATACATTTTGTTAGACATCTTTTAGACATCTGCTATTAAGTTTGTTAAATATCTTTTGTATTTACTTATAGTTGTCTTTTAGCTATTATAGATAACACATTTTCGTACAATATCTATACATGTATCTATATGTTCTATCAATATTTGTTATGCAAGATTTTCAATGTAAATGTAAATAACAAATTCAATATGGGGTGTATGTGTAAATATTTTTCATCTGTTGAAAAATATGGGAAAACAAAAACATATCCGTCATTATTTCTTTAGCATCATTACACATCAAACATCTATCATCTGACTTCTTTCAAAAATCTCTTCTTCCTAGTCATTTTCTAGGGTTTCAACTTTCTTATTCTCCGTCTTCTACACTTCAATTACTGGAGGTTTTATTGTTTTTTCTTCAGCAACTGGTATGCACATTCATATTGTAATGAACTTTATATTGTTTAACCGATTTTAATTTAAATCCTATCTTGCTACAAATACGATTTTAAACATTTATTGCTATACATTCAAGAAGGGTTTAGTTAGGTGTTTGAATCATTTGTTGAGAACATATTAAAATAGTAAAAATTTTAACTCATACTCTGTTTCTATGATTAATTTCAGTAGATACTCTGTTAATACAAAAAGTTAATGTTCATCTTCGAAGCCAACTTTTTAATTTCAATATTTTAACATCTTTACTGATTCAGGTTTTATCATGTATACTACATTTGTCAAGTTTCTTGATAACCCAGAATCTTTGAAACTGGTATGACATATTTTTATATACATAATTTATTTTTATTGAGATATATATTTAACAGTTGTTATGGTTTATATTTTCTTACACTACTTAAAAATTATATACAGGATGTACCTATAGCCTTTGCTAATCAAAAGTGGGGAGATTGTTGGCAAAAAAATAAGTTGCGAATCTATCATGAGTCTGGTAAAAAACGGGTTGCGAGGGTCAGAACAGAAAATTCAACACCAATAATAACTGACGGTTGGGACAATGTTGTTAAAGATCTCAATCTGCCGAGGGATACGTTGTTGGTTTTCAAAGCGTTAGGTGATTTTGGGCTTGAACTTTCATGTTTTGTTGATGGCATGTGTGGTGAATCTTATTTCCCGTTTAATCGTTATGCAAGATTTGGTTTTACGGTATGTCTATTGATCTTAACTTCAATCCTTTTGCATCTTAAACGTGTCAACACTTATTCTCATAAGTTACATATTTCACGTATAGTATTCATTATTTTTAATTTTATGCATGTAATCGAAGACTGCTTCATTAAACAATTTTACGTAAACAGCCCACCAAGTGGAAAATTTCAAATCTGTTATAAGGGTTCCTATTGGAATGTTGAGGTGTCTAAGGTTGATACAAACTTTGTATTTGCTAGAGGATGGCCTGAAATGTGCAAAGATGTTGGGATACTTGAGGATGATTTTCTTGTGTTTAGCAGAATTGATGATGTCGTTTTTGAGGTAGTAGTTTATAGAGATGAGATTGAGATTTGCTTTTCGAAGAAACCTGAATCTGACGATGATAGTGTATTTGAGATATCGAAGGCTGATTATGTTGAGAATGCACTCAAGGTACGTATGTATTTAGCATTAGCAGTAAAAGTTTTAGTTATTTTAGCATTATATTAATTATTTCATTAATGTTGACCAGGACATCTATGAGGATGAAGAAGTTGTGTCTGTAGGTGAAGGAAGAACCATTACTCAGGTACTTACTAAATTATTAGAATTATTTATATTTATTTTTAATTTAACACATATAAGAATTTAATGTCTTTACAACTATTAGTAATGCTGTTTAGTGATGTTACATATATCCAATAATGTATTATTTAGAAGAAGTTACCAACCAATGCCGAATGCACGTCGAAGAGACGCATGTCTTCACGATTGAATAAAACACAAGATGTAAGTTTACCATCTTAAAGATTGTTATATTACTATGGTTATTAAAGTTACTCTATGACAACAGGTTAAGAAGAAAGGTAAAGTTACTTCAGAGAGGAAGGAGACGGTCAAGAATAGGACTAAGGGAAATGCTGACTTAGCTGTCGACACAAGTGATCATATTTGATGTTCTTCATCTGCTCACGAAGTTAAGGTATCTATACTCGCCACTTAATTAGTATATCTTATATAAACAGTTTTTTTGTGCATATATTCAACATTCCTTTAATTCACATGTATATGTTTACTTTTTCATCAAGGGGAAGAGAGCTGCCAACGTTCAGAAAAAGCTTAACTGTAAAAATAAGATTACGAAGACTGCAAAAAAAACATTCTAGACATCTTCTCGACCCTGAGTTCTTTCATTTTGATCACAAAGGACACCATAGGCTGGTATACCATTTTTTATAACAAACTAATGATTTATGTTTATTTTCTGACTATTTTTTTTCTTCACAATACATGTAGCGTCTTCCTGTTGAAGTTGCCAGACGAGCAGTGTAACGCCCAGCGTCCCTAAACTTTAGACTCTTGGCAAGATCAGTCCCTGAACTCTTACCTATTGTCAATTATAGTCCCTGTAGTTATGTGATGTTGATACTTTGATACTTTTGGCATGAATCTTATTGATAAGTGATGCTTGATACTATGATGTTTGATTCTTTATTCTAGATGCATGACTCTTGACACTTAAACTATGAGACTTGATACTTAATCTAGATACTTGACTCTTGATACTTAATCTAGACACCTGATTGTTGATACTATGGAAACTACATTCTTTATGATTCTTGATACTTGATACTTGGACTCTTGATTCTTGATGCTTGAGAAACTATGACTCTTGACTCTTGAAACTTATTTGGTGCTTGACTCCTTAGACTCGTGAAACTTGATTCTTGGTTAAACGAGAGACTGGAGCCTTGTCACTGGTGGAATCTATGAAACTTGGAAACTTTTGGTTTGTAATGTAATCTAGATACTTTACCCAAACTATACGCAACGCAACGCTAAATATAACTCGTAAAACGAATCTAAGTCAGGAACGCGGAAGGAAGGGATTGGCCAGAGTGGCCGACTGATCGAATGACCACCCGATCAGATGGCCACCCGAATGAGTGACCACTCGATCGACCAGCCACCCTATCTAACTTGCATGCACTCCCACCCTATAAATAGACCAATCACATCACCAATTTGAGTGATGTGACAGCTCTGCTCGAGCAAGGCACGCGCACTCTTCAATTCTTCATTTGTCTTCGATTCCGGTACGTTTTAAGGCTAGATTCTTGTACTTTCTTGATCTACACATCATTCTCTAAGTGATTCTCACTTGAAATCACACTTTTCACCATGAAATCTCTCAGATATGAGATCTTAAGGATGACGTCAACATGGTGGTTTGTACAAACTAACATATGAGGTCGTTCTTGATGAGATCTAGCTAAGATCTAAGGGATTCCATGTACATATCACTAAATCCAACCTTAATCTAAGATATATCTAAACTTTTTCCTTTAAAACTTATGTATCTTCGTCTTTCCTAAAAAAATTTACCTTATTCGGAGGCAACCGGGTCTACACCAACTGTAGATCTGATAAATAGTCTAGAGTTGGTGTTGATCTAAGTCCTTACCGAAAAGAGACGAGCAAAGCACAGATTCCGACATAAACCCGTCAGAGACTTACGACTGACCGGACCGGGTGGTTCCCACCGATTAGGACGGTTGTGAACTGATAGGTTTACCGTTGTCTCAATACGTGTCATACCATTGCCGTTAACCTAGAAACTTAGAGATTTTACAATGGCAAACAAGAACAAGGATCGCCCGATCTTGCGGCAATTCGATCAAACAGCAGTCCGATCGGACAACCACTCTATCGAGTGACTCTTGCCTTGTAACCTTGAAGCTTGGAACCATTGGGAGTCTTGACCAAATGGCAACCCGGTCGGACAGCCGTCCGATCGAGCGACCATCCGACCAAGATGACTAGTACACTTAACAAATTGTGACACGTGGATCGAGTAATCGCCTGATCGGACAGTAATCCGATCGGGCAGCCACCTTGTCCCCTCACTTATAAGCAAGAGGCAACCCGATCGGATGGCCATCCGATCGGGCAGCCATCTGTCCCTTCACACACCTATGTCACCCGAACGATTGGCAATCCGATTGGATAGCCACCCGATCGGACAGCCATTCGATCCAGTGACTGGTTTGACACTTTATTCGATCTCGTTACTCTGCCCGACTCTTACCCTATTGTAATCTAATCAGGCTAATTATAAAAAGAGCTCCCTTTGATCCAATAGCAGTTTATACTGTTAAGCAATCACTGTGAGTATACTCGATCCCTTTTTTACTTTAAAACTTTGGGGTGTAACATGTATTCTATGAAACTTAAACTTGAATCTTTGAAACTTATACTCTATCCTATGTGAAACTCGTGATTCTTGATTCTTGACTCTTTGTGCTATGTGACGTTTAATCCAGAGTGTGTAGTTCCACCTTAACAATAGTAGCACTATAGGAGATGCACCTCTCCCATTATTCTCGGGGGGTATTGTTAGGAGGATTCTAGTTTACCTTGAGTCTCGGGTAAACACTAAAGCATCGAGATACTTGGGCTATCACTGCATGGACTGCGACACTAGCACGGCTGAAACTATTTTATTATTTACACTGTGGATATGAGTTGTTTTAATCTTTTATTCTATTATCAAACCTGTATACTCGCCAATACTTTTGTATTGATATTTTAATACTTGTTGCAGGCTGATAGGATGCTTGGGAATGCATGGAATTCGGCTAGGAGATGCTTAGAAACGTCACCTAGTTAACTTAGTATCTTTTGAACAATATGAACATTATTAGTTTCGGTCTGTATCCAATATTTGTGTTGGTTGTGGTTGTTTTTAGACAATGTTATGATGAATTTGATCTAATTTCTATTGAAACAAATAGTGTTATGGAATCTCATGAGCAAATCTGAACGCTTAGTGCTCGCACCCTGATATTTCCGCCATCGGTTGGGGTGTGACAGATTGGTATCAGAGCCATAACTATAGGGAATTAGGATAAGTAGGTATACTTGCCCTAGTCTATAGTTCCAAGACTCTTGACTCTTATTTGTTGTTTAAGACTTATGCATTCTACCGTATCTGCTTCCTAGCAGCACATTTCCATGTTAAACCTACATGCCTTTCCTAAGGCTGATACAATATACACTTGATGCTTTGGAAATGCTGTTAATCAGTGTTTGTATTTTGCACGAGATTTGCCTTCAAGTCAGGAGTGACATCCAAACCTTGATGGAAAATCTCCATATTATTCTAGTAGGTCTTATCTGCGGATGAGTACCAACGCTACTAGGGTATGATGTTAACCATTGGGTGTCAGCCCAATGGCTACTAGCCCGCATTCTAACCCGGAGGTGGCGGGTTCGAGTCTTGCTCGATCCCAATGCCCCTACGGTAGCGGATTTACCCCCAGACTCAGGCTTGGTGGGTGGCGGTCTGCGAGGTGGGATCACCTCGGCGGTTGGGAGGACCGTGGAATATCCCCCCTACTAGTGTATGATGTTGTCAAGTTAGAGGTGAAACTCAGATCTTGATAACTAGTCCCACTCCTTGATTTTCATGTCTCGCCAAAGTCTCGTAACTTCCGATCAATTGAGCACGTGAAATGACCAAAAGGACGAATACCGTAGGACTAACATCGATGACGTATTGGTCTAAGTAAGTCAAGACACGCTACCTCAATTCAAAAGGGTTTCGAATCACTTTGGTTAGTCGTCATTCCTCTACCCGGAACAATCCTATGTTTTATGAGCCTAACTTGCTTTTATGTTATCTCAATTTTATGCATGTGGTTTTAAACTCGATTTTTCGATCATTTGATATGCTTTCACACGAATCACACGTTGTTCGCAATCTAAAACATAAATTCTAATCTCAGATCGAACTAAATTTATGAGGCTTTATTATATGGTAATCTATGTGATAATGTGATGGTAAGACACTAGATATAACGTGGTGTGGAATACGAAGGGGAACTGACGTGTCTGAAACATGGTGGATACGCCGCTGGTACTTCCTATATATAAGTGTTTCTGGCATGTTACCAACTTTCGTACCAAGCGCCGTGCGGAACTTAGTGTCTGATATGGGATTCTAAAGCTATGGAAAGTCTATTCGTGTAATCTGTTAGAAACTTATGTGAAATCTACTATGTACTCTAGTGAAATCTATGTGTAAACTATGTATGAATGGATGGAGAGACAAAAATACGAAATGTAGCCTAGTGCCAAAGACGAGGAGGAAAGTGGCATGACTGAAGCATGGTGGATAAGCCGCTGGTACTTCCTATATATAAGCGTTTCTGGCATGCTACCAAACCTTCGTACTACACGCTAAGTGAAATTCGTAGTTTTGTAGGCTCGGGTTGAGTGATTGAATCTACCTTGTTAATCTATGTGGTGGAATCTATCTGGGTAATCTATGTTTGAGAAGTGGTTGGATCGGAAGCAGTAGTTAACGAGGCATGACACCGATGACGAGACGGACGTGGCATGATTAAAGCATGGTGGATACGCCACTGGTACTTCCTATATATAAGTGCTTCCGTCATGTTGCCGAACTTTCGTAACACGTGCCATGCGGGATTTCGTTGATTATGGATTGATAAGTAAAAGACTATGAGAAACTATGTGAATCTATTTAGAGTCTATTGAATCTATTGAATCTATTTAGAGTCTATTGAATCTATTGAATCTATTGGAGTCTATTGAATCTACTGAATCTATGGGAATCTATCGAAACCATTGGAATCTATTTGAAATCTATGCGAATCTATTTGAATCTATTGTGAACTATGTGAATATATGATGATGATGATGATGATGAGTGTGTTCTACATGACACCGAGTACGAGGTGGAAGCGATGTACCCGAAGCGTGGTGGATACGCCGCTGGTACTTCCTATATATAAGCGTTTCTGGCATGTCGCCAAACTTCGTACAACGTACCATGCGAAGGTCGTAGGTTTTGAGGTATTGGAATCTATGTGAAACTTGAATCTTGATCTCGTGAGTCTTACTGAGTTTTATTCTATTATGTGTGAATCAATATCGTGAGGCTTCGTGAATTTAGACTTATACGATCCTCTTATTAGATCTTTAGGATGTCTTCTCGAAAGTTATCCGAAACTCTCAGGAAATCCAGGGAGAACTCTCAGAAAAAGATGATGTCATTCATGGCCGACCAGATTGCTCGAGTCATGCCAAAGATCGTCACTAAGCTCCAAGGATCAAACACCCCTCCATCCTCTACGGACTCCATGTCTGAGAAGCAAAAGCCTACTAAGTTCAATTATAAGCATTTCATATCTTGCAACCCTAAGTCTTTCACGGGCAGTGATGGGGTGACTGCTATGCTCGAGTGGTTCGACAACATCGAGGTTACCTTCATTAACAGCGAGTGCCCGAACCATCTCAAGACTAGGAGTGCAACTGGAATGTTCCAAGGCAGAGCGTTGGAGTGGTGGTCGAATGAGAGAAACAAACGTTCAAATGAAGAAGCCTATGCTCTTCCATGGGCTGAGGTGCGAGAACTAATGATGCTTGAGTTCTGCCTTCTTCATGAACAATTGAAGCTTGAAGAAGAGTTTTGGCATCTAAAGCAGGTTGGTGATGATCACCTGGCTTATACTACCCGATTTAAGCAGCTGAGCCTTATCGTTCCTCATTTGGTTTCGACTCCTAAGCGAATGATAACCAAGTACATCAATGGTCTACCTCCTACTATGCGCGATTCTATTGAAGCAGCTCAACTGGAAACTATTGAAGAAGTCTATCATTTGGCCGCAAGTTTGAACAACAATCGTGTGAGTGATAAGCAGTTCGCTACTCCTGCTCCCTCCAAGTCTGCAAATCAAGTTACCCAGCAGTCAGGCGGCAGCAAGAACAAGAAAAGGAAAGCTCAGAGTTCCGGATGTAATGCTATTACTCCTGCTGCAAACCCTGCTGCTAAACCCGCTCCTGCTACTGCTGCTGCTAACCCTGCTGCCCCGGAAGCTAAGAAACAGTACACTGGTCCTCATCCCAAGTGTGCTACTTGCAACTACCATCATCCTGCTGCTTCTGCATGTCGTCTATGCACCAACTGTAGCTATGGTCACACGACCCCTTATTGTCGTCAAGCTAACCGGCCCCGCAAGCTCAGCAAGCCCCAACTCAGGCAGCTCTACCTGCACTTCTAGATCCTCTACAAAACCCAAGGCCAGTCAATGTTGTTCGTGCATGCTACAAGTGTGGAGATACTACCCACCCCTGTAACCAGTGTCCTCAGCTGAACCAGGACCAGCAGCGAGCCGCTCGTGGACGAGCGTTCAACCTTAATGCGAATCAGGCTCGCAATGACAATGACGTTGTCAATGGTATGTTCCTAGTTAATAACATTTATGCTTCGATCCTATTTGATACTGGTGCCGATTAAAGCTTTGTGTCCGTAGAATTTGAGTCTTTGATAAACTGTACACGCTCCAAGTTACCGGAGTCATTCTCTGTTGAGGTCGCTAATGGTAAGTCGATTCTTGTGAATTCTATCGTGCGTGATTGTTCTTTGATTCTTAACGATCACGTCTTCTCTATTGATCTTATACCCATGCGATTGGGTAGTTTTGATGTCATCATTGGCGTGGACTGGTTGCGTAAGAACCATGCCGAGATAGTTTGTCATGAGAAACTTGTTCGTCTTCCTCTTCCAACTGGTGATACTTTGATGGTCTATGGAGACCGACCTTCAAAAGGACTGAGATTGATGTCATGCACACAAGCGAGCCGAAGCTTACGTAAACAGAACCCTGCCTTCTTGGCTCACGTGGTGGAACAAAAGGGCAAGGAAAAGAACATAAGCGACGTTCCAGTTGTGTGTGACTTCACTGATGTCTTTCCTGAAGATCTTCCTGGTCTTCCTCCTCCCAGATCCGTTGACTTTCGTATTGATCTCGTACCAGGTGCGACTCCTGTCGACAGGGCTCCTTATCGTCTTGCACCTTCTGAGATGCAAGAGTTATCTAGTCAACTTCAGGAATTACTCGATAAGGGTTTTATTCGTCCAAGTACCTCCCCGTGGGGTGCTCCAGTTTTATTCGTCAAGAAGAAGGATGGTTCCTTCCATATGTGTATCGACTATCGTGAACTTAATAAGCTTACTGTGAAGAATCGTTATCCGCTCCCTCGTATTGATGACCTATTTGACCAACTACAAGGCGCGTCCTGCTTCTCTAAAATTGACCTACGTTCTGGATATCATCAGCTACGTGTCCTCGAAGATGATATTCCTAAAACGGCGGTTCGTACTCGATATGGGCACTATGAGTTCGTAGTCATGCCTTTTGGCTTGACCAACGCACCTGCAGTATTCATGGACCTTATGAACCGTGTGCGTAAACCTTATTTGGATCATTTTGTAATAGTCTTTCTCAACGATATTATTATATATTCTAAGTCTAAAGCTGATCATGCTCGCCATTTACGTCTTATGCTTGAACTCTTACGTGGTGAACGTCTGTATGCTAAATTTTCTAAGTGTGAGTTTTGGATTGATGAAGTGCAATTTCTGGGTCATATAGTTAGTAGTCAAGGTATTCATGTTGACCCTTCAAAGATTGAGGCAGTAAAGAATTGGTGTACGCCTAAATCCGTGTCTGAGATTCGTTCTTTTCTAGGATTAGCGGGTTATTACCGCCGATTCATCGCGGATTTCTCAAAAATCGATGTTCCCCTTACTACTCTAACCCAGAAGGAGAAACCTTTTTGTCTGGGGTCCCGAACAAGAGGAATCCTTCAAGACTCTTAAGAATCTTTTGTGTAATGCCCCTGTGTTAACCCTACCTGATGGCAATGATGATTTTGTGGTATACTGTGATGCCTCGAACCGTGGATTGGGATGTGTGCTCATGCAGTGAGACAAGGTCATTGCTTATACCTCTCGTCAGCTCAAGGTACATGAGAAAAACTATACTACTCACGATCTGGAGCTTGGTGCAGTTATTTTTGCGTTAAAGATCTGGCGACACTACCTTTATGGTACAAGGTGTGTGGTCTTCACCGACCAGCCTTCAACATATCTTTGACCAAAAAGAACTGAACATGCGACAGAGACGTTGGGTGGAATTGCTTAACTACTACGATTGCGAAATTCGCTATCATCCAGGCAAGGCGAATGTAGTAGCCGACGCCCTTAGTCGTAAGACCCATTTCAAGGCTATTCGTATCTCAAGTGATCTGCATGCTTGTATTCGTGACGCCCAATATTCATCAGCAAACGAAGGAAGTCTAGAAGAAGAAATTCACGGCGCTAGGATTGACCAGCTTGAAACAAAACCTAACAGACTGCAGTATTACCTGAATCGTATCTGGGTGCCAGATCGCGACAATCTCCGTGAGCTCATTATGTCAGAGGCTCACAAATCCCATTACTCTATCCATCCAGGCACTGATAAGATGTACCAGGATCTGCGTACGACCTATTGGTGGCCTGGTATGAAGAGGGACATTGTTGTATATGTGTCTAAGTGCCTTACTTGCTCGAAGGTAAAGGCTGAACACCAGCGTCCTTCTGGACTCTTAGAACAACCCAAAATCCCAGTTTGGAAATGGGATAGTATCGTTATGGACTTTATTACTAAGCTACCCCGTACCTCTAAAGGTCACGATAGTATCTGGGTGATTATTGATCGTTGACTAAATCCGCTCACTTTCTTCCTATTCGTGAAGATTACAGAGTGGAGAAACTTGCTCGAGTCTATACTAATGAGATTATATGCCATCATGGCATACCTCTTGACATAATCTCAGACCATGATGGTCATTTTACTTCGCGTCTTTGGCAAACTTTTCAGTCCGCTATGGGTTCGCACTTGAATCTTAGCATGGCCTTTCATCCTCAGACGGATGGACAGACCGAGCACACTATTCAAACCCTAGAGGATATGCTCCGTTCTTGTGTTATCGACTTTGGTGGTAACTGGGATGTACATTTACCATTGATTGAGTTCTTGTACAACAACAGCTATCATTCCAGTATTCAGATGGCTCCTTTCGAAGCTTTATATGGGCGAAAATGCCGATCTCCTCTCAGCTGGTATGAGGTTGGGGAAAAGTTGTTCACTGGCCCTAAGATTGTTCAAGAGACAACGGATAAGATTCTTCAAATCCGTGATAACTTAATCAAGGCTAGGAGCAGAAAAAAGCGCTACGTTGATAATAAGCGGAAGCCTTTGGAATTTGCTGTTGGTGACCGATTCATTCTCAAGGTATCTCCCTGGAAGGGAGTAGTTCGTTTTGGAAAGAAGGGAAAGCTCGCTCCTCTCTATGTGGGCCCTTTCATAATACTTGAAAGGATTGGCAAGGTGGCGTACAAACTCGACTTGCCACAAGAGCTAAACAACGTGCATCCAGTATTCCACGTATCGAATCTACGTAAATGCCTAGCCGACGAGGGACTGCAGGTTCACCTCGAAGACTTGCAAATAAATGAAGTTATTCAGTTTGTGGAGAAACCGGTCGGAATCATGAATCAAACTGTCAAGCGTCTGAGGCACCAAAAAATTCCCATTGTTAAGGTTCGATGGGAAGGAAAGCGTGGCGCCGAATTCACTTGGGAATTGAAAAGTGATATGAAGGCCAAGTATCCACAGCTCTTTGAGCAGTCTTCATCTAAGATTTTGGGGATGAAATCTCCTAAAGGAGGGGAGAATGTAACGCCCAGCGTCCCTAAACTTTAGACTCTTGGCAAGATCAGTCCATGAACTCTTACCTATTGTCAATTATAGTCCCTGTAGTTATGTGATATTGATACTTTGATACTTTTGGCATGAATCTTATTGATAAGTGATACTTGATACTATGATGTTTGATTCTTTATTCTAGATACATGACTCTTGACACTTAAACTATGAGACTTGATACTTAATCTAGATACTTGACTCTTGATACTTAATCTAGACACTTGATTCTTGATACTATGGAAACTAGATTCTTTATGATTCTTGATACTTGATACTTGGACTCTTGATTCTTGATGCTTGAGAAACTATGACTCTTGACTCTTGCAACTTATTTGGTGCTTGACTCCTTAGACTCGTGAAACTTGATTCTTGGTTAAACGAGAGACTGGAGCCTTGTCACTGGCGGAATCTATGAAACTTGGAAACTTTTGGTTTGTAATGTAATCTAGATACTTTACCCAAACTATACGCAATGGCAACGCTAAATATAACTCGTAAAACGAATCTAAGTTAGGAACGCGGAAGGAAGGGATTGGCCAGAGTGGCCGACCGATCGAATGACCACCCGATCAGATGACCACCCGATCGGATGGCCACCCGAACGAGTGACCACTCGATCGACCAGCCACCCTATCCACCTTGCATGCACTCCCACCCTATAAATAGACCTGTCACATCACTAATTTGAGTGATGTGACAGCTCTGCTCGACCAAGGCACACGCACTCTTCAATTCTTCATTTCTCTTCGATTCCGGTACGTTTTAAGGCTAGATTCTTGTACTTTCTTGATCTACACATCATTCTCTACGTGATTCTCACTTGAAATCACACTTTTCACCGTGAAATCTCTCAGATCTGAGATCTTAAGGATGACGTCATCATGGTGGTTTGTACAAACTAACATATGAGGTCGTTCTTGATGGGATCTAGCTAAGATCTAAGGGATTCATGTACATATCACTAAATCCAACCTTAATCTAAGATAAATGTAAACTTTTTCCTATAAAACTTATGTATCTTCGCCTTTCCTCAAAATTTTTACCTTATTCGGAGGGAACCGGGTCTACACCAACTGTAGATCTGATAAATAGTCTAGAGTTGGTGTTGATCTAAGTCCTTACCGAAAAGAGACGAGCAAAGCACGGATTCCGACATAAACCCGTCAGAGACATACGACTGACAGGACCGGGGTGGTTCCCACCAATCAGACGGTTGTGAACTGATAGGTTTACCGTTGTCTCAATACATGTCATACCGTCGCCGTTAACCTAGAAACTTAGAGATTTTACAATGGCAAACAAGAACAAGGATCGCCCGATCGAGCGCCAATCTGATCGAACAGCCGCCCGTTCGGACAACCACTCTATCGAGTGACTCTTGCCATGTAACCTTGAAGCTTGGAACCCTTGGGAGTCATGACCAAATGGCAACCCGATCGGACGGTCGTCCGATATAGCGACCATCCGACCAAGATGACTAGTACACTTAACAAATTGTGACACGTGGATCGAGTTACCACCCGATCGGACAGTAATCCGATCGGGCAGCCACCTTGTCCTCTCATTTGTAAGCAAGAGGCAACCCGATCGGATGGCCATCTGATCGGGCAGCCATCTGTCCCTTCACACACCTATGTCACCCGAACGACTGGCAATCCGATCGGATAGCCACCCGATCGGACAACCATTCGATCCAGTGACTGGTTTGGCACTTTATTCGATCTCGTTACTCTGCCCGACTCTTACCCTATTGTAATCTAATCAGGCTAATTATAAAAAGAGCTCCCTTTGATCCAATTGCTGTTTATACTGTTAAGCAATCACTGTGAGTATACTCGATCCCCTTTTTACTTTAAAACTTTGGGGTGTAACATGTATTCTATGAAACTTAAACTTGAATCTTTGAAACTTATACTTTATCCTATGTGAAACTCGTGATTCTTGATTCTTGACTCTTTGTGCTATGTGACGTTTAATCTAGAGTGTAGTTCCGCCTTAACAATAGTAGCGCTATAGGAGATGCACCTCTCCCATTATTCTCGAGGGGTATTGTTAGGAGGATTCTAGTTTACCTTGAGTCTTGGGTAAACACTAAAGCATCGGGATACTTGGGCTATCACTGTGTGGACTGCGACACTAGCACGGCTGAAACTATTTTATTGTTTACACTGTGGATATGAGTTGTTTTAATCTATTATTCTATTATCAAATCTGTATACTCGCCAATACTTTTGTATTGATATTTTAATACTTGTTGCAGGCTGATAGGATGCTTGGGAATGCATGGAATTCGGCTAGGAGATGCTTAGAAACGTCACCTAGTTAACTTAGAATCTTTTGAACAATCTGAACATTATTAGTTTCAGTCATTATCCAATATTTGTGTTGGTTGTGGTTGTTTTCAGACAATGTTATCATGAATTTGATCTAATTTCTATTGAAACAAATAGTGTTATGGAATCTCATGAGCAAATCTAAACGCTTAGTGCTCGCACCCCGATGTTTCCGCCATCGGTTGGGGTGTGACAAGCAGGTCTTTCTGTTGATCTTCATCCTTTGAAAGTTCAAAACATGGTTGGAGTTGTGGAGGTTTATGATGTTAAGTCGGAGTTAAATGAATTGAAGCCACGTTATGCGTTGGACGGTTGGCGAAAGTTTATGACTGAGAATAACTTGAGGTTTGGTGATATGTTGTACTTCACATATGTGTCTTCGCAACAGAAGATCGTATTAAATCAAGTTACCTCACTTTAACAATGACATTTAAGTATGTTCTGATATCAGATATTATAACTATGAATTTTTTGATGGTGATGTTGTATGTTTTTTTTTAATTATTAACTTGATGTTTTGTTGCTATGTATAGCTAACATGATAAAACACTGTTATTAGCTCTTTATGTTTTATATATAGATGATATCATGCTTCTTTTTGCTAATAGTAACTGCAATTAGTAGAAACTTGGTTTATTAATCGAAAATGTGACATTCTGCATTTATGGGTTTATGAATTTAGAATAATGGATGGATATATATGACTGTATTTGGCATGATGATGTTGTGTTTCATGTTGTAAAAACTAGGGAATTATCAGATAATAGATTTCTTTGCCCGATTAGATTATGTGTTAAATTATAGTTCTTTAAGTCATTGTTTCGTTTTCTTGAATTTTAATTTTGTAAAGAAGTACAATAACAAACAGTGGTTTGAACCCATATTTGCCTTTTGGTCAGTAGTTAATGGAAACCCATGTTAGGTTCAACAGTGTTTTGAAGAGGAAAACAGTGAGAGAAGACAGTAGATCTGATTAAGTTAAACAGATGTTTGGCCTTAAACAGATGTTTGGCCTTTTATATCAGAGGTTTGGACTTAAACAATTGTTTGACCTTAAACATATTTTTAGCTATAAACATATGTTTTAGCTTAAACACATGTTTTTCCTTAAACAGATGTTTAGCCTTCTATATCAGATATTTGGACTTAAACAGATGTTTGGCCATAAACACATGTTTGGCCTTAAATTAAACATCTGTTTAAGGTCAACATCTGTTTGACTATTGGTCAACATCTGATTGACTTTTGGTCAACATTTGTTTGAATTTTGGTCAACATCTCATTTAGTATTTAACAGAACTTTGAATAACTCAACATTTGTTTAATTCGTTGTTTCGTTTTCTTGAATTCTATGTAATTTTGTAAAGTAGTACAAAAACAAACATTTTTACAAAATCCCAAATCACCCTATCATTTAAGTTCATTGAAGTAAAAGTGGAAATGGTGTGATTCATGTGGTCCTGTTGTGCTTTTGTTTGACCTCTAATATGGGTTCATGATCTAATCCGGTGATTTGAAGACATTGTTGTTGAATCGAATGAGATGCATGATGTAATGTGGTCCTATTAATAACAAATAGTAATTAATATAATAAGTTTCCCGAGCTCGGAAAACAATCTCGGGTAATAACCTAGCTAAATAATATTTTATAAGGAGCATTGAATAAACCTATTTATCATTAATTTATATCAATTTTGTAAGTCTGTACAAATTATTTTTTTACTCTCTGTCAATATGTGTTATGCATGGTTTTCTAAGAAACGACCCGTGTTTGCACACGGGTCTTACCGCTAGTACTTTCTATAAAAGGATAAATCCCAATGACATAAGAAAAGTTGATGTGTCAGCAGGAGAGGTTGTCCAACAATGCTTTTCTTATGTTATTATTACATCATAAAGTCTAATATATAAATCACTTTAAAATAGATTTAATTTGATTTCAAACCACTGCCTTGTGTATTCAAATGTTAAAGGTCTGGCCCACATTCCAAAGGGCAAACCGCTGCTCTTCTATAAGAAAGTAGCAGATGCTTCCTTTGGCAAACGTATACCTAGCAGGAGCTGTTTTGAAATTGCGGGTAATTTGAAATTCAAAACGGATGGGGATATGTAATTTTCAATTAATGCATGTCACTCACTCACTTCTGTCAATTATCTTCTTATATAAACGTGTTCTCTACTTTTGTATTTTCAAACCACATTTCTAATGTATCTCTCCCTCAAATCCCTTCTTCTCAATACTTGACATTTGTTCATAAAGGATAACATAAAACTAAAGCTCTCTCTGTCCCACTTTCAGAAAAAATTTTGGGGATATGTGGTTTGCCTTGATCATGGTAATGTGATATATATGATTATGTTTGTTTTTGTTTTTTATTTTGATTTTTACTAAAGTTTTTTTATTTTGATTTTTATTTTGATTCTACGGTTGTTTCCAGTGTCATTGTTTCAACATCGTTTAAAGTATGTGTTTTTTGCTACTCCAGTTTTGAAATTTTTAATTTTTAATTTTGAAGTGATATACTCTAATTCTCGCTTTATATTTCAGTCTAATCACAGTTGTTTGAAATTCATACAATCTGCTGCGGGTTATTATAGGTTTGTATTAAAAGAAGCATAAAGTTAAATTAAACACAAAGAAAGCTTATTAAATGTACATTTAAAATAATTTTTTCTTATGACTAAATGATGATTATATATGATTTTAGGCAGATGATGATGATGTAGAACCCACAATAGTTCCTACTAAACGCAAGAAAGGATCTACTACTTCTGTAAGATTAGATTTTATCTTACTAGAGTAATGGTCTTTCCTGCCTTTTTTGTATTAAAACAAGCATAAAGTTTGGTTTAAAGCAGCTCTTTATGAACAAAGTTAAGGATTGAGTATATGAGGACAGGGCTACTCTTCAACAGCTGAAGAAGTGTTTTCATGTACTGCATCTTGGTCTGTTCACGAGAGATCAGGTTTCTAGAAACCTAATTTGGATGCTTTGAGTTCATGGCGATTGTCGAAGATATACATTGATGGACTTTAAAGCTAAAAGCACTAAATTTTAAGCTAAAAGCACTAAATTTGAACTGTTAGGTTCGTAAATTTCTTGGTGGTGTTGTTAGATTTTAAAGTTTTGTTGTAATTTTAAGCTGAATAAGTATTATTATGTAATTTTTAATATAATCTGATTATTGCAGATCGGTACTTTTGATGTAGAAGTGAAATTGTCTCTGAGTTTAATTAGATTATTTTGAGGTTGTATCAATTTCTGTTAGTGTATAGATCTGTCAAAGTTAAAGTTTGCCAAAAGAGAATATCTGCTCTAAATCATCCTCTGCGGATCTAAGAGCTGTTTGACTTGCTACTGGTGCCAATATCTGTTGTTACCTATTAGAGCTTTTCGAAGAATTTCCTCCTCTCAATTGTTAAACATCTGTTGTTGCCAACATCTTTTTGACTTGCTACTGTTGCGAACAGGAGAGGCTTTAACAGATGTTCGCAATATCTTTGTATTCCAAATGAATAGATTTTTTATCTGAGTTACGACTAAATGATGATTGATGATGTGTCAATTTTTTATCTGAGTTAAAATACATTTAATTTCAAACTACTGTTCTATATTTAGAGGTCAAAGGTCTGGCCCACATTCAAGAGTGCAAACTACCGCCCATTGCTAAGAAAGTATAACTTAGCAGATGTTTCCTTTGGCAAACATATACCATAGCAGTGGTTTTGAAATTACCGGTAATTTCAAATTCAAAATGCCTGGGGATATGTACTTTGCAATTAATGCACATCACTCAATCAGTTCTGTCTTATGGTAAAGGCGTCTTATAGGT
This sequence comes from Helianthus tuberosus, assembly GCA_030545235.1. NCBI lineage: Eukaryota > Viridiplantae > Streptophyta > Magnoliopsida > Asterales > Asteraceae > Helianthus > Helianthus tuberosus. The sequence goes on along the minus strand of CM060365.1, from coordinate 188,406,559 downwards.
AAATGAAGAGGTTAATTGTAATTATAATAACGTGTTTAATTTTATATTTTCCCATGGAAATGTATTAAAAGCCTAACGACTGTCGTATCATATTCTTTCGTCTGAAGATGTATTTAGTCATAACCGCCTTCATTGGGTATATAAACTACATTGGGCAAAGGTTTTGATCATTACTGTTTTCATCCATCTACTTAATCATCTTCAAAAGTTTTTTGTTTACCAATATCATTACGATTTCTTTTACTTTCAAAGACGCATTGGTTCACTGCAAAATGGAAAAATCTTGGTTTCAATTGATTGTTTACGAGATTTTCACAAGGCTCTCTGTAGAAGATATTGGCCGTTTCAAATGTATTTCCAAGAATTTTTATAGGGAATTGTCAAGTCATGGATTTCAGATGATGCATGCTCTCCGAAATGGAGATTCAGTACAAAAGAAACTACTCTCCTTTAAAGACACGTCAATTGTCGTTGACGACGTAGTCGCTGGTAATTTGGATGTTGTTAGAAGCAAAACCTTAAGTTTTCCTAACAATGTCTACCCTAGCTTCTTACGTATTCTATCGTCATTTAATGGTTTGTTGTTAGTTTGCAATTAAGGGATTTGCTGTCAGCTGATTCTTTGGAATCCAACTACCAGGCGCTATAAGGTTTTGTGTGATGACTACTTCAATTACAATCATAATCGAAACTCTGATACTGGTGGAATTTATTTTGATCAGTTTAATGATCTGAAAGTGCTGAACATCAGATGTTACCGTAATGTAACTGCTGCTCGTGTTTACTCACGACGTCGTGAGTCATGGAGAACAATAAATTTCGGTAGCGTAAACAATTATGGTTCAAGTGGTTATTCATGGTCTACAGGAGTTTATGCTGATAAAACCATATATTTTATGGTTTCAAATTATTTTTATCCACTAGGTGAGAGGAACATCGTTGCTTTTGATGTTCTGAGTGAGACTTTCAGAATGCTTCATTTTCCAGAGAATATTGTAGTCAATCCTTGTCAAGGGCATTTTTTGACCATCGCAAAGAGGCTGCATTTGATTGTTATTGGAAAGTCTACGGAGCTAACTGCTGATTTGCTCAGATATGGAGAAGAAGAAGGCTGGATGAAGGTGTTTGTTTTCAATAATCCTCGTGTAGTTGATTATGTAGATAGGCACCGAAGGACTAATATAATTGAAGACAACAAGTGGCTGAAAACAAGCATCTGGGGGATATGATTGAAGTTGATCTGAGCAACGAACTTTTGAAATACCTCCAACATGTTGACAACTACAATGGTCTGAAAGGAGCTTTACTTATCGAGACTACTATTTCACCAATTGATTAGGAATTAGGATCTTGTATTTTATTGAATGTTATTTACTGTTTTGACAATTGTATTTTTTATATAATTAGTTGTGTTAAAATTATTAATTATGTTTGTTATTTAAATTAAGTAAATGTTTATTTATGTTTGAGAGTGTAAAAGCTTGTAGTATTGGAAAATATCTGTTTAAATGATCAAAGCTCTGTTATTGGGAATAGATGTTTCAAAATAAAACAGTGGTTGATACATCTGTTGACTTGGGTCAACAGATGGATGAACTTTGTATGCTGTTTTGCCCATTGATTTGGAATTAGTATGTTGTATTCTATTGATTGTTGTTTGCTGTTTTGAACTTTGTTTATTATATAGTTACCTCTGTTTGACACTTGTAGTTTTTATATAATTAGTTGTGTTAAAATTATTACCCATGTTTGTTATTTAAATTAAGTAAATAAATATTTAGGTTTGAGAGTGTAAAAGCTTGTAATATTGGCAAAGGTATGTTTAAATGATCAAAGCTCTGTTATTAGGAACAGATGTTTGAAAATAAAACAGTGGTTGATACATCTGTTGACTTGGGTCAACAGATGGATGAAAACAGATGTTTGGAACTACTGTTAAGAAAACTATGGTTGAAACCGCTGTTTGTTAAAATGGTTGTTTAAAACCACTGTTGGGTTAAAATAGTGTTTTGTGGAGGTTGAAGGGGATTGAAACGACTGTTGGGTTAAAATATAGTTTTTTTTTTAGAAGGAACATGCTTGAACTACTATTTATATAATGACTGTTGTTAAAGCTCAGTGTTTTAATCCACTGATAGGCTATCCACTGATAGTAATAGTCAGCTATTGTTTTCATTTTCATCACTGTAAACTACTGATATTGATTCATCAGTGGTTTCCTAACAACTGTCATCCATTATTCATCAGAGGTTGTCACGTGGACAGTACTTAGCCGTCAGATCTTTTGTAACCGCTGCCACGTCAGCATTCACTTTTTCCACCTATAAAACCCTGATCAAAACCCTAGTTGACTGTCGAGTCGAATTCGAAATTCCTTTCAAAAGCAGTTTTCACCAAATTCTCTCAAATCACTCATCTTCTTCCTTCGTTCTTAACTACCTTTGATTTATCATGGATCTTCCATTCAAAATCCGTCATAACTACGTGTGTACACTTGCAAAAACAAGTAAAAACACAGGTTTTCATTCCGTGATTGATGCACTTTCATCTTCAAAGTACAAAACTTTGTTGACCTGCAATGAAACCATCTACCTAGATACCCAACGAGAGTTCTGGAAAAATGCAAAGCTTGAAACTAAGGACAAAAAGACCTTAGTTATTACTTCATCAATAAGGGGAATTCCAGTGGTCATCACACCTCAAACCATTTCAGAGGTTTTTGAGATCAATGATCTTACAGGTAAAAGCTCTTTCCAAAAAACAAAGTACCAAACTGATTTCATTGAGAGAGGGTATGAAGAAGAAATGAAAAAGGATACTTTAGAAAAGGGCAGTTTTCCACCTGCTCCGAGGTTTTTATTCCATACCCTCCTGATGTGTGTGTCAAATAAAACAACAGCTTTTAATGAAATACCATTGAAAATTCAATACATGGGCTATGCTATCATGGCTGAAAATTTTTTAACTACTCTCAGGAAATTTTCAATGATATGGTTAAGAATGTTAATAAAAATCATTTTTATTGTTTCCAAGGTTTTTAAGTTTTAATCTTCAAAAGAAATTTTCAAAGGATAATGCACATGTGCTTATCCAAGGAAACCCTATTTAAATAAACAGTCTAACTTTTGAAACATTCACAAGGCTGTCAAAACCTTCAAAAACCCAAACAGAGGGACCTGAGTAGAATTTAGCAGCAACAACGGCTCCTCAGGCCCCTGCTGTTGAGCCCACTGCTCCTGGTGATCACAGAAGCACAACCCCATCTGTGAAACCCACAACAAAAATCACCAAAAAGAAAACTATCCAAAAGCCCCCCAAACCCACCAAAAAGGTGACTCTGGAAGACTAGATCCTAGAGGTAACACCTGTGACAACACAAAAGTCACCTGAAACCACTGCTGCTACTTCCTCACAGCAGATGGAAGAAAGATCTCAACCTGAGCCTAAAACTCCTCCTGCATCCTCTCAAAAGGATCAGGTTGTATCAACAGGGACACCACAATCAATGATACCTCTGTTGGATGCACTTGATATAGCTCAGATAAAAATCAGTTCTTCTCAATCACCTGTCAATGAGAATATACCACAAAAAGTGACTGAGTCTGGTGTCTCTATCTTTGTTAACCCACCAACAGTTGAGTAGGCTACACTGCAGGAATTATAAGTTATTCCTATCAGTAGTTCAAGTGGAGCAGCTACTACAGGTGTTGAACCCACTGGTTTACACCTGGACAATAGTTTCATTAGTGAGACTCCCTTGAAGGCAATTTCTTCTTTGGGAACCATAGTGTCCACTGGTGTGTTTCCATTATACACTGGTGACCTTAAAATGGAAAGCTCTGCTGAAGAAAGAAGTCCCTAGTACCGAGAACAAGGGGCATCAGTGGATGATTTTTTGGGAAACTTTTCCTAAGTCAACCACTGATACAACCAACACTGGTGGGAAATCAGATGATCCCATTAACTTGGGTAATGGTTTAAACTACAAAGAATTGACGGGGAGGGTTGATAAACTAGACACATCTGTTGCAGAAATCAAAACTATGCTGCAACAGTTGTTACAAGCTCAAAAGGCTACACCCACTGCTCCACCATCTGCAACTTCTGCTCCATCCGCTGCTGAGCTATGGCATCTGTTTCAACCTATGTTTCACAAACAAAGAAAATATGCAGATCAACAACATGAAGTTCAAATTCAAATGGTCAGAAATGTCATGGAAGCTAGGTAAAAAGATACTCAAGCAGATATCAAAGCCATTAAAGCTCATTTGCTTCAAACTACTGACACTACTCCTCCTTCAATCATCTATGTTGAAAATCCTGATGATGTCAAAAACGGGGAGAAAACTAAAGGGAAGAAGGGAAAAGAAGCTGGTTTATACATGCCACCAGATTGAATGTCCAAACTTGTGGTAGAAATCCCAAGGCCAGATGGTTCCAAAAAGGTTGATGAGACTCAAAATGCATTTGTTTCATTAAAGGCAAACATGAAAGGGTCTAAAAGGTTTGAGGAGGAGAAGAAAGTTTTGATGGAAAAAGAAGAGCAGGGTACTTCTAAACCTAAAAGAAGACAACCTACCAGAAAAGTAAGCCAACCCAAAACCACACCTTCCAAAACAACCAAACAAACTCCTCAAATCCCCAAAAGTTCCTCTCATCAAACCTCCAAACCAACAGATGTTATCTCAACAACTGCCATCACTACTACATCAACCCACACTCAATCCACTGCCATACCAAAAACAATATCACCACCACAAAAACCAGCTGTCAAAAAGTAGAAAACAACAGTTGACACATCAACTGTTGGAGTGACCACAGTGGTTGAAACAACAGTTGTTTCAACATCTGTTAGTCAGATACCAACTACATCAATCACTGCTGTCGCAGCCCCCGATCCCTGATTTTCGGGAACGGGCGGCTGCGAGCCAGTTTTGGTGGTATCTCGTATTGTCTAATTTGGCAGCGGAAATTTTCATCAGGACCGTAGTTAGGAAATATTTGATCAGAGTAAAATACCACATTTTCATAACATTAAACAAATGGGTTCAAACCCAAGTTCATAGTACACATATTTTCGTAGGAATAAATCCTATTTTATTAATAAAACATCTATTTTATTTTAGGTAACTTTATTGCCACTTTTCCAAGCCTTCAGTGCTATCCAGTTGGCTTCTAGTTGGCTTTCACAGTTTGTTACCTGAAACGCGTTTTAAAAACATTTGTCAGTGGGAAATACTGGTGAGTGAATCCTAGTTTAATCAAGTTTAATAAAAATCATTTCACAGTGTACAGTATTGAGGGCGATCCCGCAATTATATTTGTTTCCAAGACATCACAATTAACATCCATGGTACTGTCGAACCCGACTTGTGGAAATGTTACTCCTTGACCAGGTGGTAACAAATTTTGTATACAAAACCTCAACATACTCATGATAATTGTATTCTTACAAATACTCGATAACTGTCATTCGCATGGAAAAGTATTTAAGGTTTTGTAAAACAGTTAACAAAAAGGTTTACAAAAAGTGGATCAACTCACATTGCTGTCTTAGATTTTTTGTAAGGATTTCCTGGTGATAATCTAAAATTTACACAAATGCACACGCGTTAGTATAATAACCCATTTTAACATTAGTAATACCCTCCCCGAGACGGTATTCCAACGACTACGTCGGGCAGAACCACGACAGCCGTTACGGAACCCTAGATCAATCGGGCAGCGTATCTAATACGTATCCAGGGGTTATAATACTTACAACGGAGCAGAACTTCTCTATTTAGGGGGTATAATACCCGAGTATAAAGCCTATAATTCAGAAATTGAGATTGAGAAAAGAAAGATGGACGAACAGACTGAAGATCCGAGGCCTCCTTTATATAGTTGCTGATTCTGGTTCTCTCACGGCCCGCGTAACACAAGGGAAGGGCCTACGCGGCCCGCGTTGACTCCAGGTCAACGTGTAGCTTGTCTGGGTCACTATCTAGCCTCGCCACGATGATAACACGTGTCATCACCGGGCTGCGCCACACTTTTAAGTTCACGCGGCTCGCGTGAAGGTTGGGGTGGGTCTTACGCGGCCCGCCTCAGCTTAAAAATCAGATTTTTAATTAATTTTAATACTATTTAATGTATTTGGGGCCCGTTTTCGCGTATGGGTGTATTTTGGGATATTTTAAAATATACTAGGGTGTCGGAAAATAATCGAGGGTGTCGGTTTATTTAGGATTGTTACATCCTGCCCACCTTGTTTTAGAGCTCGTCCTCGAGATCTACTAGAGCAAGTGTGGATATTTCCTTTTCATTTCAGATTCAAGCTCCCATGTTTACTCAGGTCCTCTTTTGGAGTCCCACTTCACTTTGACCAGAACTAGTCACTTATGTTTGAGATTCTTGACTTTCCTGTCTTCAATCTGTAGAGGCCTTTCTACAAACTTGAGTTGTTCATTTACCTCTATATCCTTAAGAGGTACTATTAGCGATTCATCAGCTAAGCATTTCTTGAGATTAGATACATGAAATACATCATGTATTCCTGCCACTTCCTCTGGCAGTTGTAGCTGATAGGCTACATGTCCTATTCTTCTAATAATCTCAAAAGGTCCAACATACCTGGGACTTAGCTTTCCTCTTTTGATGAATCTTACCACTCATTTCCAAGGAGAGACTTTTAATAATACTTTATCTCCTTCTTGAAATTCTAACGGTTTGCGTCGGTTATCAGCATAACTCTTCTGTCGATCCCGTGCTGCTTTCAGTCGTTCCTTGACATGAATAATCTTGTCAGTTGTTTCTTGTACTATCTCAGGTCCAGATAGTTGCTTTTCCCTAATTTCTACCCAACAGACTGGGGTTCGACACTTTCGTCCATAAAGTGCTTCGAATGGTGCATCATTGATACTTGTGTGATAACTATTATTATAAGAAAATTCTATTAAAGGTAAGTGATCGTCCCAATTAACTCCGAAATCAATTACACAAGCTCTAAGCATGTCCTCCATTGTCTGAATTGTCCTTTCGCTTTGTCTGTCTGTTTGAGGATGATAAGCTGTGCTCAGATTTAACTTGGTTCCCATTGCCTTTTGGAAACTTGACCAAAAATGAGAGGTAAATCGGCTATCTCTATCAGAAATGATTGATAAAGGAATTCCATGTAAAGAGACTATTTTATTTACATATAATTTAGCTAGCTGTTCCATACTGAAGGTTTCATTCATTGGTAGGAAATGAGCTGACTTGGTTAGCCTATCTACAATCACCCAGATTGTATCATTTCCTTTCTTTGTTTTGGGTAATTTAGTAACAAAATCCATTGTTATTAATTCCCATTTCCACAATGGGATTTCTAACTGTTGCAATAGGCCTGAGGGTTTCTGGTGTTCAGCTTTAAGTTGTGAACATGTTAAACATTTAGAAACATAGGCTGCTATGTCCTTCTTCATTCCTATCCACCAGAAATTCTTCCTTAAATACTGGTACATTTTATCACTTCCTGGATGCATCGTATACTTAGACTTATGGGCTTCTTCTAATATACGATGGCGTAGGTTTCCTAATTTAGGTATCCACATTCTCTTCATATGGAATCTCCAAATTCCATCTGTTCCTTGTTCTAATTCCTTAATCATACCTTTTAGTTTTTCAGTATCATCCTTGATTACTGATTCTTGTGCTTTTCTGATTTGTTCATTTAAATCTACTAGTAGATTTAATTTAAGAGAACGTACCTTTTTTGGCTTTTCATGATACTTTCGACTTAAAGCATCTGCCACTACATTTGCTTTTCCTTCATGATACTAGATATCACAATCATAGTCACTAAGCGTCTCCATCCAGCGTCTTTGTCTCATATTCAACTCCTTTTGCCCGAAAACATACCTTAAACTCTTATGATCGGTGAATATGGTAAACTTACTACCATAAAGGTAATGTCTCCAAATCTTAAGGGCAAAAATTATAGCTCCTAGTTCCAAGTCATGGGTTGAATAATTCTCTTCATGGTTCTTAAGTTGTCTAGATGCATAAGCTATAACCTTTTGGCGTTGCATTAACACATATCCATTACCTAATTTAGAAGCGTCACAATAAACTACAAAGTCTTCAATTCCTTCTGGTAACGCTAATATGGGTGCATGGGTTAATCTATGCTTAAGAATTCTAAATGCTTCTTCTTGTTTTGGTCCCCATTCAAACTTAATGGATTTACAGGTTAACTTAGTTAAAGGAATGGCGATTCTAGAAAAATCTCAAATAAATCTCCTATAATAACCGGCCAATCCTAAGAAACTTCTAACCTCAGTTGGAGATTCAGGGGTTTTCCATTTGATAATCGCCTCGATCTTTGTTGGATCCACATGAATTCCTTCATGGTTCACTAAGTGTCCAAGAAATTGTACTTGTTCTAGCCAAAACTCGCATTTTGAAAATTTAGCATAAAGCTTTTCCTTTCTTAATAGACTTAACAGTGCATGCAAATGCTTTGCATGATCTTCCTTATTTTTAGAATAAATGAGAATATCATCTATAAAGATAATTATGAATTTATCCAAATATGGCTTACATATCCGGTTCATCATGTCCATAAATGCGGCTGGGGCATTGGTTAAACCAAATGGCATGACAGTAAATTCATAATGACCATACCTTGTTCTGAAGGCGGTCTTAGGAATGTCCTCTTCCTGTACCTTTAATTGATGATATCCTGACCTTAAATCGATTTTAGAGAAAAATCGAGCTCCTTGCAGTTAATCAAACAGATCATCGATTTTTGGTAATGGTGTGACAACCCGAGTTTCAAGGTCTCTACATGATTTGATTGCTATTCACTAAGTGTTGTCTATATTTATACTTGGTGTGTACAGTGTGTTTTATTATATGTTGATGTGTAATACATGTATTGTGTAATTAATGAACAAATGGGTCACATGCCAAACACCCCATGGCCGAAAACACATGAAGTGTTTTCGTCCACTAACTAGCCAACGAAAACAGGAAATGGGCCTTGGCCCAGTGATGATCTATTATATGTTAACACAAATAAACCAAAGCCCTTTTGTTACTTAAGATCGTGTATTACTGGCTGCTTAGGTTTATCTCTAAACAAACCCTACTCTCCCTACAAAATATGTACGGCAGTGGAACACACCCCTTCTCCTAACGAGAAACATTCTGTTATCAAAAGATCTCGGTTAGTATAATCTCATTTGTTTTAGTTTTGAATTTATTGCTTTTGTCTATATGTGCACCGATGTGATGTATGTTCAGAATTGTCTGGGTATTATGTTTAGAATATAGAATTTGCATGAATCAGTGGGTCATCCTAATTATGATTTTGTCATGGTCGGCCATATGTGAAATGTCTGGATTCATCGATCTAGGATTTAACAAAATAATGATTCTGTATGAGTGGGCCGCACATGGTGATCTGCAAATTGTCAGAATCCATTTCTTTTATAGGATCACAATATTTAAAATCGGTGGTCAACACATTAAGAAAAAGGTTATGTTATTGATAAAGAATCATGATTGCATAATGATTGCTGATGACTGATTGATGTTTGAACGATGATATGTTGCAAGAGATATAACTGTTATATGATTACTTGAATTATTCGTAACGGCTGTTGATGATATACCCAACGAAATCACCTAAGGGATTTCGTTGGCCCAAGTGTTTTCGGTCAAAAGAGTTTTGGCCCAAGTATTTTCGGCCCAAGTGTTTTCGTCACTCAAAAAGGGATTTCGGCCCATATGTGATTTCGTCACATGTGTACTAGTCATGTATTCTGAGCCGTAACTCTGTTAGCTTATAACGCTGTTAGTTGATAAACTTTGTTAGATTGTTAATCCAATTAAATATGTTAACTCTGTTATGACAGTTAAGTGGTTAACTCTGTTAGTTGTTAATCCATTAGTTGTTAACTTTATTAGTTCTATTCAGCATGTAACTCTGTTAAGCTTGTTGACTTTGTTAATTCTGAAGTATATAACATTACTAGTTATTAACTCTTTTAAGTTAAGTGGAGTAATTCTGTTAACTTTACTCACTCAGTTAGCTTGCTAGTTCTGTTAGATGCCAACTCTGTTAAGTGTATGATTGGATAGTTATATTAGAATAAACTGTGAAGGACATTGATGTGATACATGAACTATATGGATGCGATTAACTGTTTGTGTTGTATGATGAATAACTGCCAAATACACTATGTGACATTAGAATACATGCGAATCGTTACGAACCTAAACTGATGGTATATACGTGCGTACTATAGGTCGTGATTGATTAATTGTGAGCGTGTATACTTTAGCATACCGAGCAAACCAAGGTGAGTTCACACTCTTACCAAGGCATGGGATTCCCGGGGATTGGGAATGGGTTGAATGATGGGATTTAACAATTACTCGTACTTACACGGCTACTAGACTATCTACCATCGTCCTCGGGTTAAGCAGGGCACTTACGTAAAACCTACGTAAACAAGTACTTACCATTGTCCTCAGGTTTCGAGGGACACTTACGTAAAACCTACGTAAACTCACACATGCTACTGTCTTCCGGGGTCAGGAAGGACACTTACGTAAAACCTACGTAAACCCCACGCGTACCACTGTCCTCGGGTAAAGAAGGGCACTTACGTAAAACCTACATAAACCTTGTACGTACTATTGTTCTCGGGTTAAGAAGAACACTTATGGTTACAAATAGTCTAGTGTAAATACAAACATGGGAAGCCCCCACTGATAGTAAATACAAACATGGGAAGCCCCCACTGATAGTACATACAACATGGGAAGCCCCCACTGATAGTAAATACAAACATGGGAAGCCCCCACTGATAGTACATACAACATGGGAAGCCCCCACCAATTGAATCTACACAACGGCTTAGTTAAAAACGCATAGTTATGCAACGAACTTACTTACTGTGAACTCGCTCAACTAGTTGTTGACTCTCTGTTACATGCCTTGCAGGTCGTTAGGTATACATGGAGCTTGCATGGGGAGGCGCGGTCGTTGTGGACAAGGATCATGATTGCTTTGATTAAACATTTGACATTTCATACTTTACTTATGTTGGGCTTTTACTCATATGCTTCCGCTAAACGTTGAATTTATACTTATGTTTTGACCCCTTTCATATGGATTGGTTTGGTTAAACTACATTACTTTTACTATTTACGTTGTTCTATATGATTAGTGGCTTGATCCTGGTCAGTCACGCCTCCAAGCGGTGATACTCCGCGTGTGGATTTTGGGGGTGTGACAAATGGGTAACGATTCTTAATCATGACTTTGTTCAATTCACGGTAGTCAACGCACATACGCATTGATCCATCCTTCTGTTTAACAAATAAAATTGGTGCTCCCCATGGTGATGAGCTTGGCTGTATAAATCCTTTCAATTCGTCTAATTGTTTCTTTAATTCCTGCATTTCTGCGGGTGCCAAACGGTAGGGTGCTTTGGCAATCGACACTGTTCCAGGTAACAGATGGATTCTGAATTCAACTTCTCTATCTGGCGGTAGTCCTGGCAATTCTTCTGGAAATACATCTGAAAACTGAGACACTACTGGAATGTCTTTTAGTTCTTTTCCTTTAGTGTTAGTGATTATAGAAATAAAATACACTATAGAACCTTTTCTTATATAACTTGCAGTTTTCATCACAGAGATGAATTTTGTGGACTTATATGGTTTAGCTCCTTTAATTGTGATCGTTTTACCTTTTGGTGAATTTACTTGAATTGACTTTTGATCACATAAAATACTGGCTTTATTGGCTATTAACCAATCCATTCCTAAAACGACATCAAATCCTACCAGATTCATGGGATAAAGGTTTGCCCTAAACTTCTGATTTAAAAATTCTATTCTTGCTCCCTGCAAGATTTCAGAAATCCTAACAGTTTCTCGATTAGCTGTCTCTACGAGACATTCTTGTGGTAGTTTAGTTAATGACTGATTTAGAAGTTTGCAAAACGAACTATTAATAAAACTTTGGTTCGCACCAGAGTTAAATAATACTTTGGCAAAAACATCATTAACTAAAAACGTACCAGCTATCACATCTGGAATCATCTTGGCTTCATCTGCAGTTAGAACAAATGCTCTAGCATTTTTAGTGTTCCTGTTGTTCACAACTGGAGCCAATTTTGGACAATTCAGCTTGATGTGACCTTTTTCTCCACAGTTGTAGCATAGTCCGTTACTGGATTTTCTCCTGCAATCTTCTTCCTTGTGTCCTGGCATTTTGCAAAAATTACAAAGAGTGGAGCATTTTCCCGAATGCTTTTTCTTGCAGACCTTGTAGAAAGGTGCAGAGGTAGAACCCATATTCCTACGATTGTAATTCCCAGAACGGAATTCTTGAGTAAGCCTTTGGGTTAGGTTTCTCCTCTGTTCTTCTTCTCTAGTACGGATTAATTCATCTGTCAAGGTATTGGCTAGTTCTACATCTTCTTCTATAGTTTGAGGTCTAGCTGCCTTGACTACATGTCTAATCTCTCCGATTAATCCCCAGATGTAACGGGAGATTAATACTGGTTCAGGTGATGCAAGGGTTGGTACTATTCTAGCATATTCAAAGAATGTGGTAGTATAACCTTTACTATCTACCCCGGTCATCCTTAAATTTAGGAACTTATTAGCTATCTGTTCCTTTTCATTGGGAGGGCATAATTTCCTTTCTACCATATTCTTAAATTCCTCCCATTCCATGTTGTAAATCCTATCACTTCCTCTTGATTGGAGGATAGTGTTCCACCATTCTAAGGCTGAGTTCTTAAACAGATTAGAAGCAAACATTATTTTGTCTTCTTCAGCACACTTGCTTATTTTTAAAACAGCCTCAGTTTTCTCTATCTTGCGTAGAGCTGCAATGGGTCCTTCATTGCCCGAGAATTCTATTGGTTTGCAGGACCAGAATTCTTTGTAAGAACAACCATAAGGCATGGTTCTTCTTCTTTTGGGAATGGGCACTTGAAGTACGGGTCCATTGTTCACGCTGTGTTCTGGTTCGATTGGTCGCTTACTGCTATGCTTACTTTTATTATTCGCTTCTTGAATCGTTTGAATAATAAATGGCATTGCATCTATGATTCCTTGTGCCACTATATGTTGAACAGCACTATTATCCATTTGGTTTCCATTGTTATTGATGCTCGGATTCTCATTAACCACGTTAATGTTACTCTGGTTATCATTATACAGATTTCCTTCATCGGCCATCTGAATTTTAAAAATTTACCCCATATTAATATCACCAAATAATAGCTAATATAGTCAATCACATGACACGCATTTTTGCCAAAAGCGTCGATCATTGCGACTTTACTCTATTTATCTACTATATATCTATTACACACCAGTACTGAAATAAAAATTACCATACCAACTAAAATAAATAATAGTAGGCATCCGTACACACATATTTTATTATTTTTTTATTATTATTATTACTATTACCGTCTCCTACCATCACATTCATGGATATGGATTCATCCAAAAATCCATATTGTGCTCGTCGTACTTCCAGACGAGTCGCTCTCCCACCTGTCGCATTCTCTCACTACTTTCTAGAATTTCCTCACCAAATGTCCTAAGTTCTTGTACGTTTTCTGCACTCATTGGGGGTGCAGGTTCTAGGACTGGGTTCGGAATCTGTGGTGCGGGTTCCTGGTGTGGGGGTGTAGGTGCCTGGAATTGGTAAGGATCTTCTAAGATCTCCCTAATGTATTCATCATGGTAATAGGGATCTAAAGGGTCCATACCTGGATAGGCTCCTATGTTCTGCATGGGTGTGTCTTCATGTATTGGGTAACGTTGCACATAGTCCCTAACGTCGTCCCACCAGGGGTCGTAATTTGGGTCTAGGGGGTTTGGTGCTGGTACCCTAGGGATTTCTTCTGGATCAAAGTCATGCATCTCTACTTGGTTTTCAGGGTTGTCTATCTCCATCGGTTGGTCAGGGATTGGTGGCTGTGGTTGGGGTGCTATTATTTGCTCCAGATTAGGGTCAGCTGCAGTGGTTGCTAGGATGTGAATATTGGCTATACCCCTATTTATCATATCCTGGGCATAGGCACCTGTCTCTCTCTTGGCTGCTGCTAGTATCCTCTGGTCTTGTAACTTTTTCATACGCTTTCTACGCTCGTGTGCCCCTTGACTGAACCATCCTCTCTTTTTCTGAGGAAATGGCTCTTCTGACTGAGCCTTAAACACAAAGATTCCTTCTTTCGTATCAGCAGAGTACCCTGAGAGGGCAGGCTGAGAAGAGGACGTGCCTTCGCTTCTAGGCGAACCAGACAATTGACGATACGCCTCAGATGGTCCTTGGTCGCTCATACTGTAAACTAACAAATAGTCAAATAACACATAACAATAAAATACAAATATGCACGTATTTTTTGTAATTTATTTAATAACACTTTACATTTTGATGTCAGCAGAACACCTCTGTGGCTGAATCAGTGGCTTAGCTCTGATACCACCTTCTGTCGCAACCCCCGATCCCTGATTCCCGGGAACGGGCGGCCGCGAGCCACTTTCGGTGGTATCTCGTATTGTCTAATTTGGCAGCGGAAATTTTCATCAGGACCGTAGTTAGGAAATATTTGATCAGAGTAAAATACCACATTTTCATAACATTAAACAAATGGGTTTAAACCCAAGTTCATAGTACACACATTTTCATAGGAATAAATCCTATTTTATTAATAAAAACATCTATTTTATTTTAGGTAACTTTATTGCCACTTTTCCAAGCCTTCAGTGCTGTCCAGTTGGCTTTTAGTTGGCTTTCACAGTTTGTTACCTGAAACGCGTTTTAAAAACATTTGTCAGTGGGAAATACTGGTGAGTGAATCCCAGTTTAATCAAGTTTAATAAAAATCATTTCACAGTGTACAGTATTGAGGGCGATCCCGCAATTATATTTGTTTCCAAGACATCACAATTAACATCCATGGTACTGTCGAACCCGACTTGTGGAAATGTTACTCCTTGACCAGGTGGTAACAAATTTTGTATACAAAACCCCAACATACTCATGATAATTGTATTCTTACAAATACTTAATAACTGTCATTCACATGGAAAAGTATTTAAGGTTTTGTAAAACAGTTAACAAAAAGGTTTACAAAAAGTGGATCAACTCACATTGTTGTCTTAGATTTTTCGTAAGGATTTCCTGGTGATAATCTAAAATTTACACAAATTCACACGCGTTAGTATAATAACCCATTTTAACATTAGTAATACCCTCCCCGAGACGGTATTCCAACGACTACGTCGGGCAGAACCACGACAGCCGTTACGGAACCCTAGATCAATCGGGCAGCGTATCTAATACGTATCCAGGGGTTATAATACTTACAACGGAGCAGAACTTCGCTATTTAGGGGGGTATAATACCCGAGTATAAAACCTATAATTCAGAAATTGAGATTGAGAAAAGAAAGATGGACGAACAGACTGAAGATCTGAGGCCTCCTTTATATAGTTGCTGATTCTGGTTCTCTCGCGGCCCGCGTAACACAAGGGAAGGGCCTACGCGGCCCGCGTTAGCTCCAGGTCAACGTGTAGCTTGTCTGGGTCACTATCTAGCCTCGCCACGTTGATGACACGTGTCATCACCGGGCTGCGCCACACTTTTAAGTTCACGCAGCCCGTGTGAAGGTTGGGGTGGGTCTTACGCGGCCCGCCTCAGCTTAAAAATCAGATTTTTAATTATTTTTAATACTATTTAATGTATTTGGGGCCCGTTTTCGCGTATGAGGTGTATTTTAGGACATTTTGGGATATTTTAAAATATACTAGGGTGTCGGTTTATTTAGGATTGTTACAACTGCCACTCAACCCACAAATACACCACCAACTTCTCCAAAGCACAAAAGGAGAAAGATAACAAACATTGTACTGGAAGATGACACTTCCCCAACTCTAACATCTACACAACCACTGTCCCTTGTCACCATTCCAAACCCTTTTCGATTATCTTCAGTTCAACCCTTCAATCAAAACACTGCCATTAACCCTGCAGGAGTACAACATCCTCTAGATCTTCCAGCAGTCAGGGAGGAAATCAAATCCTTCTACTCTGAAGATGATCCTGAAAAGAGGAAACTCCCATCTGTTCAAGGTTATCCTTTGCCAAGAAATATAGAAGAATATCTCAAAATAAAGGCCCAACAAGCAGAGGATATATCTAAAAGAGATACAAAGGGAAAGTCTGACAAAGAGGTTCAAAGAAATTATCAATACCTGCTCACCAAATTTAGAACTTTAGAGCAGTTCTCAAAAGTCCTTTGTTAGTAATTATCAGAAAAAGATGATGAAAGCATGAGAAATGACTATCTTGAATACATAATGGCATACAAGAAATACAGGGCAGAAAAATATCAATACAAAGAATGGACCATCAGTGAACTGCAAGAGGAGACAACCAGAATTCAAAAGATGATTCAAGACAAGGTAAAGCAAACTCCTCCAGTTTGGGCCAATTACAAGAAAAATGTACCAGAAAGGATCTTGAAACTGAAAAGAATGAAAAAAGAGCTAATAACTGCTGATTATGGGTCAAGGAACCAGGTTACAAGGTGGAGAGAAGAAAAGGTGTTTGCTACCTACAAAAAGTTGGAAGAGTTAAGGAAGAGAGATCCCACTGCTCCTAAAAAGCCCGATTATCCGGAAGCAGTGGTTCCAGTGAAACAACAAAAATTGCCAATCAGGAGACCCACTGCTCCACATGCTAGCATCCTTTATCAAAGAAGGAAAGAAAAGTAGATGGATGAATTAACAAAAGAAGACAAGGCTCAAGAAGATTACATCATCAAAATGGTTTTTCAGACATTTACGGAAGAAAAACAAGACTCGGCACAATCTAAACTTTAAGTTTTTTTACTCTAAACTTTAAGTATTACTGACTGACTTATTTATTTATTTTATTTATAAGTCTATATAAATATAACTATACTCATCGTTTATATTTGTTATGCATGGTTTTCTAAGAAACGACCCGTGTTTACACAATCTAAACTTTAAGTTTGTTAGACATCTTTTTTTAACTTTGTTAAATATCTTTTATATTTACTTATAGTTGTCTTTTAGCTATAATAGATAACACGTTTTGGTACAATATCTATACACATA
The DNA here is from genome assembly GCA_030545235.1 of Helianthus tuberosus. Classification (NCBI taxonomy): domain Eukaryota; kingdom Viridiplantae; phylum Streptophyta; class Magnoliopsida; order Asterales; family Asteraceae; genus Helianthus; species Helianthus tuberosus. The sequence goes on along the minus strand of CM060365.1, from coordinate 188,389,408 downwards.
TCTATATGTTCTGTCAATATATGTTATGCATGGTTTTCTAAGAAACGATCCGTGTTTGCACACGGGTCTTACCGCTAGTCTACTATAATAAAAGAAACCAATAAGTGACACGTGCCATTCATTGAAGACGTCTACATTTGTAATTTCTTGCCTTTTCATACTTATCTTATATCAATTAAATAAATAATCAATTAATATTAAATCTTATCTTACTTTGAATGTCGGATAGAATCATTCTATTTTTTCTAATAATATATTATCTTCAAATTTAAGTTATAAAATTAAAGATATTTTTTAAATAATAACACAAAACAATAATCTTAAACTTAAAAAAAAACAATAATACGTTCATATAAAAAATTTTAAGTACAAACAAAATATACAAAATAACTTATTAAACATTAGATCAAACTCATACTTATCTTATATCAATTAATTAAATAATAAATAATCAATTAATATTAAATCTTATCTTACTTTGAATGTCGGTTAGAATCATTCTATTTTTTCTAATAATATATTATCTTCAAATTTAAGTTATAAATAAAATATATTTTTTAAATAATAACACAAAAAAAATAATCTTAAACTTAAAAACACAATAATACGCTCATATAAAAAAATTAAAGTGCAAACAAAATATAGAAAATAACTTATTAGACATTAGATCAAAGTTAAAAAAAAACACTAATTAGGAAGAGAAGCTAATAATATAATTTTGTTTTTTATTTTTCAAATTAGGGTTCTAATCAATTCGAATTAAACTTAACCAAGTTTGTGAATTGATTCGAATTAAACCGAACCAAATTTATGATTTTTTAAACGAATCCAATAGCATATTATTTACTATACAAAATTACATTTATTTAACCAGTGTAATCACAGTGTTTTTAAAGATATAATTTTTTTTATTATTTAGTATATATAATTAGATATATTCAGCCCGTACAATATACGGATTTTTATTTTTTGATATATAAAATTACATTTTTCAGTACAATACATGGGGTTCTTAGATATATAATTTTTTTTATTATTTAATATATAAAATTACATTTGTTCAACTCGTGTAATAAACGAGATTTTTAAAGAATAATTGTTTTAATTTAGTATATAAAATTACATTTATTCAACTCATGTAATATACGGGGTTCTAACCTAGTAATTAATTATTTCAAAAGTTGTCACGTGTTAACACCATATTTATTCTCATCCTTTATTATGATATCTTTTAAGTTTCTTTTGCCCTTATTGATGCTATGTTTGACATTATTTAAAAAAAAATCACCATAAAATCGAGCATTTTATTCACTTTAACTTGAGTATAGCCTTGCTATACTTAAAAATCGACCTTTTTTTAGTTACGTGTTGTGCATATATCATGCTTATTTATGTATATGCGTAATTATAAAAAGGTTTTTGTTATTATCATACAAGTATAAGTTGTGCAAATATGTATGTACGTAATTATAACATAGCTTGCTTAATTATTAAAATAGGTCGCATAATTATGAGTATAAGTTGCATAATTATAAATAATTTTTATTTTCTTTTTAATAGTTTATCATATATTCAACTAGTATAATACACGAGATTCTAACCTTGTTAAAGTTAATAAATTTATTAAAAACTTAGTGTTTGTAAATATGACTTGATTGTATATCATATATTTAAGTATATTTGTTTCATCTTTTTATTGATAAAGTTAATGATACGTTGATAAATAGACGATAAAAAGGATTAAAGTCGCAACTCACGTGAGGTTGTAGGTTACATGATTCATATCTGCAAGGAAAGTCACGTGCAAGGGATCCAATGGCCTGAGTGGTGCTGGCTCTATTCATTCATCCAATTTGTCCCACCTGACCCGATATTAAACCATCTTAATAATATGTTGGGCTGATCAAATTACTCTTCCCTTTCCATGTTCTACAACATTTCAACTTGTTTTTATCTTGGAGTCATCCCATTAGATTTATAAATTCTTATATATTACTAACTAGTCTAAGTACCCGTGTGATACACAGGTGGCCTCACAATAATATATATCATCATTAACAATGGTGACATAAATTTTTTAACGAAAGAAACGTTCCATTCCTTGATAAAGGCGGCGCACTTACTCTTCTTTGCAAGTAGAGGGTGACCAGAAAATAAAGATGCTACGTGCCCATCCAGTCTGTCGGTTTATTTAACAGTGTTGACATAAACTTTTAATGAAAGAAACGTTTCGTAACTTATGTAAAGATTAAATTACAACGAACCGTAAAAAAATGAAAATATTCTAACAACGCGTTGTTACGAAAACCATTTTGACATGTTTGTCGTTGTCCGACCAACATATACCTATTTATTTTTAAACTTTAACTTAGCAATTTATTAAATGTTTATTACTTTTACACAGGTTGTTTCAAGCCATTAATCCAAGAAAAAAAGTAGTTTTAAATGGAATCAAGTCAAATGGGTAAAAAGAAGTAAAAATCGTGTATTACACTGGTGGCTTTCAAAAAAAATATCTCCTTTAACAATGTTTACACAAATATTTTAATTATATAAATGTTAAACTACTAACGCAAATATTAGAGTACACTGAATAATTGAAATACATGAATAAGAAAAAATCACAAATCATTAAAGATTTCTTCAACTGACCTGGAATGGCTCTTTTCAACCCGGCCATCATGCCACCTCCGTATTCTATATTCTTCAATCTATATTGAAGTGAATGGAGGAACAATCAAGCTGAACATAATAAGCAACCAACGTAAGTTTATAAGAGTAAGATGCAATAATCTAAAGTTTTCATTGTAATTGCATAAATGAATCACCAAACAAACCAGCGATCTCCAACAAAATATTCGAGTTTCGGCCAAGATTTGGGGCTGAAAACATTAAATTGTTGACCAAATAAGTAGCAGCAGATATTAAATCAACCTAGACATGCCAATTTCAAACAATTTGTTTAATAAAAGAATGTGATTTTTGATTGAACATCACTTACAAGTACATCAAATGGGTACGATTTTAGTTTAACTTAACATCAGATTTATCTATTATGCACTTAAAGTATAGTGAAATCCAATATCACTTGAATCTCATCATAGGTTCAAGAGCATCAGGAACAAAATGCAATTTTTTTACATCAGACATCTTCGAAAGCTTTCATTTAAGCTCACCAAAGAACTGCTCCAACAAAAAAAATTAAATCATTAGTGAAATGGTTAAATTTTTGAAGTATAATTCAAAGACTACTTTTATATTTAATTTTACAAATGGTAAAATATACCTAATATTAAGTGGGTCAAGGTACAGGAATTAAAATGAATTTGGTTAAACAGGTCAAAATAAAGCGAAAAAAAATGTGAAACATGTCAAAATAAAGAAATTTAAATGAAACGGGTCAAAAGTTAGAGTTGATTTGTGATATCCACTGCAAGTGTTGGGTGAAATATAATGTTCAATATATCAATAACCAAACACCATATTATTCAAACCATTCAACTAATGTAATAAAAAAAGAAGATTGATCAATAAGGTGAAATATATGTGAAGTTGACTTTGTATACCACTAAAGAGTGATTAGGTCAAATGGTCGCCACAGAAAGGGTAACATGTGCATAATATATAAAGGGAGACATGATTTAAGGGTTTTAACATAGTGTGAAACACGTAAAGAACACCATTCATTCTGGTATTCCACCATAACTTGTTACGACCCGTTATTGACCCGCCTGATACACCCATTCTCTTACCTTTAAAACAGCCACAACTTTTCTCTAGAACCACCAAGTTAACAAAAGTAAGATAAGATATTACTAACCCTTTTATGCTCAAAGTCAACCAAACTACATGCTTGGGCTGCCACTTCAGTGCAACCATGAGAAATAGCAAAGATTCCAGTGGAATCTGGATTATGCTAGAATTCAACATAGACAAAAAAAAAAAAAAAGTCAAGCTTGTATGGGGGCAAAAAAAAATTAATAAGTCTTGCAAAATGTATTGAACAGATAAACAAATGGTCATTATTTTTCAACCTAAAAATAGAATAGACCAAGAATTTTCAACCTAAAAATAGTATAGACCAAGAATATAGGTTTCACATCGACTTCTTAATGCCATGTGCATCCTCCATTCATGGTCGGCCCTGAGGGTGGCGGGGAGGACCACCGGCCAGGGCCCGATATTTCGAAGGGTACGTTATTTAAAAAATATCCGATATGTAAAAAAAATAAATTAATAGATTATACATGTACAAATACCAACATAGGCCCACTTACAACACTATTTTTATAGTTTAGATTAATTATTAGCTAACTGGCATTAGGTTTACACCTTTAGTGAACCCAATACCCAAATTCGTTAAGGCCTAAGGGCACGTTTTTTCGAGCTCGAACAGGGTACACGAATTCTCAGGCACGACCCTGCCTCCATTAATTTGTTTAAGAAGTAAATTTAATGAGAGAAACAAAATTTCAAATGTCTCGGCATCAAAATGGTTTTTTGGATGTGTCTGTAGCTTGAAGCAACATGTAATACAATTATATATTTCATTCTTTTAATAAAAGTACTAACTTTGTAAACAAACATCCAACACCCATATCAAAATCCAACACATCTGTGATTTAAAACATCACAACTATCAATATTTGCATACGGTAACTGTAAACTAAATAAAAAATATAAGGTAAATATACCTGTAACTCTTACTCTTTTCTCAATAGAATTCACACCAGCAGATGCATTGGCTCTTAATTGATGTTTATCATCAAATGCTTTAGTATAACATTGATGGATTGGCTCTTATTTATTTAACAGAACATTGGTTTATCTTACTCCAAAAATAATACAAAGTTAATAAACACTTTGCATTGTGAAACATCAATAGAGAAAGAGAAAATTTAAAGAACTTTAAGTCCCGTGAATGAAGCCATTGTCCAGAAGTCTCCCAACTAAAAGTTGATTTTCCAAATGTTGGACATATTGGCATTTGCAACATGTAAAAAAGGTAATAATGTAAATGTATAAACTTAGAATAAAAACTAAAACAAACTAATTAATTAAAAAAACAAAGAGACATATGTGAAGGCTCTAGAAAACAAAAAGAGTAACTTCAAGAATTATAGATAAGCGGATAATTGATCAAATGCTTAAAGTTAGGTGTAATTACGTAATTTACCTCTTTACTCACGTGAGAGTCAAGGGCATTGAAAAGGTCATCAAATACATCAAGCACACTGAACCAAAAGTTTTAGCTTTTGCCCCATGCAAAAGCTCGCAATATGCAATGATTCGTCATGACCTACCAATGGAACAATATATTGGTAGTTGCACAGTCGTGTAGTACCACCATCTCAATCAATTAGCTGGTCTCTCAACCTGCATAATTGACTCTTTTTCTCTTTCTTTTGTTTTTTTCATAGTTCTATTGACATGTGTGTTGTTCTAATAGTTAATGTTATATTTTATAATAAGAAAAAAAAATTAAACTGATATAAACCTTTAACTTTAATGTAAATAAAGTGAGGACATGTGTGCGGATATAATAGTATGAGAAGTTTCCGAAACCAGTCATCCAGACATATGCAGCGATAAACACACGGATAGCATTATATATCTCCGTAGCAGCAAAGTAATGATACATCAAAAAGAGAACCTGTCAAAATTACAGCAAAAACAATTTCACGATATCATGTTAGCTGGTATAGGTATTATGCAATGTATTGATAATTAGAAATACATTTAATATTAGCAAACATTAGTTCAGAGTAACGATATATAGAATTTCTTGCATGCATCCATCCTTTCCACTCTTCTGTTTGATGTCGATTGAGGTAGAGTATCGATTTTCTAGAGAATGCTGACTTGTCACTATGTTTCTTAAGAGAAGTCATTGCTGAAACTATTATAAGAAGAGCGTATAGGAACAGGAAAAGATCGCGATTGTTGCTCTGCCCAAGAAAAAGTGCGTCAGCTAAAATGCACCAATTAACATCACACTTCAGGCTTACAAGATAATCATGATACCAATGTTATTATTTGAGCATAGAGAAAGTGCAAAATGGTAAATGAGGTAGAACCTTTGTAGATTCAACAATCAAACTGGTGCGATCACATATGTAGAAATAAAACAAAATTCCACCAAATTCTGACCTGCATAAGGTTGTGAAAATCCAATATTACTAACTTGAAGATAAAATGAAGCTTTAATATAAATCTAGCACCAGCAAAGACAAATACCTTACATTGCTCTCAAGGTTGCTCGATTCTCGAGCAAAAATGAATCCTCCATAGTCACAAATCTACAGTTAAAGCCACCAGCAAACTGTCATACCTACTATTCAATAAACCCCACAAATAGGACCAAAACAGTTCAGGAACCTCCTCACAATAGTACATTCATAAACCCCACAAAATAGGACCAACACTATTTCTAACCTCCTCACAATAATACAACAGCCTATTTAACCAATGCAACAGTAATTTTCCTTGCAATTCTTGGCTCTATACAAAACCATTTTCCATAATCCCCAAAATGTCCCTCCCCCAACATACACCACCATCTCCAATAACCACTATCGGCCATGACCCATAACACATAATCACCAAACAAATCCCATCTGTAGAACATAACTGCTGCTTAGCATAACGAAAGTTTTAGCATTCAATAAAATAATAATAATAATAATATTTCATTCATCTCTGATCACATCAAGATTAGTTGGGGCTAGAACTCTCAGTGAGTAAAAAAACTATGCTAAAAGATGACGGGTAAAATGGGTCAAAATTTAATTAATCTTGATGTGAAGGACTTGGCGGAGCTGAAGGACCTGAGCATATATTTATTGGCGGATTACCATGGATTATCGTGAATTCAACAAAAATATCAATCTAAAATCATTAAAAGGATTGATTTTTATTTTTGATTTATAAAAAGAATTAATATATGTGAAATGTGACCATATACCTTTCTAACATACTCTCTTTTCACCTCTTCAATGGATGATTTTGCATGATGGAAAATAGAAGCATTCCAAAGAGCTCCGCTAGCAACCATCACGGACGAAGTGCCTGCAATATAAAGTCATTAGCAAAAGCATTTTCTCATTTCTCAAAAGTTCGAAATCTGGTGTATTATAAATAGTATAAGTTAAACATTTTTTTAATGAACTGGCATTTGAATGAACAAACGTTTGAAATGAACATCTTATCTGGTAGTGGTTTGAAATGGGTGTTTCAAGGCTTCAAGAACCAGCGTGAGTCAAGCAACAGACAACAAAAGGCTGGTTTGAATTTAATGTTTCAAGGTTGAACCTGCATTCATTTGTTATGGGGAGTGTGACTTAACCATCGATCACGTCGTATATAAATTATATGGGAAGCTAAAAAAAACATGTAGCACCCCATGGCTCACACTACCAATTGGGTGCCACTGCTGTTCATCAAACTTGTGGTTCAATATAGATAATTATAACAGTAAACGCATTAGCGTGTTGCGGCAGGCTTTTTACTTATAATCTAAAGTAATGTCCAATTTCCAGCCTATTAAAACTGCAAAATCAAACAACGAATTCAGTGAAAAATATGAATAAAAGAACAGTTTCAATTTACCTTCTAAGTTTTAGATCCATTACTATGAGGATGGCTCACCTCGATTTAACCATATTCTACAATTACAACATTTTTTGCTGAAACAATCTCCAGAATACTCCTACAATTTTGTTAACAAAATATATATACTAAACACTGGCTATCTTACCATTTATAAATGAACCCAACTCAGAAGGGGAAAAGATTTCCCAAAACCCTGGGCCCACCACTCTACACCTGAAATTATATATAACCAACTATGAACTTAGTTACAATAAACAAATAACATGTGTTTAGATTACTAAAATGACATACCGACTATAGATGTAAAGAAGTGTGCCATATATATCAGCATTAGATCTCTGTTGGTCCATTTACAACCGGAAGAATTAGGGTGTTGGTGAAATAGCTGCAACATTAAAAAAATTATTAGTGTTTTCTTGAAATAATGTCTTATTGGGAAACTTGTGAAAAGGCTTCTTTGCATTACTTACTGTTCCCAAGTTGCACCATATGGAACAGCCGAAATTACCTAGAACCAAAATGTATTTCTTCCACACATAGCAGTTCTCCAGAAAGCCAAGGCCTCCAACGAAATCATGCAATTAAGAATTAACAATAATTAAAATTGTCACACCCCCAAAATCCCACATGCGGAGTACCACCGCTTGGAGGAGCGACTGACCAGGATCCAGCCACCGTGTTATACTGAGCATTGGTTGATAGTAAAAAAATGTTCACCAACCACAATAGTTAGTAAACATCATAGTTTAAAGCCTTAAAAGTTTAAGTTCAAATAACAGTTTAAGTAAGGAGCGGAAGCATAACAAAATAGTTGAAATTAAAGTTCATAGTTCATGTTTATTTAGAACCCAACACACGGGTTAAGACGACCACTACACATCCCCAAGCTGCAAGCTCCTGAGTCACTGGTTACCTGCAAAGCATGCAGTAGGGTATCAACAAAAATGTTGGCGAGTTCACGAGATGTCCAATTTTAACTTTTGGAAAAACGTAGGTTGTTTAGATAAAGCATTTATAATCACGGCATGGGGAGCTACCCCTTATGAAAGCTACTAAACTGAAGTTACCGAAACTGTTGACGAGAAGATTTTCTGCCCCAGGTCAATGTCTATAGTCAATGACCAAGATGCAAGGTCAACTAGTTCACGCCCGATCTCCCCCGGTCACGGTGTGAGGTTGTCAAACCTAATAGCGCTATCAACTAATAACCCGTTCGCCCCGACGATTAATCGGTACTGTAAGCAGGGACTTTATATGATAGAGATTCGTTTAGTTTTGCTAGTTGTGATTTATAAATAATACCCAAACGCTTTTTCACCCGGAAATAGTAGTTTAAGAGTTATTCTTGATTTTGTTCGTGTCCCTCCCTGGGACGCATGCTTTTAGTGAGTGAACTCACCTTTGGTTGCTCGGCAGTTTAGTTTACTTGGTTAAGTATGCTGGTCACCACGTCCTAATATGGTTACCAGTATAGGTCAGGCTTGGATACAAGTAATCACGTATATGGCACACGTATCTAACCCATAGCATACAAAACATACAAGGTTATTGGGTCTGCCCTAATACTTGAACAGTTAATCATTAACACTTAGTCCAGATAAAAAGTAACAGGAAATCATGCAGCCCAAACATTAAATGCGGCCCAATATCTTAGTCGAACATCCTGATCGAGACTGAGCGGTCTCGACTCGAGACTGTGCGGTCTCGAGTCGCAACCTAGTGGTCTCGGGTTATCAAGCATGAGTCGCAACCTCCGAGGTCTCGAGTTAAATCTCGAGTCGAAATCATGAGATCTCGAGTCGAGACCTTGCTGGTTTCGAGTCCTTGAAGCTTGTCTCGATTTGTCATGGGATGGTCTCGAGTCGCAATTACTGCGGTCTCGAGTTGTGGTTTAATGGTCTCGAGTCGAGACCGGGGGTCTCGACTTGCACCCTTAATGGCCGAATCCTTCTAGAACCTGTCCAGATTGTACCATCCAATAGAATTGCCATTTCATGTAATTGTGTACCATCCAACCAAAATGCACCAACATGTTTTCTTGTCTAAAACCTTAATCAATTGGATCAAACATAGCAAATTTCAAATATTCATATCACCTTCAACAAGTTCTTCATCTAGGGTTTTCATCATTTTGCAAACGTGATTATTTAACTCTTAAATCTAGCATGCGTTTAACTCAAAACAGGAATATGTATTCATACAATCTATATATCATGACTACCTTGCATATTATTATCAAAACAACATTTGTCCTATAACTTCTAACATGAATCGGATGATCATAAGCATCTCATACATTCATTATTCAAACATCTTAGAAACTCATTATCATACAAGAGTTCTCATATTTAATCATTCAAAGCAAGTAGCACCATTATTCACATAAGCACCTAGTGAGCATCTAATAACACTAACCGGTTGATATCAACTCATGACTTATCATTCATTTTAACCAACAACTACAAGATACTAACCGGCTAGATGAAAGGGTATGAAGGATTGATGAACTAAATTCCGAGTGATGGTCTTCGAGCTAATCCGAGAGTCCTTTGGTTGCCGCCGATGTGATCCGAGAGAGAGGTTGTGTTTAAGGTTTTAAGAGTTTTCTAGAGATAGGGAGAGTGAGGATGGAGTGTGAGAGAGTGTAAAGGAGAGTGTGTGAGGGTTTTGGGTTTATATAGAAGGTGATGCACCCTTAGTGGGTTTCCGAGTGGGCTAAGGGAGTGCACGGCCCAACTGATTTGGTTCACTCGATACCGGGTGGTCTCGAGTCGGGTCCATGGTGGTCTCGGTTCACTTATACTCTTATTCATATATATATATATATATATATATATATATATATATATATATATATATATATATATATATATATATATATATATATATATATATATATATATATATATATACATAACTTATACATTATACGTACACATTGTCGACACATAACACATCAAGATAAATCACAACTTTCATTTAATATTATGTACACGCAATTTTAATACAAGATGGTTGCTCGGGAAAACCCAGAGTGTCACATTATCCCCAAGTTTTAAGAACTTCCGTCCCGAAAGTTAAGGTAGTCACTGTTAAGCTAGTATAAGTGAGAACGTTTCGACGGGGTGTCACATCATCCCCCCGTTAGTTTGGAATTTCGTCCCGAAATTCGGTTGTAGATTCAGTGCTGGTATTTTCATTAGGGAACAACTGGGGATACTTGCGCTTCATCTGGTCCTCCCGCTCCCAGGTAAACTCTGGGCCACGTCGCGAGTTCCAATGAACTCGCACGAGAGGTATCTGGCTACGTTTGAGGGTTTTGATTTCTCGATCCGTGATCTCAATCGGTTCTTCAGTAAAGTGTAGCTGTTCGTCAATAGTAAGTTCCTTGAAAGGAATGATGAGTGTTTCATCTGACAGACACTTTTCCAGATTAGACACATGGAAGACGTTGTGCACCGCACTCAGCTCCTCACGCAGATTCAATCGATAAGCAACCTTACCAATTTTCTCGGTAATTTCAAAGGGTCCGACATATCTCGGATTAAGCTTGCCCCGTTTTCTAAAACGAACCACACCCTTCCAGGGTGAGACTTTAAGTAGAGCCCGGTCACCAACCTGGAACTCTAGCGGTTTTCTATCCTTATCAGTGTAACTCTTCTGACGGTCACGAGCTACCGCCAGGCGTTGTCTGATCTGGGCAATTCTTTCCGTGGTGTCTACCACAAGTTCGGGACCTGTGATTTGGCTGTCACCAACTTCCGCCCAGCAAAGAGGTGATCGGCATTTACGACCGTACAATGCCTCAAAGGGTGCTGCCTGAATGCTGGTGTGGTAGCTGTTATTGTAGGAGAATTCTACTAACGGTAGATGTTTTTCCCAGCCCTTTCCAAAATCGATTACACACGCCCTAAGCATCTCTTCAAGTGTTTGGATGGTGCGTTCAGATTGCCCATCTATTTGTGGATGATAAGCGGTGCTCATGTCTAAGCGTGAGCCAAAGGATTTGTGCATAGCTTGCCACAACTCAGAAGTAAAACGCGGGTCTCGATCGGAAATAATAGAGGTCGGCACTCCATGCCTCGAAACCACTTCCCTTAAGTATACCTCTGCTAAGGTAGAGAACTTGTCTGTTTCTTTAATAGCCAAAAAGCGTGCAGACTTAGTTAATCGATCTACTATCACCCAAATGGTGTCATTTCCGCGTTGAGACCTAGGCAGGCCAGTAACAAAATCCATGGAAATTTGCTCTTATTTCCATTGCGGGATCTCTGGTTGTTGGAGTAGGCCCGATGCTTTCTGATACTCAGCCTTGACTCTCGCACAGGTCAAACATTTACTGACATAGGTTGCTATGTGGGCTTTCATGCTAGGCCACCAGTATGTAGTCTTTAAATCGTGGTACATTTTATCCGAACCAGGATGTACTGAGTAACGGGACTTATGGGCTTCATCCATTACAAGCTCGCGTAAATTCCCATGAAGTGGGACCCATATACGCCCGTTTACGTAGTAAGCACCATCTTCTTTTTGCTCTAGCCTTTTCCTTGATCCTCGCAGGGACTTAGCCCTGACGTTCTCGGCTTTCAATGCTTCAACCTGAGCGTTTCGGATTTGCTTAGGGAGGTTCGAGTGGATGATGAGCTGTAAGGCACGAACACGCTTAGGTTTGGTCTCCTTTCTGCTGAGGGCATCGGCTACCACATTAGCCTTGCCTGGATGATATTTAATCGCACACTCGTAGTCATTTAGGAGCTCGACCCATCGGCGTTGTCGCATATTCAACTCCTTTTGTTCCATTATGTGCTGGAGACTCTTGTGATCGGTGTAAATCGTGCACTTGGTACCGTACAAGTAGTGTCTCCAAATCTTGAGCGCGAAGACCACAGCTCCGAATTCTAAGTCATGTGTCGTGTAGTTCCGTTCGTGGATCTTGAGTTGTCGCGAAGCGTAAGCAATAACCTTCTCGCGTTGCATCAGCACGCAACCAAGTCCTTGAATAGAAGCGTCGCAGTAAACAACAAAGTCGTCGGTACCTTCGGGTAAGGAAAGAATAGGAGCACTACAGAGGTTCTTCTTTAGTTCCTGGAAGGCAGATTCCTGAGCATCACTCCATTTGTAAGCAACACCCTTCTGAGTGAGGGTCGTAAGTGGTTGAGCGATCTTAGAAAATCCCTTGATAAATCTTCGATAGTATCCTGCCAATCCCAAGAATTGGCGAACTTCGGTCGGAGTCTTAGGTATAGGCCAATTCTTAATGGATTCGATCTTAGCGGGGTCGACGTGAATCCCATCCTGATTGACTATATGCCCAAGGAAATGGACTTCTCTAAGCCAGAAATCACATTTCGAGAATTTGGCGTACAGTTGCTCATTGCGAAGGAGTTCGAGAATAAGACGCAGGTGTTGTTCATACTCCTCTTGACTCTTCGCGTAAATTAGGATGTCGTCAATAAACACAATCACGAACTTATCGAGATAGGGTTTGCACACTCGGTTCATGAGATCCATGAAGATCGCAGGTGCGTTGGTCATTCCGAAAGGCATAACGAGGAATTCGTAGTGACCATAGCGGGTTCTGAAAGCAGTCTTAGAGATGTCCTCATCGCGGACTCTCAGCTGGTGATAGCCCGATCGCAGATCGATCTTGGATTAATAGCTCGACCCTTGCAGCTGGTCGAACAAATCGTCGATACGGGGAAGTGGATAACGGTTCTTGATGGTAACCTTGTTCAGCTCGCGGTAATCAATGCACATTCGGAATGTGCCATCCTTCTTTTTGACAAAGAGCACTGGGGCTCCCCAGGGTGATAAGCTAGGACGGATAAAACCTTTGTCCAAAAGTTCTTGTAGTTGAGTAGAAAGTTCCTTGAGTTCTGCGGGAGCTAGGCGATAAGGTGCACGAGCTATAGGTGCTGCTCCGAGAGCTAGCTCGATTTGGAATTCGACCTGACGGTGAGGAGGGAGTCCAAGTAGTTCTTCAGGAAATACCTCAGGATAGTCGCGTACAACTGGAAAATCTTCAATCCTGTTTTCCTTTTTCTACGTATCGGCAACAAGTGCTAAGATAGCGGTGTGCCCCTTTTGTAAACACTTCTGGGCTTTTAAGAATGAAATGATGCCTGTGACTTCTCCGCTTTTGTCTCCTTGGACGATAAGGGGTTTGCCAGGAGGACGGGGAATACGAACAGCTTTCTCTTGGCAGAGGATTTCAGCTCGATGCTTGGATAACCAATCCATACCAATGACGACGTCGAAGCTTCCGAGAATGATGGGGAAGAGATCGATACAGAAGGTCTGACCAGACAATTCTAGTTTGCAGTTTCGAATAACGTGTGAGGCCTCGAGGTTTCTACCATTAGCTAATTCAACGATGTGCTTAGAGCTTAATGGCGTAAGAGTGGACTTAAGCTTCTTACTAATACGTAGGGATACATAACTAGCATCTGCTCCAGAATCAAATAATACAGAAACATAACGATCGTTGAGTAGGAACTTACCCGCTACGACGTTGGGGTCATTCCGCGCTTCTCCAGCTCCGATCACAAAAGCCCTTCCTCTTACACCATTCCCAGCATTGTTGGTGTTGTTGTTATTTCCCGCACCCTGATTGTTGTTGTTCTGGTTTAACTGTGGACAATTCTTCTTAATATGCCCCTCGGCTCCGCACTGGAAACAACCCATGATGTTCCCATGATGTTGTTGCTGCTGCGGTTGGTTCTGCCTTGCGGGATGAGGGCTCCTACAATCCTTGGCCTCATGCCCCATCTTGTTGCATCGCTAACACTTGTTCCTCACACAGGGCCCATTGTGATGTCGATTGCACTTGTTACATTTGGGGAGATGGCCCTGGTAGCCGCCTTGCTGCTGAGGGCCCTTGTTGTTTTTGGTCTTCCTTTGCTGGGCTGGGGCCTGAGTAGGGTTAGCATCCTTACCCTGATTTCCATTCCACTTTCGTTTGTTATCACTAGAAGCTCCGGCAGTAGCACTGATCCTTTTGGGCAGCTTGCCCTCCTCCACTGCCTGATCGGTGAGTTTGTGAGCCAGACGGACCACTGGCTGAATGGTATTGAGGTTGGCTGAGGTCACATGGCTCCGGATTTCTGGGGCCAAACCTTTGATGTACAATTCGATCCTTCGATACATAGGTCGAGACATGTTTGGGCAAAGAGCAGCATAGTCATTAGACTGTTTGGTGTAGGTCTCGATCTCTGATCCAACCATCTTGAGCTCATAGTACTCGTTTTCGAGTTTGTGGATGTCATCCCTGTGACAGTACTCTTCCTTGATCATGTCCTTGAAATCTTCCCATGCAGTAGCATTCGCAGTCTCCAAACCAAGCATCTGAATCTGTGCCTTCCACCATGAAAGCGCGTTTCCTTCAAGCGTACCAGTCGCAAACTTTACCCAATTAGCAGGGGGACACTCGCAGACAGCGAAAACAGCTTCGGCCTTTTCAATCCAGTGTAGAAGACCTATGGCACCCTCAGTGCCATTGAAAGGGAGAGGATTGCAATCCATAAAGGTTTTGAAAGTGCAAACACGTGGTTGCACAGGCGCATGCTGACCTGTAGTGAGAAGCGAAGCGAATAGGCTTAGAAGTGAAAAGACGAAGCGGGGGTAGGATCTAAGCATCCTAAAATAACGAGTTTACCTCCAGGGTGAGCTGCGAAAGCTGCAGCCACCGTGTTGAGCAAGTTAGTGAACTGAGCCTGAGTCATGTTAACGTTTCCTCTTCCGCGTCCACTCATTGTCTTCATAGCCAGAAAACACAGTATGAGTGCGATGTCGTAATGTAGCGAGAATGAGATAGAAGTGAGAGGTGTATCTATCTAATCAAGCACACTAGTATGTATAGGAAAGCATCAACATAAAGTAAACAAGCAAGTAAACACAAGTCCGAGCTATGAGGTCTAATAAGCTGAGTCTTGCCCTTGGAGTGTAGTGTCATCATGAGTCACGGGTTATAGTCCAGTTTTTCTCAAAAAGACTCTCTTTTTAAAATCGAGTTCACTATAACCAACGGCTCTGATACCAATCTGTCACACCCCCAAAATCCCACATGCGGAGTACCACCGCTTGGAGGAGCGACTGGCCAGGATCCAGCCACCGTGTTATACTGAGCATTGGTTGATAGTAAAAAAATGTTCACCAACCACAATAGTTAGTAAACATCATAGTTTAAAGCCTTAAAAGTTTAAGTTCAAATAACAGTTTAAGTAAGGAGCGGAAGCATAACAAAACAGTTGAAATTAAAGTTCATAGTTCATGTTTATTTAGAACCGAACACACGGGTTAAGACGACCACTACACATCCCCAATCTGCAAGCTCCTGAGTCACTGGTTACCTGCAAAGCATGCAGTAGGGTATCAACAAAAATGTTGGCGAGTTCACGAGATGTCCAAATTTAACTTTTCGAAAAACGTAGGTTGTTTAGATAAAGCATTTATAATCACGGCATGGGGAGCTACCCCATATGAAAGCTACTAAACTGAAGTTACCGAAACTGTTGACGAGAATATTTTGTGCCCCAGGTCAATGTCTATCGTCATTGACCAAGATGCAAGGTCTACTAGTTCACGCCCGATCTCCCCCGGTCACGGTGTGAGGTTGTCAAACCTAATAGCGCTATCAACTAATAACCCGTTCGCCCCCGGCGATTAATCGGTACTGTAAGCAGGGACTTTATATGATAGAGATTCGTTTAGTTTTGCTAGTTGTGATTTATAAATAATACCCAAACGCATTTTCCCCCGGAAATAGTAGTTTAAGAGTTATTCTTGATTTTGTTCGTGTCCCTCCCTGGGACGCATGCGTTTAGTGTGTGAACTCACCTTTGGTTGCTCGGCAGTTTAGTTTACTTGGTTAAGTATGCTGGTCACCACGTCCTAATATGGTTACCAGTATAGGTCAGGCTTGGATACAAGTAATCACGTATATGGCACACGTATCTAACCCATAGCATACAAAACATACAAGGTTATTGGGCTTGCCCTAATACTTGAACAGTTAATCATTAACACTTAGTCCAGATAAACAGTAACAGGAAATCATGCAGCCCAAACATTAAATGCGGCCCAATATCTTAGTCGAACATCCTGATCGAGACTGAGCGGTCTCGAGTCGCAACCTAGTGGTCTCGGGTTATCAAGCATGAGTCGCAACCTTGGAGGTCTCGAGTTAAATCTCGAGTCGAAATCATGAGATCTCGAGTCGAGACCTTGCTGGTTTCGAGTCCTTGAAGCTTGTCTCGAGTTGTCATGGGATGGTCTCGAGTCGCAATTACTGCGGTCTCGAGTTGTGGTTTAATGGTCTCGAGTCGAGACCGGGGGTCTCGACTTGCACCCTTAATGACCGAATCCTTCTAGAACCTGTCCAGATTGTACCATCCAATAGAATTGCCATTTCATGTAATTGTGTACTATCCAACCAAAATGCACCAACATGTTTTCTTGTCTAAAACCTTAATCAATTGGATCAAACATAGCAAATTTCAAATATTCATATCACCTTCAACAAGTTCTTCATCTAGGGTTTTCATCATTTTGCAAACGTGATTATTTAACTCTTAAATCTAGCATGCGTTTAACTTAAAACAGGAATATGTATTCATACAATCTATATAGCATGACTACCTTGCATATTATTATCAAAACAACATTTGTCCTATAACTTCTAACATGAATCGGATGATCATAAGCATCTCATACATTCATTATTCAAACATCTTAGCAACTCATTATCATACAAGAGTTCTCATATTTAATCATTCAAAGCAAGTAGCACCATTATTCACATAAGCACCTAGTGAGCATCTAATAACACTAACCGGTTGATATCAACTCATGACTTATCATTCATTTTAACCAACAACTACAAGATACTAACCGGCTAGATGAAAGGGTATGAAGGATTGATGAACTAAATTCCGAGTGATGGTCTTCGAGCTAATCCGAGAGTCCTTTGGTTGCCGCCGATGTGATCCGAGAGAGAGGAGTAGAGGAGAGGTTGTGTTTAAGGTTTAAGGGTTTTCTAGAGATAGGGAGAGTGAGGATGGAGTGTGAGAGAGTGTAAAGGAGAGTGTGTGAGGGTTTTGGGTTTATATAGAAAGTGATGCACCCTTAGTGGGTTTCCGAGTGGGCTAAGGGAGTGCACGGCCCAGCTGATTTGGTTCACTCGAGACCGGCTGGTCTCGAGTCGGGTCCATGGTGGTCTCGGTTCACTTATACTCTTATTCATATATATATATATATATACATAACTTATACATTATACGTACACATTGTCGACACATAGCACATCAAGATAAATCACAACTTTCATTTAATATTATGTACACGCAATTTCAATACAAGTTGGTTGCTCAGGAAAACCCAGAGTGTCACATTATCCCCAAGTTTTAAGAACTTCCGTCCCGAAAGTTAAGGCAGTCACTGTGAAGCTAGTATAAGTGAGAACGTTTCGACGGGGTGTCACATCATCCCCCCGTTAGTTTGGAATTTCGTCCCGAAATTCGGTTATAGCTTCAGTGCTGGTATTTTCATTAGGGAACAACTGGGGATACTTGCGCTTCACCTGGTCCTCCCGCTCCCAGGTCTGGGCCACGTCGCGAGTTCCAACGAACTCGCACGAGATGTATCTGGCTACGTTTGAGGGTTTTGATCTCTCGATCCGTGATCTCAATCGGTTCTTCAGTAAAGTGTAGCTGTTCGTCAATAGTAAGTTCCTTGAAAGGAATGATGAGTGTTTCATCTGACAGACACTTCTCCAGATTAGACACATGGAAGACGTTGTGCACCGCACTCAGCTCCTTAGGCAGATTCAATCGTTAAGCAACCTTACCATTTTTCTCGGTAATTTCAAAGGGTCCGACAAATCTCGGATTAAGCTTGCCCCGTTTTCCAAAACGAACCACACCCTTCCAGGGTGAGACTTTAAGTAGAGCCCGGTCACCAACCTGGAACTCTAGCGGTTTTCTATCCTTATCAGCGTAACTCTTCTGACGGTCACGAGCTGCCGCCAGGCGTTGTCTGATCTGGGCCATTCTTTCCGTGGTGTCTACCACAAGTTCGGGACTTGTGATTTGGCTGTCACCAACTTCCGCCCAGCAAAGAGGCGATCGGCATTTACGACCGTACAATCCCTCAAAGGGTGCTGCCTGAATGCTGGTGTGGTAGCTGTTATTGTAGGAGAATTCTACTAACGGTAGATGTTTTTCCCAGCCCTTGCCAAAATCGATTACACACGCCCTAAGCATGTCTTCAAGTGTTTGGATGGTGCGTTCAGATTGCCCATCCGTTTGTGGATGATAAGCGGTGCTCATGTCTAAGCGTGAGCCAAAGGATTTGTGCATAGCTTGCCACAACTCAGAAGTAAAACGCGGGTCTCGATCGGAAATAATAGAGGTCGGCACTCCATGCCTCGAAACCACTTCCCTTAAGTATACCTCTGCTAAGGTAGAGAACTTGTCTGTTTCTTTAATAGCCAAAAAGTGTGCAGACTTAGTTAATCGATCCACTATCACCCAAATGGTGTCATTTCCGCGTTGAGACCTAGGCAGGCCAGTAACAAAATCCATGGAAATTTGCTCCCATTTCCATTGCGGGATCTCTGGTTGTTGGAGTAGGCCCGATGCTTTCTGATACTCAGCCTTGACTCTCGCAAAATGTTGCTTACTTGCTTCCTGCAAAATGTCAATGGAGTATCTTCCATTGTACCGTACCATACCGATCATTTTTGGGTCTGTACTTTTTCCCATTTTTCGGGACGGAACCGGTTCAGTACGATACCAGTATTTTGGTTAATTTACCTTCAAATACCGGTACTGTACCGTACCGATTATTTTCGATACCGGTACCCACTTCCAATTCTCCTATTTTCAGGACCGGGACTTTCGGTGCGGTCCGGTACCGAGTTCATCCCAACATTAAATAAGTATCATATAGCCGATTAGTAGGCCAACATCCATTTTAAAAGATGCTCCAACAACCGCACTAAGTAAAATCATCTATTTAACTACTATCACACATTAGTATTACCAGTGGAACAAATATAGGTGGAATAAAAAAACTAATTCTAAAAAGGTGAACCAAAATGTTATATTTTGATTTCACATACTAAGAAATGAGTGAATCATAGGAATCATCCTCCTTTTTGGTTGTGAAACAAAAATACTAATAGTAAGGTGAACCATACGATGTCTTAGACATACCATATCTATTGTTTTCTTTGTTGGAGATTATAACACAATAATGCCAAGAGAATCTATACCAACGGAGCTAAATCTTGAAACGATTCCTTGTTCATTAAATCATGTTCATAGTTATAAGCCCTATTCTTTGACAACAATATTACCAGCGAGTTAGTAAAGCTGGTTAGTTATGCCATTAAAGGAATAAAAACATTGAGTTCTCTGATAATCATTTCAAGCAAATAGAAACACATACAGTTTCGATTATATTAAAAAACATATCGCCTTTTGCCCCGATTGTCGTCCACAATTTCCAAATTAAAACTGAAATTGATCAAATCCACACAAACATACTTCAAAAATCACAAATTAAAATAAGATTTTCACGTTCCTATGTTGTTAAACCACATAATTAAACTCTGCATGATCGAACTGACACCGCAAGAGACTGAATAAAAGGATCACCAGTACACATACCTTGGAGAGTTCAAGAAGCGCGTTTTCGTGGAGATCAGGGCTACTAAGATCAAGTACCATTTATAGGCTAAAATCACAAATCACAAACAATAAAAAAATAGGCCGTCGACAATAAAGGCAAATCGCCAGTCACAATCAACAAACAAACAATTCAAACATTAATAGGAACCACTTACCAAAACATAGCCGATTCCGTCAGAAACGAAGCAGCGTGGAGATCGAATGAGACGTGTTAAATATCTATAAGAAATATGTGAAATGGTTGAAACACAAATCTGGAAATAGAGGGGGGATTAACCAAATCAATTAGGTTTAAAAGAATTTTTAATCCAACATACATACATACCTTGTGATTGAATAGTCAGAGGAAACACAATAATCACTGTAGGGAAACCGAGAGCAGGGCCAATCAAGAACTATCTTGAATATCCTTAAACCTGAATCGCTTCCATTATAATCAGTATTTAACAAATATACAAAAACAACCATCGAATAAGCTTTTAATAAGAATATATTGAACCCTAGATGTTAAAGCTCTGTGTATTAGATAGCTTCATAGCTTATAAGAACATTCATCGAGATAACAAAAAACCCAAAATCAGCATTGATAGTTTGTTAAAAGATGGAGTCATACCTCTAATTGGGAGAAATCCACACCAAACAATCGGAGAAAGAGAAGATTATCTAGAATATATGATAGATTCTTCTCAAAACAATTACCGATTCAGGAAGCATTTGAAATAACGAAATGGCAGAGAGAAATCCAATGACTAATTTTTTATGGTAGATGATGCAAAACATTTAGGGTTTTCTATTAGAAATAAAGTTCAGAAAGGAAACGGTTGCAAAATTTTGGAAAGGTCGAACTGATTGGAGAAAGAGGCCGTGTAAAAGGAATGAAGAACATAATATGGCGGTTTAACAAAATGGAGGAGAACAAATTGATTGAGGTTTCCGTATGAAGAACACATGACCGGTTTCCCAAATGAAATTGAAGGAGAATACAGAGAATGAAATTGCCGCTTAAAGTTCTATTAACTGGCTAAATAGCAATGCCACATCAGCAGTGATGTAGCAAAGTTATTTTGCTTTAATAATAGAGATAGATTCTAATAAAGTTTAGGTGCATATACGATGTAGGAAAAAAGAGGAGTCTAACTGTATCTTAGGAAAATTTTATTTATTGACTTTCTCTCTCCACATGTATGACACGTGCATATTCTAACCTCATTTTTTATACGTTCATAATTTTTTTATATGTCATTATTTTTTCATAAAAAATTTAACCAAAAATCGAATGTCTTTTTATCTTTAATTTGAGTACTATATTGCTATATAAAATATGACAACTAAAAAAACACACAAAAATATGTTGTTTTTTCTATGTTGCATAACATTTTTTGTGCTTTATTTTTGTACTACATTTTTTGTGCTAAAATTTTTGTGTTGAATTTTTTTGTATTAATTTTTTTTGAAATTTTTATGTTGGATTTTTTGTACTACATTTTTTGTGCTATATTTTTTGACTGGATTTTTTATGCTAGATTTTTTGTACTGGATTTTTTTATCGTTTTTAGAAAACAAAAGGAGTGCCACATGTACTTATAATTATAAGGATCAAAATGTTTTAGTACAAAAATATCATTCCTTCTTATAATGAGTGTCACATGTCATTATCACAATCCTTTTAGCCTACTTGGGCAAAATTCACTTTTTAGTGGATCATTCCCCTATATACACATATGGTTCTTTAGGTTTTTATTGTATGCACATATGGCCCTTTAGGTTTTTATCTTTCTTTTTTTTACTATGTATATTACTTATTAACATATTTTGTTTTTCTTTATAGATTTTAAACTATGATGGTTTATAAATTTCAAGGATAAGTCGTTGCGAGGTGTTTATTTTTATTTGCCTTTAGGTATAAATTTACTCAAGACCGAGTTATGAATAGTAATGTACAAGTGATCAAAATACAAACTTACTTCTCATTAAAGATGTCTCACATTTTTTATTTTCTACATAAAGTAACACTGTTTACCATTTTCGTTATTTTAATAACATAATGAATTGTTTCGTAAAGTTTCAAATATATCGTTGCGACTTGCTTATTTTATCTATGTTTCGATCAAAATTTTGTTTAAAATCAAACAGATTAAATTTAATTGATTTTCTTATTCTTTACCATGACAATCCGAAACAATTATAGCTGAATAACATTGATACCAATACCGGTATTTATTTTTATGGTTTTTGATCATTGTAAAACAAGTGTCGATATCCTTTTAGGCATATTTTTTTCGTTGCGGCATGCTTATTTTTATTATTTTCCGATCAAAGTTTTATTTAAAGTCGAGTGCCACAAATGTAATGTATTTGTTTTATGGTTTTCGATCGATGTAAAATAAGTGTTGATATCGTCTTGGACATATCTTTTTTAGCTGCTATGCTGAGTAATGATATCATACCGTCACTGTAACGAAGTGAACCAATATTGATTAAATGTTCGTCGCACTGTGCAGGGAATCCCACTAGTTATTATAATATAATAACTCAAGATTTATAAGTCTTCATTTGGGCTATACTTTACCTATTATTATCTAACTAGTATTAAGCACCCATGCGTTGCGACGGGGACGAAAACCAATGTCACACTACTGTCAGCGACCACCAATACTGAAGTTGCGGTGTGTTAATGCGGAGAAACTAAATCAAAACGTAAAACATATAAAAGAATAACTAAGTCTATCTTGGACATGCGCATTACGATGAACCTGTCAAACGGGAAAAATAGACGAACGTAAAAACGTTTAACCACACACGCACGTTGCGTCGTGTTAACTCGCAAAATTTAGAACGAAACGTAAAAAAAATTGAGAAAAATGAAAGGTATAGAGAAGCAAAGTTGAAAGTAAAACTGCAAAAGATGAAAAGTTTTGAGATAAAAGTAAAAACAATATGGACTTGGAAAAATACATAATTATTACCAAGTAGTGAGAATTATACAAAAATCGGTTAAATGACAAAATATATATATATATATATATATACTACCTTAATAAGCATATAGGAAGGGCAAGAATGGTCATTTGCCATTGTACAATCATTTTAAGCACATTATACAACCTTTAAAGCACAAAGGTGTTGAAAAATCCATTCAACACGCGGACCAGCTCATATAAACTAACCGGATGCATTTGACCCGTTTTAATCAAATGGATCCAATATATACTTTGTTTCACTAAATCTAAACCCTAATTTCATTTCATTACAATCCGCCCCCATCCTTCTTCTCTCTCTCTCTCACCAGACGCGGTGTCTGCATGCGACGGATTTCACCGGCGATTTCACTAGATCCGCCCCCATCCTTCTTCTCAGGTACATTTTTAACGTTATTGGCATTTTTTGTGAAATTTTAGGGTTTGACTTAGATCTGTGAAATTTTAGGGTTTCTTTCTCCGGCGATTCCGACATCAGATTTACTGGGTTCAACTTCTTTTAGGGTTTCTTACTCTGGTGGAAAAAAGATCCAGGTACTTTTTTTGGCCAAATGTTTTCTTAGATCTATCGTACCACCGTCGACTTAGAGGTTGTTTTGTTTGTTCTGTTATAGATGAAGATGGAGAGGTGGAGATACCGTCGACTTAGATCTACCTTACCACCGTCGAGCCATAACTTTGCAGATCTGAGGTTACACGACTAAGGAATATGAGAACCATAACTTTGCAGATCTGAGTTCTTAGAGGAATATTGACAGCCCGGATCTGGTATGTTTGTAGCTGATTATGTTTGTTACAGATCTGGTATGTTTGTAGCTGATTTACATGCTTATGTTACTGATTATGTTTGTTACAGATCTGGTATGTTTGTAGCTGATTATGTTTGTTATAGATCTAATGTTACTGATAAGATTCATTTTTGCTTTTACAGTTGCCGGTGGGTGGTAAAGGAGTTGTGTACTCCAGATTTTGTGTACTCCGGATTCATTTGACAAAAGAGTTGTATACTCCGGATTTTGTGTTCTTAATCTGTCTGAACTGAAAGTGTTTGAGGCTGTTATGCAAAAGCTGAGCTTGTGTTCTTAATCTGTCTGAACTGAAAGTGTTGAGTCTATGATGCATAAGCTGAGCTTGTGTTCTTAATATGTCTGAACTGAAAGTGTTGAGGCTATGATGCATAAGCTGAGCCTGTGAGGTTACATATGTGTTTCTTGTGCTTAAAACACTTGTACATCATGCTTTAAAGGTTGTTTAAGTTTAGTGGCAAATTACTCTTGTACATCATGCTTTAAAGCGAGGTTACATAACACAATAGACTATGATGATGATTGTATTTTGAGGGTACATAGAAGATCCGGGTAGCATCTTGGCGGGGCAATATCCAGGTTGCATAGTTCTCACTCTGCAACCGTGTGTTGCAGCCATGGCTTTACCCGTAGTTGTGTTCATCTCTCAATTACATGTCTGAGTCTTCCAGATGTTTTGATAAGCAAATAAGCAGGTGGTGCATCGAAATCAATCAGCTATAGTTTGATGTTTATTGTGATATTTTTCTTACACAACATATATTGAACCGATTTGGAGTTGCTAGGGTTTCAGTATGAAAGCAAAACAGAGAACAAATAGAGTATTTATGTGACACCCCAGGAAAACCAGGAAACAACGCAACACAACTAGCTTCCTCAGTAACCGCGTGCTAAATTTCGGGACGAAATTTCTTTCAAGTTGGGGATAATGTGACAACTCGAGTTTCCAAGATTCCATCTTCGCACTATTGCACGTTAATTGTTTAGATTGTTTGTTGACACGACTTGTTTGTTTCACAACTGTACACGTTGTAATATGTTAAATCGTATTGTGGTTGGTATGTTATATATGGTGGATGTTAAGTGTGCTTTTATAATTACTTGATGTGCAATACACGTGTTGGGTGCAGATTGTAGTATACATGATATGTACATAGATGTTATATGTATATTGTTTATTTGATTGTATAAGGGAAAACAAGATAGTGGAACCCTACACCCGAAAACACCCCATTTGAAAACACCCCTCCCCACGAAAACAACTTAGTGTTTTCGTCCAATATGTGGCCAACGAAAACCAAATGGGCTTCGGCCCAGTAGCGAGCAAATTGCAATGTTGTGATATTAACCTGTTACGATAGAATTTTATTTAGTAAACCCTAACCACCTCTCAACTTCTCTCTCGCTACCCTTGAACCTCGACGGCAGATCTTCTAGTGACCGAAGTCTCTGTTGCAAGTCCAACACGCTGTTTCACTCCTTACAACTTGGTTAGTATGTGTTTCTATTTATGTGTTAAAGTGTTGTATGTGTCGGTTTTACTTTTGATTCATGGTTCTCGGTTATATGTGTTTGATGCGGATTGATCATGATCTTGGTGCCTATGTGATAACAGGAAAGATTAGAATGATTAGGGATGCATGACAGTGATTGATGATTTATATGTCCGATTTAACAGTGCTTATAATAATCGTGATTAATAAATTTATATGTCTGATAAGATATCATGATCGATGCTTGGGATCTGATGTTGGCCGATAGCATGGGGGTCAAAGGATAGGGGCGGTGATTGGTTATAAATTTATATGATGATGTTTGAGTATGTGAGTAATACAAGGGCCTTGTAAACTTTGATACTTATGTTGAGCAATTCGATGCTATAATCGGTGGGAGTGCACAAAAGTCTAAGAATGATGATGATTGATATCATGTGGGTGTTGTAGTTTTAATCAAATCAAGCCATTGTGCCTATCCTAATAGTGTTGTCAGAATAGTTTAGGGTTTTAATATTAGGAGCACATGGTTGTTATGATTAATAACATGTGAAGTAAATGATGAGATGATATTATATTTGTGAAGTTGGAATCTGATATATGACAAGACATGGGTTCTTATGATTTTCGTGAGAAAGGAGTAGGGTTTTACATGAATAAATTTTGTGTGCTTAATTAATAGCTTGATAAGTTTCTGTATGTATAATGCCATTAATCGCTTGAGTTTTTACACATGTTAATTGTTCGTATGTGTAATGTTAAACGATGATGGATTTGAATGTTTGTTATACGCTACTCGCCGTTGATGATCGATGAAACATGAATTGTATGCATGTGATTAACTGTTGTATGATGCATGATGTTAACTGCCAAAAGCACCTTGTGGTATTGATTGCATGTGAATCATTACGAACTTGAACTGATTGAGTATACGTGCATAACTATAGGACTTGACTGATTATTTGTGGGCACATAATTTAGCATACCGAGCAAACCAAGGTGAGTTCACACTAGCCGAGGCATGGGATTCCCGGTGGGTTGGGAATGGGATTGAATAACTACTCGTACAACCATTACTATTAAACTACTTTATACTGTCCTCGGATTGAAGGGCACGTACGTAAAACCTACGTACAGTTATACTTATTACTGTCCTCGGATTGAAGGTCACGTACGTAAAGCCTACGTACACGATCATAAGACCATCAACTCTATCAAAGGAAGTCCCCCATTTATCGACTTAATCGCCGAGGCCTATAGCGAGCGGGTCATTAGTTAATAGCGCTATTAGGTTTAACAAACCTCACACCGTGCCAGTCGGACGGGCGTGTACTAATGGACTATGGGCAAAGGGTCAATGCTGATAGACATTGACTTAGGGCACCTCTTACATTTTCGTAGCAGTCGATACGCGTGGTCTAGTAACACATGGGAAGCCCCCACTAATCATCGCACACATGCCTGGATTGGCCGCGATACGGATTAATACGATACATGGTTTACAAAACGAACATACGATTTATGAAATGAATACTATAACCAAACAACCAACTGTGAACTCGCTCAACTTTGTTGTTGATTCGTTGCTACATGCCTTGCAGGTCATTAGGTACTCATGGAGCTTGTACAGGGAGGAACAGTCGTTGTGGGACATGGCAGTGTGTGCCATGCTTTAAACATTACTTTATTTCATACTTAATACTTGCTATGGGTTTTACAATTATGCTTCCGCTAAACACTTAGCTATGCTTTGGTTTTTGAACACCTTTCATATTGTTTGGTTGAATTGTGTTTACTTCATGCTTGTTCAATATGATTGGTGGCTTGATCCTGGTCAGTCACGCCTCCAAGCGGTAATACTCCGCGTGTGGATTTTTGGGGTGTGACAATTTAGTTTGAGTGAAAGGATTCGATTTGGCAGGAATTTTCTTTTTGGGACTTTCAGGCCAAGAAGAATCTGCAGCTGATGAGACTGAGATATTGTTGTGCTGCAAAAGCACGTGAGTTAAGTTGCCCTTCTAATTTCTTATTTATTAAACCGAAATGTTGTGCTGCTAATATTTTGTTATACGGTTGTGGACCAGCTCAATGTGAAAGCATAAAAGAGATGCTGGAGTACTTTACAAGTCAAGTTGGGTCTAAGGCTTGGAAGAAGGTGGGAGTTGTGGCTTTCGCTACGATATGGAGACTTTGGACGAGTAGAAAAGAGAAAGAATTTAATGGCAACAACATTCCGATCGCTAAAGTGTACCAGTTTTGTTTTGATAGTCATTATGAATGATTTCAGAAGCTTTGACCATGTTGATATGTGTATTTCAATTAAGGATAGAAAAAAGGCCAATGAGTATTCAGGTTGAATTTTTTTAATTTGTAGTATTTATGAACACAAATTATATTAAGAAAAAAAGAAAGTTATTTTTGTATTGTGTAATCATCATCTTCTTAGAGTTTTGGCATGGTTTGATTTCATTCTTTGATGCGCAACGGCAATGGAAACAATCTTACATTCACTTATACTTGTAGCATTCATACACGAAAACTGACCCGACCCGAGACCAACCCAAAATTCATACAAAGTGGTTTAGTCTCGGGTTCATTGTGTAGCTTTTGAAAGACTTATGCAACTGCTTATTCAGTGTTTGTATACGAATACCAATTGTTTGTGTTGTGTTTTCCGTGTTTGAATCTAAATACCATGTATTTTTTGAAAAAAAATGTCTTTAATTGAGAAACAAGGGTATACAAAATGAGCAGATATTCAACGTTAACCTGCTCAAACCCAGTTATTTCAGAATTGCCTATTTGATTTGTTAACCCGTCCTATTCATTTCCACCTTTGATTTATATTTTAACTTTCAGGCTGTAATGAAGGTTCTACCAGAACTAAACGGAAAACTGACAGGTGTCGCCTTTAGACAAAACGTAGATTAAATGTAAACTTTTAATACATACAATACAGAGACAAAACGCCATACCAACTTCGTAGACTTGACAGAACTTACAGACTCGATAACAAAAGACCGTAACATACAATACAGAGACAAGCAATTGTGGATCTTTACTGACGGGTGCACTTCGGAATGTAGCAGATATGAATGAATATAACCCCAGTGGTAGATATGTAATTAGCGAGCTCTGGAATTTCAAGGAAAATCGAAGAGCTACATTGGGGTTATATTCATTCATATCATTCAGTTCCTGGTGTGCACCGCACCATCTTCTAGGAGGTTGTCAAGTGTTCTCGCCTTCGTAGTTGGTGTTTTGCGTATCTTTACATCCGCAGCCATTCTGTACAAACAAACCTGAACAAAGCAAAACAAATCAACCCTCTGTTTTTTCAAAGCAAAACAAACATGAAGTACCCAAAATACCCAAATAACTGATTATCATCGAATCAAACACATTCAAATGACCAATAAACACACTCTGTTTTTTCAAAGCAAAACAAACATGAAGAACCCTCTGTTTTTTCACAAGCAAAACAAACATGAAGTACCCAAAATACCCAAATAACTGATTATCATCGAATCAAACACATTCAAATGACCAATAAACACACTCTGTTTTTTCAAAGCAAAACAAACACGAAGAACCCTCTGTTTTTTCACAAGCAAAACAAACATGAAGAACCCAAAATACCCAAATAACTGATTATCATCGAATCAAACACATTCAAATGACCAATAAACACATTCTGTTTTTTCAAAGCAAAACAAACATGAAGAACCCTCTGTTTTTTCACAAGCAAAACAAACATGAAGAACCCAAAATACCCAAATAACTGATTATCATCGAATCAAACCAAAAATCAAAATGAGGAACACATTCAAATCATCGAATCAAACCAAAAATACCCAAATAACACATTCAAATCATCGAATCAAACCAAAAATCAATGAGGAACACATCAATCCGAAACTGATCCGATCAGTTCTTTTTAAACAGTTCTCAAACAACCAACCAAAACGATTCGAAATTTACCAAAAATCATTTTTCACATTTCAAGTAACAATATTGATGTGTTCAAATAACTACACACTTGTTTCTTCGCATTTGATTCAGAAATTAAAACAAACAAGTATCATAGTTTCAATAAACAACCTACATCTGTATTCTAATCAGCCAAATGATCACATGAGATCTGAAACTATAGAATCAAACAAAACCAAACCTCTGTTTTGAAGATGAACCTGATGAAGATGATGAAGATGAAGATGATGAAGATGATCTGTTCGATGAAGATGAATGAGTGCTCGATTCGATGAAGATGATGAAGATGTCTGTTGGATGTCGATGAAGATGATGATAATCAGCGGTGTTGGGAGTTGGGAGATGATGTTGAGAAGTGTGATGAAACTGTGTTATTAGTGTAGATATTAAGGGTTAGGTTAAGGGTATAAAGGACTTTTCATAATTGCAGAGACTATTTGTGTAATTAACTTTAATAGTTATAAATAATTATTATTTCAACCAATTTGGCCTGTCTTGATAATCAAAATAACCGACCATAAAAGTAACAAACCAACAACTAACTAAACTAATGAAAACTCAAGGTTGGTAACATGACCCAGGTTGTTAGTCGATCCAAGACCACTCCACGAAATTAGATATAGCTATTTTTTATTTTTTTAGGTAAACATGTAAAGCTACAAAACCTGGATTGTTTCTTATAAACATTAAAAAATATACAAAATACCACGTCAACGATGAATAAAGAAAAGAGCAATATGAATTATGATACACCACACCTATACCATGAATAATACAACATAAGTACTATACAATATATCACGAAATAATTGATAAACTAACAAAAAACGAGTATCACATTATAAATTGTCGTTGCATCACGAATTTGGTTTTGGTTATGGCTCAAAACCGAACCTCCCCGTACATAGCCCTAAACTCACCAACCTAAGTGATATGTTTCCCGCCGCATCGCGCGGGTAAACGACTAGTGTAAATATATATATATATATATATATATATATATATATATATATATATATAGAGTTAGGATCCTGGAAAAAAGACTAAAACTGTGAGAAGGGTAAGAAAGAATCTACACCATTAGATCTTTGATCTAATGGTTGAGATTAATAGGGACCAAATTGTAAAATTTGGTTTATTTTTTGGACTGAATTGTAAATTCTAGGGGCAATAAAGTCTTTATACACATTCAAAAATAGAAACTGTCAATCAAAATCCCTACAATATCTCTATCTCTCCACAAATTCCACTTTTCGTTTTCATCGGAGATTGCCGCTGCACTAGCCACTGTCGTTTATACCCGTCGCTGCTTACCGACATCACCAACGAACAACCGTCACTACCTGTCAGAATCGTTGCCGCTATGCAAGGAAGGAACCGACGAGAATCTCGTTTTTGCTCGGTTTGTTTCGGATCAGAAGATATAGGTGAGTTGGTAATGCGTTTTAGGTCTCGGCGATTTAACGTGGGATGGGGTTGTCTTTCGATTCCACGACGACACGATGTATGGGTTCCATTACAACATATGTTTACCGTGTGTATGTGAATGGTGTTTTTTTGTACTGAATGGTGTTATTTTTGTATCGAATTGTGTTATTTTTGTACTGAATGGTGTTATATTCTTGTACTGAATGGTGTTATTCTTGTACTGAATGGTGTTATTTTTTACTAAATGGTGTTATTTTTTTTACTGAATGGTGTTATTTTTGTACTGAATGGTGTTTTTTTTATTTTACTGCTGAATGGTGTTATATCCTTTGTACTGAATGGTGTTTTTTTATTTACTGCTAAATGGTGTTATTTTTATGATGAATGGTGTTATATTTATGGACGGTTATAAGTCCTTAAATCCAGGATTTTCTCTCTCCAAATCCTTAAATCAAGGATTATCATATTTAAATTTGTTAATGCATTTACAATCCTACCCTTTTCAATTAATTTTAATCTAATGGTTGAGATTCTTTCTTACCTTTCTCACACTTTTGGTCTTTTTTACAATAACTCCACCCTATATATATATATATATATATATATATATATATATATATATATATATATAACTAGCATAACAAAATACATATATTTCACACAAACCTTAAAAATATATTACTTTTAAGAAACATAAATCCGAAAAGTATTAAAAATCAAAGGATTGATTTTTGACAAATAATGTGAAATACACAAGTATTTACACAAAATAAAAATATACTTCCCTAAGTATACTTACACAAAAATAATATTGAAAACATTATTTAACAAATACTTATATTTATTTTTAGGAAATAATAAAAGTAACATATTTTGGATAAGTTAAAAATATAGATTATTTTTAACACTTATCGTTTGTCAAAACCTACATAAACAAATAAATATATATTTTGTGAATTAAAATATATATATTTACAAGTGAACAATACAAACTCAAATTACAATTACGCAACGAACGGGCAAGACCCGACAAACAAGGGCACGACCCTCACAAATGATGAACTTACACAAAACAAATACTTAACTTAAGATGGTAACTTGTACTTAGTGAATTACAACTCTAGTGATTAACGTACATAGAACACATATAGGTTACGATGCCTACAAGACAAGCCCGGTGAAGTTTAAGACGCAGGATACGCAAAACAGTGAGTTTATGTCCCCACTTTTAAACTTTTACTTGTTTTCTAAACTTGGGGAAAATACATGTATAATGGTATGTAGAAACAAAACTAAGGAATGACACATAGATCATGCGACGAATAGGGTAAACATAAGCACCATTAATCGACGTATACATTTAGACCGGGGAGCGGAAGGTTAGATCTAATGGGTTTCAGGCAACCTCACTCTTGGCCTACTTCTACCAAAGAGTGCTTTTATGTCTCAGTCGATCTCGACAAAAATGCCTAGGTTTGGATGCTTCCTATGTCGTGACATATGTGAGTGGCCTTGCAAACCATTAGCGATCTCGTATTCCTTACATTTACAGAACACAAATACGAATACATTTTACAAATTATATACCATGTTTTTCATACAAGTATATTCAAACACTCTATACAAAAGCTGCATGAATTCACACCAACTTTTGTTGACGATTTTCAAAACTTACATGTATTTCAGGGAACTAAGTGGATGTACGCGCGGTCTCTTTGCTTAAGGATGTCATTTATGTTTCAAGTTATTATATGTCGATGCTCCGTTGCCACTTTTGTAGGTTTTGTTTGTTATATCCCGCCTCCTTGCGGAGATATAGCGAACAAAACCTTGATCTTTGTTTTTGAAATGAAGTTCTAAACTTTTCAAACAATTATCTTATGTTGTGATGTAAACTTTTAACTTAACTTTTGTATGAATGGTTAAACCATGAATGGCGATTTGGAGTTGTTTTATATTCATGTTGTATGTTTACTTATCGTATGCAATGAGAACCTTTCAGATCACACCCCGTGTTTCATCCTTTGAAAGGGGTGTGACATCGAAGACAACAAAAAACAATCGAATATTGTTCTTCTTTTACTTTTGCCTTCGGTTGGTTCACTGTTGAATTTTTGTACTTAACCACGAACTAACGAACTGGTCTTCGCACAATTCCTCTCGCAAAAACACCAAATCCACTGTTGACCACCTCGATCAGAAACCAACTTGTTTCCGAGTTGCCGCCGCACGAACAACCTACTCGCTGCCCGCTGCCTTAACGGTACCACGTCGCTGCTCCTACGAATCAGTACCGCCAGCCTCGACCTTCCTAATCGCCGACCCGTTAAACTCCTTAGCCGCTGATTAAGAACCCGAGTACCTGTTTTATATCGACGATTTAAATTGGCTCTGATACCAATTCAAGTCCCAATCGAATAATCAAATATAAGAACAAGAACGAATGGAATAACTCTCCAAGAACCTTTATTATAACCAAGAAAATAGAGAAAATTTCACTTTTTGTCCTTTATGTTTGCACTGAATTTTGAAACGTGTCCTTTAAAAGTTTTAGTTTCAATTTATGTCCAAAAAACACATGTTTTATATCACTTTATGTCCTTTATACCAAACTGAGTTAAATTACTCAGTTATATTTATTTAAGGTAAGGGCAAAAATGGTATTTTATAAATAAATGCATCACATCCCTTTATCCCCTTATCTTCCCTAACCTAAACCCCCAACCCACTACCGTCGTCTGAACCCTAAATAACCACCACCACAGATATGTACAGATCATATCTAAATTTGAATAGAGACTGCAATATCTTATTTAAAATCAAACAGAGAGTGAAGAGATTTGTGTAAATCACAACCCCAAACCCATCTCTCTCTAGGGTTCTTATGGCGAATTTACAGGTGGTTAACGTTGTTTTTTCCGTCGTTGGTGGCGAGATGACAGTGAGCTGGTGGCGGAAGTTGGTCGTGGTTGGATGCTACATGCGATGATGGGTGGGCGACGATTGTGGTTGTTGGTCATGAAGATGGTGGGTTCCGATTTGGGATTGGGTATTGATTTGGGTTGGATACCGATTTGGGATTTGCGGTGCTGTTTTTGTTTGTTGATGTGTAGGGGTGGGTTCAGATGGCCGATTGTTTGTGGTGGTGATCGGCAGGTGGTGGATAGTTGGTAGTGGTGGTAGGCAGATGGTGACGTGGTGCTTGGTGGTGGAGTAGATAGAGAAAAATATGAGAAAGTGTGTGTGTGTTAATCTGTCATGGTTTACTGATCGCCGGAGGTTGATGTTTAAGGAGGCAGTTTGCTATGTTTAGGGAGGGGACCGGCGGACGTTGGCCGGAAACAGCCGCTGGTGGAAAAAGGGAGTGGTGATGGCAAGAGTGAGCTGAAGGCAATTCTGCAGTCTAGTTTGTCATCAAAGGTTGTCAATATAAACATCCAGAGCCTCGGTCTCATTTTTATTAAAAAGAAGAGTTGTTTTTTGAATATTCTGCATTTTTTAGTCAAAGATTAATGGTTTATCTTTTGTATTATTAATTAGAGTAAATTTCATTAAAATACCAATAATACCCTTGCATTAAATAAATATAACCTTGTAATTTAACTCAGTTTGGTGTAAAGGATATAAAGTGATATAAAACATGTGTTTTTTGGACATAAATTGAAACTAAAACTTTTAAAGGGCACGTTTCAAAATTCAGTTTAAACATAAAGGACAAAAAGTGAAATTTTCTCAAGAAAATATAACTCAAAAATTTGATTACAATAACTCATAAACCATAACTAAGTTTATCTCTTCTCTTGACTCTTAATAATGTATAACTCTACCTTGGTTTATGTATGTTTACCCTAACTTGGTGACCAAGACATTACCAAATATAATTATAATGTAATTATGAAACTTAACCAATTATTACCAACTTGTCAACATTGATCCCTCAAGTTCACCGACTTGTGACTTGAACTCCTTTGTAACAAAACAAAACTGAAACATAGGGATCCAAATTTAAAATTTATGAGTTTAGACTAAAATGTGAACAAAACTCTTTTGGCAGTTTACTCTATAAACACCACTCGCTCAAATTATGTGACATTAATCATTTATAAATAAAAAAAATGATGTTCAGAGAAAAAGAAGTGAGAACAGAACAAGCAGAATGGTCAGCGTTTGAGCCGCACGAGGGGAGATCTATCACTCATGACTCACAACTCAACTCTGGATTTTGAAAGTGCACTCTGCACCCTTCATTTTTTAACCTACTTTTGTTTTCTTCAAAAAGTTTATAATTCTTCAAAAGGCACTATAAGTTCTATATTCCACCGTCTTATAAGAACAATTGCATTATTAAAAGTTGTTTGAAAAATATAATACTAACAAGGACACTAATCAGCCAAGCCAATTGAACTTTTGTTATTCATCTCTACATCAAATGTATATATGTTGTAGAAAATGTGACAGAAAATAAATGAATGGGTTATTATTCATAGGTTGAAATTGTTAGTACATGTAACTTTGTTGTTTACATATGAATTATTTTATAAAATTATAATAGCATTCTAGAGTTTTTTTTTTTTTGTGTGTTATTCCTATAATTAAACATTTTTTTTTAATAATTTGCACATTAGATTGCAATTGTTATTCTTATAATTAAACATTATTTTAATAATTTACACATTAGATTGAAATTGTTATAATTAAATAAATGAATGGGTTATTACTCATAGGTTGAAATTGTTAGTACATGTAACTTTGTTGTTTTACATATGAATTGTTTTATAAAATTATAATTTCATTTTAGAGTTTTTTTTTGTTTTTGTGTTATTCCTATAATTAAACATTTTTTAATAATTTACACATTAGATTAATTTCTTTCCTTTTGTGTAACTTTGGTTTAAAGTACTCACCTCCACATGGGGTTTGATTCATTTATCTAAATTCATTATTCATCCATCTTCTATTTTAAGCCACCACACTTCAAAATCATGTGACTTTGCTCTTCTTTGCTCTTTACCCTATTCCCAAAATATATCAAAAACCACCCACCCCCTCTTTTAACTTTTATAAAGTTTTGTTCCACAGAAAGTCTTTATTTTCTTTATCAGAACACAAATTACCTATTGAGCTTAGTTATGTCCTTTTATAAAGTTCTATAACTAGAACAAAGATCTTTCAATTGCTTGCATGGATGGAAAGGTACTAGGTTTTACGGTTTGACCTCCAAAGAGTTTTCATATAAGTTTGACTTTCAACAAGGAAGTTTTTTACTAGAGGAAATGATAGAATAGAAGGAAACCAAGGTTTGTTTTATAACCTTTTACAAGAACAAATATATTTCAAATAGTTATATAAAATAGTAAGGAATGTATTTCAAAAGTTATAAAATTTGACTTTTAGTCTTGTTACGGTTTCAATATTCAAGATGTACCAATGATAAATTTTCCATTACTTAATTTCATAATATAAATATGAGATACATTATTTTTGTGCTCGTATCCTACATATTTCAAAATCCTACTAAACATCAAGTTGATCCACAATCCTGCTAAACAAGCAAAATAACTCAATCAAGAAAATGGAACAAAATAATTTGACATGTCTTAGACTAGTCAACTCAACACAGATCAAAGTTAGAAGACCTTAAAAGGAAAATAAATGT
The DNA here is from genome assembly GCA_030545235.1 of Helianthus tuberosus. Taxonomy (NCBI): domain Eukaryota; kingdom Viridiplantae; phylum Streptophyta; class Magnoliopsida; order Asterales; family Asteraceae; genus Helianthus; species Helianthus tuberosus. The sequence continues at coordinate 188,352,757 of CM060365.1, read as the reverse complement.
GCATAGACAATGTATAGTCTATCGCCTTTCAACCATGCCAAAAGCTAAACATAATTTAAAATAATTAAGCAACAAATAAACTGAATTTTAGTTATCAAGTCAACAACTGAATTTAGGTTTTTAAGAAAAATCAATTTAGTGATAAGTGTCGTGTTTTGTAAATTAAGCTTATAATCATTTAAAAATTATTTTATTTTTATAAAACTTATAAACACGCCTTCTATATACCAAGCTATAGTTTTATAATATAATTTAAGGTTTATAAAAAGTTAGTTTAGTGAGAATTATCCATATCTTATTTAGCAAAAATACTCCCCCTCATAGATTCACTATTCAATATCTTTTGTACAATAACTCGAATTTATACCATCGAATGAAAACATATTATATTTGACTTGACTCGTTTTTAAACAAAATTTACGTTAAAACGTAGACCAACTGAAAACTTACATAAAAATAAGTTTGAAAACGTATTATACTTAACTTGTCCCGTTTCCGAAAAAAATACGTCAAAACTTAATTTATAAAGACGCATACATTAAAGCACGTGAGAAAATAGTGTTTTTTAAGTTAAAGAATGAAAATACAGGGGTCTACTTGAAATGTTAGAAACTTAAGGATGATGAAATTGAACTTTTATAAAGGTTTTAAAAAGTTTAGGGTGCACAAACCCAAATCCATCTAACACACATATTATCTACGTTTACCTTCTCTTTTTCAAATTTCTAGTTCAACTCCTTGACAACTCCCATTTCTGTACTCGCGTGTTTCTTTGTACGACGAATAAGAATGCAAAAGTTTAAATGATTTTTCTAAAAATAAGGTTTGCAAAATTAAAAAAGTTTTAAAAACATTTGAAATAAATATGTTAAGAGATTTTTTATTGAACTTGGTATATGTTATAAAACTACTAAACCATTAATATGGCCCGCGGGCGTCTTGCAAACATCAAGTGGATTAGTCTAAATGTTACATGATGCGTTAATCATATGAAAACGCGTGTTTGACGTATTCAATCTAATTTAGTGTAACCTATATAAGCATTGTGGTTGGATAAAAAAGTAAAGTAAAGTAAATAGAATTTATACCGTACAAAGAAACAAGATTGAACCCGACAGGGGCGGTTTTGGGCCTGTGCAGGTCGGGCCACTGCACAAGGCCCAAATTGCCAAGGGGCACAAATTTTTTTTATAAGTTTCTGTTAGTTATGTATTAGATCTGATAATTTTAAGCCCAAAACAAAAACCCAACTCAGATTTGGGCCCCAATCCCCAAATCCGATTACAACATCATGTTGGCTGGGGTGGGCGACTAAACAAATCCCAGAATGAAGAACGAAAACTGTCACGATTCATCTCCATCTCCAAGGCTATTCATTGGGTGATTATTGATTAGGAATTGCGAGTTTTTGGCCGACATCATCATTCAATCGCTCGCGGCTCGCCTCATCAGGTATTGTCGTGGAATTCAGGAATTTTATTTGAAAGGAAAGGGATTTGCAAATGTTTCAGTTTCATATTATTCATTCAAAAACACCGAGGATAATTGTCAGTGATTTTTAATCCATAGTTTAACATTTCATAGTTGACTGCTTACAAAATGTTTGACGAAATGCTCCATGAAGTGTTGTGTCTTAATAAAGGATTTTATTGTTTTTTTATCAGTTTTTAATATTCCTTTGAGGTAAATCTGTTATTCTATTAATCCCAATGCCATTAAATAGTTGAAAGTTATCTAAATTTTATTTTAATGCTAAATAGTTGAAAGAAGTCATTTTGAGGATTATGTTAGTTCATTATTTTAATGTTAAAAACTTTTATAGTTAATGTTGAAACTTTGTATTTTTTTAGAGATTATGCCTCCCGTTCCCAAATACAAATACCTATCTGGTTGCCAAAAACGTAAAAAGAAGAAGCTAGAGAAAGAAAGAGCAAAGGCTGACAAAGGGTCGCATATACACATTTTTTTCTCAAAACTATCTCAAAGTTCTAGTTCTAATATGGATGCTAATGTGGGTGAAGATAATGCAGATGTTATTGTGAATGAAGCTAATATGGGTGAAGATGATGCTAATGTTAATGTGGATAAAGCTAATGCGGGTGAATGTGATATCAATGCTAATTTGAATGAAGCTAATATGGGTGAAGATGATATTAATGTTAATGTCAATGAACCTAATGTGAGTGAAGATGATGTTAGTGTGGATGTGGATGTGGATGAAGCTAATGTGGGTGAAGATAATGCTAAGGGTAATCCTAGTATTGATATTTTTGATGGGATTTGCTTAATCCTAACTTGAAAAATGAATTGGTTAAGAAGGATCCAAAAAGAGAGTTAACTATTGATAAGGGTCCCATGGATAAAGATGGAAGGCGATTTTCTAAAGTCATGTATACTAGAATTCTATCAAACAGGGAGACACGTGAAAGAGAATGGCTAGTGTATTCAAAAAATCTTGACAAACTCTTTTGTTTTTGTTGTAAACTTTTTAAACAAGGGCATCCGAAAGGTGGGTTAGATAACGAAGGTTATGTGGATTGGAGGCATGCTTCTCAAGGTCTTAAAGTGCATGAAGTTAGCTTTGAACATCTCAAGAATATGCATCAATGGTTTGAAATGCGCCAAAGGTTAGAATGCAATGAAAAATTGACAAAGGAGTTTTTGAGCAATTCTGTCGCACCTCTTTCTAAGGCGGAAGCACGATGTGTGATCCTGAAAGGTTCTCATTGTATACGAAAGGTAAACATACTACATGCTCGTAAAATAACTTCAAATGCCATTATCATTACATAATCAAAACATAACATAGGTTAAGTGTTTACATCACAAGACAACATATTGTCTGAAAAGTTTACACTTTATTTTAAAGACAAACATGAAGGTTTGATTCTCATATCCCACACAAGATGGGATATAGAAAGCAAACCCCACAAAAACATGCATCGGAGTCTTAACACGACATGACTAAAACAAAAGCGACATCTTGGAGCAAGAGTAAGACCGCACGCACATCCACTTTAGTTACCTGAAATACATGTGAGTTTTTGGAAAATCATCAACATAATGTTGGTGTGAATTCATGCAGATTTGTGAAAACATTTAAGCATTCGTTATGGAAAACATGGTATGCAATTGTATGAAATAAGTATTTCTGTAAATGTAAGGAAATCGAGATCGCTAATGGTTTGCAAGGCCATTAAGATGTGACACGACATAGGAAGCATCCAAACCATAGGCATTTTTAGTTGTCGATTCACGACTAGAGACAAAAAACACTACTTGGTAAAAGAGTGGCCAAGAGTGTGGTTGCCTGAAACCCATTAGATCTAACATTTTGTTCCGCGGTCTTGGTATGTAACTGATTAATGGTGCTTATGGCACCCTATTCGTGACATGATCTAAAGTAGCATTCCTTAGTTTTAGTATTCAACATACCATAACACATGTATTTTCCCCAAGTTTAGAAAACAAGTAAAAGTTAGAAGTGGGGACATGAACTCACAACTTTGCGTATCCTGCGTCGTAAACTCCACCGGTTGGTTTCTTAGCGCCGTGACCTATACGTGTTCTATTAATGTTAGTCACTAGACTTGTATCGCACAAGTACAAGTCACCATCTTTTATGTATATGCTCTTTGTTGTTAAAAATAATTTATATTTTTAACTATGTATGTTACTTATATTATTTTCCAAAAATAAATATAAGTATTTTGTATTTTTCACCAAAAATCAAGGCTTTGATTTTTATTACTTTCCGGAATTATATTTCTTAAAAAAATATATTTTTAAGACTTGTATGAAATATATATATCTTGTCATGCTATGAAATACGTATGTGTTTATTCTTGTTATCCACCCGAGTTATATATTTTCGTCCAAAAATATATTTTAAGTTCATAACTTGTCCAAGTTAAATAATTTGTTAAGAAATATATTTTCATAAATATATTTTCTTGTATTTGTCCATGTGCTTCTTATGTATTCTCATGTATTTTGTATGTGTATTTTTTTGTGTTTTTACTCCTTAGGAGTGTATTTAGTGTATTTTCAAGTCCTAATACACTACTACATATAATACACATAATATACACTTAGCACAAGATTTGGTGATCAATAAATATATATATTTTCCTTAAAAATATACATACTTAATATCAATTTTTATCTTGAAGAAATCATCATTTATTAACTTGAAGTTTACACAAAAATTAGGGAAACCTTGGTAAATATTTTTAGGTGAATTTTTAGGGGATAAGTTTCACCAAAACTTATATTTTTCTAAGTGTCAAAATTTTATAAAATTTTTGACATAGTTTCCCCTAAAATGGAGGTTTCCCATGTTTTCAAAACATGTGTTTATTTTCTTTTCAATTATCAAAACAATTTTCAACAACAATCATCAACAACATATACTAATTTCTTCATATGAAACATCATGGTGAACTTGATTCTTGTTAAACATGTGTAGTCCTTTAGATCTACACTTTACATTAGGTGATCTTTCCAAAATAAGTGTTCTTGTAAAATTTTAACCAACTTTTTATAAGACTTTATTTTATTAACCAACTTATTTATGAGTTTAATGGTTTCAAAGTTTGTAAATCATGTTTCTAAAACCATTTTTATATTTATTAGAAAGATCATAATTTTCAACATCATGTTTAACCATGGATCTCTCAAGATCCATGCTTAATAGCTTTAGATCTTTCAAAAATAAGCTTTATGTTGTATTTTCAACAAACTTTCCACGAATTTTAGTTTAAAAAATTAGTTCTGCACATACTTTATCACTTCAAAATTACAAGTTTATGCACAAAATTTCATATTTCAAGTTCACATCATGCTTCATATATTCATCTTCAAGCTTAACCATGGATCTTTCAAGATCCATGCTTAAACTTGTTAGATCTAAGTTTTAACATACTTGATCTAATCATAAACACAAGATACCACATAAACAACTTCATTACATATACTAAAATTTCATGTAATCACTTATTTTCTCCATGAATATGTTAGATCTTCTTATTTTTAGCATTAGAAGTTAAGTTGTTTAGATGGTGAAACTTGTACATAACATAAACATGACTTAAATTAGTGATCAAGAAGCTTACTACTAGCTCTAATGGCTAGGGAAGTGGCACAAAAATGGAGATGATGATCAAGGAAGAAAGTGAGTGGTTAAAAGCTCCACAAGATGGTCCTTCAAGTTCCGACACCTCAAGCCTTCTTAGATGGTCTCCATACACCTTGTAGTGGCCTTGGAATGGATGTATGATGATCAAAAGTGAGGGTGTATGATGGTGGAGGTGAGGCCGAGAGCAAAGAGGGCAAGGGAGGAAGGAGGTGAAGTGAATGAGAATGTGTGATTTGTTTAGGATTTTATAAGATCTTTCAAATCTTTTAATGGTATAATTCTTAGAATATTCCACAACATAATATCTAATAAAATCAAATGAAATCCCCATGGTGGGACCCTTGTCCAACCGTCCAACTAGGGGGGGGGGGGGGGCAAAGTGTAATTTTTTTGGAAGATGGATGTTTAAAGTGTAAACTAGAAGGTTTAACTTAGTTTAAGTGTGTTTAGGGGTTTTTATGATTTTTAAGGTGTTCTAGCATCAATACCACTTTAATATCATAAAAAAATTACTTCTAGTCAAATTTTGATGTCCCAGTTATTGTCCGGTTGTTCGGTTCGTTACGGTTCGTTAAAGTGCTGAATTGCGCAGTTTCACTAGGTATAAAGCACTTTTTAAGGCAGTTTTAATTCCTGATACTTTGTAAGTTATTTTAGACAATAAAACATAAATTTTGCATGATATTATTGTGTTAAAAGCTGAATTATTGCTGAATTATGCTGAATTCCGCATTTAAAGTGAGTTTCGGGTGATTTTTAGTGCATAGTTTAGCTTCCGGAAAGTTTATATGTTAACCCTTGTATCCATACTTGGGTTTTAATGTATTTTAGACGTTGGACCTACTACTAGGACCTAATTCCATTATCTGACTGTTTTCTGCAGATCTGTTGACACAGTGTGTCTTATCGGTGAGTTTACTAGTCTTTCTGACGCAACGCTAAACGTAATGCATAAGACAATATTTGTAGTATAAAACGTTCATGAATTCACATGTATAGCATGTGTTGGTGCACACATCTGTCGTCTTCGTCTTGTATCGAGTCTCGGTTCGGTGCGGATCTTATCAAGCATGATGTCATCATCTAGGATGATGACATCACACTAGTGACATCATTGATTGCATCACATCAAATGAAGACAAAATTGCATAGAATCAGATTGTTGAAGTCTTGAAAGATCTCGCTTGAAGACAAAGTTTAATTTGTAGATTTCGCTTCAACATTGTTAAAGGATTTCGCTTGAAGCTTCAAGCGGAATCATGATTATTATAAATAGGCTAGTGTCATTTCACTTGTAATAGTTAGAACAGTTTTTTCCGAGTGATACCGAAGTGCTGCCGGTTTCTCTTTTGACTGTAAAGGTTGTAATATCAATATAAAAGAGGATTAAAGTGAAACAAGCTGTTTACACGTCCGTTTCTCTGTTTCCACCTTTGAAACGGACTAGAACTCTTCCGAACGACTCGTTTAGGTCGCAATCCGATCCTACAATTGGTATCAGAGCACAGGAAGAAGAGTTTAGCTTGATATCATCTATTTTCTGATTTCTACATCTTCTTTTTCAATCTGGACGAGATTTAACGGTCAAATTGGTCTGAGTTTTTCACCGATTGTATAAAACAGTAGTCTAACAAAGCCTTGAAAGTTTGAGACCGAAATTCAAAGTAAAAATGACAAAAACTGGACAAAAACTTGATTTCGCTTGAAAGAGTTCGTAACATTCAGCAGAGTTTCGCTTGAAAACATTGAGTGTTTGAAGCGAAATAGTTAATTTCGCTTGAAATAGAACCTGATATCAGATTTCGCTTCAACAAACAGTTGATTTCGCTTCAAGACTTAACATCTGTTTTCGCTTCAAGAAAGAATAGTTGATTTCGCTTCAGAACTGTATTACTCGGGATTTCGCTTAAAGGTACTTGCCGAAGTATCTCCTGATTACCAAAACATGGAAGAAGAATTCAAATCTAAACCAAAAAGAATACCGATTTTTCCAGATCTTGGAAGCGATGTAGATACCGATGATGAGGAAGAATATCTCAACAGAGCTAGAAAAGGCATTGATCCTACTGGTTTTAATTTGTTTTTTGCAGATAAAATGGAGATGCTGTATCAGAAGAAGATGGCAAGATTGAGGAAAGAGCTGGAAGCAACAAAAATGCAAGCTGATGAAAAGACAAAGACAGAAGCTGGAGAAGCAAATGTTGAACCAGTGACTGAGAAAGTAGTTGAGAAAATCGTTGAAGTTGAGAAAGTGATGGAAAAACTTGTTGAAGTTGAAAAGATAGTTGAAAAACTGGTCGAAGTAGAGAAAATTGTGGAAGTAGAAAAAATTGTTGAAATAGAGAAACTCGTTGAAGTTGAAAAGACTGTCGAGGTTGAAAAGATAGTTGAAAAATTGGTTGAAGTTGAAAAACCATGTGTGAAGTGTTCAGAGTCTTGCAAAGCTTGTGAGGAAAAAGATACGAAGATTGCTGATTTAGAGAAGATTAAAGAAGATTTACTGTCTGATGTGAAGTATGTGAAGGAGTCGTACGATGTACTGAACAGGACAGTTGATAGTTTGAAGAAGACGAATACAGAAACCGAAAAAGCAATGGATAAAATGAGTGCAACATTGATGACAAAGCAGAAAGTCATTAATGAGTACATCGAAGATTGTGCAAAGCTAAAGAAAGAAGTGGAACTTGAGAAGATTGAAAGTGAAAGGATTAAACGATTACTGTTGAGTTACACTACTTGTGATTACTTGATTGATCGTGTTTATCCTACTGTTGCAGGTCTGGAAGCATTCATGGACAAAAAGATTGAAGATACTAATACTGGTAAGAAACCAAGTGTCAAGTATAACAGATGTTCGCCCCCGATCCATGAAACTTATTCTCCCAGGAATCCAAATGAAGAGCGTCTACAAAAGGCAGTCAACATCACGTTAAAGTCTGAAATCATTGATGAATTACCAGACAATATTGATGTTACATTCACAGCGTCTGACACTGATCATGAGTCTGAGTTAGTAAAGAAAGTTGTCGATCAGGTGTTGGATACAGATGAGGAGTCAAAACCGGAGTCTAAGTCTGAAAGTCCGAGTTCGTCAGAAAAGAGTCCGAGTTCACCGGTTAATAGGGTTTACAATAGAGAATTCCTGTTATCAAAATCTAATTTGAATGACGGATCAATCAAAGTGGCTTATACTTTGAATGATTCAGACAAATTATATTCTGATGAGGAATTTCCAATCAGAAGTGTAAAAACTGAAATGATCAAACAGGTTTTCAAATTAACAGAAATTAATATTTCTGATATAAAAGATTTAAAACTTGATGAAAAACCTAAAAAATACACTTCAAGAGTTCAACAGAGATTGAACAAGAAAAAGGGTTATAGTTCTGGTTATGGTTATTGAAAGAAACCAAACTACAACGGTAATCTCAAAAAGAAAGGTTTAGGATTTATTCCTCCTGAAAATTATCAAAATCAGAAAACTTATAAACCAAATACAAAATTTGTTGCAGGTGGAAGTTGTGAAGATGAGCAGAAGAAACCGTTTTGGAAGCAGTCGAATCAAGAGTTTCTTGCTGAGGTAAAGAGGAATGTGAAGCAGTTTGCTGAAAGAGTTGAAAGAAGAACTTGTTTCAAATGCCAAAAAGTTGGACATATTGCTTGGAATTGTCAACAGTCCAACAACACAAAACAGGAAGTTACTTCTAACTCAAAACTGAAAGAAAAACTTGTCTTTGAGAAGAAACAATCAACTGAAAAATCGAAAGTGTTTGATAATTCTATTTCTGAAAAAGGTGAAAGTTCAAAACGATTTTACAAAAGAAGAGGTGATTTAACCAAACAAAAATGGATTGTAAAATCTCAAAGTAGTTCTGACAATGAATCTGATTCCATAAAATCAGAGGAGTCATTTGTTGAGAAAAAGATTGAGAATTCCGTTCCTGAGGTGAATGATGAGAATTTTCCTTCATTGTCAAAGGAAAATTGGAAGTCGAAAGTGGGAAAGGTAGAGATCTCAAATCAATTCTTCGCTGATAAGGGAGAATTTGATGTTGAGAAGGCTTTCAATGGAAAAGTCAAGCATATTTTCGGTAAGATGGTTGATAGGAAGGTAAAAGGTGCTCAAGAATTTTATAAATCAAAATGTTGGTGGGATAGATGTTTGCCACCAAAGTCACCCAAGGCTGGTGAGGCTTGGGTGGACGTAATGTTTGAGTAAAAACCGGACTTGCCGGAGATCCCAAGTTTGTAATCGTGGATCAGGAATCGGCATCATTCATGTTTTGTGAGTTTATATGAAAAGTTCTTAAAATTGTTAGCATTTTACAGGTTAAGTATGACTTGCCGGAGCTCCCAGGTTGGTTTAAGCGGAGCAGGAATCGGCACATTTCTTGAGAAATTCACGAAAGTGATTTCGACTTACAAGTGGTAAATCAGGGACATTAAGTTGTACTTGATTTTCTACAAGTGGTTTTTGATATGAGAACAATGTGATGAAACAAACCCCTAACCTACAAGTGGTAAAATCAACTAAACTAATTTTCCGGAAAAACCATTTGATTAATACAAACTTAAAGTGTTTTGAAATCAATGGGAAAATAGTTTGTTGTGAGGGGGAGTTCTGATTGTTTATGCCAAGAGGATGGCGATTTGAAGCGATTCGATATCGGTTGTCACTTTATTGTACAGTTTATTTTCAAATTTCCTAAAATGTGTTTGCATTTTAGGGGGAGTAAAAATTTTCAGAAAATCCAAAAACATTTGAAAATTTGAAAAAGCCAAAAACAGTAAAAAATGAAAAATGAGTTTTGTTGTATAAAAGAGGAAATGATAGTACATCAGTGGACGATCACAACACGCTAAAGAAATGTAAAGTAAAATGTGATAAACGGTCTCACTGATGATGTGTCAGTAGGTTTTTGCACATTTAGTAAATTGTGACGAGATATAAACATAAAATTTACTTGCGTCTACGTGGGGAACACCTCCAGGATATATAGGTAACCCCTGAAATCTTGTTTGAAGGGTCCCGTATTCTGAGATACTAGGTCTTTATGCTCAGTGATATCTGGGGTATTATCCCGGGACTTCTGATTTTGCGGAAGCAATGGCCTAGTCCCCGGAGAATACTTTCTGCTTGCTTGAAATATAGCACTACCCTCAGCTAAAAAATGATGAAACATTGAAAAATGCTAATCATGGCTGTTGTAATTCAAAAGATCCTCTAAAGGGGACACACCTAAAAGTCAACTAGGCTCTCTGCTGAACGGAAGTTCTGACCTGAGCTATCACGGTTGCATAATTTATTCCCCTTACAGATATCATCTGTGGTATACTCACCTGTAAGACTGAATATTGGGGTCTGGATACGGGAGTATATACTGAGGTGAGACACATGCAGATGTTTAAGTCCTAAAACACTAATTCGTATCTCGAAGCAGTTGAACTTTGTGTGAAAATTTAAGTGGACAAGTATACTGACAATCTAGGTGAATTGTTTAGAACTTAAAATGTTTAAAGCTTAACGGTGTTGATGATTGGTCTCAAAAACTGATATGATCCTCTTACACAAACTCACAAAAATGTTGTATGTAAATATTTCTTTACTGCATTTTATTTCTGTTATTTCAAAATCCAAAAAGATTTTCGGTGTGTTTTAGCATAAAGTTTGAAAATTAAAAAAAAAAAAAAAAAAATTTTAGACAACTGATGTTGAAAAGCGGATTTTCAAAATTCCAAGTGCTAAACATGACAAACAGGTTTGGGAAAATTTGTTTGAAGAGGTTTGAAATGAAAAAGATCATTGTTAATGTTTGTTTGTATATTGATTGGAGAAGAATCAGTGTTGGTGAATGATATTTGATAAATTGTTAAATATTTTTTTGTGAATCTTATTTTTGGGTAGAGGATGTGCAGGATAGCAGATAGAGTGCCAGGTTCCGATACCTGAGGATTCTGAAATACTGTAAAAGCCAGACTACGATTCCAGCATGTTTTGAGGGGGAGTCTTAAGTGTCGAGTCTTCTCAATCTTCAGTCTTTATCAGTCTTTGAGCTTTCTTCAGGATCTCTATCTGGCTCTATCCTATCTCCAATTCTCTCTCCCTCTAACAGACTCCCCCTCAAAACATGCTGGAATCGTAGTCTGGCTTTTACAGTATTTCAGAATCCTCAGGTATCGGAACCTGGCACTCTATCTGCTATCCTGCACATCCTCTACCCAAAAATAAGATTCACAAAAAAATATTTAACAATTTATCAAATATCATTCACCAACACTGATTCTTCTCCAATCAATATACAAACAAACATTAACAATGATCTTTTTCATTTCAAACCTCTTCAAACAAATTTTCCCAAACCTGTTTGTCATGTTTAGCACTTGGAATTTTGAAAATCCGCTTTTCAACATCAGTTGTCTAAAATTTTTTTTTTTTTTTTTAAATTTTCAAACTTTATGCTAAAACACACCGAAAATCTTTTTGGATTTTGAAATAACAGAAATAAAATGCAGTAAAGAAATATTTACATACAACATTTTTGTGAGTTTGTGTAAGAGGATCATATCAGTTTTTGAGACCAATCATCAACACCGTTAAGCTTTAAATATTTTAAGTTCTAAACAATTCACCTAGATTGTCAGTATACTTGTCCACTTAAATTTTCACACAAAGTTCAACTGCTTCGAGATACGAATTAGTGTTTTAGGACTTAAACATCTGCATGTGTCTCACCTCAGTATATACTCCCGTATCCAGACCCCAGTATTCAGTCTTACAGGTGAGTATACCACAGATGATATCTGTAAGGGGAATAAATTATGCAACCGTGATAGCTCAGGTCAGAACTTCCGTTCAGCAGAGAGCCTAGTTGACTTTTAGGTGTGTCCCCTTTAGAGGATCTTTTGAATTACAACAGCCATGATTAGCATTTTTCAATGTTTCATCATTTTTTAGCTGAGGGTAGTGCTATATTTCAAGCAAGCAGAAAGTATTCTCCGGGGACTAGGCCATTGCTTCCGCAAAATCAGAAGTCCCGGGATAATACCCCAGATATCACTGAGCATAAAGACCTAGTATCTCAGAATACGGGACCCTTCAAACAAGATTTCAGGGGTTACCTATATATCCTGGAGGTGTTCCCCACGTAGACGCAAGTAAATTTTATGTTTATATCTCGTCACAATTTACTAAATGTGCAAAAACCTACTGACACATCATCAGTGAGACCGTTTATCACATTTTACTTTACATTTCTTTAGCGTGTTGTGATCGTCCACTGATGTACTATCATTTCCTCTTTTATACAACAAAACTCATTTTTCATTTTTTACTGTTTTTGGCTTTTTCAAATTTTCAAATGTTTTTGGATTTTCTGAAAATTTTTAATCTGAGGGGGAGTCTGTTGGTGCACACATCTGTCGTCTTCGTCTTGTATCGAGTCTCGGTTCGGTGCGGATCTTATCAAGCATGATGTCATCATCTAGGATGATGACATCACACTAGTGACATCATTGATTGCATCACATCAAATGAAGACAAAATTGCATAGAATCAGATTGTTGAAGTCTTGAAAGATCTCGCTTGAAGACAAAGTTTAATTTGTAGATTTCGCTTCAACATTGTTAAAGGATTTCGCTTGAAGCTTCAAGCGGAATCATGATTATTATAAATAGGCTAGTGTCATTTCACTTGTAATAGTTAGAACAGTTTTTGCCGAGTGATACCGAAGTGCTGCCGGTTTCTCTTTTGACTGTAAAGGTTGTAATATCAATATAAAAGAGGATTAAAGTGAAACAAGCTGTTTACACGTCCGTTTCTCTGTTTCCGCCTTTGAAACGGACTAGAACTCTTCCGAACGACTCGTTTAGGTCGCAATCCGATCCTACAGCATGAAATCAGACAATGTTGACATTTAAGCACATAATTGCATATATTAAATAATAATAATAAAACTGTACCGAAATTACCGGTTTTGTGCCAGTTATCACAAATTCAAAAAAGAAACATAAATTAAAACAGAAATCATCACGAAGATTAAGGAAGCAAAGTATTACTCTATAATACTTGATTGCACCACCGATACAAGTCACCAAGAACAAATGTCTATAATTGTGAGGTATCTGAATTTTAACTCTAATTTAAATTATGCGACCATTGAGGAATCTTTTTTAGGTTTTTTGGTTGTTGATGATACTACAGGTAAAGGACTTTTTGAAATTACGTCTAAGGAATTAGAGTCTTTTGGTCTTAATATCGGTGATATGTGTGGTCAAGGATATGATAATGGAGCAAACATGAAGGGAAAAAAAGTGGAGTTCAAAGGAGATTCTTAAAAAAAAAATCCTAGAGCTTTGTATAGTGCTTGTGGTTGTCATAGTCTTAACCTTGCACTGTGTGACATGGCTAACACCATTACTAAGTCTAGAGAGTTTTTTGGAACAGTACAACGCATTTATATGATTTTTGCCAATTCCATTAATAGGTGGCATATTTTAAAATAAAATGTTAAAGGGTTGACTCTTAAGTCATTGTCTACCACTCGTTGGGAAAGTCATGTAGATAGCGTTAAGCCTTTGAGAACTCAACTTGTGTTGGCCCATGTAATCAAACCTAGAAGAACAAATGATATTGAAAGCCAAAACTGGTTCTCAACAGTTGATCATCAATAAGCAATGCATGACCTAAGTTCCCTCTAATGGCAGTGCTTCTATCAACGGATGACTTCAAGTACTGATCTCTCAACAACTGCTCTTCAAAGAACTGCTGATTGTAAAGACTGAAGACCTAACAACAGCTGTTTGTCAAAGTACTGATGAAGACAAAGCACTGTTGATTCAAGGCCTGATCAACCATTGAAGAAAGCACTAATATGCAACATCAGTGTTTAGGCAACAACAGTGAAAAGCTACATCAGTGTTTTATGTATCAGTTGTTTAATGTAACAGTGTTTAGTATAGATCAGTGTTTAGAGGTTGTTAGTCTGTTAGATGTCATTGTCTAGGTGATGTCAGCATTAGATGCTCAGTGGTTAGGATTGTACTATAAATAGAACAGTACCTGTACTGTTCTATTAGCTCTTTTGCACACACTCATCTTGTATGAACTAACTGTGAGCTCAGGCTGATGGGTAGTTTAGTGTTGCATGCATGCATAGTTGAATCTTGTAATTCATACAATCATTCGATTAATGAAATCATGTTTGCTGAAAACTATTCTCTTGTGATTATGTTATAAAGTTTACTTTCCATTTCCGCTGCAATACATCTCTGTTTTACCTTCTTACTTTAATCATTTAACTAAACAACACAATCAAAGAAACTCAGATCCTAACAATTGGTATCAGAGCACAGGACAGTCAAATTCGATCTAACAATCAATTTGACATAAAAGTTCAGCTCAAATTCATTGATACTTCAGTTGTTCGTATTTAGTTGAAAAACAGAGTAAAGGGTAATCACGTATAAAAGTTGATTATTCAAAAACATCTATAAAACAACCAAGATGACATCACACTCACAAGACCCTCACAACACCGGAACACTATTCAAGCCACCTATTTGTCAGATCTGAGTACAATATCTGGCAACGTAGGATGGGCCATGTGTTAGCTCAGCAAAACACCGGCTGCTGGAAGTCAGTCATCTTTGGCCACACATTCCAATGGTGCCTAGCACAGAAGATCCCAAAGGTCAAGTGCCTAAAAGCCTTGAAAATTACTCAGAACATGATTTTCAAAAAAATGAATTAGATGCAAAGGCTTTTATCATAGTGGCCTCAGCTCTCCTAAATGACATTTATGCTGGACCATTACATTGTAACAGTGCCAAAGAGTTATGGGATGCACTGAAAGAGCAGTTCGGTGGAACAAAAGAGGTTATCGAAAATAACCGGGAGGTTTTGAATCAACAGTATGAAACCTTTTGTCATGTCAACAGTTTGAAATATTTAGCTCTCATTAGTGAACTTAAACTGGTTAATGTTGAATTTGCAAAGTCCACTTTAAATAGTAGGTTTCTAAGGTCATTACAAGACAAATGGGACACACTAGCTTTTGTAACAAGAAATTCTGTGGGTTTTAAAGAGATAATTTTGACCCAACTTCATGGTCGATTCCTCACCTATGAGAGAGAGTTGAACCAGAAAAAGAAGTTACATGAATCTGGGAAGGTTGCTGATGATTACACCTTTGGTAACACATCACTTATGGGTCAAGAAGAATGTGGTGGTAGTAAGGATCAGAGTTATGATCATTATATTGACATAACTGCTGGTGGAGCTTTTAACAACTTTGATTCTTACTCACCCAAATATGCTTTTACAGCTAGTGGGGAAAACCAGAATTCTGACAACTTATCCTTTGAGCTCAATGACCTCCAGCACTTTGATCCCACTGATCTGGAGGAAATGGACATTTTGCACCAATTGGCACTGTTGAGTGTAAGAACCATCAAGTTTTATAAGAGAACAGGAAGAAAATTTCCAGGGTTACATAGGAATCTAAAAGTGGGGTTGGATAAATAAATATTTAAGTGCTATAAGTGTAACAGGCTAGGACACTTTGCTAGAGAATGTAGAAGTCAAAATAATGGACCAATCATCGCACATCCTAGCCCTAGACCTCAAAACACACAAAACACTATGCATTATTCCCAACATACCCCTGCTGCTCATGTAAACACTGATCATTATGCACACCTTGTAACAACTGTTCCAGTACAATATGTTCAAATCCTGTTCCACAAATTCAGTATGTCAAAGCCCTATTCTCTCAGGTTCAAGTGCAACAACCTGCACCACAACATGCTGCACAAACATCTGCTCCAGCAAAGGCCAGTCAACAAAGCTTCTTTACCCAAGGCTTTGTTGATTGGAGTAGCATGCCTGATGAGTTATCTGATGAAAATTTTGCTTTATTTGATAAGAATGATGCTCCTAGTGATGAATTTTGTTTTGCAGCATTAGAGTCAATTCCAGAAGGGCTGGAAACTGAAGAGTGGAATCCAGTGCTGAAATAGTGGATGAAGTTGCTAAAGCAGTGGTTACTGTTGTTGTTGGTGAACAGTTGTTAGAGAATAAACCTAAACCACTGTTAGAACCTCTTTTGATAAGATCTAAAGCAGTGGTTACTATTTGATAAGATCTGCACTCTTAAACATGAACACAGCATAACCAAGGATCAACTCCAAGCCATGATAGAAAAATATCAAGCTTGTAAAAAGGAGTTGGAATCCACCTAAATCACTTGTGAGAAATGTGTGGAATCATGCAAAGGTTATGAGCTAATGTTAGAGAAACAGATCAAAAGCAATGTAAAATGTGGCATAGGTTTCAGGAAAAATGACCAAGTTGAAAACACTGCTGTAAATGAGTCTGGTTCTGTTGAGATAATACCAACAAACAAGTATGGTCAAGAAATTAAAATAACTGATAAAAATGGTAACAAAATCATTTTGGAAAGGCCAGAGGGGTCATCAACCTTTAAGGAGATTGAAAAATATCAATTCAAACCCACCTGGTCAGATGAGTGTGACATCCTTGAGAATTTCAAACCAATGGATTTTTCCCCAGTTGAGGGTGTGAAAGCACCTAAGGCTAAGATCATTCCTCTTAAATACATCCCAACAGTGGTTCAAAACTCTGTTGCAAAGGAAGTTGAAAAGAGGAAGAAAAGAGAAAAGGTTAAAATTTTGTTTTGTGACTTTTGTGAAAAGAAAAATCATTCCACAAAGGATTGTTTTCACTTAAAAGCCTATGACATAATCAAAACAAGAATAATTGAGCCTACACAAAGTTTCACCATCTGTGGAAAAACCAACCAACCATCTCACTCATGAGTGTGTGTATCTCAAAACTTTTGAGGTTAAAAGAAAAGAGTACACTTCAAAAACACTTGTGAGTTTTTCAAATTCATCCATCAATAAACAACAACCATTTGTGTCTGTCCAAACAACTGTTACAAAACAGTTGAACAAAAACTCTACTCACAGAGATGTTCAAGTGACAGATGAACCTCCTGCCAACCAATTCCAAAGAGGAAAAGGTCAACCTCCATACCAAAGGGTCCCACATGTTTATGAGGCTTACAAAAGGCTTTCTAAACCAAAAGTGAACAGGCATCCTTTTGGATTTCAACACCTGATAGGAAACGGTCCACAATAGTGGTTAAAGAAAAATGCTTCAAAAACTGTTCAAACCCCTGAGCTAACCACTGTCCATATTCCTGGACTTGATATTGACTCTGTTGTGACCCCATCCAAAGCCTTATTGGCTTTGGAGGCCCTCCTGAACTAATTGTTTACTTGATGTGCAGGGAGCTTCTGCATGCTAAGATAGTATTGGTATGTACATAGTGGAGGCTCCAGGCACATGTCTGGATGTAGATCCCTACTCAAAGAATTCAAAAATCATGGAGGAGGTGATATATCTTTTGGTAACAATTCTAAGGGAAAGATGTTGGGGTCTGGAATAGTTGAGTCAGGAAAAATCAAGTTTGAAAATGTCAATTTTATTGACAATCTAAAGTTCAACCTCCTTAGTGTTTCACAAATTAGTGACAAAGGCTACGGGTCATTCTTTACTAAGGAGAGTTGCAAGATTGTTGGACCAGAAATGGTGAAAAAGATTGAAGAAATAATAGCCAAAGGAAAAAACACAACTTGTTGCTCAAAGGAGTGGCAATGTGTATGTAGTTGATTTGTCAAATGAGAGCCCAATGACTGATGCATGTCTGTTCTCAGCTGCCTCTAACAAAGAGACAAAATTATGGCACAGAAGACTTGGGCATACCAATCTTAAGACAATCACTACTTTATCAAAACAAGGCCTTGTAAGAGGTCTTCCACAAAAAATGTTTACTTGTTCTGAGCATTGTGTTTCCTGTTTAAAAGGTAAACAACATAAAAGCTCATACAAGTCTATTGAATAGTCCAAAACAACCAAGTGTTTGCAAATGCTGCACATGGATTTGTTTGGCACAGTAAAAATCATGAACTTGAAAAAGAAAAGATACTTCTTGGTTATTGTAGATGATTTTTCTATGTTTACATGGACTTACTTTTTACATTCTAAAGATGAGCCTACAGGTATTTTGCAAGACTTTGTCAAACAGGTTGAAAAGCAATTTGATCTGCCAGTAAAAATTTTTAGAAGTGACAATGGAACAGAGTTCAGAAATAAGGAGTTGGATGAATTATGTGTGTCAAAAGGGATTGTAAGGCAGTACATCATCCCAAGAACACCAGAACAAAATGGGGTGGTTGAAAGGAAAAAACAGAACTTTGATTGAAGCTGACAGAACAATTCTTGCAAACTCAGGTTTACCCTTAACTTTTTGGGCAGAGGCTGTAAACAATGCTTCTTATGTGCAGAACAGAATTTTAATCAACCCCAGGCATCAAAAGACTGCCTATGAAACTCTGTTCAAAATGAAACCACTGATCTCATATTTCAAAGTCTTTGGCTGCCCATGTTCTATTTTAAACTTGAAAGATTCAATTTCAAAATTTGCAACCAACGTAGATTGTGGTTATCATTTGGGATACTCAACCACTGTCAAGGCCTATAAAGTGTTTAACACAAGGACTAGGTGTGTGGAAGAGATTTTGAATGTAAAGTTCAATGAACTTTCTTCGTTGAAAATCCCAGCAAATCCTGCTAAATTGTTTGATCTTGATAAATTTACATTTGAAAATGTGTCTGTCAAGACTAACCCTGCTGGTATTCAATAACCTCCTACACAAGATTATGGATATGATGTCGTGATTCCACAATATAAAATCACATCCACCACTAGAGCAGCAAATGTTCAAAACAGCTGTCAAAGCTCATCCACTGCTGCATCAACAATTGTTGACTAAAGTAGCCCTTCAACCTCTGTCACCACATCATCCTCAACCACTGTTGATAAAAATCCTTCAACAGTGGATACAAATCAACTATGTGCCACACCCATTCCTCCTATTCCACCTCCATTTTAAACAGATGTTGGATCATCAAAGTCACCAACAGATGTTAGCTCAGATGATTCACATCTGCAGCCTTCACCATTAAATGCCATTGTTCCATACAAGGGAGATCTGATCTTTCTTAAATCTCATCCACCAGACCAAGTGATTGGAAACATCAATGAAGGGGTTCTCACCAGAAGTCAATCCCAAAACATTTGTCTTTTTACTGGCTTTCTATCACTCCATCAACCAGTCAAGTACCTAGAGGCACTGAAAGACAACAGTTGGGTAGAAGCTATGCAAGAAGAGCTCCAACAGTTTAAGAGACAAAAGTATGGGAACTTGTACCACTGCCAGAGGGTGTAAGTCCTATTCGCACAAAGTGGGTCTTCAAAAACAAAATTGATGAAAGGGGCATTGTTGTCAAGAACAAAGCTAGGCTTGTGGTTCAAGGCTTTAGACAGGAAGAGGGAATTGATTATGATGAAACTTTTGCCCCTGTAGCAAGATTGGAAGCTAACAGACTGTTCTTAGCCTTTGCTGTCAACCACAACATCAAGGTGTTTCAAATGGATATCAAATGTGCATTCCTATATGGTAAGATTCAAGATGAGGTATATGTTTGTCAACCTCCTGGTTTTGAGGATCCATTTAATCCAAATCATGTCTACAAGATAAACAAAGCTTTGTATAGCTTGAAACAAGCACCTAGAGCCTGGTTTATCAGATAGTGACTTTGCTGGATGCAACACAACCAGGAAGTCTACATCAGGTGGGTGTCAATTCCTAGGCAATTGCTTAGTGTCTTGTTAAGAAAAAAGCAAGCAGTTGTTTCTACATCCACTGTTGAGGCAGAATATATTGCTGCTGCAAGCTGTACAACCCAACTGTTGTGGCTTCAAAATCAACTGTTGGATTTTGGTATAACTGTTTTAAAGACACCTCTTATGTTGGATAGTCAAGCAACTGAAAATATCATCAAAAATTCAGTCTCTCATTCAACCACCAAGCACATTGACATCTGACATCACTTTGTGAGGGATTGCTATGAAAAAGGTTTGATTTCTTTGCATCATGTTCCAACTAAGGATTAGCTGGTAGATGTGCTAACAAAAGCTTTAGACACATTCACCTTTGAAAGCTTGATCCCTAGAATTGGCATGCTTAACATGGACTAACAAGCAACATCTTGTTTGTAAATGCATAAAAAGCATTAAAATGTTTTCAGAAAATAAAAAATTCATCCTTAAAAATAGTTAAAATGAATTTTTTTTCATTAATCCTTAAACGTCTGTCCATATCCACTGTTTGGTTCAAACATCTGATTGTTGAAAATTTACCCACTACTGAAAGACAACCTCTGTTTCTTCATTTTCTTGGTTGACCACTGTTGACCAAACATCAGTGCTCCAACCACTGATGTCTATCCACTGATAGTTAAAATCAGACACTCTTCTCATTTTTCACTATTGTCAACCACTGATATTGTCCATCAGTGGTTCCCAAACAACTGTCTTCCATTTTTTCATCAGAGGTTGCCACGTGGGCAGATGTTAACCGTCCGATCTTTGAAACCGCTGCCATGTCAGCATTCACTTTTTCATTCAAATAATGTCACACCGTGACTTTTGCGGATGCGTGATTTGGTGTGACTTGCTTAATATCATTGCATTCAACCATAGAAAACATCTTTATGATAAAACCATGATGTCATCCATAAATTAAGTTTCAAAATATTACGAACAACATTGTTTTAGAATCCAAACATAGACTTCAAATCCAGATTACAAACCACGCAAATTGTCTTAGAATTCCACAAGGACTCGACAAAAGACACTAATGAAAACCAGGCTTTGAATTATGTATCCTATCCAGGATAGGATACACACCTCCAACCATTCGACACCGGATGACATCTTTTATTCCAAACAACATTGGAAAACTTCTACGCCCGCCACATCCATACTTAGATTCCTGAAATACATGTGTGCCCAAATAAACCTTTATAATCATAGTAAGTATGTAGGTTTTGTAAACCCTGGTATGAAAGAAAATAAGGAACAGATCAATTAATGTGTAGCTAATACATTAACATGCGTGAACTGGTGAGGAAGGCTCAAACGTTTGCGTATTTCATACCGGGCCTACCGGCTGGAACGACATAGTCACCACACGCGGTCAACTCGCGGACCCATGGGTGGGGCTCGCAACACCCAAATAGATCTATCACTCATGCCTCTCGGTCCGTAACTAGGATTAATGGTCTCAAGATAACGCCTACCCATTCACATGATCTAACAATATTTTCCTTATCTAACCATACCATTTGTAATCATTGTATCATTTGTAACATGTATTTCACCCCCGAAGTTATAAAACCGAAAACAGTTAAAGGAAAAGGGGGACATGAACTCACAGTCTTGCGTTCTTCACAAACAACAGTAACTTAAAGCTTCTTCCGGTGTACACGACTACCCACAACGTACTAAGGTCTATTAGACGAGCGGTTCGTGCCTTGACTTAGTATTAATTAGTGTCTTTGAGTTACGTTTCTTTTTGTCTTCAATATTATTCCAAGTTATATAATTATTTGTTAAAATAATAAATATTTTAACTTAAGTTATATTTATTAAATTTTGGAATAATTGTTAGAATAATATTTTAGCTTGTTACTTTTCATGTGTTCATACATGTATATCCTTCCCAAGGATGGGTGTATTCGTATTCATATTCATATACTTGTATATTTTTGCCATGTATTGGCATCGTATTCCGGTGTGTATTTATACATACGAAAATACGTATTTCTTGTAATTATTAAGTATCCTTATACTCAATTTTGTATAAATTTTTCCGGAATAATATCTTTAATAGAAATTCATCAATATATATTTCCATAATATATATTTTAAGAAATATTACTTAGAAAAATTATTTAAAATTTTCCTTTGGCAAAAATATTTGTATTTTCATATAAGTTCCAAAAATAATATATTTTCAAGTCTAACTTGGAAAATATATATAAACTTATTTTTCTCCAAAAATAATATATTTCTTATTTATTTGAGAAAATATAAATTTCTTCCAAAAATAATATGCCTTCTAATAATTCCAAGAAAATATATATATTTTTATTTGCCAAAAATAATATATTTTCTCCTTGCCAAAAATATGATATAAATTTGTAATAATTTATGAAAATCACATTTTCATTCACTTGGTGTCCAAAATATTGTTTTCTAAAATATACATGTGAATAAATTTTCCGAAATATTTTGTAAGTTATATTCCTTTGTTCGGTTCCTCTCATATTTTTTGGGTATTCTTTGTATATTTATTCCTTGGAATTTTGGTAATATTTTGGATTGTAATTTCTTGGTATTTTGATGAGTTATATTATTTCGAGTCCTAAAATAATATAATTAATACACCTAATATACAAATAATCACACACATAGTGACTTATATATATATAGGGAGCCGCTAGAATGAGAACCACCACGAGTTATGAGAACCACGAGAACCGCGCCCCGCGGGTGGCCGTCGGCGACAAAATTTTTTTTACACCTAGATCCGTATATTTTAGTGGGGGGTTTAAATTTTCGGTTCAAACGGCGCGCCCGAGGGGGTAGTTTTTTACGCCCAAAGTTTGGTAAAAAAAAAGAAAAATTAAAAAAATTAAAAAAACCCAAACTTTGGGCGTAAAAAACTACCCCCTCGGGCGCGCCGTTTGAACCGAAAATTTAAACCCCCCACTAAAATATACGGATCTAGGTGTAAAAAAAATTTCGTCGCCGACGGCCACCCGCGGGGCGCGGTTCTCGTGGTTCTGATAACTCGTGGTGGTTCTCATTCTAGCGATCCCCTATATATATATATATATATCCTAAATACATATTTAGTCACTTTTATTTATAAAAACCAACCTCCAATATTTATAATTTTTGAAACAATATTTATGGCAAACTTTATATGAAAATTCATGGTTAAGAAATATACTTGTAAATATTTGTTTAAAAATATTTTTCTAAGTATTTAATTTCTAGAAATTTTTTGCCATAGTTTCTTCTAAAAATGAAGGTTTCCATACCTTGAAGGCATATCATTTTCTTTTGTAAATCAACACAATCAATAATAAACAATCTACACTTACCAATTTTGCCAAAAACAAGCATAAACTACCACTTCATGAACTTGAAAATTTACAAAAATTTGTAGTAACTTACTAGAGTATTTAGTAAGTCTTGTTACCCTTTAAAGTGTGGTTGCTTCTTTAAAAACATCATTTTTAAAGAAGTTAGTTCTTTACAACTTATAATCACATTTTCTAAAAATGTTTCTTCATGGATTTTTCTTGTCACATATGTGCTTCTACACTTTATTAACCACTAAAAACGAGGTTTATTTATTTAAGGACCAAGATTATGTAAAACTTGTATTTTTAACTTGGTTTCTTGAAAAATCATTTTTGAAATCTTAGATTTACAAGACTTACAACTCACTTTAATCATCATTTTACAAGAATCAACTTATTCTTTCAAGTTCATGATTTATGTGAGGATGATCTATGAATCTTTAACATTTTCATCATCTCATCTTGCTAGATTATGTTTTTAATCATGATCTAGCAAGATCATATGATGATCTACATCATTTTCATAAGTAAACAACAATCAATAAGTATAACAACACATAAACAACATGATTTCTTCATGATTTAAGCTTGTTTCATTCTCTTGATTCTTAGTGTTCTTCAAACTTAACATCATGTATTATTCTTTAACCACTTAAATAAGATGTAAAATGAAGAGTTTAGTGTTCTTACTACTAGCTCAAGGCTAGGGATGATCAAGAGAGGAAATGAAGTGGATAAAAGAAAATGGTAAAGGTCCTTCAACTTCCGAAAGCTCCAAGCTTCTTTACTATGCTTCTAACACCTTTGAGCATATGTGGATTGGATGGAAAATGAATGAAGATGGTGGTTGTGTGTGGATGAGATCTCGGCCGTATGTAGGGAAAGGATGAAGGAGAATGATGTTGGTTTGGTGTTGTGAAAATGTGAAGGTTATGGTCTTATGGTTTAATTTATAAACTTCCAATATGATATAATCTATTTGTTCACGTGTTATAAAATATGAGACAAGATCTAATTTAATATCCAAATGAAATCAAGAAGTGGGGCCACCATGTTGGCCGTAGGTAGGTGAGAGGGGGGGGGGGGTATAGGCTAGGTTTCAACTAAGTTAGTTAGTTTATGGTTAGAAATCAAGTGTTAGGTAGGTATTTAGTTAGTAGATATTTATATAGCGTGTTATGATGTTCGGGGACCATAACTAGCTTGGCAATGTTAAAACTGTGCTTCTAATGAAAATTTGGTGTTTCGGGTAGTGTCCGATTGTTCGGTTGGTTACCGGTTCGTTAAAGTGCTAAACTATGCAGTTTAGTGTGCTTCATGTACCCTTTTGTGACAGTTTTAATTCCCGACACTTAGGAAAGCATTCAGGACCATTTAACCACATTTCTGCAAGACTATCTCTAGGAAGGCAGTTTTATTATCCTTACTTTCCTACACACTATACTAGTGTAATACTTGGTTTCTGGCTCATTCTGTGTCTCAATACAATGTCTGTCTGTCTATTCACTAAACTCCGTCAACATTTTTCTTAATTGTCTGATAACTGTGTGTTGCCGGTGTTTCATGCATCATTCGAATCAACAAAGTTTGTATGCAGTAATGATATGTCATTTGCAATATATGATGCACATGTATGTATATGGTAATAATCAGAAAGCAATTCAAGTAATTAATTGTAATTCAGCATAGTCATTAAGCACTAATCATTATTTAATAATTGTACGGATACCCGGAATTTTGACAGTTGTCACATTCTCCCCCTGTTAAGAAAATTTCGTCCTCGAAATTTTAAACTACATTAACTCCTTAGGGTTACGTTATACGTGCATGGATATGAATAATACCATAGTGCTTAACCATGAAACTGGATCAAAACTTATTCGAATCCAGTGAATCCAAGGACATATTACATCAACAAGAACCCAATGGTTAAAAGGTATGTGTTCCAGAATTTGATGTTAAAGGACACGAGACGTATAGATGTATAATCTAGTGTAACTTATTCCACAGGGGTTCAATAAAAGTGGAGTTTCAACCAATAGAATTCGAAACGATTGTTCACAGTATGCAAATGAGTTCTAGAAACAATAACATCCACTAGATGAACTCAGAATTAGCAAGCTCCAAGGTATTAGTGACATGAAAATGATTCGTTAACTTCCGAACAATTAAATGAATAAAACTAGTGTGTTGACATTATTGAATTGAGAGAATACACCGAATGAAATACAACCGATTCTGGTGTATCATTATCTTAATTCGTAGTTGCATTAGGAATGTTTAAATGACAAGTCAAACAAAATTATGTGTAGTTCCGTGTGAAATGGTTGACCATGATTAGCACAAGCTACAAGTGTCACACCCCGACCGCGTATAACATGCAACCGCGACGGAAACGTCGGGGGGTGTTGTAACAGAATTAATTGTTTCACAACCATGGCAATTAAAGTTATGTTTTATTCAAAAACAAAAGGAGTATATTGTCTTAAAACAACTGAACAAAGAGTACATGACGTTATTTAAACTAATTCTATCTTCATTTTAAGTCTCTAAGGCACAGGTCCGCCCTAGTATGTCCTGCTCAAACCTATGCACCATTACCTGAAACACATGTGAAAATAGGTACGTCAGCATAAAAATGCCTGTGAGATACATACGTTTTATGAAAATAGGATTCATGACTTGAGTTTAAAGAAATGTTTAATAAAAGTTAGTCATGAACGTTGTTAATTGTTTTGTTTTATAAATCTTTTGAAAAACGTTGATAAAGTAGATGATATGTAAAGGAAAAAATGTAAGGTTAAGTGAATAACCAAGTAAAATGAGTTTTGTAATAAATAAGTTGTTTGTAAAATAATGTCTTGTGAAAAACATGTTATTTGTGTAAAATGTTATATGTCTAAACTGAAATGATTCAAATAACGCTGCGATGTGTAATACCATACAAGCACTTATATATAGGAAGTACCAGCGGCGTGTCCACCATACTTGTATCATATTATACACGTCTCGTTACTTAAATCACTTTACCCAAACAAACCACCAATGTAAATTGCCCATGTCTAAACCATTTGTTAAATGTCTTTGTGTAACTATGTCAAAATGTTTAAGTCAAAATGTAGTTTATGAAATAAGTATATCAATATCAAAATGTCTATGTCAGATGTCAATCATGTAATGTGTAAACAAAATGTCATGTATGGCAAGTGAAATATATCAAATACCATAGGTAAAATGTACAAAACAAGGTATTGAAGTAAATCATAGTTATGTTTTGTAGAAAACTGCATGCTATACTGATACGAACATCTATGCGGTATTGTAAAAATGCATACATTCAAGCCTTGAGACTGTGGTGATAAACCTTTAAACAAATTAAAGGTTCATCTGAGTTATGTATTCGAATTCGGTCATTCCTTCCATCCAAACATACCTAGGATGTCAGGAACGGGAGTTGTCAATTCCTATGGTACCACTACCTACTAACGAGCGGCGTAGCTAATGTTAATGAATGTATTTTTGTCCCATTGAAACAAACCAAATGTCATACCAACATGTAAGCATGTGAAAAACAATGCACTAAGTATGTAATCAAATGTACACACATAGCGTGAAATGTCATGTAAAATAATGTACTAAGTATGCACACAATGGACATACATAGCATAAAATGTAATGTAAAACGATGTACTAAGTATGATGAACATACATAGCATAAAATGTAATGTAAAATGATGTACTAAGTATGATGAACATACATAGCATGAAATGTAATGTATAACGATGTACTAAGTATGCACACAATGGACATACATAGCATAAAACACAATGAAATCATGTACAATAAGTGTACTATTGAACATAACAAGCATATGATATGAAAAACATGGAAAGCATGAAAGTAACAAGTAGGTACATGTGTTTCACCCCAAAATGTTTGGAAAACAGTAAAAGAGGGGTCTATGTACTCACTTGAGATTGCTCAATAGACTTTAGATATCCACCAAGCAAAGCTAGAAGAATACGGAATCAAACGGCACCTAATATAGGTAACTACATTAATAAACGGACCTAAACGGAGGATCGGGTAGTATGAGGGTTTGTAAACCAAATGAGTGTAGGAACTCATGTAATATGGTTTAACAAAGCCTACATACTAAAACGAAACTTATCCTAAGTGCTTCTGACCCATTATGACCCGTTTAGGTAGCTTATGCTACTTTAACGCGTCGTCCGCGTAACACGCGTTTGGATCGCCTAACTAGCCCTATGATAAGTAAGATATGCCTTAACATGTTTAATATTGTTGTAAACCAGTTTAGATGGCAAAAGTTATGTTACATAGGCTTAAAATGAATTTTAGTTCAAAAAGGGTATTTTGGTAATTTACCTAAGGCATAAGAACTACTTATCATACAACTACTCAAACGATGTGACCATAAGGTATAACCTCGGAAGGTTATTCCCTATACTACTATGGTCACCTAAAGTATTTGGTCGGATCCTAATGATCGACCAAATGGGTCGGGTTCGAAAGCATAAGCGATTGATTAGATCGCTTACCCTTACGACCCTAGACAAGCACAATTCTAAAAGTGACGAGCTAAACATGCTAGGACATGTTTAGTTAAGTTAGAAAATAGGTTTGGTATCAAAACAAATGGTTTTGATACCCTAGAGTAGTTTGGTTACAAAATACGCGAGAACACGCATTTTGCCCGAAACTACGACTCGTCACTGAGCCTAGATAACGTGGTAATCAGTAGGTATAGTCACTAGGGACTATAACCATCGTGATTACGCTCACGTTATGAAGTTCAAACGAACTTCGCATTGTGTTGGTGCACACATCTGTCGTCTTCGTCTTGTATCGAGTCTCGGGTTCGGTGCGGATCTAAACAAGGCATGATGTCATCATCCTTGATGATGACATCACACTAGTGACATCATCACTGCATCATGTGCACATGAAGACAGAATTGCATGATATCAGATTATGTTTGCATGGGAATTTCGCTTCAAGACAAAATGGAATTTTGTCAATTTCGCTTCAAATTGTAACATATTTTATATGAAGATTTCGCTTGAAGGTTTCGCTTCAAGTGTTCCAAGCGAAATCATGTAGCTTATAAATAGGGTTCTTGTCTTGTCATTTGTAACAGTTTTTGGCCAAGTATACCGAAGTGCTGCCGGTTTCTCTTTCGAATGTAAAGGTTGTAATATCAATATAAAAGAGGATTAAAGTGTATATCAAGCTGTTTACACGTTCGTTTCTTAGTTTCCGCCTCTGAAACGGACTAGAACTCTTCCGAACGACTCGTTTAGGTCGAAATCCGATCCTACACATTGACCATAAACTGGTCAATGCAGAAAGTCAAACACAGTTTGACTTTAACGCTAAAACGAACGATAAACGCGAAAGAATACTTACAGAAGGTCCCCGCAAGATTCGAACCCGATTCACTCTCAGGTAGGAACCATATAAACTTCCACTTAGAGAGCTTTGAATCAGATTTCAAATGTGAGGGAAAATGAGCAAAAATGGGGGGGGGGTATTTATAGAAAATGTAGAGCCGTTAGGATCGTTTGTCGAAAAACGTGCATCGATCTCAACCGTCCAAGTGTGCCCCTTGTTTTACTAAACCATTAGAGCCCATAGAAATGGCCCATGGTGTTATAAAAACCGTTTGCAAGTGGAAAGTGATGGTATAACAGCTGGAACAGGTTGTTTGCAACAATTTTGCAGGTCTGGGGAGGCCACGCGGCCTGCGTAAGAGACAACAGAAGTCTACGCGGCCCGCCTGGGCAGCACAGATCAGACACAAGTTTGCAGAATGTCAGTTTCAGTCCCTGTTGGTGTTTTAAGCTCATTTCAACACTTCTAAGGCCCGTTAAGCCAACTTTAAGGCCCTAAAATGATGCCTAAACATTGTGGACGTGAAACATGCTCAAAAATATGCCGGATGTTGGTTCGTTTGGTCGAACGATCGCGAGGTTCGCTTAATTACGACAGAATGCGCACAAGCGCGAAAAACGATCCAAATGACGCGACGAATGGATTTTTCTCATTCCAAACACTAAAATAAAATATTTTAGTGCTTACATAAATTTTTGGATGTCCGGATGTATTCAGAACGTAAGTTATGTGCGAAAATGCAAACTTGTGCACTTTTTGACGCTTTTAGTCCCTGAATGAGCATAAAGTTTATTTTAGCACACCGAACCCCTCAAAGCCTATTTCTAAGCCATGTAAAGGATATTTAGGGTGTGTTTAACTTATGGCCATGTTCCGGAATGTTTGTTACAGTTCAAATTGGCATACTTTCACAGTTTGTCAATTTTAGTCCCTGTAAGCGAATTAACTTGATTTTGCCATACCAAAGCCTTCAAAACTTATTTCTAAGTTATGTAAAGGTTATTTAAGGTATGTTAAGTATATGTTGATGTTCCGGAGTATTTGTCGCATTAAACTGATTACGTTTACGCACCAGTTTGCGTATAACTCTCCAGAAAGCGATGTAGAGTTTAAAATTGAACAAAAGTCAAAACATGAAAAATGTAAAACATAACCAAACAAAAATTGGGATCAAATAACTTTGTTTTATTGATAACTGAATTGTTTACAATGATTTCAGACACAGATGTTACAGTCTCCCCTACTTGTGGAAATTTCGTCCCGAAATTTGTTTAGAGGAAACTCGTGGGAAAAGATGCGGATACTTCGCCTTCATTTGATCTTCGTGTTCCCAAGTAAACTCGGGTCCACGTTTAGCTTCCCAGCGAACTTTGACCAAAGGAATGCGCTTGCGTTTAAGCCACTTGACTTCACGTTCCATGATTTCCACTGGCTTCTCAACAAATTTCAGTGTTTTGTCAACACGAATTTCGTCAAGCGGTATGTGGAGGTTCTCATCAGCTAAACACCTCTTGAGATTGGACACGTGAAAAGTTGGATGAACATTTCCAAGTTCAGGAGGTAACTCAAGTCTGTAGGCTACCTTACCGATTCTTTCGACGATCTTGAATGGTCCAACGTATCTAGGTGCAAGTTTTCCTTTCTTTCCAAATCTGATCACACCTTTCCAAGGTGAGACCTTAAGTAATACTCGATCACCGACTTGAAATTCCAAGGACTTGCGTTTTGGGTCCGCGTAACTCTTTTGACGGCTTCTAGCTGTCTGAAGGTTATCACGAACTTTCTTAATCTTGTCAGTTGTCTCAAAAATGAGGGCAGGTCCAGTAAGCTGAGCCTCACCGATCTCATTCCAGCAGACTGGTGAACGACATTTTCGACCATAGAGAGCCTCGAAAGGAGCCATTTTGATGCTAGAGTGATAACTGTTGTTGTAGGAGAATTCAATCAATGGAAGATGCGAATCCCAACTACCACCAAAGTCGATCACGCAAGCTCTAAGCATATCCTCCAGAGTCTGGATTGTTCTTTCAGATTGACCATCCGTTTGCGG
The DNA here is from genome assembly GCA_030545235.1 of Helianthus tuberosus. Lineage (NCBI taxonomy): Eukaryota > Viridiplantae > Streptophyta > Magnoliopsida > Asterales > Asteraceae > Helianthus > Helianthus tuberosus. The sequence goes on along the minus strand of CM060365.1, from coordinate 188,322,072 downwards.
ATGATAAGCTGTGCTCAGGTTAAGTTGGGTCCCCATAGCAGATTGCATAGTTCTCCAAAAATGAGAAGTGAAGCGAGCATCTCTGTCAGAAATGATGTTCAATGGAACACCATGTCGAGCTACAATTTCATCCACATAGATTTTAGCAAGTTTGTTAGCAGGAAAATCCTCACGGATTGGCAAGAAATGCGCTGACTTAGTAAGACGATCAACGACTACCCAGATGGCATCATGACCTTTCTTCGTGCGTGGAAGTTTGGTAATGAGATCCATAGTAATGTTCTCCCATTTCCAAACTGGGATCTCTGGTTGCTCCAAAAGACCAGAAGGATGTTGGTGTTCAACCTTAACCTTGAGACAAGTAAGGCATTTTGAAACATACAAGGCAATGTCTTTCTTCATACCAGACCACCAATACTGAGTACGAAGATCCTTATACATTTTGTCTGAGCCAGGATGAACAGAATAGCGAGACTTATGAGCTTCATCCATAAGCAGAGTGCGAAGATTATCTTGGCTTGGGACCCACAAACGGTCCATGAAATAATACGATCCATTGTCCTTCAAAACAAGATCAGGCTTAATGTGATAGGGTAATTCCTTACCCATCAAGTCTTGTGAAACACAAGCATGTTGAGCCTGAGAGATGCGGGCTTGAATATCAGCTCGAGCTTGAATATTAGATTGAACACGAACACAATGAAGCTTGACATGTTCCTTACAACTCAAAGCATCGGCTACGACATTCGCCTTACCAGGATGGTAGCGAATTTCGCAGTCATAGTCATTTAGAAGCTCAACCCAACGTCGTTGCCTCATATTGAGTTCTTTCTGATTAAAGATATGCTGAAGACTTCTGTGATCAGTGAAAACCACACATTTTGTACCATACAAATAGTGTCTCCAGATTTTAAGAGCGAAGACAACTGCACCCAACTCAAGATCATGAGTGGTGTAGTTTTTCTCATGCACCTTCAACTGCCTTGATGCATAGGCTATGACTTTGTTCCTTTGCATCAGAACACAACCAAGACCCAATTTCGATGCATCACAATAAACGACGAAATCATCATTGCCTTCGGGCAA